>JBAMBF010000288.1:610000-1272500 GCA_037043605.1 Drosophila multiciliata
ACACCGCGGCTTTGGAGGCGGGCGCCGTCAACGAGACGCAGCTGGCCCAGTTGCAGGAGGCATTCGGCGTCGGCGCCGGCATAGATGGCGGCAAGCTGGTGAAGCGCATGGTGCCGCGCCCCCTTGACGGCCTGGTGCGCCAGGTCGACGATAAGCGCATCATATCGCATGAGGAGATCAAGGACTACCACGAGACGCAGGACGTCAAGCACATGGGCGATTTCACCGACGAGGTAAGCAGACGCTATTGTAATCCAACACTACCACAACAACAACAACAACAACAACTGCAACAACAACAGCAGCAAATTGGCATGAAAAATAACTGAAAATCAATTTGGCGTGAAAAAAACAAATATTAATGCTCCAATTGAGTGCTTGCTCGACTGTTAGATGGTCTGTACAAATATGTATATAATATATATAATATATATAGATAAGATATATAATATATATATATATATATAGATATATATATGTAAATATGTTGCCTATTTTGTGTAATAATAATAAGTTTATTCACGCATACGTCTATAATACCCAATGATACACATTTGATTTATACAGGGTAATAAATAAAAGGTAACAGCTCCACTGGGCAGTCGCCAGCAGCAATCATCAGCAGCAAGCGGCAACCAGCAACCAGCAACCAGTTGAGTCAAGTTGTTGTTTCTTTAAAGCTCATTCGAAAGTTATCGGCAGTTGTTGCCGCTCTGACTATGACTGTTGCTGTGGCTGTTGATGTTGCTGTTGCTGTTACTGCTGTTAGCAGCCGCAACAAGCTGGCTAGCTGCATCTTAAGCTAATGCTGCTGACAGTTCAGTCGCCGCCGAGCGAGCGCCGAGAGCAGACAACCACTCGTTTCTTGCTAAACGCGTCGCGCCCGTATCCAACGCGATTTATTGTCTTTAATCTTGATCTTAACTATTGGTTTTATCTTAAATCTGTTACGGTCTTTCTCTCCCTATCTCACTCTCTTTTTCTCTCTCTCTCTCTCAATCGCCCGCTCTGTCGACCGCTGATTCTCTCGCTTGTACCCATTGTGGCTGTGTCTCTGTTTTTTTTTTTTTCAAAATTGTTTTTCGTCATTTTTGTTTTGTTATTTTGTTGATGTATTTAGTTTTTTCCTACGCACATCCGCGCGCCCGCACGCCTGTGATTTAGTTTGTACTCGCGCACACACCCCCGCTTAGCTTAAAAACACACAGTTTTAAGTCTCATAATTAACTAAAGTTCATCGCTAGAAGCAGACTGAGTCCAAGAGCCACGGCTAAAGCAAAAGCAAAATCAACAACGTGCGAAAAATACACTGAGGGAAAGACAGAGCAAACGAAAGGGGATAACAAAGAAAAACTTCAGTTTTTTTGTTTTTGTTGTGCGTGGGGCGCTAAACGATTGGCCAACGGCATCGCTCAATTTGCCCAATTAACCCAGGTTTGAATACGTATGTGAATATATTATGAGTATGTTATGAATATTATGTGAATCATTTCATAAGTTCAACTAATCAAAAAATGTGCAAAAAGTATAAAGACTTAGGCAACGAACTTGATTCGATTATATAGTAGTAATACAGATCTATGCGTGTGTGTGCGTGTGTGTGTGTGTGTGTGTCTGTGTGCGAGATAGCTCCTCCTAACTTACTTGTTTCATAGGATCAAAAATAAAAGTGCTAACAAATATGGCCATAAATAGAAAACTTAAACAACGAACTTGATTTCAGATATTATTAATATGTTTGTGTGTGTGTGTGTGTGATTTGTAGCAGCTCTTTAAACATTTCATAATAATTAGTAAGTGTCAAAATATATATGTAAGCAGCAGTTGACTGAAAACCATTCAACTCTTAACTTTATTTGATAGTTGCACGCAAAGAAAAGACTTAGGCAACAAACTTGGTTATTTGCATCGATGTCTGCTTGTGGAAGGCAGCAACTTCAGACTCCTAACCCAATTGAAAAGTTATATTCTAGATATGACGTGATATTATTGAAAAATAAAGCAAAAGACTTAGACAACAAACTTGCGACTTTATAATTAATTGTAATAAAAAAAAAACAATTAATTATTATAAATATATATTGGTTATTTCGAATTAAAGGCTATTTGTTAAGATACATGAAAAGTAGTTTATAAGTTATATGTAAAATATTACGTGATTAAAAGTTCAAAAGTGTGCTCAAACGAAAGACTTAGGCAACGAACTGGGCACTTTAAATGTACTTTTTGTGTGTGTGTGTATGTGTGAGGCAACAGCTTCTAACTTCTAACTCTATTTGAAAGTTCTTTTGCGGCTAGTCAATAAATGTTTGAGATCTTAGAAACTTCCCTTCTTCTTCTGTTACCACACCTCCCCTTGCCGCCCATTGCGCCCGCCTGCTCGCAGCGCATTACTGGACTTGAGGAGCATGTCTTTAAACCGGTAGTTGGCAATTACCCAGGCAGCAAAAGGTTGTGTACCATAGCAGATGATGTTGTACAAGGTATACACACAGTTCATTTACACACAGACAAGCATACACACACGCACACACACACACACACACACACACACACATAGACATCTAAAGACCTGTTCTGGAGCCCAGTTTAATCAATAGACAGCCGCTGCTCCTGCTTTGGCTGAGACTGCGGCTTTGCCATGCCTTGGCTTTAGTTTGCCTTGCCTGGCTCGGCTTGGCTTGGCTTGCCTGGGATTCTAGGCGTGTCTGCAGCAGGTCCATGAACCTAACTACACACCAATACACTAAAACACACACACACACACACATACACGAGCACATTTATATATATACACAAACATTTGGATTTGTGTTTTGTCTACAAAATATTTGTTGAATTTCGAATTTGAATTTTCAGTTAAAATTGTGTGTGTGTGTGTGAGTGTGTATATTTCTTGTCTTACAGTCACAGTTGGAGGTATGTGTGTGTGTGTGTGTGTGTGGGTACTTGCTGCCTGGGTAAACTTGTTTCTGCTTTGCGCCCATGTGCCCACATCGAGTTGGCTCACACTCTAATCAACGTATACCAATCGGCCCGAACTCCAGCACAACTGAGGTTGCGGCAGAGCAGCACCACTTGGCGAAGTTGGTTTGGGGCCCCCAAGTGCTCTGGTCAGCTGCAGCTGCGTTGGCGTTGGCGTGCTGCGCACACTAACTGAATTACAATAATAATAATAATCATAATATAATCGAACGCGCTTTCGGTGCCCGCTGCTGCTGCTGCTGCTGCTGCCTACCTGTGCTGGAGGTTGAGTAAACTGCCAAGGCAAACTGGTCTGCTCGAGCAGCAGCACACGCACGAGAAGGCGAGTGTCTCTTGGGCCTAGGCCCAGCAGCAGCAGCAACCAAACTTCTCTCGAACGGAGAATACAAAAAAAACACATAAATCGGCAACTTGGCTCATTTCTCTTTTTGGCCACTTGGCATGCCAATGAGCCAGCAATTCATTTGAATACCTTCAAGTTGGCCAAATCGTTTCTCGAATTGAAATTATGCCTCAGCTCTTGTGTGCTCTGTGTGCTCTGTGTGTGTGTGTGTGTAAGTCGTGCTCAATCCTAACTCCACTTCATTCCACATACTCCACTCACTTATCTTTTGGCACTGGCATTCAGCAAACTGTTTGCGATAATCAGGCACAGCTTATAACCAAAATTCAAGCAACGGTTTTTCACATTTTTGGCCAATGACAAAGCTCTTGACAATGTCCGTTTGCCCTCGTCGCCTCCGTCTGCCTCGTCTGCGTCATCATCTTCAACGTCATCACGACTTTATCTCCGCCATAAACATTTATCATGATCTTTGTTGGCGCCAGCGCCACGAAACCCAAACCAATTCCAAAAAAAAAAACACAACATCCGAAACATCCATCACCAAAACCAACTCCATATAAAGCTTAAGATATATATATATTATATATTATATTATTATTATTATTATTATATTATATTATTATTATAACCTCTGAAGAAACTGAAAGTATTTTTAATATTTATATTAAAAACATACTTTTAAAAACAAAGCAAACAAAACAGGGGTTTCACTATTTGAATAGGATCGGAAAGTTCGTTCTCGGAACATGCATATTGATTTTCTTATATATGATTTATTTATTTATTTATCGAGTTACTAAATTTAGTATGTGGGCTCTTGTAAGCTAAACCAGCTTCCAGATTTTGTCACCAGTTTGTATAGCTCCCACACGTCTGTTGGAGACACGGAGACAACGCATAAGATGATGAAGATAATTATTGCGGGGTATTTTGCTATTGAGCACTTTCTGTTGTTGTCGTTTGCCCTTTATGTTGGGAGTATTTGTTTCTTTGAATTTGTTGTTGTTTGATTCAGTTTTTTGTAAAACTTTTGTTTTTAGTTCGGATCTCGCATAATGAATTCGTGTCCATCGAACAGTCAAAATCACAGCATCGCCTTAGGCAGCCAGCAAAGATGCTTGCTTCGTGTTTGTAGGGGGGAGGAGGAGGGGAGACGAATTTTATGTTATTGTTGTTTTTGTTGTTGTTGTTGCTGACATTCAAGTTTTTCAGCTTAATGCTAAAAAACAAAACACTTTCTACGCGCATTACCGTTAAACAAGGTCGCCGACAACAACAACAACAACAACACATGCTACAGCAAAGGCAAAAGCAACAGCAACAATAATAACAACAACAACAACAACAACCACAGCACTAATAACGACAACAATACAAGCAGCAACAACGAGTTATGTTTAACTGAATCTTCCAAAGTGGTCAAGTGGTGGTGCAAACGATGCTCATGCCCATTAGCTGGATTCCCAGTCTGGAGTCGGCTCGAAGTCGGCTACAGTTTTGAATGTAGCTTTCAGCTTCAGCTTCAGCTTGTCCAGCGATGCGTGCATTTTGCTTGTCATCATGCAACAAAGAAGAGAGGCAGGCTGTTTGGGGAGTGGCCACCAACTGACTGACCTTGACGCATTGCTGGCGCTTCTGCTCCACCTTCAGTTTTAACTTATTCTTCTTCTTCTTCTTCGCTTGTGTTGGTGTCACATTCTTACCGTTATTTCTCTTTCCACGCATTCCTCTGGGGTTTCTGTTTTTTCTTTTTATTGTTTTTGTTTTTTTTTTCTTTTTGGTGCCGCCCCAAACGCTACTTCACTTGCAACACCGAATGTGGTGCATTGTGGTTTCTGTCTTGCTCTGAATACCATGCCGCTCTCTGAGCTCGGCGGAGGCGATTGCATCGACTTGGGGCGAGAAGCATTTGGCGATGCCGACGCATCGACCATGTCGATGATGCAACCTGATCAGCATTCAGCAGCACTTTAAGTCTATGCAGAAAGAGAGAAGGAGAACGACGATCTTATAATAGCAATAAAAACAAAAACAAAAAACAAAATATAACAAAAAAGTAAATAAATAAAATATTTAAATCTATTGTCAGCTCAGATTCTTTTCCCCTTTGTATAACTCTTGTCCGTCTTGAATGCGATCGCCACGAAACCCGTTTAGATATGCGACTACCAAATTTGCAAACTGTGTATTTTTCAGGTGTTTTATTTTTCTACTAAAATTCGGGTCTTCTGCACTGCGACCTATTTGATATATTGTGCCCCTTTCTGAGCTTATAGCTCCTCCCAGTTCCAACACCAGTTCCTACACGAATGCCAGAATCTTTGATGGGTCTATGCCTTCAATCAATCAATCATCCCCAGGGTGCTGCATCTTTTCCTGGATAGGGCGATACATTCTGTTAGGATGTGAGTTGAGGACGCCTTCTCGACAACACACAAACCTACACTGATTGTTACTATAAATACCCATTTTGGATCGGTGGCTTTTTAGTCTACAATATTCCTGTCAGTAGACCGACAAGTATCCTTAGCCTTCTCTCTTCCCAGTTTCGTAGGCTCCTTTGTCTTCCTTCATTTCTGAGTTGCAGCCGTATTGTGTGCTTTCCTACGCCACAAAATTAGGGCTCTCTGTACCAATTTTGGCCTGCTTATCCGCCGCTTCGTGTTTTAGTATTATCCACAAATAATTAGTGTACATAAATGTAATAAACATCCGATAAATATCCGATATGCGAACCTAAAGATATAATTTCTTGTTATTTATATTTTAGGTGACTCACATTTGTAGCGGAAGTAAAATTATGTCTTGACTAGTTCGATTTAGTTTTTGGTCATCAACTAAAATGTTGACCCAGAAATATTGTTCAAACTGTGAGAAAGTCTTGTGCCCATGGAAATTTAAGTTGCTTTTAGGCCAAATGTTAACCTCAATTGTTGTTAAGACCAACCTCCGAAATTATCTATACATATGTACACAGATGTAAATATGTTAATTGGCAATGAGTGATTTGAAAGTGGATCATTAGCTATCCAGAAGCTATGCAGAAGAAAGCATGTCTGATATCATAAAGTATATATTCCCTATAATGTCCGAACTTTTCCGCTAGACTAAGGAATGCAAATTTGGAATTTAAGTGCAGATCAAGTTTATTTCAATTTACCAATAAATTTCTAATCTATGTATTATTATCATGCTTTAATATTATAAATAGTTGAGCTCTCTCGACTTAAACATTCTATTTTTTTTTTTATCTGTATTTGATATTTATCTCGTCTTGAACATAATTGAACAATACAAATTTGCATTCGATTCGCTTTAGACATACGTGAAAGCGGTGCGGGAAGGTGTTGAGGATCTTGAGGCGGTCCTCTGCTCACCGGAGAGTCAGCAACAGTTGGTGGCACTTGGGCCGCAGCTGGTGGCGAATACGAGTCGATCGCGGAAGACAATCGATTCGGAGGATACGCAGAAGCGTTGTCTGGCCCAGGAGGACGGTACACTGGTCACCGAGAGCAAGCGCACCACCGAGCACGAGCTGATCCTTGACGGCGACGAGGACGACTCAGAGACAGAGGCAAAGGCAAAGGCAAAGGCGAAGGCAATAACAAGGACCAGGCAAAGAGCCGGCAATGAGCTGGTTGTTGGTCAGCAGGGCGAGCAGTTGACCACAACGGCGGCGAGTCAACGCTACTTTAAGCAGCGGGACGAACAGCATGTGGATCTGATAGCCGACGGCAAACTGGTGGCCACCGAGATGCGCTACGCCGCCGAGACGACCCAAATGGAAAAGGACGGCTCCCTGGAGCGGCCCGGCGACTGGGACAGCCTCTCAGATCGCATGCGCAAGCTGCGGCGCTCCCAGCAACAGCAGCAGCAAAAAGGTGAGCAACCCATCAATGGAAAGAGTTCCAAATTATAATTATTATACACTTAAAAAAAATTTCAATTTAATGATGTCTTTTCGTTGTGCAGAGGTGGCGCTGCTGGCGGATCGCAAGGATGCGCTGACGAAGCGTCCGCTCGACTTTGATCGGGAGGAGGAGACGCGGAAGGGCGAGACGATGAAGTGGCTGGAATCACACTTCGGCAGCGAATCGACCGCCTCCAATGATTCGCGGGATGACGAGGCCAACGATGTGGATGTGGAGCCCACCAAGAAGAGCTACTTTAATGTGATCATCAAATCGCAGAGCCAACTGCCAGCCGGGCTGCCCAGCAATACAATATCTGGCCAAGCAGCAGGTGCAGCTGCTGGATCTGGAGGAGCAGGAGCAGCCGCTCAGACACAACAGCACCATCCGCAGACGCTGCCGCGCAGCGCCGAAAGGGAGCGGGAACGCGAAAGGGAAAGGGAGCGAGAAAGGGAGCGCGAACGGGAACGGGATCGTCTGCCCGCCACTCTGGATCGGAAGTATGTTAAGGAGGTGAACGGTTTGTCAGTTGGTCGCAGCAAATATTACCAGGGCATCTCGAACTGGGCGGATCGTCAAGAGGCGCCCGTCAATCACTTCTCCAGTCAAGCATTTCGCGAGGATCTGCAGGAGACGATACGCCGCAACGGGCTCAGGAGCAAGGGCAAACAGCCAGACGTGCTGCCGTCCAGCGGCGCGGACAGCAGCTATGTGAGTCGCGAGGACATCTTGCAGCAGAAGCGCCAGAGTTTGTCCTCGCAATTTCTTGCGCGCTCCACGCGTGGCTCGCGCGATGCCCTCGATGATCTGGATGCCATACCGGGACCACGTGATCCACCTCCACCAGCGCAAATGCGACATCATCAGCTAGCTGCTGTTGCTAGTTCATCGAATGCGCCATTGCAGCCCAATCGCGCCGAGGAGCCATCGCAAAAACGGATGGCCTATGGCCATGGCCGGAGCAGCAGTAATCCCATCAATTTGCGCGGCAAGAGCTATGAGCGCAGCTCCTTCGAAACGCCCATGGAGTTTGCGACGAACAGCAGCAGCAGCAGCTGCAATCTGGGCAGGCCCACTGTGCCCCAGCGCCGACGTGCCATCGAGAAGAAGATCGGCGAGCAGACAACAACTGCAGCAACAGCAACCACAGCATCGCACAACAGTCATCAAGTTGTTACTAAGCTGCACGCACCACTACCGCCACCAGCTCCGGCTGCAGCTACATCTGCTGCGGCTGCTGGTGTGGTCACGCAGCTGGAGCCGCCACCGGATTATTCGCCGCCACCGCGCAGTCGCAGTCGCAGCTCATCGCCGCAGGTGGATTATTTGCGAGCACGGCCACGCCATGTGCCTGTCAATGCCCATGGGCATGGTCATGGCCACGCGCATCCGCATGGCCACCAGGCCAACTTGGAGGCGGCAGCGAGCAGCAGCAGCTTGACCCTAAACCGGAAGCAACAGCAACGCACCCGATTTGCACCAGCCGCCAGCTACAATAATCGACAGCTAGGCGGCAACTCGGCCTCCACCTCGAACCTGTCGACGGTCAGCGCCAGCAAGCCTGCCAGCAAGATGGGTCAGGTGATTGGCAACTCGCTCCGCAAGCTGGTCAGCAAAATACGCTCGGCGAGCGCGGATCATAAGTTTCGCATGAAAAGTGCTGCAGCGGCAAAAAGTAAATCTCGGGAACAGTCGCCCAGCCAGGCGGCGGGCAACGTGAATGTGGCGCCCAGTGTGACCACCTATCAGCAGTACAATGTCATCGATGGTCACATTGGCGGTGGCAATAACAACAACAGCAACAACAACAACAACAACAGCAACAACAACAATGGACACATGCGTCACAGCAGTAACGAATCCGAGGGCTCAATTAGCGATGGCCAGCGACGACGCAAACCGGATATTTCAACCGCTGTTGGGCAGCCGGTGCGCAACTTTAAGCCGACAGTCGCTGAGCTGGAGTCGACGGTGATGAGTCCACGACAGCGTTACTATTTGGGCGAGGATCCCTATTCGAGTACGCTGTATGGCAAGGAGAACATCTACGAGCGACATGCCCACGCCCAGGCGCATGCCCAGGCTCAAGTGCACGCCCAGGCGCAGACTCGGGCTCGTCAGCGCTCCACAGAGCCCCGTTTCGAGGATGAGGATGAGTTTTACGAGTCGCGTGCGCCGCCAGTTGGCAGCTCCACGCACACTTTGGGCCGCTATCAGAAGCATGGTCAGCGCTTTAGCGGCTCCACGCCCAACTTGCATGTGCAGCCGGATTATCGTTCCACGCAGACGCTGCCCCGCAAACTGCACGAGCATGGACAGTATAGAGCTCCAAGGTATAATCAAACGCTCGAGAAGATTACAGGTACCAGCAGCAGGCCCAGCTACAGCACGGTCTTAAGTCAGCAACAGCAGCAGGCACCGCCTCCTCCCCCTCTAACAACAGCAGCAGCAGCAGCCGCAGCAGCAGCAGCAGCAGTGACTGCATCATCTGGAGCTGGTCCTGCGAAGCCGGCGCGGACTTATGCCAAGGTCTTGAATCGCAGCAAGAGCTTCAATGTGCACGGCATGAATGGCAGCAATGATCCTAGTCCCATTTATATTGAGAAATTGACCCGTAACAATTACAGCAATGGTCGCCACGAGCTATTGTCGGCCCAAAACCAATCGCAGGCATACAAATCGAATCCGCATCTGTACTCCAGCGGCAAGGATAACTCGCTGAAGAGCGGCCTAAAGAGTCCATCGATTGTGAATCTGATAAGTCGCAGTCAGAAGGATTTGACGAAAATTGCCAATGGCAATGACGATGATCTCTATCAGCCGCAGCAGCAGCAGCTGCAACAGCAACAGCAACAGCAGCAACAGCAGCAGCAGCAGCAGCTGCAGGAGGACAACAACAATAAAAATAAACAGCTATATTTGCGGAATCTGCACCAGCAGACACCCGATCTATATCGTGTCATTCATGGCGATGAGGATTATGGACGCAATAACAATAAATATGCATTGCAGCCAAAATATTCACTGGATTCCCGCTCCCCACCGCCCGTTGAGTTGAACAAGGATACGGCGAGCATTGTGCGGCGTAGCAGCGACGACAACAACAGGCGGCTCCTCTATGCTGACGATCATCATCATCATTATCAGCAGTATCAGCAGCACCAGCAGCATCAGCAGCATCATGTGCAACAGCAACAGCAACAGCATCACCATCAGCAACAGCAACAGCATCTGCATCATCATCCACAGCAACAGCAACATCATCATCACCAAGTCCAGCAGCAACAACTGCGTCGCGGATCCGGCGCAACAATTATTGAGCTGCGCCAACGCAAGTGATGTCCCACTATTTCTCTCTCTCTCTCTCTATTTGTTTGTGTCTCTTTCTCGACTTGGCTTTTAGTTTCATTTGACAAGCAGCAAATAAATACAAAAAAGGCCCATTGCACCAATTTGGTAACGGATTCCAAGCTCGTTTTTGCTGCTGCCACATTCCAATCATAGATGATACATACATATATATATCTATATACACACACACACATTTTTTTTGTTTTTTTTTTTTAATTGTACTAATTAATTGTAACTTTGTTGTATAGTTAACGTTAACGGTAAAACTTTTGATCGAACAACTAACTAATTGATTAATTAAATAATTACCCCTATTTACAAACACGTACTTATACAAAACTTAATTAATTCATATGGGAAAACAAAAGCAACAAACAATAATTATTAATAATAATTTACTTACTTAATAATAATTTGCTTAATAAATCAATTCCAATTACAATTACAATAAAACAACAAAAATAAAGTGCCAAAATAAATAATTCAAAAAAATACAAAATTTTGTTTTCTGTGTATTACAATTATATTTTATTACATGGCTTAAAGCTTAAGCTTTTAAATATTATATTTTACATCAAACCTTGCCATATATTATTATTATTATTTTTTTTCCGCATTTACAATAGATGTTAATAGGTCAGGCAATAAGTACAATTTTTTAAATGTTTTTTTTTCTTTCTTTACAATCTCAAAAACCTCAATGACCTAAAGGTTACATAAATCAAATTTGGAATCGAATTTGTTTTAGTAGCTTATTTTATTTTATGGGTATATTGATACAAATTATTTCCCGACATATATATATTATAAACTGTAAGAATTTCAATTCATATTGATTTTCTTATCTTCTAGATATTGGCAATTACATGATCATTTAAATTAGTTTTATATATTTGTTTACATAATCTGCTAGTTTCCATAGTTACATTGGTTAGTAATTGGAATGAATGAATATATATGGCAAGTCGCTTGTATTGTTTCCGGGTTGTTAATGAAAATCTCCACTGCATATATCATAGATATAATAATATATGTGGAATGTAACTAGAACAACGGCTGGTTTCAGAATATCTCTTAGTCGGACTCACTCGACTCGCCGGCTGTCAGACTGGTTATATATTATAAAATTGTACAGTCTAATTTACAGATATTTTATAGTACAGCTTGAAGTACAAAGATCAAAGTTGATCAACATTGTATTTAATTTAAATATGTATTTACTTGGCATCACATGTAGTCTTTGGGAGTCGGGCGATGCGAACGGTTGTCACAAACTTAAACCAAGTTATGATGCTGCACTTACTGATTCTCCTCCTCGTGATCGCGGTGCAGGCTCAGCAGAGCACAGGTCGGGTATCAGATTCGTTGATTTTGGGATTGACGAACTTTGCGCAGCTACAGCTGAATGGCTCCAGCCAGGCAACGCCATGTGTCAGGCAACTTCAGATGTTGCACTCCGCTTTGCATGAGCGGCAAGCCTGGGCACTGAAAGGTATTTCATTATTTTCAAAGTTGATCAAAGTAAATAATTTGGAAAGAAGATTTAAAGGATTTAAAAATAATACTCAAAAAGTAGTTTTTGTCTGGCTTTTGCATATAATTATAATTATTTGAATCATTTGCAGCCTTTGATGCATCCGGCAGCGGCTATGACAATTTTATGCTGGGTAATAGCTTATGGCTGGGCAATCCTCAGACTTGTCGTGCCGTCAATAAACAGCTGCTGGGGGACGTTACCCATCGGCACCAGCATCTGCTACAACAACATGCGCCCTTCGCATTCGACTACCGCTTGGTCTATCTACGGGCCAACTCACCCTGGCAGCTGGCCCTGTCGGTTAAGGAGACGCCACTGCTGCACATTGGTTTGTGTGTGCCCCACGCCTGTGCCCGCAAGCAGCTAGAGCGGCTGCTACACAAGTCGATTAGCACAGCGGATGCTGGAGAACAGGCACATCGCCTTCAGATACGACTCGAGCTGGTCTACACCAAGCAGCCGAAGCTAAGCTCCAAATTCTTTGGAAGCAATGCATTTCGTATGCTCGCCGCACTGGTAGCTGTCATTCTGTTGCTGACGCTGCTTGCACATAACGGATGGGATGCTGCCAGCCCGGTAATTGGCTGCTTCAATGCAGTGTCCAATTGTCAGCGTCTGTGGCAGCTGCCAGCAGGCGCTAATGAAATTGGCGTCATTAATGGGCTGCGTGTCTGCAGTGCCGTGGGACTGCTTTGCTTGCATGTGGCTTGGTATCACTTCTATTCAGTGGGTCACTCTGCGGATTCAGCCACAAAAGTGGTCAAGCTTTCTCTATTTCCCTATTTCATGCCGGCCTTGTTGGAAGTGTTCTTCGTCGTGAGGTTCGTATTTATCTTTAATTTCGTGTGATTTTGATAGCGAAACTGCCTCATTTAATACTTATGATTCTTTTCGACAGTGGCTTCCTGACCGTGACAAACTTCCTACAAAACGAGTCCTTGCAGCGTTGCATTGCAGAGGACTCCCTTTCGGATAATGTGCGCCGCTTTGGGCGTCAAATAGCACATCGCTATCTGCGCCTGGCACCTACACAGATCCTCATAGTACTCATATCAGTTGTCAGCTTTGCCTACCACCGTGAGGCGTCTGTCTTTCATCTCATTGATCCAGCGGATGAGCTGTGCTCTCGATATTGGTGGCGCAATCTGTTCTTCGTGCAGAACCTATATCCCATCAAGGAGATGTGCTGCAATTGGACCTGGTCCCTCGGTTGTGATATGCAGCTGCACATTGGTGCAATGTTGCTGCTCTTTCTGCATACCAGGTACGTGTGATCGGCTCAATGAAGTCATGGGTCAATGGGAATATACCAAAGAGTGCCATTTTCTTCCCTAGGTATGCCCATTTGGTGCGACTTCTGGCTTTGATGCTGCTGTTTGGAAATATGGTGTACACCGTACTTTTGCTGGTCATACTGGACGTGCCACTGACCTTTGATCTTCTGGTTGAGAATGGTGACTGGTTGTATACAAAGCCCACGGTGCGCATGTTGGCGTACATCATTGGCAGCATATACGGCTATGCACATGCAAATGGCACCGTTTCCCCATTCGCAGCAGTGTTCCACAACGGGCTGGCCAAGAGTGCGTTGGCTGTCGTCATTCTTTGGCTGGGCATAGCGATACAGTCAACAACGGGAGCGCTCAGCCCACTTCTGCTGGGCTGCTCTCTGGTAATGATGCGAGTGATATTATGCGTAGGCATTGGTCATCTCATTCTATGTAGCTTTAAAAGAGAGCAAAGTGCTGCGCCGACTCAATGGTTGCTGTATTTTCTGGAACTAAAATTTTTTCAGCGTATTGATCGATTGACTTATGCCATATACTTACTCAATCCTCTTATTATACTCAACTTGTACTATTCACTCAGCAATGAAATTCCTACGGATGTTGGTATTTTGGTGAGTTATTTGGCGGCAGCTATTTATTTTCAGTCTTGGTACTAACGGCGCTTTCGTTTCAGATTTTTCTATGCGTTGCTAATTTCATCATAGTTTTAGTCTCTTCATTTGCGCTGACTTTATTTTTTGAGCTGCCCGTCTGCCGTTTGTCGAATCTTTTGCTAGGCTCAAGTAATTCCAAAGTTAAAGGTACCAATTAGCAATACAGAATAATTTATTATGAATATTTTAGGTTAATCAATTTAAATTAAGGACTAATTTTAACGTTTTTAACTTATTTACACAAATTGACGATATATATCGATGTGTTGCTCTGCCTTGCGTTGACAATGCTCAATTTGCGTTTGCGTTTCATTTTCCGATGTTTAAAAAAATCTTAACCGATAAACAGTATCGATACTGCTTTCGATTGTTTTTCCTAGTTGCAAATAAATAAAATGTAAATTGTTTAGATAGGTGTTAGCAAAATAAATTAATACAGAATACAAGGGTCACAGTTCTCATCTGTCCTCACCATGACGTCGCGCAACCTGACGGAGGTCTTCATTATCATGCGTAACAACGCCAGCAAGAATCGCAATCATTATGACGATCGGGTAAGCATATGGATATAAACTGATTGACTTATGGACAAAATGACTCAAAAACCATGCATATTGTCATTAGCGCGGCAGCGACTCGGAGCGTCTGTTGAAGCATACTGTGCGAGAGGCCGAGGAGGGACTGGAGTTGCAGGATGAGTACGGTACGCCACCCGTTTGGCTCGACAAATTCGAGGAGGCGCAGTACACAATGTCCAAGTGAGTAAGAAACATTTATATCCTATTGAAATAATATACATATTTCAATTGTCTTTGCACAGAATTAAACCGAAATTGGATGAGCTGGGCTCGCTTCATGCACGCCACTTGCTGCGCCCCACCTTCGATGACCAAAGAGATGACGAATGCGAGATTGAGGTGTTGAGCCAGATCGTTGCCAAACTCATCGCCAGCACCCACCGGCACATACAGTGTGTCCGCTCCAGCCTAGGAATGGGCAGCAAAGTGGAGCAACGACTAACTGCAAATGCAGTTCACTGTGCCCTACTACAGCTCCAAGATCTGACAGTCAAATTCCGAAGTAGTCAAAATGCCTATTTGCTGCAGCTCAATTCGCGCGAGGAGCGCTCCCAAAAGTACTTTGACAATAACGAGTTCACCAATGTGGAACTGGACGGCGGCATCAACGATGAGCCGGCGAATTTCGTCGATTCCTTTGACAATTTTCTGCAGCCGCTCGGTGGATCCGTCATTGGTCGTGGCAAGAGCACGGCGGGCACGTATATCTTTGAGGACGATGACCAGGAGATCGATGATCATTTCAAGAAACCCGTCGCCAATCGAATGACACAGCAGCAGTTGCTGCTCTTCGAGGAGGAGAACACACGAAATGCACAGCATCGCGAGCAGGAGGTGACCAAAATCGTCAAGTCCATCTACGATCTCAACGACATATTCAAGGACCTGGGCCATATGGTGCAGGAGCAGGGCACCGTACTGGATCGCATCGATTACAACGTGGAACAGACGCAGACACGCGTCTCCGAGGGACTAAGACAACTGCAGCGTGCCGAATTGTACCAGCGCAAGAATCGCAAAATGTGCATAATTCTCGTCCTGGCGGCCGTCACATTCCTAATGCTCCTGCTACTGATTCTAACCAAGCTCTAGTTTGGCCCCAATTTCCATCAAAATGTGCCCCAGCCAGCAGTTTTTTCCATTATTGAGTGTTGTTTCGTGTGTAATGTATAATATACGTTTTATTTATTTATAACTAGTCAATGGAGTGTTTTTTTTTATAAAAGTCATCATGCAACTACTCTGATGATGTCCCAATAATTTCAAAACTTCGACGTCGAACCTCCTTGATATTTAAATATACATATAGACGATTTTTATATTATTATATATATATATATCTGAATTATTAATCAGTTATTTAGCCGCTTTAGAGAATTTGCACACTAATACCGACCAGATGTGTATTTAAATTTATATATATTTATTTAATATTATGCATTACATCGACTCGAAAAAAATATATCTAAGTTTAGATCCCGCCCAAGACGATCACAGCCTGTTACATGCGCTCCGAGAGGCGCGACGCAACGGAACGCAAATTGCCATAGACTTTGCTGGGTGGCGAGCCGAGGATCAGGTTGCAGACAGCGCGACGGGCAAGCTGAATATTCTGATAGCTGCCCAGGATGTGAATCTTGCTGTCGGCGAGCACAATGCGCGTTTTTGTAACGTTCTCAATTGTGAATTTGGTGCGACCACCTTTGCCGGCGAGTCGTCCAATCGCACGGGACTGGTGATCGCCACGCAGCGTCTTCACATCCTTGATCTCAAATGTCTCGATGAAAAGATCCTCGAGACGCAGCAGTGCCAGTGCATCATCCACTTCAAAGCCGCAGAGGAACGCCTTTACAAAATCGGCGCCCCGCTGCAGATTCGAAATATCCGGCGTCTCCGGCCCGATGCGCAACTCTACCTGGCGTGCTTTCATGTTGAAACGGATCTGCAGCTTCATGTGCTCCACGACGGGCGTGAAGATCTTCATCCATTGCTCCTTGAGCGATGAGTAACGGTGCGGTGGCACAGACACCTTGCGCAACTCGCTGCGTATCCGCTTGGCTCGTGGAGCCTGTCCGCTGCTGGCACGTTGAATTCCTTCGATTCCTGTCGCCGCATCTACCTGCATTTCGCTGGTGTCCTGCGCGTCAGCAAGGGCGTTACGCTTTTGCGCCTTTTTCACTGGCACAAATGCGTCTACTTGTATGTTTTCCATGTCAATTTTTTGTTAACAAATTCAATGGTATTATGCGTTGTATTTTAGTGATCTGCTGGTGTTTTATTTTTGACAATATTTCTCCACGTGCGGTACGCTCGCCACCCAGCACTGCATTCGTGACTGTTATCGTTGTTTGATAAGCTGTGTGTGCTGTAGCGGTCAGCTTTGTAGCGTGAGCCACTTATCGATTTGTTGCTATCGCCGTTACTTAGCGTTGGCGCGAACGTAACAGCTTTTCATGCAATTTTAAAATACTTATTATATTGAAAAATATTTATTTTTGCATGTCAGCATTACTGAAAAAATAAATTTTTTTTTAGTAAAAAAGTGTTCTAAACACTTTTCTTAATTTTATTGCTTGATATTATTTAACATTTTTGGTTGTATAGGACATGTTAACATCTGCAATTAACGTTAAACTCAATTTGGCAGCTGAATTTTTATTATAACAACAACAAAAACAATAAAGACTAAATTTCTGTATCAATCGAGCAGACAGAAAATTATAGCACATGTTTTGTATAGTATAAGCTATTGCGGAGCTCCAAAATGGAAACAGAAAATGGACTTTCTTGATGTGCGATCTGATTGTGCACACTGCATAAATGACAATATCTAGATGCTTGCACCAGTGTCAGTGCTTGTGACTGTGACTATGTCTGGTCCCCATGGCCAACCAAAATGCTAATAATAATGAAACCCAACGAGCTCCTATACAGAATAGCTGCTCCTGCTGCTGTTTTGTTATACACTTTTGGCTCATAGGCATTTTTGGCCGTGACACCGCCTGTTTAATACACAATGTTCGGACAGTTTTAATGCAATTTGTAAAGCTGTTGCGTCTCCGACTTGCAACCCAAACAACTAAAAATCGTATACCATCTATCAAAGCTACCCCTCGAGTCACAACTATAACAAGGCTATCCTCATATCTATATCCATGGCCATATCCGTAACCATAGCCATAGCCATAGCCATCGTCGGCGTCCTCGTCATGGTCATAGCTATGCCGTTATAGCTACTAACGGCAGTCTCTCTTTTGACTCTATTGGCAACTGATTAGCATTTAAATTAAAACGTCGCAAAGTGGCCTTAACAAAATGTTGCTTGCAACATAGAATAGTATGTGTTTGAGCGTGTATGTCGGTTGCATTTGTATACCCTTTAAATGACAAGTGTGGAAAACTGCAGCATTTCGTTATGCAAAATTAACTCATAGTTCCATATTTCAAAGTCTATTTGGGCTTATTATATGTTTTTTACATTTCATTTTTACATTTTTTTCAAGTTACAAACATTTACAATTTTTTATTAATTAATGTATCTGAAATTTAAAAAAAAATGTTTTGTTGATTAAAGATTTAATAAATATATGTATAATGGAATTATGTAAAAGTCAAAGAGTATTTGTTAGTCTGCTATTCTGTTAAGCAGGCCATTTGCACTTGCGTGATTGCAGCTTATTGTCTCTGGTGTCACCTGCTTATGTTGCTGCTGCTGCTTTTGCTGAGATTGGCAGTTGCTTCGGCAACTGCCTTTGTGCCGCGTATCTGTAAATTGAAGCAGAAAGAAGAGGGAAGCGCGGAGGATGCTGATGCAGATTTGGATGCCGTTGCGGATGCTGATGTGATTTTTGCCGTCCACTTCAAAGAGCTCAGCGGGCGTGGTTAATTATGAAAATTAATTGTATTCGAATGAATAATGATAATTGATTGTCCCCTCTCTCTCTCTCTTTCTCTGTTTTGCTTTCCTTCTCGCACTCTTTCTCTCTCTTTCTCACTTTATGTCTCTCTCGTTGTCTTAACTGTCACTTGCTGGCTTAACTTTTAGGCGGCTTGCCGGGGCACCGTACAAGCCCACGTCCCCTTTCTCACAATGTTCTTGTCGTATTAATTAATTAGTTAATTTTATTGTTGTCAGTGAAAATAACGTGAAATCAATACAATTTCGCCAGGTTTTCGCTCGCATCTGAAATTGCCGTTAGTTAAACGATTCAGTCACGTAATTCATTTGCATGGCGCGCGTGGTCAGGATACGGTATCCAATAGGGTGTGAGCACGATAGATGGATAGATGAATAGGTGGTGGATGGTGGATGCTGGATGGGGTAGGGTAGGTAAGGAGATGGGTTCAATGGAGAGGATAGGCCCGCCTATTTACAACATAATCCTTGAAGTTTTCTATTTGTAGCTTTAAGCACAGTACAGAGGGAGAGAGAGGAACAGAGGCAGAGGTGCAGTCCGTAAATAATCAGTATTTAAATTTTTAGATTTCACGGACTTAATTAAATATTCCTAAGCATTTTAAATTTTATTTACATTCGCCGTTGCAACGTTGTGTGATGAACAATACTTTAATTAATGAGCTTATTTAATATGAATAATTATACATAATTCTTTTTTTTATATGAAAAATAATAATAATAATAATAATAATAAATAAACTGCTATTTAATAATGTTTTCTCTACATTTTAATTTTAATTTTACTACTAGTTTTAAATCAATGAATATTAGTTTTAAATTTTGTAGCCTATAAAGCAAAGGCATATATATATATATATATATATATATATCTATATTTACATATACACAACAATAAAGCCATTATAGCTAAGCTGGAGTGAGAGTAATGTTTAATCTTGATCTTGATTGATACAGTCTCGTCACATAATTCATCTGACAACATCATAAAATTTGTGCCGCATAAGTCCAAAGTTGTCACACCTTAGACATGAGAGACAGGGAGATAGGTGGCGATATGGGGAACTTTTCTAAGCGTCTGGGACGCGATTTCCCATATAGCGTTGACTTTATCCTGGCCAAAAACTGTTTAACCAAATTGATGCGTAAAACTTTCTTGACTTGGCATTGTGCTAACAAATTTGTCGGCTATTTTTTATGCGGCATTTGGTCATTTTTCATGGTCAGTAATTGGCACTAAGACGTTGTCCTTGCCCACCAGCTATCCCACTACATTCCAGCCAACTCGCCTCCTTTGTTGCCATATGCTTATCCTTATAAGGCATCCTGCATTGTCCCCTTGGGCTGATGACAGAACGCGTGCTTCACTTTTGCGTTGATTCTCACACCAAACAGGCAGGTTTTCATCTTAACTGTCCACACACACACACACACACACACACACACACACACACATATGTACCCACGCAGGCTCTATGCATATATATACGCAATTTATGGAGGCATGTGTGTTCGTGTGTGTGTGTGACATCTATGCTCACGTATCAATAAGTGCTTGGGACGTGAACTGAATTTTTTATGACCGTTTGTCAAAGAATGCGCAAATGCGAATGCTGGCTGACTGGTTGGACGCAGAACGCAGGTCGGCGGACTTAGGACACACTGACTAGGCATGCGAAATTGCCTGTGAAATATTTTGCAAATGTACTATTTACAAATATGTATATACACTTGAAAACAAACGCAAAATCGAGACAATAATTCAAACAATTTTGTATTTGCAATTAAGACAGGAACAGGAATTTTTCGGTGTGATTGAGATTTGAGCTTAATTTAAGAATTTGCCACTAAGTTTAGAAAATTTAAGTTTCTCTGCCTTTAATTTTAATTTAATTAAAGTTAACATGCATTCTCCTTGCCGGGTTATATAAGTTGAATAAATAAATATTAACTTTTTAATTTAATATTAATTCAAATATTATTTATGTGAATTTTTTTTGTGAGCGAGAAGATCTTATTTTAACCAGCTTTCTATTCTCGAAAGTTGGCTCTGAGTGTGAGTAAAAAAAGGCAAAGAAAACCAAAATGTGACGTTAGCTCTAAGCTGCTGGATGGGGGCGTGGCATAAGCAGGCACTCAGTCAGCCTGGCAACCAGACAATTGGCCAAGAGATGAAATCAAATCAATGGGCCAAACTTAACGTAGCCAAGAGACAAGCGCGGTTGGGAAACAGACGATTGCTCATGGCCAATTGCGACTAATCTCAAGGGCACTCAGCAAGCCATTTTAGCCTAATCCCGCAAAACGGGCTAAGGGAAAGGCAAAAGGCGGTCCAGAATACGCATTCACTTTAATTGTATGCGGCTATACGCGGTGTGTGTGTGTGTGTGTGTGCGTGTGTGTGTGTTTGTATGGGAAGGATTAGCTTTGAAGTTTTTAGGTGGGACAAGCGACTTGCAGATGCCAGCAGATACATAACAGGACACTTAAGTGCGTCACAGGACGACGGACGAAGGACGAAGGATGAGGGATGCAGGACAAGGGACGAGCGACTCTGCGCGGTCCCCAAAGGGTTCAATGCCAATTCAGGTTTTCAGGTAATTTCTCTTGATGGCAAACTGGGTTAAGTGAGCCAAAAGGCTCTTTAAGCCGCCCGAGCGTTAATTACTGCCAAAATCAGGGCTCTAACCAGCAATCCTTATACGAAACTCCTGCCCCACATATTGTTAGACATCGACAGCAACTGCAAGTGATAAATGGCCTCGCCGTCTGCAGAGCTCCAGTCCTGGCCAGGTCAGTGTCGTGTAGAATCTGTGAAAATGTCTCGGGCTGCTCGCAATTGATTTATAAATCAATAAAAATATGTGCATAAATATTTACAGAGACAATATAAATAAATTACAAACCAATGTGAGCAGTGGGCTGAAAAACCTTATGCAAAATGCAACTGGGCTAGGACCAGGACCAATGCAAGGACCAAAGGCGAACAGGCGACAACTGGACAACAGACAGTCGGACGTGCAGGCCTGTGGTCCTCGTTGTGGTTGTGTGTTGGTGTGGAAGGGTGTATTCCAAGCTGACAATGTAGCCAGACAATGCTGGGACTTATGAGTAACTGCAGAGGAGCTCGTTGCTCTTCTGTTTCTTATAACTGGCTGGAGAAGTCAGCAGCGGGCAGCGGGCTTAGGCAGAAGCAGACGGTCACCCAAAAAGTATTAATTTTGTCTACTGCCGATAAATGTAGATCTGTTTGTTTATTTATTGCATCAATACTGCAAATTAAAACCATTAATCAGTTTACATCATTAATTAAAAATATAGATACTTCCAAACTATCCCTGATACAAGAGTGCTCACCTGGAGGAGAGACCGGCATTACAACTGATTAGATGGAAATGAAGCCTGTGCTCGGCTTAAGAGCAAAGAGCCGTTAATAAACCGATATTTGCTATCGACTCGGAACACAGTGTGAAAACATATCAATCAACCCATCTGCGTATAGATATGAAAATTGGAAACATGATTTACCTTGGCAACATAATTTGATGTATTGTATGCAATGTGAACGCAATTTAAATGTGTGCCCAATTACGTAAAATGTTTACCACAGAGCACCGGCCAAAAAGGTGGACAGAAGAAATGCGAGCAATTATAATTAATTAAAATGAGACAGACAACGAGGCGAATCGTGTCGATGAGTTGTCGACGCAGCCATCAAGCCATCAAGCCATCCAAACATCCAACCAACAATCTAAACACATATCCACCCAACCACCCAACCATCCTCCCTGTGGATGTGTTTGCATAAAAGAAATACCCACACCTCTGTCCCTGTGTAATTGAATTAGTTTGCTGATGGCCACCATGGACTGCAATGCAATTACATTTATATATCGTTTTCATATTCCATATTCGAAAATTTGGCACAAAAAGTATTTCTAAAAAAAACCAATTAACTGGGCGAAATTGTTCAAAAATAAATTATATATATTTATTACAGTATTGCGCAGCTCATACAAATTTTACAAGTGCATAATAAATATTTATCAACATTTAAAGTGCACAGCAACTGCTGAAAATGGCTTAAAGTTGGTTAAAAAAAAAATTCCAAAAAATGTTTGCATTTTCGACCAAATTATCGTCTCTTCGTTTTATAGTATAATTTCATAATTTGTACAAAATTTTGATTTTGGAAAATTTTTGGCAAATTTAAATTTTGTCAACAAAAAAAAAAAAAAAGTTCGTATTTTCAACTGCATAATTTTGAAAGATTAATTAATTATTAGTGAAAATATATAATTGGTTAAAGTTGAAAATTGAAACCAAAACAAAAACTTGAAACGAACTTTATTTGAAAAATACGAATTTTGGAAATTTGTAATTTGATAAGAAATTCAGATTGGCGAAGATATAATTTGAATTTGAATTTGAATTTATCCAAAGAAGAACTTAAATCGTGAATTTCTCGATTTAATTTCAGCGGTTTCAATGTGCAAGGCCCAGCACCGAGGCTTACCGCATGCATTGCTGATCCAGCTCGTCCCGCATGCACCTGGCCCGTATCCAGGTAGTAGTATTCTGTCGTGTGGTTGGAGGTTGCATGAGAGTTGGAACGCAGTGGAAGGCAGGTCTAGGCAGGGCCCTTAAAAGAGACCATAGGACTGGCACCGCACACGAAACCCGAAAATGTAATTGAAAAATTATTTTGTTACACGTGTCCGCTTGCAACGGTTGCAGCCGGTTGCAGCCGGTTGCAACAATCTATCCGTCCGTCCGTCCGTCCGAATGTGTGTGGTGGCGACGCATCCTGATGTCTGTCCTTGTTGTCCGTGGCCGTGCTGACTGCCCTGCCAGGCCGTACGATAATTTCGTGGCTTGGCCAAATTTTAATTAATTTGCCGAATTGCCAAACTCATATCAACTTCAAATGATGCAGCTGCAGAGAAAGAGAGAAGATTTAATAGCTAGGCCACAGCCAGAGTGGGTACGATGCGGCATGCCTCTAGGCGGTAACGCCTGGTTAATGATTACCATATAAATTACTATGCCATTGTCCCCCCCCCCCCCCCCCCTCAGTTCACTAGTCTAGCCCAATTGCAATATGTTTTGCTTATTGATTTAGCATTAATTGTTTATTGTTAATAACTGAGCAGAGGGCAAGCATTTTTCAAGCAGCCATAAACACCTTACTTAGCCTATGCCCCACCCCCACCCCCACCCACTCTCCACATCTCTCTCCCTCTCTCTAACTCTTACTCTCTCTCTATTTTGTGGGTTGCGTGCCTGGCACGAAACTCAATTAACTTGTTAATTTATTTGTCATTTGCTTTGTTCGCATCGCCTGCGTCGCGAGCAAAAACAACACACAAATTCCAAAGCTTTAACAAGGCAATGGAAGGAGCAACAGAGAAAAAGAGAGAATTGAGAGTCTTAGAGTGTGGAACCTGCCTGACTTTGTGTCTGGGTTCCCTGGCTCACATGCAAGTGGGACCCCATTTGATAGATAGTTGTTCCTTGAAATAGATGCTTCGCTAAACATTCTGAGACGTTCCCTGAAGTTGGCTGTGTGTACACACATACATAGGGTGTGTGTATGCTGTGTGCTTAACAGTCGCCCTATAAAACACCAGGCGAGGTGGGAGTGGTGAGTGGTTCTCTACCCAGTTTTAAAGGAATCTTCTTATCTCGCTTTTGAATAGCTCTTCTCATGGAATATTATTCAGTTTACGATTTTGGGCACTACTCTTATTAATATTGAAAGACCGAAATCCATGGCATTCAGAAACTATCTAAGTGGTCGTAAGAGTGGAACGGAGTGTATGGTGGTGGGTGTGGATCTGAATGAGTTGGGCTCGGAGCTCTGACTGATGGCTGGAAGCTTGTTAAAATCCTTAAGCCGTTGCTCTTTTTCAACTTTGAAGTTTGCAAAGTTTTCGCTTTGTATAATTAAAACAAGTAAGTAATGCTCCAAACGGGAATGCTGGACTTATTAGCTGCCCGGCTACCCAGTTACAGTTACAAAATTGTTTCCCTCAAATAGGAATTTACTTTCGGACAACCCAAGTTTTAATTTATTTTTTCAAATGTAAACTCAAAATAAAAAAAAAACACGAACGTCTTAAAATCAATACCCCTTTTTTGAGAATGCGTATAGGGTATGACTTGGTGTCGTTGGTGGGGTGGTGGGGTGTTGGGGCGACTAAACCAAATTGTTTACATGTGTCTTTCTTACAGTTATCATTGCTGGTTTGCGAGGCATCTCCCTCTATTCTCTCTGTTAATAACTGTCTCTCTCTCTCTCGCTCTCTCTCTCTCTCTCTCTCTTTGTACAGCTTATTTTCTTGCTGTCTCTGTCTCATGCCGTTTCTGCATCTATTTGCCGTGTCTTTCGGCTTCGTCGCGTTTGTTTGCCTCCCTTTTGGCACGTTGCGCTTTTACCATATATGCATTTGCAAGCCGCTGACACGCCCACAAAAGTTTATGTACGCCCCCCTATCACAAGCCCCGCACACCCCTATCTACCATGCTTGCAGCTGGTGACGCCCCTTTTATTTAGCATTTTGTTGTTTCTTTCGCTTTCCTGCGGTTTTTAATTAAAATTAACTTTGTTTATTTTGCGCTTTTCCCATTTGGCTCACACCAACCCACCACACCCCAACGAAATCATCAACCCCCCCCTGATCAGCCCTGCACTACACGGCTTGTCTTCCGCCTTAAAAGTGATGTTTACTTTTCCCGTTGCTGTTGTTCTTCTGGTTGTTCCTGTTGTTGTTGTAGCTGCTTGTAATTGCCGCCATTTGTGTTGTCCTCAGAGCCATCAGACATCAGAATCGCTGGTGTTGTTGTTGGTTTTAGTATTACCTGTTGGCAGGCGGACAGACAGACAGACAGTCAGCCAGTCAGGCTCCACATCCGACTGTCAACAGACACAAACTGGCAAAGTGGCAACTGCCAGCTGTTGACTGCCAAAAGCGCTCGAGGACCGGAGTTTTGCAATCATCGTCATCTCTCGCGCTCGTTGCAGTTCAACTCTTTTTTTTTTTAGCAAGTTTTGGCAAAGTTTTCGTTATGCCTGGCGGCTTGCTAAAGCCTCCCACGGGTTAACTCCCACAGCTATTTACCTCAGATGCAAACTGGCCATGAGCTACCCCGTAGCTAGGAAATACTCTAATCATTTGGTAGCATGAATAATACCAGGGCATAAATTAAAACTCCAAATAAGTCATTTGAAATAGCGCTGTTTTCTTAAAGAATACATACATCAAATTAATTCATTTAGTTGCTCCGTCCAATATGCCCATGTCCATCTCAATTCGCAGAGTATGAGCAGCCCAAAAGCATTGCCATTTTGCCATTTTGCCATTTTGATTATCGCATTTATTTGCGTTTTGATGTATTTCGTGTTTGTCTTGCACTTTGCGCAAATAAACCGAAATCTTTCGATTCTCAGATTCCAGGCGGCTGCTTCTATACTTGGCTCTCGGTGTAGTAGTTGACCGGCATGAGATTAACTTCTGGTACTCTGGTTAGCGAGGAAGTGAAGCTGGTGTTGTTGTCATTGTTGTTGGCATCCTGGTCAGGTCCATCCGCTTTCTGGGAGGTGGCTCTACCAATCTCCGCATAGAGCTGCTCGAGCAGCTCTCGAAAGAGCCCTGCATTCACATTGATGCCGACGCCCATGAGGACAAACCAATCGCCATAGCAGGCGCTGGACATAACCTGACGCACATGCGACTGGGGCATGCCGCGCAAACGAGTGCGCAGCAGTTTTAGGCGCAGCTCCGGGCAGCACACGCGCAATAGCCGATAGAGTATATTGATGCCAGCCAGCATGGCAATGAAGAGAAACCACACATAGAGTACGGCGAAGAGCTTCTCGTGCAGAATGTTGAGCGGCAGCAGGCAGAGTATGTCCAGTATATTGTACCGCTCGGTCCATAGCTGAACATCTCGCATTTGGCCACCTTGGGGAATACGCGTGAGCTCAACAAATTCCACAGATTCCAATCATAGACGGATATCGCAGCCAGTGCTTGAATATACCTGTGCCAGAATCCATTAAAGATCACATCCATTAGCCAAAAGTTGAACAGCAGCTAAGTAAACCAAAGATTTAATATCTGAAGCATAATTGAATCAGTTATCCCTTCTGGATTAACTCAATTTCGATACTCACGCTTATGACCAGATTCAGAAGCTCGCAGAAGGAATACTTGATGGCATAGCAGGAGTGGATAGTAGAGAAGTGGGCCACAAAGTATTTGGTTAGCATGCGCAGTCGCAATTGATAGGTCTCCTCCAGGATGAGCGCATGGCCGATTTCGTGGCACAGCTGCTCCATGCGCTGCCCCTCCCACACCTTCCACAGGTACGATGGGAAGTAGAAGAGTACCGACTGAAACAGCAAGATTATAAATATCCACTGATAATAACGCAAATACAGGCGTTTCGTAACGCCGCGCGTCTCTGGTCCGACGCCCTCCGCTATGGAAACGATCCGAGCGAATTGCTCTTTTTGTGCCAAAAGGCGGCGCATGCTGTCGTCGTCGTTGATGACAGCAGGGCGTGGCGGTTGCATTGTTCTCTTCAGTTGCGACTTGCTACCATTATTGCTACTATTATTATCCGGCGAGAGTATATAGGTGCCCATGGTCCAGCAATAGGATTCAACGTATTGCGTGTGCTTTGTGTTGCTGAGGCAGAGGATTGGCTCGCCAAAATACTGTTTGGCCGACAGCAGGAATGTGCAGGTCAGCAGGATGACAATGGTGCACTTGGAATGCAGAGTGAATATCGGATCGTAGATGCGCACCATCTTCAAGCGAAGGTACTTCGAAAGCGGCTTCAGAGCGACATACATATTGCATTCGTTTTTATTTTTTTTATTCGTTCTTTTGCTTGGCATTTTTGTGCTTTTCTGTGTTTTCTGCTCGCAGATATTTTACAAGAATTCTCGATTGACAACTGGCGAGAGTGAGCGAGACAGCTGTTCGAGCACATACTAATTGGATGCGCTGCTAGTATTGCTGACCCAGAAGAAACATATGCTAAGCAGTGTTGGATAACGCGCTGCAAGCTCAGCCTTTTTGCTCAAATTAAAATCAACAATTCAATTTTCAATTTTGGGGCAAATAAAAAATTAGATTTACAGTTAAGTTTGAGAAAGTTAAATGTTAGACAAAAAAAGCGAAATGTTTGTTTGCTGCGATCGAGTGAGACGGGGGGGAGGGAAGCCCCTTCCATGACTTTTGCTATTTGACACGCATAATAATACGGCCTTCTCCCTCCCAATTACGCCCCTGTACATCCGTCGTATGTATGAGGATCACGAGCGCTGGGAACGGCAACGAATGGCGGCAACAATAATAATAAAATGATTAATCGATGCTACATGACTGCATATACAAAATACGAGGGGGTAGGGCCCAGTAATTCCCAATGCTGTGTTGTCATCCAGCGTCATTACCAGCTACTCCCTTTGCCCCTCCAAATCATAATAATCATTGTGAACATTCAACATCATCATTATCATTGGGCACGCGGCTGCCGTGCAAATGTTTATTGTGGGAATTCGTTTGCTGCCGCCTCCGCTGCCGCTATGATTGCTGCTGCTACTGCTACGACGTGTGCTCATCCTCTTACAACACCCCAACCCATGGTGTAACTAGCACCCCGCCTGCTACACACGCTTGTCGGCAAATTAAATTTATGAATTCTTTCGGTGGTTCGTGACCAGAGATTTACTATAATCAGGCATCGGGAATCAGCGAACACGCTCAGGAGACTAATTAGTCGAGTGCTCATTGCTACCTAGCGCACACCCCAACAATTGTTCCCCCCCCCGCTCCCTCCACCACTTCTCCTTATGCAATGCCAAATACATATTATAATTAATATTTGTCGTCGCTTATTGATTTCTTTGTCATAAACTGCACAGTAAAAAGCCAACAAATTTTGCAAAGCACCACGACTAGATCGCTTGCCGCCAGGTGGCGCCACATATTCGACTGTGTTTGTTTGTTTTTTTTTTAAATATTTATTTACAACGGCAGATATATTGTTAAAAACCGTTTCACATTGACCGCAATAACCGAAAAATGTTCGTTGACTGCTGCCACACACAGAATGCTCACATTTTGATGGCTGACCGAGTCACTGCGCAATTGGCGTTTAAATAAATAAATTGAACAATTATTCGTGGTCGCGGTTGCCCACCTTTTCAATAATAATAATCCTATTGCAGAGTTGTGTAACCTCGCTTGAGGTCACTCTCTTTGTCTGCACCCAGTACACATATTTGCAGAGGGTATTTACACGTTGTCGTGCTGATTGTCAGGCATAACGAAAGACTTATCCTTCTCCATAAATGATTTGTGCAATTGCCAATTGATTAGCATCAATAGTCAAAGCTGCCCAGATCGGATCACTTATTAATATTTACTTCCATAGTAAAAAAAAACATGTTGCTTAACACGTTGAATTGAATCCAAATCCTAATCTTTGGCATGCCTCAGAAACTATGAATTTTGATTTTAAACATTTAAAAAAACGCTGTTAATTCGATTTCTGATAGCAAAACTTACTGTTTACAGAAACTTGAAAATTTTTCAATATTCAACTTACATTAAAAAAAAAGTTAAGGATACAATTAGTCGAGCATTGATAGATGGAAAATATGTATATTTGCATTTTTAATTTTTTTTTTTTTTTTTTTAAATAACAGGTGCAAAAAATGAAAAAACAATTGAATTTGGATTGCGAATGGGAAAAAGTGGGCAAGAGAATGGGACCCAGCGGGTGGTTAGATGAGACACGGGCACTGCCTGCTGGGTTGAATTCGTTTGGATTGGATAAGTAGGTGTTGGAATGTGGTGCGACATTGTCATTGTTGACACTGCGGCGGCCACTTGTCAATTGCACTTGAATTGCGATTTTGATTGCGACAGCTGAGAAAATGGCACCGCAAGACGTCCCGTAATTTGTTTGATGGGGAAAGGGTGTAGTGAGGTGTGTGTGTGTGTGTAATATGTATGACATGTCATGGTTTAGCTGCTTGACTTCTGACTATAATAATCCAGCCGAACAATTCTCAGATGTGGTTGAATCTAGGATTCTATTTGCCATGCGATTGCGATTGGCATTGTATTTGCCCCGAGGTAAGATGAGACAACAGCCACAACAGGATCATCATTATTATTAGCATTTAAAGGGGCATGGCAGGCATTGCCATGGGGAAGTGCGGGAAGTGGGGTGTGCCTAGGAGTCAAATGTCTGGCAGGGGCTGGTCCTGTCGCTGTCGCTGCTGCTGTTATTATTATGTGCCAACATGGTCGTCAACGTGATGGCGTCGAGGCGACGATTTAAGCATATGTTACAGCATTTTGTGTATGTGTGTCTGTGTGTGTGTGCGTGTGTGTGTGTGTGTTGGTAGAGAGGCATCTTGATGCCGTGCATTGTTCGATTAATGACTTAACGACGTGCGTAGAATAACTTTGATTTAGGGTCATCTCATTTTGGCAGGCCACATAGCGACCATTCCAGCTAATTGTATTTATTTACTAGACACACACGTACAAGCACGCACACACACACACACACACACACGCATACACACTCACCCATTTTAATTAATATGCATATTATTGGCATAATAAAACTCTAAAGACACCCTTGTCAATATAGTCGAGCCCCATCTATGTTCAAATAATTACATATCTGATTGACTGAAATAGGGTTAGGCTGGGAAGTTATACTCTCTATATTCGTTCTTTATAATTGATACAACAGAAGTCAAGGAATCAATACGTAAAAAAAAGTTGGAAAAAACTAACCGCATTTTTATACTTACTCAGAAACAGAATCGGAATTTGGACGCAAAATTTTCTTCAGGTTTGCCATTGGTTTTGTACAAGAATGTTCTCGAACTGCAACTTGGTCAAGTCTAGGAATTTTCCAATAACTTCAATTCATGAATTTTCAAATGAAATTGTTGCATTATCTTGGAATTTGGTTCAAATGTTTCAGCTGTTTACCACACGACATATCCGATTCGTTAACAATTTTACTCGACATTTGGCCATGTAAACACATATTGTGGAGTGCAGCTGCTATCGCTTTGGTATTTGTCCAATTAACTTCCCACGCTGCCCCGAACTAAACCGGATTGACCAGTTGCATGTGTTGTTACACTTGGCCAGTTATTTTGTTGGTCAGTTAGTTAGTTGTCCGGCAACGGTTACGTCTCCGTTTCTACGTCTCCGTCTCCGTCTCCGTCTCGGTCTCCATGTCCGTCTACATTTTGTGCAGCGTGTGTCTGTCTGGTGGTTTGCCGCCCCGGGCAGATCATGTTTAATTAGCTCTAATGAATATTTAGCCGGCTCGGTCGAGGCACGTTTCCCGTTGCTGGCCAATGCAATTTTCCTACACGCTTTTCTATTAGTTTCTGACCAAAACCCATTTCCCACACAGACAGCCACTCATACGGTCCTTGCCCCGTTATTTGTAATTTGTTGTAAGTTTTTGTTTCAGTTTTTATTGTTGTTGCCAGTTGCCGGTTAACACTAGCCTTGCCCACATTCCATTCCCCGCTCACCGTTGCCCATTTCCCATTTTCCACTTAACATTCTCCACATTCTCCACATTGCCAGATTCCTTTTCCTTATTATACCCTATCCGCATTTTGATAACATCTTTAAGGCCTTCCTTGATTAGATAGTTTTTTCTTGTTATATTATATATAAGTTTGCATATCTTTTAATGGTACATTTTATACGGAATTTTGGAAAACTTTTTATTTAAAAAATATGTATATTATTTTATAGTACAGGAATATATATATCTATGTATATTGCAATCAGTATTTAACGACAATATTTCCAAAAAAAAGGTATTTAATGTATTTAATTGTTTCTTTGTCACTTTTGGTTCTGTTTCAGTTTAAGCAACCGGTTCCGGTTCGGTTCGGTTTCGAGTTTGGGTTCGTGTTCTGCTTCTGCTTCTGGTTCCTGGCCATCGTTGTTTTTATCGACATTGAAATGTGGCCCAAAACAGTTTCAGCTCATAAAAATACAATTTGCTGCTGCTTATTTTTTACGATGCACATGAGGGCGATGCTTGGCCTCCTGTTGGCCCTGCTCCTGACCCTAGGTCCTGCTCGAAAGGCTGTCTCTGCCGCTATCCATGAGTGTTTCTGTTTGTGTGTGTGTGTGTGTGTGTGTGTGTGCGGCTTTGGAAAAAACTATTTTCGAGCTTGAAACGACGCACACACATGCTCCAAGTGCGTCCAATGTCCAGTGTCCAATGGCAATCGGGTTGCCACCAAGTTCTGTGTCCGTGTGTGTGTGTGTGTGTGTGTGTGGCAACGTTGCACGGTTTGCAGGGCGGGGAAGGCGTGTCATTGCCAGCTGCTGCCTGCTTCGGTTGCAGGCATTTAAACGTTTAAGGGATTTGTTTATGTTGCCGCTCCATTTTGGGTCAAGCGATCTGAGCAGGGACAACCCCTCTCCCCCTCTCCCCCAATCCCCTTTCCATCATTCTTCAGCTGCAAATTGGCAAGTTGCTTAAACATAAAAACAATGTGGCCAACTGAACGGCCCATGTATTCATAATCCTGCCTAATAATCCACACCAACTATGCCCTCCCCACCGAAACCCAAACACCCGCCAACCCACACATATTTGGGGAGAGCAGCTTGTAGGAATTCAAGGCAAAAGAAATAAAATGAAATAAAATAGGCACAAACGATTTAGCTAAATAGATAAAATGAGCCCAGCTGAACTCTAGGCATATATCTATATATATATACATATATATATATATATATATATATGGACAGATAGATAAAGGTAAAACTGCTGCTACAGTTTCAATTTACAGTTGAATAACTAAGCAGTGCACAAATAATTAATCAATATTTAAAAAGTTGCTGTTTTTATTGGACACTTGCAACAGTCTTAAAACAACGTTGCAACAATGAATTTGAATTCAGTCGACAAAGGAGTGCATACGGTTTTTAAATGCATATTTAGTTTATATAATACACTAATGCATATTTATATCCACTGGGGTCTGCCAGACGCCCCTTTGGTGTGGCAAATGGTTGGTTTGAGGGGAGGGTTCGGCTTAAAGTCAAAGCCATTGCACTTATTGTATAATTATGCAATTTAATGAATACTAAAAAGCTCCACAAAGGCTAACATGTTGCTGGGGGCCAGCGGGAACGGGGAGGGGTGACGGTGGCAGCGACTGGCAGACACTTCCAATAAATACAAGCAGCTCCAAAGAAAATGAAAATGCAACAAAAAAAAAAAAGGTGAAAACAACGAAACACCCACAGCCCCATAATGTGTCTGCTGTGTGTGTGTGTGTGTGTGTTGCCACTATGTTGATTATAATAGTTATTATTGTGCACCGCCAGTTGCAGTTAGCAACGGTTATCCTACCCTTAAGCCCTTCCATCCAGAACCCAAAACCCTTTTTGTTACGGTATTTTAGGCGCCTGCAGAGCTGCAGTGGAGAGAAAGTGAGTGTGAGAGAGAGAGAGAGAGAAAGTGGGAGCAAGATCAAAATGGGTGGGGAAAGATAATGCTGCGGTATTCAACATTACAAGTGTGTCTACCCACGTTTCTGTTAGCTGTATTTGAATCTGTCTGACCAAGTTGTAAACTCATTTCTGAGCCAAAAAGCTGCTTAAATGCTTCACGATAAAAGTTTCTGGGTGAAATTTAGATTGATTTGACCAGGTCAAGCTCTGCTTTTGGCACTTCTCCCAACTGAAGTCCAATTGAGATTAAAAATAGCCAATGAACTTAACTCTGTTTTGACCATTCGACGATAGACCGCTGTTAATTGGGCCAAGTGCAGTTGTGCGGTTTGTTGAGTATAAACCAGGAGGTCCTTGCCTGGCGAGGATGCCAAGGATCATCCTGTTAGAGTATTAACTTTTAGCTGCGTTTTACCTTCTGCACTGGCATTTTAATTTTCTTGCCACGCTTTAATCTGCATGTGTGTGTGTGTGTGTGTGTGTGTATGTGCGTACGGATGTATGTGTGTCATTTTATGCATGAATTTTTTAATAGCTTAAATATGCGGCAATAAAACTTTAGCACGCTCATCTTATCGCCAACGCTTGGAAGTTCTCCGCTATACTAAAGCTACTCCACTCTCTTGTCCCCTTGTCTCCGTGATTGTCTGTCCGTCCTGCGTTCCTCCTGGCTGACCCGACGTCGCACGTAGCTAATAAAAACTACACCACGGCGTCGAATCGACTCAGATGCAGATGAAGATGTGGAGTTGCCGCTGGCAATCGTCGACAAGGAACTTTCTGCACGTGCCACGCCCACACTTACCCCCAACACCAACACTCCACTCCACTCCACTCCGCCCGACTACCTGACTGTGCCGGTAGCCAGCATCTTGACTTTTAACTAGCTAACTTGATAAAACTACAAAACTATACAATAAATATGCAAAGAAAACGCTGGCAATAGAAAAAAAAGGGGAGAAGCAGCAGAATGCTGCAAAAGGGGGGAGGGGGGGGGGGTGGGCAGCGGCAGTAGTTGTGTGTGGGGAATGGCGGACGGGTGAGAGTTGAATATGCTCTGGTGCACATAAGTGTTTTTGCTGGCCATTGCATTAAAGATGTCCACTAACACGAAACGACCCCTGCCACTGCCACTGCCCCCCTCCCATCTCCCATCTTCCACAACCCTTGCTCCAATGCGCACTCATGGTCAGATCTTTATGGCCACTTTATGTGCGCTTTTTTGGTTGCGGCAAGGTGTCGCCTAACTGTTCCCTGAGCAATTTAACTTACACACCATTTTACCCAATTATGTTGCTCCCTTCTTCCCCCTCTCTCTCTCTCTCTCTCTCTCTGTCTCACTTTAAATTAAAAGAAAGAATGTTTTAATATTGTTGATATCTCATTTGGTGATTAATATCATTTAATTAAGGAATATTGAATAATCCAAAAACTATCTAATTCTACTGTCGGATGTATTTGGAAAATATGATAAAACTTGTAGCAAGTTATTATGAATATTTGGATAATAAAAGACATGGACTAACCAAATTCGAAGGATTCTAGTCTTAAGTAAACTTTCACATATATATATAGAAAATTTGGTCCTCCATTCAAAGACTATGGTCTCAAGGAAAAAGGGTGGGCCACCATCTAATCCGAAGTCTAGCGATGCTTAAGTCTATCTAAGCCAGCAGTATTCTAATCTGTTTTGGAACAGTGCTTTCAGTCTCCGTTGTCAGCTTTTTTTTTTACGTGTTCCTCAGACTTTTGGAGGGGGGGGGGGATGCAGGCGCCGAGGGGTGGGGAGGAGGGTATGCGTGTGAATGGGCTTTGGCATAGTTTTTAAGTTTATAGGCTTGTTATTTCATTAGCATATTCAAATGGCTGATCGCCCCCAGATGCCTTGAGGGGTGTGCCAAGTGGGCGGGGACGAGTCACAATCGCTTGTTCACATGTATGCGAATAAATGTGCGTGCGTGTGTGCGTGTGTGTGTGTTAGGGTATGTATATATTTCTTAATTCCATAGTTAGGTTGTTGCCTTTCTTTACATTTCAATCAATTCCCATCGCTTTCATCGTATTCGCTGCCTTTGTGCCTTTGACTGCCTTCCGCGCTTCCCCTTCACCATCGCTGTCAGCAAATCTCTGCTGAAAGCCATCAACTCGCAGGCATTGTCAGCGACATAACAAGGAAGCTGTTTACACTTTTCTTGCACCAGCCTCCTCCACAACCCACCCCACCCACCCGCAGAACTTTGGGCTGTGAAGGACGCAAAGCAGATGGAGACAAGCTGAAGACGAAAACAAAGAAACGAGCAAGTAAAAAGTCCACTCGACTTCGAGATACCACTAGCATAGATATATCCAATACCGATTCTTATCCTATCGTTTCACAATTTTTAGAAAAGAAATTTTAGACAAAAAGTAAGCACTCAAAAAATAAATAAAAATAAAGTGTCTCTAGTCAAAAATATATATTTCAGTGTATATCTAATTGAAACAGTTAACGATTTGTGGTTCAAGTTTTACAAAGAACTTATGCCCATTATCTGGATTTTCAATGGGTATAGGGTTTACTTTTTCAACAACAGCAAGAAAAAAAAAAAAAAAACAGCGAACAGAATAGAAAGAAATCAAAATGGAATAAAAGTTGTGCGTTTTGCATAAAGTGCGCTTATCCCCGCAGGATATGACTGGCAATGACGCCCCGACTTCTCTCATCTCAGCACACATACGCCCCTTTATCCATCTATCCTATCTGCTCAAAAAGTGGGGGAACAAAAAACTAACGCTGGCGGCTCTATGCGATGTCTAATTTTGCACAAAACTGCGCACCTTCTGGGCAACAATTCCCACTCCTCCCCCCCCCCCCATACTCTTTCCGCATCATCCGCTTCATTCTGCTCTGTGTCTCAAGTCGGCAATATGTCAAATGCGCTGCTCGGCTTTTCAAGTGCACGTGCCGAAATGAAGCTGAATGTGTGTCATCCTCCCGCCCTTCTTTCTTCTTCCTTGCATCCACCTATAATTCACCCCCTTTACCAGCTCTCCGCCCCTGTACGCTACTGCGATGCATTGGGAACGCTTTGTGTGCGCCTGTCGCTTGCTTTGAGTTTTGAGCTTTGATTTATGTTTACGCTCCATGCAGCAGCATCCCCGGCTGCTCCATCCAATTCCTCCATTTCCAATTGCCCCCCTCTTACACATTCGCTATGTGAGCCGCCACAAATTGTCTGCATCTGCATACAACAGCGGATAATGGCGCTCTAAAATACGAGCTAGCCATACAAACAATGCCAATTCACAACACACTACACACACACACACACACATACACACACACACACATACACACACACATATTTAATTCTGGCATATCAGGTGTTTTGAGCCGCCATTGTTGTTAGCCAAGCAGGTAACAGCAGTCAACCAGACCAAAACTAATCATCCAAATCCATCCAATGCCGAAGATTAAATATCTTATATTTCAGTTTGTATCGATTGTTTTTATAGGACGTAGATATACCCATCTCGATCTTTAAGCTGATGGTATCTAATCAGTTCAAATTAAATTTTCATTAAGCAGTTTTAATGAGCAAAACTTTCTATACATCATTAAAATGCAGTTGGAATTTCATAGAATGCAATAAATATATTTGTATATGTATTGGCAATGACTTGGAATGGGGCTGAGAGCATTGTCCTCCAGCCTGGAGTGAGGGTATGCACAACAAGAACAATAAAATCAATGGGCAATTCAGTCTTCCATTGCATTGGATGTCGCCGATGTTGATGTTGTTTCCTTTGCTGATGCCATATTGCCATATTGCCAGAATCAACAGCAACAACTATAACAAAAGCACATCGAGCATTGGAGGCCATTCATTGGATGCTGGTGGGAGTGTCAAACATGCACCATCATTAAGTACCTGTCATTTGATACAATGAGCCAAATAGCTGCGAGTCACCGATTATTATCGGAATGGTTATTACAAGCATTCGAAATTCCACAGCCCAGCAAGTATCAGGTAGTCTCCGACCATCTCTCATATCGATCTGTATGTGGTGCACAAAGGCAGCACTGCTGCACTTTAGTGTGTTTCTCTGTGGCAAGTATAATATTTCCAATTTGAATTTACTCAACACTTAATCAATTTTGCTGGTTGCGTATTTAATTTACAGAGACCACCGAATTTGTACTATCATAAATAATGCGTAAGACTACTTAAGGCAAGAATGCTGTAGTCGAGAGAACTCGGTTCTAGTTTACAATTTTACTTTCGTTTTAGCTTTTTTTTTATCGGAAATAGATTTATATCTACTGATCCTAAGGAATATAGTCTTAAATGCCAGCATCTGCTAGAAACTTTTAGATAATTTTATCTTATTGCTTGCAAATTAACTTAAAATTTAATTTTAATTAAATTAAAGACACTTTTAATTACATTCAATATGTATGGAGTTGTGTGCAGTTAGAAAAGCGAATACGAATATAACACGGTGTATCGGATGTCTGCATAAATTTAACTTGCGCACACAACAAACACACACACTCTCCTTCAAGTATATATATGTACAATATGCAATCGCACCTATCCCTTTGGCCGGGCGCAGCGCCAGGAGTGAGCTGGTCCTGTGAGCTGTGCCTGATTGCTTGGCCCACAACAAAATACAATTGAACAATGCCCCAATCATTGTAAACAACTGCGACCGCGAGGAGGCTCTGAAAATGAAATGAAAATCTGTTTTTGCTCAGCGTCTCCGACTTCAAATTAAATGAAATCAATTTCACTTCATTGAATGTTTACAATTTGGCCTCTTCGGCCCATTCTCCCCCTCGTTCCTCCTTGTCCACAATGTGGTCCTTACAGCTCCTTCTGTTGTATTCATTTCACTCTTTTTCGTTATGATCTGCAATTATGAACGGATTGTTCTGTTCCCGGCCATTCCACACATGTCCTTTTCTGTTCTCCCTTTCCACCCTGTTGTTCCTTGGAATGTATTTATGACAGCGTTGGAGTAATTTTAGCACAAGATCCAACCATCTTGATGAATATATATATGAATTAATTAAATGTTTAAAATTAAGTTTAAAATTACGAATGTTTAATAATATATAAGTAACAAAACACCCAAAATAATAATTTTTCAATAGACAATTTTTGAGGTTAGAATTTGAAGATGAGTTTCCAACTTTGAAGGCAGAATATATATAGAGGTCAAGCCATGATCAAAAAGTCTGGAATGACCGGACTGACTTAAATAACCGTATAAAAATTACGACTATATTGATCCTGATCATGAATATATCTACTATATGAGGTCGGAGATGCTTCCATTTCGCTATTATATACATTTAGCACAAAAGCATTTTAGAAAAGTACTTTCCAAATTATTGGTTTCTTTATTATCAGAATCCACACTTGTAATCCAAATAGTTATGAGTTAGTAACAAAAGTAAAGCGAAACGCATTAAGCCAAATTAGTTGAAAAGCAGTTATTAAAATTGAGTCCAATTCCCAATTATCAAAAGTGCCAGCATTTTATGTAATGCGATGAATTAAATAATTAAACACGCACCAAGACAGCTACACAAAGCAATAACAGTTAATTACACAAATCCCACATATATGTACGTATATATATATAGATATATATATATGTATATATGTATATCTACTTACATCCACCTGTCACAATGTAAAACGTGGAAGTTATGAGACGTTTCAATTAGAGTCCCTCAGCCAAAGAGTCTTAGCCAAAGCGATCTGTTCAACTTTACCCACTGGGATCAGGAATTGCCACTCTCCTCCCTCTGCCACTCTCCTCCCTGACAGATATTCAACTACTGCTGCTGCAGCCGCTGTGAAAAGTTTTTATTGAGCAACTAACTGTGAAATTAAATTGTGAATTAAAAGCTGCCACCATGGCTAACAGCGATTACAAACGAGTTGCTACCACTGGCAGTGCGCTGGTATTGGTGTTAGTGGAGTAGGGTGAGGGGGGGTGGAGAGTGGAGTGTGCATACTGGGGACATGTCGTTAATGCCGCGCTACATTTGTGTCGATGGGAATGCGGCATTGGCATTGGGATTGAGGGTATTGCCAATGCCAAATGGCATGCTATCATCCACCTAGCCCCTCCCAATAGCTCAACCCCTTTGCCCCACTCCGAGCCGCTATATGGCTGCTGCTGCAGTTGGTGGCGCAGTTGCTAGTTATGGCTGAGACACACAACCGCATGGGTAGCCTTCTTGGGCTATTTGCAGTAAATTGAAAAAGTATTAAATCAATAAATAAAAGTTACGCACACACCCATCCAGCCAAGCACATATATATATATACCAACATTCTATATATTATATATTATATATATACATATATATATACGTTGTAACCAGAAACGATTCTTCTTTTCTATTTGGGTGGTGTTTGACCGGAGTGTGTGTGTGTGTGTGTGTGTGTGTGTGTGTGTGTCGGTGTGTGTGTGTGTGTGTGTGTGCGTGTGTGTGTGTGCGTGGGGTGGCATACACTCCGGTTACATTCAATGCTTACGCTGCACATTTACACGTCCACAGAGAGAAAGAGAGAGAGAGCCCATCCCACACAGGTTCAGCCCCGCTGTTATCCAATAACCAGATCGAGATTCACATTCACATTCACATTCGCATTCGCTGTGACCATTTGGGGTTACACGCAGCGCGTGTTAATTACTCGGAACATTTTAAACGGCAGCGGCAACTGCAACTGCAACTGCAACAGCAGGCGCGACGACCACCAGCAGAGAAATTTGTTGTATTGATTTAAAACAACAGTCTCGTTGTGTCCACTGCTCACCTAGACTCAATGGACAATGGACAATGGACGATTGACCAGGTGCTGCAAAGCCGGTTGGCAATCAATGCCACAGTGGACAAAAATTGCAAACGCGTTCAGAAAGCAGCCAACATCAAAATCAAAATAACAAACCAATGCAACAACAACAACAACAACAACAATGCAACCAGTTGAATGTCAAAGTGCTCGACTAGTAGATACCCTAATATGATTGGAATGATTGCTACAATTTTGAATAAAGCTATTTATAATATTCATTACAAATAAAAAATTAAACATTAGCTTTTATATATCATATATATATATATATATATATATATTATATGTGATTAACAATAATAATAATTTAGAAAGATAATTATCGAATTGAAAATGTGTATTTTAAACAGTGCTGATATAGGTTTTTTAGGATACAAACTCAGATCTACGAGTGATCAATTTAGAATACCCCTATAATATAATATAATTTATATAGGTTTATTTATTTATATATATAGCAGTGTATCACAAAGGGTCGCCCTATTATGATACCCTATATAAAGCATTTTGTGCTCACAGAGCATAACAACAAATGGTGTTTTGGGTCAACAGTCGTTGTGGCTACAGTTTTGGGTGGTTGCTGGTGGGTCAGCTACAATTTTATAATAGTCGCAATAGCTGCGCATCGTAAATACAAGCATCTGACAGATTGTGGCTCCGCACATGGCCCAATTTTGTGCCATGTCAGGGATAAGAATATTAGCGCCTAATGAGGCTAAAGGCCTCATCTGTAAATCTCTATCTGGCAACACGTCCTCTTCAATGGTCCATCTGCACTTTATTAAAAGCGAATGCAAATTTTCGAGCCAATTTAATTAGCAGCAAATTCAACAATTTTCATATTTTCACAACCCGCTCGTAAATGTCACGACACAAAACACAAAAAAAAAAAAAAAAAAGAGAAGAGAAGGGAAGGAACTTTGGGACTCTCTGTGGCACTCTCTGTAGACCTGTGGATTGGCGGTGGCTCAAAGTCAAAGGAACGTCCAACGGTTTTTATTAGAATCGTAAATAGTCTTTACGAGTTGTACGTGCCCAAAATTTGCAATAGGCCAACAATTCGTTTCCCTGCCTCCGTCATCTGCCCCTCTTCACTGTATACAACAGCAAATTATCGAGCACGCTTTCTCTTCTCTGCTCTGCTTGCTGTACTTCGTATCAAAATCATAATCGTAATCATAATCATTATCATAATCATTATCAAAGCAATGTTTATGTCCTCAGCTATTCGGAAATTTCCCTCATCTCGGACGGGACGTTTCCAACCCTTTAAAATGCACTCGCCGAAAATTTAAGGTGCCTTGCTGCACATCCAAGAATCGCACTAATTGTAGTAAATATCTAAAGAGGCTTAGTTTATTTATTTTGTTTTCTAAAATTACAGAATTGATTATGCATATGACTATTCCATTATATATATATATATATATAAATATATACTGTGAAATGTTGCGAGTTTCGGGAGGAGAATGCAACATTTAATCAACTGTGATTTTCAGCTCCATTAAATTTCAAATAAAAGAGAATACGTTAACGTACTAGATAATCAAATATTGTGGAGACCTATAATTAGCCAACATCTCCAAATTTGCTTTAATTGAACTGGACTCGTTTGCAGACATCAATTCGGAAATGAAGAACTCGGCTCCAGCTGCAGAACTAAGTGCTCCCAAACTTGGAATGGGTAGTGTTTTAGAGGCAATGGATGGTATTGCTTACTGCTGTGGTTTTAGCATATTTAAAAGTGTAAATATTTATTGCATTAAATAATGAAAACAAACAACGTTTTGACATTTTAATTGAATAAAATCGTTTTGAGGTCTTTTAAGGATTATTTCATGGCCAACGAATGCGGAGCAGAAACGCGGCCACACAAACACATAAGTGCTTAAATATATGCACATATATTTATATATATATATAATATGTATATATATAAATACATGTATGTATAAGTGTGTGTTTCGTCCATCTGTTGTCCAAATGCATCCATGGAATGAATTGAATTGCATTTGTGTTTGTGTTTGCGCAGCAAGGTGAAAACATGCGCAGACACAAACCGGCTGGCCATTTGTTAAATTTTCGGCCAGACGGCTGAACAGAGCAGCAGAGGGCAGGTCGGGGGGCGGGTTATATCTAGAGAATATATATATAGGTTAATATTGCATATATGGCAGCTACAAGCTTGCATCACATTATGTATAAATGATCAGTATTATGTACAAACAAGTTGACTTGCAGACAGCCTCTAAATGGGCATATTCAGAGCAACTACAAATATCGTTTATATATATATATAATAGACATTGAATATTTATTACTATATATATATATCTATTACTAAATAGTGTACCTCATCATTGATGCAAATCAGTTATTTAAATTAGCAATTTATTTTAATATTCATTAGTAATGGTAAATAGAATAAATATTCGCGAACCTCGAATGTTTCTTAAATACCTGGCGTTGTGGCCACTTTTAATATATATATATAAACTATATAAATATAAAGATATATAAAGACATTTCCCCTTTATTCATAGCATTGTAGAGAATGCGCTTTTACAGGGTATGGTCAGTGTGGGTTTACCTGTAAATGACAATCTGAATGTGAATGCATGCCTCGCCGCTCAAACTAAACACACTCGAGCAATGGCACAAGTTGAACGTTGTTGACCACGCCCAATGTTTGCTTCAGTCCACACATAAAGGCACTGCAATTGTGGTGTCCTCTCTGTGTGTGTAGTCCACGGTGCTGCGGTACTGCTCTGTCTACTTTGTCTGTGCTTTGTCAGCTGATTTGCATTTAATTGCAGCGATTCTAAAATATTTACTTTTTTTACATCATTTTTTTTTTATTCTTTTTTAGAAGCGGTCTTTTGTGCTTTGTATGAGAGTATATGCTGTCTAAATAAATAAAAATATACATGTATATATATTTATATATATATATATATGTGTATATTTATATATGTATGTATTTGTCGCATATTTTAACGCTGCCATCCAGCGCTCAATGTTCATTGTTGTGGTTGTTGTTGCTGTCGCTTAAGCTGCTTTAAATTTATTGGTGTGTACAGTTTAAGCGATTTCGTTTTGTATTTTTCATTGCTGGCAATTGCAGTTGCCACTTCCTCAGCTCGTGCCGCGCCTGGCTTGTGTCAACCCCTTTCTCTCTACTAACGAAAATAGCTACAAAAACTGGGCAATGGATAAAACATGCCAATTATGCCATTGTATGCAATGAACTGAACTACTCAAACTGCAGCAGCAACAAAAACAAAAACAAAAACAATATGGAGCAGTTGTTCCATGCCACACATGGTGTCCCCTCTTTGCAAAGCCTCTCGTCTCCTCGCCTCTTTCCGATAGGTGTCTGGCGATTTAAAAGCCGCTCTGCCATTCATCGTGCATTCCGCAGCGCCAAGTGTGGCATTAAATTTGTGCCACCAGCCACAAAGGCAGTAACAACAGTGAATCTGCAATCACCCACATACGTCTCCTCAGTCACACACACTCACCCACACACATACACAAATACACACTAAGGTCTACCAGCTGGACACTAAAAATATGGTCACAACGCGAACTCCACTTGCAAAACATAGATAAAAAAAAGAAGCAAAGAGACAAAGTGAGACACAGAGAGAAGAAGAGAGTGAGAGAGAAAGAGAGATTGAGAAAGAATACAATTGTATTGAAATACCCTGTTTTCCAATATATATCCAATACATCAAAATTGATTACGTTTTATATTGATAGATAATAAATTATTGAATAAATGCGAAAAAAAGAGTTCCGATTTGATAAAAGATAAACATCTTAACTTGCAGTTTGTATCTCAAAACAATTAGTTCTTAAAATTTATATCACTTCGATAAATCGATAAATCGAGCTTTTACTCAGATGCCAGATAAACCCAAATTCCATGTTTAATTTTTCGGAAATTACATCAGCTACAAACGATAAAATGGCTATATTGACTTGATGCCAATCAAAATAATAAGTTAATTCAAATCATTCGTAGAAGTTTATCCTTGCCTGTCATTTATCGTCATTAAATCAGGCATATTAAGTTTAGTTTATAAAGTTAAACGAAGCTATTAGTCAAATTTGTTAATTTAATTTATCGATTATAGCCGAAAAACAAATGGACAATTTTGGTCGAGTTTTTGGGAAAATGTGTAATTATTTGTGATTGTAGTGCGATGTTGGTTGACATATGTTAAATACTTTAGAAAGCATATGTTAAATACTTTAGCTTGGCTAGCGCTTAGTTAGCCGCAGCAACTTTTAAGCCGGGCATTGCGTGCTGCGAGCAATTGTTGTTGCCAACGTTGTGTTGCTGGCAGCTGATATTCGCGCTGCGGTTGCTTCTGCACTTAGCGGTACTTTCGACTAATTTTTAATGCCGCTCGTATTGTGCACAAAAGCAACAAGCAACAAGCAACTAGCGCAAAAATGGGGGGGCAATGTTGCTGTCGCTGTTGCCATTGGTATTGCCATTGCTGTTGTCGCACAGGTGTGCACAACAGTAATTGCTCAAAGTGCTGACTGTCATGTTGCTGCGACATAATACTAGTTTTCTTACGCCCATCAATTCAATGGTGGGCGTGTATGTGTGCCAGTGTGGTGTGGCTGTGGTGTCGATTTGCTGACTCCTTTGTGCGTAGACTTTTATAGGCGAGTGTACAGTGAAATGTGGCAGCCAACGCCTGCAGCTAGTTACTGAGGTCGCTTCTATAGCGTTTTTTTGCATATAGAGATACTTAAATGCATTTGTCTTTAGCGCCGTCTGCTTTCGCTGTTTGTCCTTGTGTACGTGTGTCTGTGTGTGTGTGTGTGTGTGTGTGCATGTTTATGTGTTGTGCTTTCATCTGTTCATGCATTTTGCTGTGGCTGCGGCTGACTCGCGATATTTATTATTGTTGCTGAAATTGCTGTGTGTGTCCTCAACGAACTCCTGCCACAGCTTCTTATCCTACTGCTGCTGCTGCTGTTGCTGCTGCTGGTGACGCATTTAAAGCTTTTGCGGCATATAAATTAATAAAAAAAAAAAAAAAAAATAAAAAAAAAAACAAAAAACAATGAAGAGAAACTAGCAGAGCGGAACAAGAAGCAGCGACAACAGCACCATACAAGTATAAAGTATAAAAGGAAGCAAAAGTTGGGGCAGTGACGCCGGCGACAATGGCAACAACAAATGGCCAAACCCCTCTGCTTTTTGGCTTTTAAAGCAGACTTGGCAGCGCCTGATGATGCGCCCAATGCTTGATTTATTGGGGTCTCGCCCATCCATTCTCCACATTCTCCCTGGCCACGCCCACTGTCCACTGAGCTGCTAAAATAAAGAAACTTGTTGGTCTTGGCTTTTGAATTTATTATGTTTTGTATTTGGCTTTCTTTTTTTTTTTTTGTGTTTTTTTTTGTAGTTGTTTTGTTTTATGTTCTTTTTTAGTTGTCGTTATCGATAGTTATTTAGGGGCTGTGTTATGTATTCAATTTTTGGTGGCTATGTATTGTTATCGTTATGCATAGATATAATATATGACATTGAATATTATACCACATATATGCATGTATGTATGTATTATATCTCTGCAATGCACACAATATTGTCGACAAAGAGGGGTCAATAGCTCTTCAGATATCGTCAATTGTATAAAATATATACAAATTCGTATTCTTTTTTTTTCTTTAAATCTAAGATGTGAATTATTTGTGGAAAGTAATGCTGAAAATATTCAATTTTATTATATTGAAAATAAGTCACTTCTGTGTAGAAAGCGGCATCGATGAATTTACAAAGTACTCAAATTGAATCAGTTATCGATTAAGATTATGATAAATGATAATACTGTTATTCACCTATTGACCGCCTCTTCAAACGGTGCTTTTCCTGTGTCTCCAATTTTGCAGAGTTTTAGCTTATTTTTATTGTTTCTTTTCTAATATGCGTTATGTGTTTTTGTAATTTGAATTAGACACACAATATTTGGGCTTAAATTAGTTATACATACATAGGTATTTCTCATATGGTATGGTATAAATTATGTATTTTACATGATGTAGTGGCAACAATTATTTAATAAGTAGCTTTACATTTACCAACTTTATAAATTTGAGTTGAATTTAGTTTTTCGAGTCTCGGTTAGTGTTGAAAGGGATTTTATATTACTTTTTTTTGCTTTTCTTTTTTTTTTCTATGGTTAAGGTTTTATACTGGGATATAAACTTTCAACAAAACTCTTGGTTTTAGCCAGCTAGGTTGGTTTCAAGCACAATTGATAATTGATGAGTTTTTTTTTTTAAAGATTTTTTTTTTAATTTTGCTGATATGTACAGTCTGCAGAGAGTTGGGGCTAGTTGGGGAGTCTGCTCTCGTTGAATGCAAATTGCAAAAGATTTACTCTTTATCACATATTTATTTATAGGTATAATATGTAGTATTTTCGTTTCTTAATTTTGTATTTTTATTTGCATTAGTTATGGCATCCATTTCTATGAATTTTTATAAAATAAGTACAAATTTTGCATTGCGATTGACATTTTCCGTTTGCCATTTTATTATTAGGATAGTTTTTTGTGTATGTTTCTTTTATTTCAATAATTTTGCCTTGTTTGCTTATGTTTAGATTAGCTAACAGTGTAGATACAAGATACAATATATAAGATACAATTTCACTGTTTTTAATTGACTAGAATTGTGTGTGTTTAACTATCATTTTTGTTTGTATGTGTGTTCTGTGTGTTCTGTGTGTGAGTGTGTTTGTGTATCTGCATAATTTGTGACTAGGATAATTAAGATATTGTTGTTTGTTGATTTTTCTTGTATTTATTATATTATTAATTGGCTAATACATTTATTTATTTTTCTGTTATTAATGTACTACATGCTAATTTTAAAAAAAAATTCACAAAAAAAATCCACATTCTATTTCATACATATATAGCTTAAATACGAATTAAATTGTTTAGCTGGTTATTACAGTTGTTGTTGTTTTAGTTTATGTTGTTGTTAGTTGCCAATTTATAATTTACACATTAGATTCAAATTCGATAGATACAATAATTTAGAGTCATTCACATTGATTGCGTGCGCTTTGCCATAACCTCGAAAAGCAATGCAGAACACACACACACACACACTCAGGCACATACACACAGACAGACAGACAGACAGACACACACACAAGCACTCTGCAGTCCTGAAACCCCCCCCTTGGCTCCATTCGATTTTAGTTGCCAGTCTTACCAGCTCGATGCAGGATTAGCCAGGAGCCTGGCATTTGCTGCATAAACATAAAATAAACATAGATAAAACAAACTCAGATATAAAACTGCAGTCTTTTTGTGTTTGACAAATTTGTGGTTATGCGATACCCAGTAAAGGCAGACATGACCAATTGCCATTTGACATTTTTTTTTTTTTAACAAGAATGTGCTTTAAAGCTGGGACAACATCTTAAATTCCTCTTGACTGGATGTAGATCCTGATGAGTTTTAATATCAGTTGGGTAGACACAAATAAAGTGCTTACATTAAATCAAAAACCAAAGCACAAATTATAATAGCCAGATAAAGATTTGGTAGAGCTAAGTTATCCAAGTTCTGATGAAAATATAGCTTCATGGATAAGATGAATAGTTGGAAATGACAGATTGGTTATGTCAGGTTACGTTAATCTGAAAAGGACGGAGTTGTCAACCAGGTACTAAGCCTGAGGGTTCCATCTTGAGCATGACATAATTAAGGATAAACGGAAATTAACAGCGATGAAATGCGAACAAGAAAAAGGCTGCTAAAGTCGAAGGCGCTTTGCAAGAAGTGCGATTACAGGATATCCACGAGTCGAATGACATTTTAATTGTGTGCATTTGTGTGTGTGTGTGTGTGTGTGTGTGTGTGTGTGTGTGCTTGTGTGTCAGAAGAGTCTGTTAACAACAATAAAATGCTTCGTTGTCATAGCTCAGAGTGTACATCGTGGAGCAGATTGATGTGTCAGCAAGCAGAGAGAAAGCGGGGGAAACTGGGGTGAATTCCAGGAAGGAAGGCAGTCGAGACTAGAAAGGATGTTCGAGTGCACTTGGATGCCTATGCGAGCACACACATGCAGATACAAATGTATACAACTTTATAAAGCTGTTTCCCAGTCGTGCCAGAGCACCGCCGACGTCACCCGTTCCCCGTATGCCCCTACGCCCCTGCGCCCCTCGCTTTGATTTATGTACAAGCTGAACTCGGTGCTGGGCTATGCTGTCGCATCCGTTGATGTCCTTACAGTCAGCTATCAGCTTTGCGCCAAATTCCGGCTTGGACTTAAACGCAATCTGCTCGAATTTTGCGCTGCTTGTTTGCTGATACCAAACACTCTCGATTTGTTTGCACTTATTTCTGATTCGATTTTACGAGAACGATCGCTAAAGGACATTTGAACTTGGACATCGGTTCGTGCTTCAAGTGTGTAAGCAACAAATGTCAGCGCAGGACTTCAACATTGACTCGAACTCAAACTAATGATTAAAGTCTTGGGCCATTCCCAATCCTGTGTTGACTATAAATTACAAACGTGGAATCGGACTTTAAAAAAACTTTATTGCGCTCAGATCTTATTTATGGATTTAAGCTATATATTTATGCAATTATACCTCAGAGTGCACCAAAGCCACTAAAGCTCTCACCGTACAAAAAATTAAACTCGTACAAAGCCCCTTGAAGATTAATGGCTGATTTCAAATATATATTATCATAGTCAGTCGGATTGTCCGACTTAAGCTCAAACCGGTACAAAAGGCATCTTGTGCTAAATGTCGATTAAATGTCAAAACTAACACGCGGTAAATTCCATCACGGATTTCAACTAAGCACTCCTGGACATTGAAATACAAGAGCACTCGCACTCGGGATTGCGCGCTGATCAATGTCTTCACGATTAACTGCGTGGCTATTTGACTGACTGACTAACTGACTAACTGACTAACTGACCGACTGACTGTCTGACAGACTGATAGACTGAGTGACGGCCGAGCACTTTAGCTGTTGTCGACTTCTTGGCCCCGTGCCGCCTCTTGGCTCATTTGCATGTGTCACATCGGCTTTGGTGACATCACAAAACAACACATGACAAAGACACACACACACACACACACACACACACGTCGTATGGCATTTGGTCCGCAGGTTGAGTGCGTGGCATCAACAACAAGAAGGAGGCGCCTCCAGCCTGCCTGAAGTGATGCTTTGGCATAGCCGATTTTTCAATTAGTTGCTCTTGTTGCTGGTAACTACAAATTTGCTGGGCTTCGTTCGGCCAACCTGCTTAAGATAAGAAGGAACAGAGAACGAGAGAGAAAGCAAGAGAAATCGAGAGAGAGAGAGAGAGAGAGAGACAGACAGAGAAGGCCTAGTTGGCAGCTGTTTTAGCTTTTAGCGCAAATCCTACATAATTAAAATACTTAAAGGCTTTAAGCGGAGAACAACAAAGTTTTTCACTTTTAAATTGCTGCAAGCGACGACAAGGGGCATGCCCCCTAAACAAACGCACATGTGTAGAAATCTTTCATATGCTGCTGCTGCTGCTGCTGCTGCTGTGCACAGCAGTGTGGCAAGGGTGCAAGGGAATACGAGCAACTCGCACGCACTCTAAGCTTACTTAAGCATTTTTGTGTGCTTCGGCAGCCTGCTCGCCTCCCCCCCCCCCCACACTCCTACTTCCGACCTCCAGACAGCGCTCAAGTCCTTACATCCTTATTTACCAACGTCCTGGCACCCTGTTGATGCCAGTTTCAATCGCTATATACACTTGCAGCAGCGGGTATCAAACTTTTCCCGCCAATTTTGTATTTCACATCTGGTTTTATTTTTTTTTTTTTTTATCAATTTTGGCATAAATTAATCGATTAAGAAAAGATTTTACACTTAGCCATCAATCGCAAATGGATTACTTTTATGAAACTCAATATTTTTCTAAGCCAAACTCACAAATTTCGAAAAATCGAACAAGTCATTTTTTCAGTTAATAGTTAATATTTTTAAAAATATATATTTTTTATTTGAATTTGGCAGGATATTCAATCTTTTGTAGTACACACACAGCTGGCTGTTATTGTCTTTAGTTTGATGCTGGGTGTGGGTATTTCGCGTCTTTAAAGTGTTCGAGATTGGGTTTAATTGGGGGCGGGTTTGCGGCCCGCATATCTCTGATACGCACCGTTGGCTACAGCCTGCTTGTGGCTGGGCGATTTGGCCACGTTAATTGACATAGGCAGCCCACATAGATTTTCATAATTTTTCGTTATGAGATAAATACACACACACATAGCACATATGTGTGTGTGTGTGTGAGGTCAGCCTAGTCGCATATTTAATTACTTTTGTTGTTGGCCTTTGTCCTGCTGGAGGCGCAGCTGCTGTTGGGGTGCTGAGCCACTTTTGACCTCGATTCAACGATTTTGCTTTGTCATTTGGACGTTTAATTATGTGCATGGAAATTTATGTGCGACTCCTTGACTTTAAATGAAGTGTAAGGATCCAAGTGTCCTAACCGAGGCCCAAAGCGAAAGTCCAAAATGCGCAGCCAAAACTGAACCCAATTCGAATGCCAAAATCCAATCCTTTGCCGCCAGCTGTTTGGCACCGCCCCCAGCCCTTACCGTTATTTATGGGCGCCGCGCCTGATAATCCAGTGAGCCTGCCCAAAGGCTGGGCAGCCTGATTAAATTTTGTATTAGCTCAATAAATTTGCAACGCCAAACGGCATAACAAAATAAGAAAAAATACACAAAAAAAAAAAAAAAAACTCCAGCAGAGGAGCTGGGCAAAAAAAAAAAAAAATGAAAACGAAATAAATGCGCAGTGAGACGCAAATGGACAACGCTTAACTCAGATTCCTGCCCCTTCCGCCACCAATCGCTGCCCAATGTCATATTTCAGGCACAGATTCGTGACACTGTCCCCGCCCCGCCCCCCCCCCCCAACTAGATTAGTTGACTTCCTCTGCGTAGCCAGGCTAATTGATGGCACTGGTAATTTGCCTGACCGGCCAAGCAGAGCCAGCGCCAAGAGCTGAGACTCTGAACTTGTCCACCTTTTATTTGTCACTTTCAACAATTGGCCAAACTGCTAAAAATTGGCCAAGTTTAATACTCGCTTGTTCTCCCTTAGTTCTCCCTTAGTTCTCCCTTTTATTTCCTTCCACTTTTTCAAATCACTGCCTTTTTGCCCTTACTTTTCTACGACCTTTTTAATTTTGGAGCGTTGCGATTTTCGCTTACGATTTCAATTGAGTTTCACTTTTCCCCCAGATTTTATTTATAGCTATTCACATTCGAAGTGCCCATAATACCCTGTAAGCTCTCCACACACATATATACTATATATATTATCATTATTTATCTAGCAAAAAGTTCTCAAGTTCTCTTCTTGAAAGGATTGAAAGGATTCGTCGCGTTTTGAGTTTTCGGTTGCGGATTGTTAAAGTTTCCAACCGAATGTTTTAATTTAATTACTTAAAGCAAGCACTAAGAATATTTGCAGATGGGATTTAATCAACAGTGAAACAAAACAATACATTTTGGCTGCAAGGCTGCACAGATCCTCGGAATCAATCAGTTGATTACATTTTTTGATTAAATGTCATGCATATAATATGGACTGCATCTAGATCCACCGCTGGAGCTTCTAGTCATGGAGTCGCTTTTCTGTTTCTAGAGCATCTTGTAGTCTCCCTAAAGTCTTTCTAGTTGCAGGGTAACTGCTTTGGCGAGCACTAAATCTAAATCTGAAGCATATCTAAATTGTTGATTTTTTGTTGGTTGTGTTGCGACTTTTGGCCAAATTTATCACCCCCCATAAAAGAGCCGGCTAGCTGTTGGACAGACAGTCCCGAAAGTGTTGCCCAGGGGGGAGGGTATCAACTTTTAATTTGGACTTGACTGGTTGGATGGAGGAGAGTGTGATGTGTATGCGTAGCGGTGCAGATAGGTGGGGAGGTGCGAATGGGGGACAGTTGAAGAGTCGTTGGCGTTAATTACGCGACTTTTGCTGCGGTCGACCATTTGCTGATTGCACGACGCAGTACCACCGCATGCCCCCGCCCCCATGCCCCCATGTCAGCAGCGACGTCAGCAGCGGCACGCACGGCTTGCGACCAGTTCAGTGTGACCAGGCATCGCGGCGCGTCCATGTACTGTTAGTCACGCCAATTTTATTGCATTGCTGACATGGATGTTGACTAGAATAGAGAAGAGGAGGACAAGGGTAGAGGGCGTGTAGGGTGTGTAGGAGTTGGATTCGCCTATCAGTCCCAACAATGGCGAACAACAGTTTTTCGCATTTCGAGCGGAACAATTAAGTTAACGATCTGTGGACATGAGGCGGCAAGTGACAGAAAACGTGTGTCAAAGAGCTCCCTCCTCCAGCCACGTGCGGGCGAAATGTGGCAACGTATTTTAGCCGACGACGCAGTCGAAAAATTCATCAACAGCATTCCAACAGTTAACTCTTAAATCTTAAAGCTGACCCCTGGAACATGCTCAATCTGTCTTCAATTAGCCAAACATCATTGAAAACTGATTAAACGAATTGGCTAAGAATGTGTGCACAGCAATTGGGAAGGTCGCAAATGCCAAATTCTAAAACCAGGCAGCTGTACAAAAGCCAACAATGCAAGAAAGATTGTCTGCAGCGTGCCACTGGCTAAATACTCTTATTGCTGCAACAGAAGCTAAACTTTGGCCAAAACTGTTTGCAACTGATTATGTAACCAGAAGTGAACACAATTTTGCAGATTGCGAAGTTTCCACAGACATAACTACAAAGATAATGCCCCGAGAGAACATGACTTATTGGGGCTCTTCCGAAAAGGCATTAAATAACAGTCAGAGTCAGAGTCAGAGCCAGAGTCAGATTCAGAGTGGGAGGATGACATTACAAGATGTGGACTTGAAAGTAAACAAAGTTCTAATTTCCTTCAATGATTTCTCAGCGCATTTGTTTTGAGGGGGAAACCCATATTCAAAATACAAAACAAAAAAAATAGGAGAACACAGAACGATTCCGTCATAGATATATAAATATATATATATATATATATACATATATATGTGTGTGTGTGTGTGTTTGTGTAGCGCAATGCTTAGCATCATAATCAAGTTAGATAAATCTAAATCCTTTGCGATAAGCGACTAAAGAATATACCCGCCCATCGTTTGCCTTTCGTTTGGATTTTGCCTTAGTCGGAGCCTAGTATTCAGCTCGTTTTGCCAGCAAAAAGTTTTAGTTGTGTGCGTGTGTGTGTGTGTGTGTGTGTGCCTTTGTGTGTGGCTCTAAATGTGCCCAGGATTGGTGCGGCAGTGCGGCGGGGCGTCGGTAGGGACAACTTGGACCGACGAATTAGAGAGAACCCCCTCAATGCCGAAACGAGTGAATAGAATTTGTAATTTCCGTTCTCGTTTTGTATGCTAACCCATAGGAACAACAACAACAGCAACAACAACAACAAATCATCTCCTCTCCCGGCACGGGCCTCTTCTGCCAGTTGAGCCTGCCGCACTTTAAGTGTGCTACAAGCACAATGAAACTGTTGATGCTGCACTGCAGCAGCAGCAGCAGAAGCATCAGTAGCGGGAGCAGCATCGGGAGCAGCAGTACTGATGCCTTTAAGGCAGAAGCTGGACTGCAGTTCAATTGGTTAAAGGAACCGTCGCGATGGAGCCAAAAGCCAAACAGTCAAACGGCCAGCCGGATACCAAAACACATTTCGAATTTGGGTTTGTATTTGGCTAACGGTTCGGAATATGATGATGAATACTATTGAATTTTTTTTTTTTTTTTTTTTGGTTTTTTTGCTGCTGCTGCTGCTTATACTGAAGCAATAGCTATTGCAGGATACTGTTGCTATTGCTGTCTGAATGCATTTAAAGATGAGAAAAAACCATTGAAACCATTTTCCATTTGCATTTCAAGTGAAACGTAAAAATTGATGGCGCTGTGAATGACGACTGGAATGGGTCTGTGTGAATGGAGTTTGGGCATTCGCTTCCACTTGCCTGAAGGTGTGCTATATGTGCATGTGATTACAGAAACAGACACAGACAGAGAGAGAGTGGGAGTGGGAGTGGGAGAGGGAGATAGATATAGAGAAGGAGAAAAAGATGGTATGTGAAATTCAAACAGATGACATTAGAAACTCAATGAGAATCTAAGACATGTGGTGCCACCAATGCAGCTGGCTGGGAAACAGTTAATGGGTCTAGGATCTGCATATTTCACACTCGTCAACTTGATTGAAAATCCAACAAATGTTAGTTTATTAATTTCTAGGGTATTCGCCTTTCACTAATGTAAATTACTTCAAAACTAAGGATGGTACTGAGAAGTCTTCGAGCTACGTTTCAATAAATCTTGTTTAATAAATCGGAAAAAAGACATCTTTTTTTTCTGACTGATAAAATTCGAATTTTTAAATGGCATATAAATAACTTAAGTGCAGTATAGATCTTACCCAAAAGGAGGTCAGTTCGGGCTTAAATTTAGGGTAATTGAGTCTTTTCGGTTTCCAGTAGGACCAGTGGGAAAAGGTGTGCCAGGGGCTATGGGGTCATTGGGGGTCTTAGGCTGCTGCTTCACAAACATACATAGGAATTGACTTACTCATTAAGCGGGAATAGATTTAAGTACAAATGGGGATTTTCGCTCTCATTTTGGATGCCGCGCTTACTTGTGGACATTTGGCAGCTTAGTTAGGTCGCCGGCGCTTCCGGCGTCGACGCCAGGCAACGCGACTGTGTCCAAAGAGCTGGGCTAGGCGGGCGGCGATGAGGCGGGCATAGCGCCACTCCACACAGCTAGCGACGGCAATGAGCAGCATGGCATTTAAGCCCAGCGCCAGTGATGCAGCCGATGAGCCGAGGTTGCCCTTGGTTAGCTGATCGGCACATCGTCCAATCGCATCGATGTCCAAATCGCTCATCACTCGACCGTTGACCTCCAACGGCGAGATGCAGTAGTTCTTCTGCAGGAACTCGCTCAGATTGTGTGCACCCTCGGCGAGGGGGCCGTCGAGCAGGGTGTGTATGTGGCAGCCGCACGGGAAGTGGTTATTTAACAGCTGCAAATGATCAACGCCATCGACAATAATTGCATTCGGATCGGGCGTCTCCAGCACATGATTGCCATGGAACTTTAAGTGCTTGATGGCCGCCGTATTGGTAAAGTTCAGCTCCTCAATCGAGTCGATCTTGTTGTTCAATATCTGCAACGTCTCCACCTGCGTGAGGCCCGTAAAGGCATCCGCACAGATGACGCCCAGATCGGACTCCTGCAGCGTTAGCAGCAGCACATTGGACAGACCACGAAAGGTGAAGGGCGATATCTCCTTCAGATCCATATAGGCCAGCTTGAGCAGTCCGACAGCATCCATGCCAAAGAAAGCGTCCTGCTCAATGCTCCGTATGCCCGACGGCAATATCAAGTGACCCACATTTGTCAAGCTGGAGAAGGCGGAGCTCTCGATCCGTATCAGCGGATTGTTGCTCAAAAGTATCAGCTTGATGTTGGACGTCCCCGCAAATGCATTGCCCTCAATGCGCTGAATTTGATTGTGGCTCAGCAATATCGTCGATAGATTCTGCAGGCCGGCAAACGCAAACTGTGCCACCATTTGCAGGGGGGTATACTGTATGGAGAGCTCCCGGAGACGTGGCAGGCCACGAAAAGCAAACTGCTTGATGCGTGTTATGTTATTGCCATCCAGCGAAAGTTTCTTCAGCGCGCGCAGACCCGTAAATGAGTCCGGTTTGATGATCGGAAAATGGTTTTTCGTCAGTGCGAGATTTTCCACCGTTGCGGGCAGCTGGCGTAGCGGTATCTGCTCGAGTCCGCCCGTGTTACACAGCACCTGTAAGGGGCAGTCAGATACAAAGAGAGAGAGAGAGAGAGAGAGAGAATGAGAGAATGAGAATAGAGAGTGAAAAGACTAAGTCAGAAATGGGGCACTTGCAGTGCGTGGCCCGAAAATTGAATTTGCGGCTTTATTGCTGCAAATAAAATTAAATCGAATTTTTTTTGTGTTACTTCTTTGCTGCTTTTTTGTTTTTGCTTTTGTTTTGTCGCCGCGTTTATTCGACGCTCGTTTCATTGTTTTTTTTTGTTGTTTTTTTTTTCTTTTCGGGGGTTTTAATCAAGCTACCGCCCACAATCCTAGAGCCCCCCCACACCGTGCAACCATTTTCGTTGCCTTCTTCTCGTCTCTGCTTTGTGCTTTAATTTTTTATAACTATTATGTGCTGATGTGTGCGTCGGTGGATGGACCACACCCTTCCCCTTCCCCTTCCCCTTCCCCTACCACTTCCACTACTTTATTTCGGTACCCAACATCGCAACAATGTGACTGTCCTTCGGCGCGACCATCTGTCTATCTGCCGTCGCATCGCTTTGTGTCGCTTGTCGCTGTCACGTTGATGTCATCGTTGTCTATTCTGAAAATCCCACACCCCGTAATCCGGGCTCTTCTTTTAGGGTCTATCACTATATTCCTCCCAATCTGCCCCCCTATGAGGGGCTTAGTCTAGCCCCATATCTCCATCGTCTACGCTCTTAGTCCAAGCTGCGTAGACATTTACACAATTTTCATACTCTTCACCTCTTAAATGAACGAATTAAAAGTTTCATTTCTTTGCGCATTTTCTTTGAGTTTTCCGCCTCTTCCCTTTCAACTTCTTATTTTACTCTTATTTAAAAGTTGTTTATGTGCATGTTTTCCTGCTTTATGGCACAACATTTCGTTGCAATACGTTTCGCTGCGATTCATTGCGAACTGTGCCGCTCCATTTTGTATTGTTATACCCAGAACCCATTGAAAATGGGTAAAAAAAAGGTATAATGGTTTTAAGCAAATTTATGTAACAGGCAGAAGAAAGCATCTCCAATCCCATAAAGTATATATATCATTTTGATCAGGGTCTGTCCATCTGTCTGTATCTCAGAGTCTATAAGAACTAGGAATTTAAAATTTGGAATATAATTCTGGTACATCCGAAATCAGTGCCTGTGCTTGCTATAAGAAATGCTCCTATCTGGGTGCAAATATTTTTAAGGGGAAATCTTTTAACAACTGTGTTCAGGGTATAAGGTAGTCGAGTTCGCTCGACTACAGTATTCTTACTTGGTCTTCCTTCTACCCATTAAATCTGAATTTCAAAAAAGAGTCTTTGACTTTTTATAAAAATATAAAATATTTATAAATGATTTTATAAATGTTCGTTAAAAAAAAAACATAAAAACTTGCAAATAAAAGAAACTTATGTCAGAGTCTCAAGCGACCAGGGTAACTGTTAGTAGGGAAGGAAACATTTTCGCTAGGTTTTCGTCCTTTCGTTATTTGTCTTGCTGGCTTTGTTCGATTTAATGAAATTTCATTGCGCAACAACAAAAAATCTGCGACACATTTTCACGTCATCCCACAAATTTTAAGCGGCGAACTTTAACCTTTTATTGGCCAGAAACAAAAAGAAATCATGCTACACCTGGTTTTATTCAGTCTTAAATACCGCAAGGATTGCTCGTCTTTGGGAGCGTTTGCAGCCTTTTGTAATGAGTTGGAATGCCACAATTTGCCGTGACGCTCCATTTTGTTGCGAGTGGATATTTGTGTGCATTTTTCGGGATGTTGTTTGGTCGAGTGCTGAGTAAATCATTTCATTGTTCATAATCTGGAATAATGAAATCACTTAAGTTCTCAATTTGGTAAAAATGACGATGCCAGCAGCGCTGAGCGCTCTCGGCCCCATTGGTAATAAGGATGCGCATTAAGCGAGGCGAGGCGAGGCCTACTGTTATCCTCCCACTGTCAATCCCCCCCTTCCCCCGTGTGTCTCCAGCTGGCCGCAAAATTCTCGTGGGACACAATTGAATACGAGGCAAACACACACAAAAAGAAAAGTCGGACGGAAATGTAACAAGTGGTATGCCAACTTCGAGCTCCTCCCAGGACAAGTGTCCATTCTCCCTTCGTTTTTTTTTTTTTTTTTTGCAGTCTGCATTTTGAAACAAAGGGAAATGACCATTTTGCCCAGCATTTTGGATTTAATATTTTGTGCTCTGTTCATCACGGGGCTCCGATAGCAGCTGACCAGGCCAGGATCCCCCAGACGACCTGCTGCTCAGCATTTCTTTTCTTTTTCGCCCCTGATGATGATGATGATGATGATGATGATGATGATGTTCTTGTTGCACAGAGCTAACAACTATAAAAACTACAAGAGGAATGGCAACAAATACAACAAACAATACAAGAGCAGCAAATCAGTTGTCTAGAGAAAGATGAAATGAAAAGGGAAAGACAGAGAGAGAGAGAGAGAGAGCGAAAGAGAGAGAGATGGAGACATTGTTAAGCTTACTTGAGTCTGGGACAAGCAGATGCACTCGGCTGGGCATGATTTGGATGTTTCGGTTTGTTGCGAGTTCCACAGGCAGACAACAGTGAGCGCAATTATGGGCAGCAGCCAGGAATTGCACATTTCACGTTGTTGCTGACACGACAGTTTGGCGGCGTAATTGAGCTTTATTCTCTATCTCAGTTCTACACTCTCCACACAACACGCTCTACACGCTGGATGCCAGACGGTCAGACGGTCAGACGGTCAGACGGTCACACAGCAGAGACTGCCACACTGTGCGCTCTCCCCAGCTGCCAGTTGGCCTCTTGCCTTCGGCTCGATGCGTTTTGCTGTTCCCGTTGCCGTTGCCGTTGCCTGATGCTGATGCTCCTGATGCTGCTTGCTTACTTACTTATTTATGTTTTTTATATTGCGTTATTTCATTTGAACTTTCTTTTTATATATTCTTAAGCTTAATCATATTTATTTATGACTCTGCTTGTGCTGCTGTTGCTGCTGTTGCTGCTGGTGCTGATGCCAGGCGTAATGCTGCTCCAACTACTAATTTTGGCCGTGTTGCTGCTGCGGCTGCTGGGTGGGGCCAACTGCAAAGAAAGAGAGAAAAACATAAATAGAGAGCGGAGAGAGAGAGAGAGAGAGAGAGAGAAAGAATACAATATAAAGAAATGACAATTGAATAGGTCTCATTTTCAGTTCAGCCCATGTGAAGCTATGCGACATTTCAGATTCATAGCTAGACTGCCATATAAATATATATATATATATATATATACTGTCCATCTGTGTCTAAGGTTATATAACCTCAAAGCCTACACTTAAAATTTGCAACTGATATGCAAAATTTATATTGCACATTGGAATGTAGCTTCTAGTTTAGTTAAGGATGGGGAACACACAGAGAGACACAGGCAGGCAAATCGGCAGCTGGCAGTTGGACCTACTGGCACTTAAATGCTGCTCAAAGCCTCTGGCTCAAGTTCTGTGTTTAGCGCATAGACCCCCAACTTCCCCCGATCTGCACACCAAAAAGCCAAAGGCCGCATTCACGCTGACAGTGATTTCTGGACACTAGCTGCTGGCTGTTTCTGGTAGAACTGTCAGCTGCTGTTTGCTTGGCCAACAGCTGAAGCTGCTTGTTAATCTTCAATAATAAATAAGTAATGCAAGGTGGACGTCAAGCTGCATCTGCCCAACAACAACAACAACAACATAAACAACAAGCCCAACAACGTCAGCTGGGAACAAAGCCAATGCAATATAATAACTAAAATTGCTCTAAAGAGAATTTGCAATGAGCCCTCTGCTATTTGTGTCGCTGCTGCTGCTGGCGGTCTCATGACGAAGGGGGTACAGTGGTGGTGGTGGTGGTGGTGGTGGTGTAGCCAGTTTGAAATGTTTTAATGCACAAATCAAATATGCAAGCAGCCAAAATGACAAACAGGCTAACGGACGGGGCAAACACCACCTGATGTCCAGTAGAGCTGAGTACGACTGGCTTTTAATTGAACATTGAGCAACGGACTAAGCCAAATGCCCAACACAATGCAGCAGCTGCTCCTGCTGCGATGGAGATGGGGCGAGTGCGGTTGCAGGGATATCACATAATGTTTGGGTCACCAGGCACAATAAATATGCATAGGCATAAATGCATGGCATTATAATTGGAAGCATCAAATACAGCCGCAAGCGCCTACAAGAGAGAGAGAGAGAGAGAGACAAGGCGAGAGAGAGGGATACCACTTGCACAAATAAAACAATGTGCACATAGCATAAGAGAGAAAGAGGGAAGAGAGAAAGTAAGTTGCTGAGTGGAGTGAGGTATTCTCATCTAATGTTATTTACTACGGTTAGTGAAGCGTAGAGTGGAGAGTGGAGAGTGTAGAGTATAGAGTGGAGAGTGTAGAGTGGAGAGTGGGGAGTGGAGAGTGTAGAGTGGAGAGTGGAGAGTGTAGAGTGTAGAGTGGAGAGTGTAGAGTGGAGAGTGTAGAGTATAGAGTATAGAGTATAGAGTATAGAGTATAGAGTATAGAGTGGAGAGTGTAGAGTGTAGAGTGTTTACTGAAGATCCACTGCACTGAAATCAAGAGAGAGAGAGAGAGAGAAAGAGAGAGAGAGACGGAGATCTGCATGCATCCATATTGTGAATTGTGGAGTTCCGATCTGCTTCTATTTTAAGCAGAGAAAACGCAGCTTTAAATGATGTGTGTGTGTGTGTGTGTGTGCTGACTGCTATCTTTGTCACACAGCGTGACATTTTGGCAGCGCTGGGAAAACGCTAACATCTTCCATGTATGCTGCTAGAAAAGGAGAATCCGGACAGGAGATAGACGAAGGGGGACTGAAGCAATAAGTACACAGGAAATCAGTGCGCTGAGGAAGGGACGCGACGCGAGGCAAGAGAAGGAAAGGCACGCGAAGCTCGAAGCTCGACGTTTGTCGTACCTCACACAATCGCATTACGTCGTGATCTAAAGGGATAAAAGCAAAATAACAAATGCCAGCACAAGCTCAAATAATACACAGACAATTGTGTAAGCAGGAGCAGCAGGAACAGCAGCTGGAGCTGGAGCTGAAGCTGGAGCAGCCAAATACTAACAAGAGTTAAGAGGAAGAACAGCAAAAACAGTGTCAGCGTTGGCAAAAGGAATCACAAATGTGGCAAGAAAAGCAGGCACCAGAAAACAGCTTAGTTCAACAGCAGAAGCAGCAGCAACCAAGTTTTTATTGCTTATTGCAGTCGTTGGGTCAGTGGCAAGAGTGAAGGCTGACGTGGCTAGAGGGAGAAGGGAGAAGGGAAAGAATGAACAACGTGCGGCTACTTGTGCAGCTAATCAATCAATTGTATTCAGCATGTTATTGAATTAACGCAGCTGGAGCGGAGCTATTCCAGAGCAGCAACAGCAGAAACAGCAAGTTCGAATGCAACACAGATTGTTGCCAGGCTTTTGCTGTTCCTGTTCCTGTTGTTGTTGCTGTGGCTTTAGCCGACGTGTGAGCCAATTAGTGTAGGGATTCAACTGCAGTGTGGATAGCTATTTATCTTTAAAATACAATGATTCCAATGAAGGTGCTGTCGTAATACCCATAAACATAATGTCTCCCATTTTGATTATACAATATAACTAAAAAGAATGTAATAAAACCCAAAATGATCAGGAAAAATAATACATTTTTAAAACTAGAATTCCAACAAACATGAATAAAAAATAAATATATAATGAATTGAAAAATGAACTCATCATTTAACTTGTTACTCGAGCAAAGAAATAATATCTATAAGAAATGTGAGCCAATCAGTTATCGTCCATTTCCGGGGCAACATAAATACCGTTAAATAGATAAGCACAGAAGCCAACAAATAGAATTATTTTTGTCGCGCAGCACACAAGACCGCAGCCAGAACCAACAACCCAGAACGCAGACTCGGAGCTCAGAGCCACAACTTTAACCAAAAGGACCAACGACCCACGATGGACAAAGGATACTGAGTGTCCACTGTATACACTGTGTACAGGAAGATGGGACGTTTGTGTCGTTTGTCGCTGGTCGCCGTGGCCACATTCAATTGCTGCCAACTGGTGACCGGCGACATACACACACACACACACACACACAAGCACACACACACATTTAGTATTTTTGTCTATCAGCCAGCGAACTCCACCTGACAAGAAGTTGGCAGAGCCGAGTGTTTGACCATGCTCCGATGCAACCCATGAAGATAATTTAGAAAACCACACAGAGCACACATGACAACGTTCACACATGCACACAGGGGCACATCAGATGGTTGCAGTTGCAGCTTCGTGGCCTGCAGCAGCCCATCACTCAATCAGCTCGAGCCGAAGGGGAGAGGTGGTGCACCAGCTGGGGATGCGATGCTGCTGCTGCTGCTGCTGATGCCGCCGCCTGAAATTAGAGAGCATTAGTAAGTAAGTTTTGTGGTTGCAATTGAAAAACGGGTCTGTCGGCCCATACTTGAGCTCTTTAAGCTGGCAAAGGCAGCAGCAGCAGCAGCAGCAGTAGCAGTAGTAGCAATATGGCCGACACTTCATTAACGTGCCCCTTGGCTCTTGGCCATTTTAATGATCAGCAGCTGCAGCAGCACTTGATCACAGCTGGTGTTGGCCAACATTGCATTTAATTGCTCTATATGGGCGTGCTCTGGCTATCTGAATGAGGGGAAGGGTTAGAAGGGAGAGAGTAAGGGTCTAAGGGTGAGGGTGAGGGTGTAGGTTCACAACGATTTGGATGCTTGCCAGCCAACAAGGGGCAGGCGTGTGTCTGTGTGTGTGTGTTTTTGTTTTTTCACGCTTATCTTTTCACTTAAATGCTTTCCAAATGTCACTAATCAAATTATGAAAGCCTTGTAAACAACAATAACAACCACTTTTGTGAGCAATGATGATGTGCATTGGGATATGGGTGTCCAGCTGGTCAGTGGCCCATGCGATGAGTTGATAGCCAACACAATTTTAAAGCTTTTAATATATATTGTGCATATTACGTAAATTGGTATTGTAAAAGATCCTGGTAGCACCTTCTCCCATCTCATAACTCACAGCCTCCGCCGATCGGAGGAGCTCTGCACTCGGGCAGGCTTATGTTAGTCATGTCTTTGCTTTTTAAGGATGGCGGATCGCCAATCCACATTCTGCTCTCTGCTATTCAAATTACTCGTTGATAACACACATGCCACAAATGTAGAGAGAATCTCTACTGGGTGTCACCTCTCTGTATTTTTTCCACTCTGTTCAAATGGCAGCAATCAAATTATAAAGGACTTGCTAACAGCAAAAAGCAACAGCTGGCCACAAAAACTATAAATGATGATGTGCATTCCGATAAGAGCTGAGGTCGGACGGACGGACGGAATTTACCTGCCCAGTCAGCTATGCGATGCGCTGATAATCGAAAAATAGGAAAGCCAGTCAACAAATTTGAAGCAAGACTTCAATTAAGTGGATGGACTTAGGGTTGAGTGGGCTCTAGTGAGAGACAGAAATAGAGAGGGAGAGAGAGAAAGAGGGAGAGAAAATCTCGTGAGAGATTTCGTTATATTTGTATCGTTGCAAAAGTTTGACTTCGTCTGCTATCTATCAAAGTTAATATGACGCGTAACTTGGGGAAAAGTCAAAATCTTCGTGTAGGCGCCGACGGGGGTAGGTGGGGAAAACGCTGGGAGCAGCAAAATCAGCCTGTTGAAGCCCTCATAAAACCAAATACATAAAACATGTGTTAAACTTTGGCCTACAGATTTACACTTGAACCCAGACAGCAACAGTGCAAGCACTGGGGCAACTACATGGCTTAGACGCTGTCTATCAGTCTATCCAAATGCCCCATCCTCCCACTCTCCAGTTCATGCCCAGTCCATTCATTTGTCAGTCCATCTGTTCGTCCCACTCTCTGGCCTCTGCTTGCCAAATTTGTGGCTGTCAACGTCAACGTAACGCCAGCTCTCGAACAGCATTTCCCAGCAACACCTTCAGCGCTGGCCTAAACTCCAGTTCCAGCTTTAGCTCCATTGCCACCACCATCACCATCATGGTCGCCAACAACAACAACAACAACAACAACACCGTTGTTCTTGTAGTCGTTTCTGCTTGTCGTCGTGTCCTCATCATCAGCAATTCCCAAGTGCGTGCAGTCGCCTTTAAGCTGCCTTTGTCTAGCTTTGTCTCGCCGCACCTACACTGCACAAAATTCCACACAAGTCTCGTAATACACTTGAAATTCTTGTATAGTAACTGATAATCTTTTAAATTTAGCATACGAGCAAAGGATATGTAAAAAAAAAGAATATTTTACAGTTCCATTTCTTTTATATATACATATATATATATACATATGTATACCCTAACACAAATTAAGCAGAAATTGTTAAACTAGTTTTTCTATGACTATTTCAACATTAACTAAATTATTTATTTTAATTATAACTTTCTATATTTAATTAAAACTAGTTAAGTTATTATAATATAATTATATAATTATTTATTTTAATTATAACTTTCTATATTTCATTAAAACTAGTTAAGTTATTATAATATAATTATATAATTATTTATTTTAATTATAACTTTCTATATTTAATTAAAACTAGTTAAGTTATTATAATATAATTATATAATTATTTATTTCAATTATAACTTTCTATATTTAATTATAACCTTCTATATTTAATTAAAACTAGTTAAGTCGAACGCTTTAAATATTTGTGTACTTTTTATAGTGTTTAGTTATAATTAGCTCAAGATTTCGCGCAGTGTTTGTGACTCAGTTTTATATAGCTTAATAGAAGCTGCTGCGTGTCGTATGTCAAGAATAAGCAAAGAAGAGTTAAAGTGAGAGAGTGTGAAAGAGAGAGGGAAGTGGGAGAGAGAGGAGCTCGAGCGTGAGTTGAAACTGTGTGAAGAGGGTATAACGGCACATAAGGCACGACATTTTCTTGGCATAGCTTTGCATATGCAAGTAAACGAAAGCCGACGGTATTCTGTGTGTGTGGACCGATAAAGAGAAAGAGAGGGGAAAGCGAATGTATAAATGTGTGTGCGTGTGTGTGTGTGTGGTTTTACAGGGAATCGGTTATTGTGTTTATGGGTTTTTATGCACGTCCCAAATCTGTCCAGCCTGAATTATGGGCCAAAGTGCAAAGGGCATTTTGTTATTTGTGTGTGCTTATTCGGCGATTTCTGTCGGCCATATAAAGCGGCATGCACATAATTCAATCATTTTGTGGGGTCGATTACCAATGATCAATCATTCAAGCAAATCATTAATTAATTCAACCATTTAGCCATCCTCAAGCACTCAAGAAGGCGTTCACATGCGCAACCCAAACCCAAAAATATCCAAAATCAGAGACCCAACCGCACAGATACAAATAAGAGATAAACCCCAAAAAACACACACACACAGCTCTATGGTTTTGGGGGGGTGAGAGGATGGGGATTTGTGTTGGGACTTATAGTCCTGCTCCTTGGTAGGAAATTTATTTGTCTGCCATTATGTCGACGCCGCGTTTTCGGGTCGGCTGGGGGTCGTGTGTATTTGTAATTAACTGTTATTTAATACGATTTGCCTTGATTTTGTGGCAGTGCCAATAAGCCAAATACACGCCAAAGGATAGACAGAGGCGGGTATCTTCCGAGGGGAGGTTGCTGCAGTTGTATAGACAAGTGGCCGTCTGGCTCTGAAAATGCTACTTCTGCGGTTAGACCTAAAAACACCTACACACACACACACACACACACACAGACACACCTAAACACACACAAAAGCCATACGACTAATAAGTGTTGTTGTTCTTAGACAAGCAACAAAAATGCTGCGATTTAATTTGCCAAAGTTTTCGACGCCTTTTCCATTCTTATGGGTTGTACCTTCGGGTAGAAAGCAAGTCAGCTTACTTAATACATATATAATGTATATAATCAACAAGTAACATCAGTTTTGAGCCTTCCCATTTAAAATGCTTATTTCTACAGGCTACTGCTAAATTTTTTTTTTTTTTTTTTTTTTTAAATGTCTTCAATAAAGTTTAAAACAAAGTGCGAAAATCGTTCATTCGAAAATATTTTTGAAAAATCCGTAAATATTCTGTTACAACTTTCATTATTATTATCTCGTATTTTAAACCCTACTGATTTAGGAAAGTCTCTAATTTTCGAATGATACAGCTGTGCGCACCTTTTGAACTCAATTAAAGGATATCTTCACAGCGAACACAAACCCATTTCTATAATTGAGGCAAGTCCCACTGATTTCCAGAGTTTTTGTTGTTGATGCTTTGTCTGATTTTGATAAATGTTGTTGATGGCTTGTCTGTTCCGGAATGATGATGCTTCTTAATGTCAGTCCAGTCATTCACTTGGTGATTTGTCACTGATGAGTGGACAGCAATAACAAGAACGGACAACAGGTGAGGAACTAAGGACACGGACAAGGACAAGTGCTTGCTAAATAGCTGATAAGCTGATTTGAGATAAGAGATGAAGTCCTTGCCTAACTCTGTAGTCCTGGGAGCGAAGAGTTAACTTGCTGCTGCAAATTGTTTGCCAATAAAATGTCATTTGTGATACACCTGAACAACGAAAATAAATTAGGGATTGATTCTAGTTATTGGCTTTTAGAGATATGTGCCAGAATTTTGTTTATATCTTCACAATACTTGTGAAGCAATGAAGTATGTGAATGAAAATGTAAAAATATAAATTTGGCAAAAAAAAAAATGTTTTGAATGCGATTCGAGTGTAAACTGATATTAATTTCAATTTGCAACCGAAAACCCAACTTGCAACTTCTAAATTCCAAAAAGCAATTTCAATCCGTTTCAGGGCGACACGTGCCGTGCGCTTGGTGGGTGAACAGGAAACGGCTGGGGAGGGCTCAGTGTTGAGAGCGATGACGTTGGCAATGTACAAAGGAAATGATGAGGTTGTAGAGCAAGCAGATGAAGATGAAGAGGTCACAACGACAACAACAACAACAACAACAATCAGAACAACAAGGCTATAAAAACATGTGTAACTAGACGGCTTACAAGGATCACGCACTCAGTGACACTTAATGCCCCCAACGATGACGATGACGACGACGATGACGACGACGACGACGGTGCTGAGGAAACAAGCAGAATGAGAGCAAATGTCGCACACAAGAGCACAACACTAGTAAAACACGCACACATACAGTCAACGAGACAGAGACAAATACAGATAGAGACTGAGACAGAGATAGAGAGACAGGGAGACAGACAGACAGGCAGACAAACGCAATTAGCTTTTAGCCATCATAACATTATGAACGGCAACTGACAGATGACAGTGACTGCGACTTTGACTTCGACTGCGACTTCGACTGCGACTGCGACTGCGACTGAGGCTTCTAACTGCTAATGATGAAGAGGAGGACAAGGACACGACTCTGAAGAGGAAGTGGGGTGAAGCAGCGAGCGGAAATCTGCAATGGAGACGTGGATAGAGACTGCCAGTATGTAACTGAAGCCAACGGCGCCAAGCAGCGCTGCCTCAAACTAAGCCTGCGGGCAGAGTGAAGTGGAGTGGGAAGTGGGATTAGGGTTGAGGGTTGAGGGGAATCTGTGGTGGCTGCGGTCCAAGGGGCACTGCGGCTGGGCGGCGCATTATGTTGATGTGCTGAGCTCACGGCGCTGCCGACAATGCCGTTAACTTGTGTCGTGATTAAAATAAGGACACCCTGGTAGAATGGCAACAAGGCACCACAATCTGGTGGCTATGGGATGTTGGGTGAGGTGCTTCCAAGGACATGCGGCGCCAACTAGCAAACAGCAATGGACGAGACGTGCTACGTGCCATACGCGGTGTCGCTTTGTATTTGTATGAGTGTGTGTGTATGTTGCAAGTTCTGTGAAACGCATGAGTTGCAAGCTGGATGCTTTGCTTATGATATCATCACTGCTGCAGGGGCATGACAAACAGATAGAGAGAGAGAGAGAGGGGATGAGTGAGTGGAGAGGAGGAACTGCTGGCCAGCTGACTGCCTACTTTTTGGGCTACGTAAATGATGATATGAGATTTAGGGGACATTTTCTGCGGTTTCATTTGGCTGCAGCGGAAGCGGATATATGTGGTGGGGTGTGTGGACAGTTGATGCTGTCAGGAAGCGGAACCGGGAGGAAGTTATTTAACACATATCCACACACAGATAGAGAGACAGAGACAGAGACAGAGACAGAGAGAGAGACAAAGCAAAACACACAGAAGCACACACTCATGAAATGTTAGGTAGGGAAAGAGAGGGGTAGGGGGAGTGGTGGTGTGTATGTTAGCTTGTAGCAGTTGTAGTGAAGTAGCGAGTGTAGATTATGTGGCACGATAATCATATTACGATTATGTCGCGTAAAATTTGCGCCACTCACAGCGGCAGTTTAAGTAAAGTAACTCCACAACCAGACAGCGAGACAACGAGACAGACAGATGAAATAGAGAGAGAGAGAGAGAGAGGGAGGGAGTGGGTTAAGCGGGCCAACGGAGGAGGCTGTGAAGGGGGTAAATATCAAATGCTGCGCTTAGGGGAGCAATGGCTATACATGCATAAGTAGGGCAGGGAACCGGGAGAGGATTGCGCAAAGTGGTCACAGCGTTGACTTTTGTCCAGCTAAACAAATTCATTAAAATGATATTTTGCATGTTTTTACGTGGCTGGGTGGGTCAAGTAGTTAGTGGCAGGAAGTGGTCGGAAATGGCTTAATAATAATACTCATATATTTATTAGATAGCTCGCGTTGCGGCTAATGCAAATTTAATGAGAGGCAGACAAAAACTGCTAGTGAATGAATAAATGAATTAAATAAAAAAATTAAAATTTCCCATATGGAAATTAATACTCTTGATGCCACAGAGAAACAGTCTGCGCTTTTGTTTTAAACATATATTAACTAAAAATATTCGAAACCAATTAAATATCATTAAAAAAATTTATTTTTTTTTTAAACTGCACAATAATTTTTTTTTATATATACTTAACTTATTTAATTACTACAAGGCTTATAGCTAAAACTTTATTCTGGTAAAATATTTTTTTAAATTAAATATCATTGAAAAAATGTATTTTTTTTTAGACTGCACAATAATTTTATTTATATATACTTAACTTATTTAATTACTACAAGGCTTATAGCTAAAACTTTATTTTGGGTAAATATTTTTTAAAATTAAATATCATTAAAAAAATGTATTTTTTTCTAGACTGCACAATAATTTTTTTCATATATACTTAACTTATTTAATTACTACAAGGTTTATAGCTAAAACTTTATTTTGGGTAAATATTTTTTAAAATTAAATATCATTAAAAAAATTTATTTTTTTTTTTAGACTGCACAATAATTTTTTTTTATATATTACTACACGGCTTATTAAAACTTTATTTTGGTAAAATATTTTTTGTTGTAACAAGAACATTCACTCAAAATAATTTTTAAATCTATATAAGAATAAATAATTTAAATTATGGTTCACTTTTAATATGTGGATAAATTTTAAACAGTTGGTTTCGAGTAGATTTTTAATATTTCTTAAGCTGGCTTAAAACGGCATTTGCATTTATTCCATTTAAGATTTAAGAGCAACAGCTCCAAAATGAATCTCAGTTGCTATATTTTCGCACAGTGTACAACTTAATTCGGACTCAAATTGGGCTTATTTTTTGCGTTGTTTAATTGTTTAAATGTTATTTCATTGAATGGCGAACGTTGTCGCAGTAAATGTCGCCATCAACGTCAGCTTGGAGTAGCAGTTGAGGTGTGCGAGTGGAGAAAAGTGGAGTTGAGTTGAGAGGAATGGAGTCGAGTCGAGTTGAGGGTTGATTAAAGACCGAGTTGTACGGATGCGACAGCAATGACACTTTTTTAAAAGGAAGGGAAGTAAGGGGCATGAATCGCTTAGCGTTAATGTTCTTCATTTATTGTCATTGTTGTTAATGTTTTTTGTGTGTGCGTGAGAAAAAAGCATTTGCATTTAAAACAGAGAGACAGAGAGACAGAGAGAGAGAGAGAAAAGGGAACAGTTGGGCGGGAGAATTGGTAACGGGGATATGGCTGCCTGGGTTTGTGGTAAGAGCAGAGATTTTGCTTGAATGATTTTTATTGCGCTCGTTTGTAGTAAATTTAGTGTGTAATTAGATAGAGAGAGAGAGAGAGAGGGAGAGAGGGAGAGGCATATCGAAAGAGTGAGTGAAAATTGGGTTATTAATTCAAGCGTGTGCGTGTGTGAGTGTGAGTGTGCGTGTGTGTGTGTGGAAGCTTCTTCGATAGAGACCTAACCGGACCAGAGCTGCTGCCAGAGGCTAACTGTGGCACAGAATCAGAACCAGCAGCAGAGGCAGAGACTGACCAAGACCGGAAGGATTGTCACAGCATAAGGAATAAGGAATTGGAAAATGCTGAATCCTAAACGGGGCCAGCACCGCCAAAACGATATTGTGGTGTGGCAGCACATGAGAAGTCTGTGCAACTAACCAGCAGTGAAACGGGGTGAACGGGTTTCCTCCGTTCCGCCTTGGGTCAGCAGTCCGAGCAGCTGGGAATGATAAGTAGTAGTTGACGCAGTGCCATTTGATAAGAGCAGCACCCATTGAATGCCTGATGCCAAGGATCTGCTCGCAAATACCCTTTAAATATTCCAATATCTTAACACCAAAAGGGAAGAGTCGTAAACTGTTCCTGTTTAAAAAAAAAAAAAAAAAAATTTGTGTGTACAAAATAAAATAATAAATAAAAATCATAATAAATAATAATACGATCAATAATCAGGTTCTTTTCAAAGATTCAAGTTTATTTTTATTTCTAATAATTTTAATATATTTTAAAATGCTAGCTTCTTACTGTAAAAATTTAACAAAGACATATTATTATTTTTGAAATGAGTAAGTCCAGAAAACTTGTTCGTGCTTCTTGGCAATCAAGTGTCGAGCAGTCAGAGAATGTCTATAAATATTTTATCCAAATTTCTCCATATGCTTGCGAGGGTTGTTATATTTTAGAATGAAAAGGATGTGTTGTGCTGAAGGCGATATCTTCGACCCGATAAAGTATGCCAATGGTTTTGATCAGTATTATCAGATAATAAGGATAAACAAATGTGGGCTTTGAAGTACTTTATAGATTCAATCGGTCGACAAACGATATCCTACTATTAATGTAAGTTAACCTTTAATTCTACATTAAAATTTAATATTCGGCATTCCGCGGATGGCGTTTTGAATTTCGAAATTCATTACAGGGTATTACACAGTCGTTTGCATCTGAGAGGGCTTATTAAGTTGTTTTATTTGTTGCATTTCGCACAGCTAAAGAAAATTACCCGTTATACACCAAATGTGCTGCCTGTTGTGTGTGTGTGTGTGTTTATGTGTGTGTGTGAAGGGATTGCAACTAGGGACTCCGTCTCGCATTGTGAACAGAATGGGCAGGCACAGGGCTAGGTCGAGGGTTAGGGAGCTGCAGTTGGATTTGGCCTGTGGTCTTTTTGGTCGTGGTAGCTGCCAATTGCCATGTTTTGGCCAACGTCTGGTGACGCCTCTTTAAGGCGCCTGCGAAATGCGAATGCGAATGCGACTGTGAATGCAGTTGCTATAAAATTTAATTCGCCCTGGGAAATGTGAAATGGGAGAAGGGAGACAGGAAGCATTACGTGACTCTCTGATGGAGTTTAGACGTTGAATACAGAGCCAAGTATTTCGAATAGTTGTCGAAGTCGTTCGGCAGCGATACCAAGACGAGAGGAAACACAACAGCAAATCCAGTGCCACTATTTAAACAACGACAAGATGCCGCCGCAGAAGACAATGTCTGTGGCCAGAGCCACCAGCCGCTTGCTGACCATCGAAAGCGATAGCAGCGAATGTAACAATTCATCCTGCACACCCTCATAAACTCCCGATGTGAATAATGACATTGAGAGCTCGAGGTCTGAATTAAAGTACACTAAACGGAGCGCCAAAAGTAGGATACATCGCAACAAAAACTTGCAGCGAGAACGATGAGATTATAGAGCAGATCTTGGGCAGCAGGAGTAAAACCTACCCGATCTTAAGCAGCATTGGGAGAACCAGTTCCTGACGAGCATTCAGCAATTGCAAAGCCTTATTCAAAAGCTTAACAATCAAACCAACAATTCACGTGAATTAAATTAATGACTTTTGTAGGAATTTTCCATTTTATATATTATATTTTCCTATGAAAAAATAATCAATTGAAAATTCGAAAGGATCAAAGGTAAGAAGTGTTGATCTTATGGATTATTAAGGAAGGTTTTCGAGGAAACTTAAATACCAATGTATACAAAACAAACAATCAATACGAATTCCAAAGCTGAAATTAGGCAAACGGTTACAGGAATTCAAAAGTTATGAAAAGAAAGAAAATTGCAATGCAATTTGGATGTAAATACCCAAAAGGCAATCGGTTGAGCTTTGAGGCAGATTTAAAACACTTTGGTCACTTGAGGGTGTCCTTAAAATCTTTGAGATTTCACCAATGTTCTGTGGGATCTTAAACTCGCTATGCGAACTGGAGGGCAACTGACATGAGCAACTTTCTAGGCCACTCAAAGGCACTCCAAGTGAGTTGAACCAAGCTTGAGTTGTTCCGAGTGGAGCAATTCTTGACGCGCTCCGTTGGCGTTTGAAGCTCGAGTCGCTGACGGTTACAATTTCCGGCCTTCCGGCTGTTCACTCACTCAAAAACCCACTCCCCCATTGAGTCAGTTATTCATTGACTCAGTCACTTACCTGTGTGCACATTGGACAGAAGGCAACTGACAGTTGCGTTGCGATGCGTTGCAGTGCGATGGGATGCTTGGTTTCTTTCCAGCAGTCATTTAAAACTTGGCCAATTTAAAAAACCTTATTTATAGTTGCACATCGTTTGTCCATTTATTATTTCTTTTTTTTTTCTAATATTTAATATCATTTGGATTAGTTTTTCATGCTTCTGCTCTTGGCAATTACGAGTAATTACTAATACTACAAATACAACAACAACAAAAAATGTGAAAAAATATATTTAATTAATTTGGGATATCACAAGTTTTTTGTTTTGTTTGCTGGTGTTGATGTGTTAACGTTGAAATTGGCGTGCAACCACATCAAAGTGCACCGCAAAACTAGCTAAACGATGCCACCGAAGGCAACCGCAAAATTGCATTGACGATTGCAACTGCAACTGCAACTGTTGCCGTAGTCGTGGTCAACGACAACAGCAACGGTAACTGAAGCAGCAGCAAGCAGACAAAGTGGCCAATCAGCTAACAAAAAATCACTCAAATGCAATGGCACAAAACACACACGTGGCACGTGGCACAACACAAAAAAAAAGAGTCTAAGGCCAACAGCAACACACAAAACAACAATAGCAGCAGCAGCAGCAGCAGCAACAACAGGCTCAGAAATAGCAACGGCAACTGAGGGAATCCCTAACAAATAAGGTAGTTAGCAGTGTTAGCCAGCCAAGAAGTTGACCAAATGCAGATGACACAGATGCTGCTGCTGCTGCTGTTGGTGTTGGTCTTGGAGAGTGTCGCTTTGTATGGCTTAAAATGTGTCGTGCTCGTTGTTGTGAGTGTTATTTGGTTGTTTGTTTCGCACGTGTTATTTTTATTTTTGGCATCCGCATCCGGTACCCGGTACTGATGTCAACAAGCTACCACACGCAACTAATTCAGAAATCCAAGCGAACGGATTACGCTACGATGTTGCTGTTGTCGCTGCCCATTGCTGCTGTCAGCTGCTGAGCCCGCAGCACGCAAGCAACAGCAGCCGAACAGCCGAGCAGACATCGTGTCTTCGTCGGCCTTCGTGTTTTCATATCGTTCAAAGTCGTTCGCAACCCGACAAGCTGCTCGGCGACACGAGGCGCCTTCGCCCAAACAAAGCATGCCAAAATTTTACACGAAGCAACTTCGTCTAGCGGCTCGTCGCCTCAGTCGCTGCTTGCATGCGGCAGCAGCAGCACGTGGCAGCGGCTAAAATTGTATGATGTATGTCGTGTATCTGTCTGTCTGTCTGACTGACTGACTGTCCGCCTGTCTGCCTCTCTAGTATTAATGTGTTGTGCGTATTATTTAAAAAGCTGCTTAACCTGCTTTTGTGACCTTACCGACTCACAGATTTGTCCATTTCGCATCTCGTTGTTGCAACCAATCCGTGCATCAGTCTGCTTCTTTGGCTAAATGAGTTTTCTTTTTTTTTTACATTTAAGCATGTACCCCAAATTTGAATTTGACACAATTACCTGTTATTTCTGCTATTATCAATCTATATTGAGTGTCTGGGTTCCAAAATGATTTTAAATTCATTAGCAATTAGTGAAAATAACATTTCCAAGCAATGCTTCAGCCCATCTTTGAGCTTGGTATCCTTGCGGTTAAGCTTGTGGCTAGCGACGGCCTCCCGCAACTCCAAAGGACTTCCCTCTGTCAAATGTGGGTAGCTTTTAATTACTGTCTGTCCCCTGTCAAATGCAAGGACAAATATTACACTCAACATTTAAATAAACAATTTAAGATGACTGCTCTTTCATCTCTCGTTTCCAAATCATAATCTATAATGGATTGGGGCTTAAGTGATGTAATTGTTACAGTCCTTGCTAATATCCCATTTAAATTGAAAAAACATTTATTATTTTTGGGGCCAACATTTTTACATTTTGTTTATTTGGTATCACAGATTCCAGAAAATAGCTGCTATCACAGATCATAACAGTTAAATCCTTGTCTTCAAGTCAGATGGATAACAACGGTCCACAATTAATTTAATTACTACAAGCATTCGTAAGGAATTACCTTTCGATTAGCTCTATGCATCTAATAATATGTCCTAATTACATTTCCCACCAAATTTGACAGTTGTTATATGAGGTGCCTGACGGAAAGGATATCAGTATTCATTTTAATTACATTACCAATGCCGTCCTTGCCGCAATTGACATCCTTTTGAAGCTATAAAGATCATTTGATGGCATTTGGCTTTACTGACACGTTCATAGGTGTTTGGACTTGGGTGCTGGGGTCCTGAGGCTGTTCGGACAGTTTGGCCCCATAATTCGTTCAACATCCGATATGACCGCAAAACGGCAAATTGGTCAAGTCGGTTGCCTTTGCCAACACGTAGTTAAGAGAAACAAGAAAGCCCCAATCGGCTGTGGCACCCATTGCAACTTGCCTCTGCAACAACTTCGACGACTCCGGATCCTATTCCAAATCCAACTCCAAGACCCCTTGCCTTGCCCCTTCCGCCTTCCGCCATCCCCCACAGTTCAACTGCCACCTCCAGTTGCCGATGCAGTCGATTTGTCGATACTGATGCAAATGGCAGGAAATTCTTGATAACAGCCAGCGACACACATACTGAGTACAGTAATCCCCTATGCTAGGAATTATCCAAGATTTAGAATATGAGTATCCTTTTTTAATGCATTATAAATAATTATTTCATACATTTTCTCAAATTGGTTTAAAATCATTTAAGCCTTTAAAAATAAAAATTGATTGAAGCTTTTTTTCGTTTTTATTGTTCAAAAGAACAAAAAAAAAAAAAAAAAAAAAAATTGAATAAAAAACTTGAATTATTATCAGTTGCAAACATTTATTAATGAGTAACTACTAACTGGCCAGCATCAATTCTCAAACCCGATGCGACTTACTTTGCGGGCGACCACTGTACTGAAAACTTGAATGAATACAGATACAAATAGGGTAGGCAAGGAAGAGGCAGGCAGGCAGGCAGGCAGGAACACATATGAAGCTGACACTAGATTCCCATAGACCAGTAGAGATTGGTGAGGCACCAACATCTGCTGCTGTTGCTGTTGCTTTTGCTGTTGCTGCTTCTTCTGGTATTGGTGATGGCTGATGGCTCGTAGCTGATGTTGTGAAAGTGTCGACATCAGTTTGGTCCAGGCCAAAACACATGGAAGCACTGCAAATGGCACATGGCAGCTACGGCAGACCAGCAGCTGCTCCCCGCTACTTGCTGCTTTCCATTTGTCGCTTGCCGCATGCCGCATGCCGCATGCTCCATTCAGGATTCGTTTCGTTTCGTATTGCTCGAAATCGCGTATGAATCTGAATGTGAATGGCAATGTGAGTGCGAAAGGAAAGGGAATAGCATAAAGAACCGCAAAATCATGAAATTGAAATGCAATAATGAAGGCTTCATGGTCGATCGCTCAAATACACACACTCACACACACACACAGACACATACTCAAAAACACTGTCACACATTTAAGGATAGACAGTTTGAAGCAACAGAATCAACGCTAGCCGGCATAGACACAGCTGTGGCACAAGCAAAGTGCAACCGACTCGCCACAATGGTGCAAATTAACACATATTTTAATAGCTGAAGGATAAAACAAGATTAATATTCGCATAAGAAACATTTTTGTGTAAACATATCCTTTCGATTACATTTTGAATTTCTGAGCACTGAGACTATCGAGGATATTTAGCTAAAGAAGAATATTTGTTCGAAGATCCTTTAAGTAAACAGGATAAACCGTTTTTTTTGCATATATATAAATATATATATATAAAGAAGAATATTTGTTCGAAGATCCTTTAAGTAAGCAGGATAAAACGATTTTGTTGCATATATATAAATTTATATATATATATATATCTCAGCCGTTACTATACTGGTTAAATGATATGTAATTTGTGGTCCGACTTATCAACAAATTTGCTTTCCGATCGAAATGGTTTTCTTAGATGCCAATTGATGGATGACACTTTCAATAAATTGTCAGAGTAGGAATTTTTGTGAAAAACCAAAAGCAAAATCCGATTTTTTCTAATAATAAACTAGAAGACTTTTTGACTTGAAACCGTCGATTTTATTTGTCATTTTGATAATATGATTTTGCTTTTTGATTGTTGGATGTATTTCTAATAGCCAAAAGTAACTTTGGTCCATTGTGCATGAGATGTACATGTGTTAGTGTGCGTGTGTGTGCGTATGTGTGATGGCACCACAAAGTTGCCATATTTAAAGCATAAAAGCAACATTTCCGTTTGTCGGCAGAAGGTGCCACAACGGCAACGGCAACAACAACGGCATGCGAACTGAAAGGAGTGCTGAAATATGGGTAATGTTGAGGTAACCAAAACTGGGATACTAACCAGAGGCAGAGGCAGAGGCCTACACCAGCATGTTTCTAGATGTGTGCGTGTGTGTGTGAGTGCGCGTTGCAGTCATGTACAACATGCAACAAACGTGAGAAACTAAAATGAGTGCAATTTGTATGCCACGTTTAAGGCCAAAGTGAGAAAAAGGGTGCAGCCAAGGAAAAGCCTGAAGCTGAGGCTGAGGCTGAGGCAGACTATGATGCTGTGCGAACTGGAGGGGAGGGGGTGGGTGAGAGGTGGAGGGGTTACATTTGCCCAAAGCCCGCAACACAAAACTGTAAGGAGTAAGGAGAGCACATTCACCACGAGGCAATGCACATCTTTCATTCTTTTTGACCAGCAATTTCATTCTTGCATCAATTGTCGCATAGATTATACAGATTAACACACAACCATCATACACACACGAGCACACACACTAACACACACACACACACACACGCTCAGAAACTCATGTGGCTCACACATTATTAAATTAAATTAAAAGCAATTCCGCCCAAAATGAAGAAGTTGAACCAAATCCAAAAGAGAAAATGAATGCATTGGCCATGTTATGAGAGTTGGATGCGAGTTGGTTAGAGGGATGAGCAAAGGGGTAAGCTAGTTCAGTTCAGTTACTTGCGGCTTTTCCTACTCAAATGTTTCAGTAATTGTTTTAAAGTAACTGCCACAAATTGAAACGCAACCAAAAAGCCGACACAAAGTCCAAATTTTAGATGGAGCTGCACATGTGCCAACATAGGAAGAGAATGGAGGAATGTGAATCCATTGTGAGAAATGATAATGAAAAATAATGGAATTCCCTGACAAAAGTAGAAGACTGCTGCAAATTTGTACATTCATCTCGAACTCGATTCAAACGTTATTATAATTTAAATCTGAATTCCTGAAAATTAAATGTTTTTTGATTTTTTAAAAATAATTAATTAAAAAAATTAATTCTCCCTTTGTTTCCCAAAATTTTGGTGTCTCCTACTCCTACTCCTACTCCTACTCCTACTCCTACTCCTACTCCTACTCCTACTCCTACTCCTACTCCTACTCCTACTCCTACTCCTACTCCTACTCCTACTCCTACTCCTACTCCTACTCCTACTCCTACTCCTACTCCTACTCCTACTCGTACTCCTACTCCTACTCCTACTCATACTCATTTATTAATAATGAAAATAGTCTTTGTCTTTCCTAAGGATTGAAGATGTCCATTTTCAGAATACATATATAAATTAGAGCAGGCAACTCGATCGCTTTGACCTCTTCTGATATGCTCCCAAAGACCAGTCAGCGGCGTACAAATTTGTACTTTTCCAGAGCTGTAACTGGCTGCAACTGCAACAGAACACAAATTGCGTGTTGCATGCTCTTACCTTGAAATTAAAAGCAAGCAGAGATAATCGCCTGCAATATTCCCCATGGAGGAGCAGCAGACGACAATGTGTTTCGCCCATGTCAAAGACTTGCTGCTGTAAGGGGGAAGGAAGTGGGTCCAATTGGTGCATGTGCAATGTGAACGGATCGTGCTCAAGTTTCCGGGGCGAGCCGTTAATGGCAATGGCAATGGCAGCGTCTGGCTGACGTACACAAAACCGAAATCTAATTTAGTTTGTCAAGTGACAGAAGCGCGACGCATCAGCTACTGCTTTCTGGTTGCAGGTTGCAGGATGCAGGATGCAGGTTGCAGGTTGCAGGTTGCATGTGGTAGGTTGCTGACGCCTTTGTGACGCTCAGATGCCGTCGCAGCCCCGTCCTGGGACATGTTGGGAATGTGAATCCGGATGTGGATGGGATGTGGTGTGGTGTGGTGTGGTGTGGTGGCTCGACTGTCTGTCACGATGATACTTAAAGCTGTACCCACAGAGCCGCATCTTTTGGGTGCCATAATTAAGAAGTCCCCCATGCTCGGAAGACCCCTTCCCCAATTGCCAGCTGCAGCTCCATCTGAAAATTGCTTCTGCTATGCTGGCCGACTGGAGCTCGGATGTCTCGGCTTAGCCTCGGGCTAGTTCAATTGCCTGGCATTCACCTAGCAGCTGCTCTTCCTGCTGCTCCACAGCACAGCACAGCACAGCACCTCAGCCAGTAGACTGCTCAGCTGCTGTAGATTACCCTGTCGCCTGCCTGCAACTATGAAAATGGCTGACAGCCTCACCAGGCGGAGGGCGGAAGGCGGAGGGCAGCAGGCAGCCAAAATTTTAAATTGCCAGCAAAATGTGAGTTTCCCATAGAGATGGACGCGTGTCAGATTTTTTTTGTTCCAACACGAGGTGAACACGACGCACGACATGGCTCAATATTTTTGGATTATTTTATGGTTGTTTTTTTTTGTCCACTTGCCTGCGCCAAGTTTTGGACACGTTCTTGGAAAACATGTGCAATTATTCAGCATATCTGTAAAATGATAAGATACTGTTTTTGAAGCCATATTGATTTAGTGTGAGCATCATTTCCGATTCGTGATTTCGTGTCAAAAACTGCCAAACTGCTGTTCGAAATCGAGCTATGATTTTGAAAAACGAACGTGTCGCGTTGAATGTGGAATGGCGTGGCATGAAAAAGCGTGCAACTCTAGTTTGAAGTACGTGTGGCACACTGTACGTAGGTGAGTGGCCGGGGTTAAAGGGGTAACAAAGTAAGTGAGGGTAACGGGTAACGGGTTACGGGTTACGGGTTGCGGGTTACGGGTTACGGGCTTGGAGTGTTGCAAAAATATACTAAATATAAATGCACATAAAAATTCAATTTCTCTAAAGTGTAGCTAAGCATGTAATTGAATTTGTAATGGCGAATATCGTTGGAATCGTCTACAACTCAGCCATGCCCACTCCCCCATACCCATACCCATACCCATACCTATATCTATATCTATATCTATATCTATACCTCTACCTATTCCCATTCCTATTCCCTTTTCCATTTCCATTTTCATTTCGTTCCATTCTGTCGCGAGTTTACGTCTCCATTGAGTGACTGACTGACGGACAGACTGTCGCATGCACAGATCCATGATTCCAGCATTTATATTTAAGTATGAAGGTATAAACATACACACATTTGCATGTGTGTGTGTGTGTGCGAATGACTCACTCAATAATATAAATGTGTGTGTGTGTGTCTGTCTCTGAGTGTGTTTGACTCCAATTTCAATTCCATTTCCGATGCCCGACTTCACATATTATGCTGAAACTGGCATTTTTATGCTTCCACATCCTTTGACATCTTGGCATCTACCGAAAACAGTCAAAGCAAACATTGCCAGCGGCTCGTTGGCATGAATTTAGTTTTTAATAAGTACATCCTCATCCCAATTCCAATTCCCATCTCCATCTCCCTCTCCCTGTCCCTGTTCCTGTCCCTCACCCACCCCTCCTCCACAGAGCACACACACTTCTGCCACCTACTTAGGCATTTCCTTTATTCCAACTCTTCCAAAGTCAACAAAATTTACATACAAATATATATATATATATCCATATCTATATTTAAATATCCATTGAAATCGACAGCGCCAACTGCAAGGAGCAACCATTTGCACTCAATTAAGACGCCTCCAAACACAGACAGCAAAATTTCCTAATAACAATTCTAATAAAATTATATATTTTTTCGATACATTTTATACCTTTTATATATATATATATATATATATATATGTACATCTATATATATATGTAAATAGATGTATAAAAATGCAACTGCATATTGTTTTTCACGCTGCCACACAGCGATGCCATATAAAACCAAGTAATTGGTTTACAGCACATTCTGATATTGGTTAAAGACGACACCGCGTGGCATGCAACAAAATCCGCGAACATATTAAAAACTAAAGCTGCTCTCTCTGTTGCCGTTGCTGTGATACCCTTTAGAGCAGCAGATAAATACATTTACGACTGACCGATGCTATATATATATATATATATATATATGTATATTCTGCTGTCTGTTTATTCCAGCACTTTTCAGATAGCTTCTGTTGCCAATTTGTGTGAAGAGACTTGTAAAAGATTACGGAAAGTAAGATGCGAAGAAGTGGACCTCGTTTGTTAAGGGTATGTATTAACTGTTTTCCACTGGCTTCTTCTTGCTGTGCATTTTTATTCCAGTCTGGTCATCAAACACGCTTATACGAGCATGTACATGTGTATGTGTGTGTGTGCGTGTGTGCGTGTCTGTGTATGTGCGTGTCCCAAAGTGAACAACCTAATTTTCGAACTGCTGACCAAGTTGCTGGCCATAAACGTTGCACAGTTGCCACGTTGCACGACTGCTGCCTTGGTGCGTCAGGTCATCGTTTCAGCTGCGTATCCGTTTAGTCGTGTAGCAGTCAATCAAACAGTCACTCGGTCAATCAGTGCCAAGGACATCGCCTACTCAATCAATTAGTAACTGCTGGATCTCCTCGTCTCGCCAGATTACAAGCACAACAACAACAGCAACAACAGCGCAACATATTGCCATTATCGCCTGTCAACAGTTGAGTTGAGTCGCAAATGTGGATATGGGGGGGAAAAGTGGGGCACATTCCAGCAAAGATTAAGGTAGCAGCAGCAGCAGCAGGAGGAGGAGGCAACAGGAAGCGGCAGCAAGTCCGCTTCACTTGCTTGGCATGTAAATTGCAACAGGCAACGAGCAGAGGAAACAATTATGTTGATCCAATGAAGCAAGCAGTGATGCGACAGACACAGTTACACTTTCTACTGCCACTGCCACTGCCACTGCCACAGCCACAGCCACTGCTACTGCTACTGCTACAACAACAACAAAAAGAGCAGCAGTAAACTTGGAACGCGTGACACGACCCTGACACATTCTGCAGACACCAGCAGAAACCAGTGGACAACAGTGGACTATCGCCAGCACTGTGGTCAAAATCAAATATATATCAATTCAAATCTCTCATCATGTTGCTTCAGAGGTTTCTACATTAATGCAACCAGATCATGCAACATGCAATTGAACAATTGAATTTCTTTGGGAGTTATTTTTTTGGAGTTTTCAGAATTAAGCTGAAAACTTATGCACTTGCTCCATGGTGCTCGGCAATCGGCCAAACAGTAGGTGGCTGCTGTGGAGGGGGGAGTGGCAAGAGTTTTGGTGGGCGGTTTTGCCGGAGCACTTTACAAAATAAATAAAGTGAAAATTTGCTGCTTCCGGCCTTTATGCAGCGTCACACGACTCTTCGTTGCCAGTGTGTCCGTATTCGTGTCCATATCCGTATCCGTATCCGTGGCCATGTCCGTGTGTCTTCTCTACATCTCTACATGCCCATTCTATGGCGAAATGTGCGCCACGTCTGCCCTTCTCTGCCTGGCATCTTGCTTTCTTTTCAGCATAATTTTAAATGGGACGCAACGAGACGTAAAGTGAGAAAGCTGCAACGGCAACGGCAACGGCAGCAGCAACGCCAACTAACTGTTAACGGCTCGTGGCATGGCAAATGCGTGCGTGCGACTAGGAAAACCTGCTCCTTTACCCTCTTCCATACCCAATCACCCACATTCTTCATTCCTCTCGCCTACCATTGGCATCGGCATCGGAATTCTCCTCCTCTTTCTCGGCTCGTCTCGTTCTCGTCCACGTCCTCGCTCTCGTCCTGTGTGCGTGCAAATGCAAATGATGCTATCTCTGTGCCTGCCCCAACTGCCTTGGCCTACCAGCTCCCTGCCCCGCCCTGCCCGGCCCACAGCCCTGTGCCGTATTCAGCGCAATGCGCACAAAAAAACTTTTCATTGCCGTTAAGAAATTGATCAAGTGAAAAGGTGAAAATTGATTTTGCGACATGTGTCGCACGTAACCTCAACTCCGGCCCCGCCCCCGCCTTCGCCTTCGCCTCCCACCCGCCGGCGGCTCGACTACTTTGTATATGTGTCACAATTGTTTATCAGGCGGCAGGTTATTGTAGGGGTAAGTGTCTGACTTTAAGATACCCTGCAATTAAAAATTTTAATTTATAGAAAACCAAATTTTCATAAGTTGTTTTTAATATGTAGCTGTAATAAAATCTATATCCAATTATGTCTATTCTGAATTCAGATGGGGAAAACTAATCGTATAAATCTTATAGCTAAAACCAAGATTTGGTTAGTTTCGTTACACCCTATTTGGGAAAGGAATACGCACACCTGCGACTTTTAGCGACTTTCACTCCCCCGTCAACCCTGGTCACTGGCTGAGTGACGGAGTGACTGGCGTATGCCGTGTCATTCAATTACGTTAATCAAATGATGCACAAGCATCCGATTCTACATCTCCATCGCCATCTCCATCTTCATCCCCATATCCATTCCCATCCCTATCACCTTACCAATCTCAACCTCCATTCCCTTGACATTCCGCTGTATGCCTAATGCTAAGCAATGCGGCTTCTGCTCCCCTTGTGTTGATTTTTGTTTAAGAGCACAACAAAAGAGCCGCACACACACAACACACACACATCTTTATTTACTCATTTAATACCCAACGGGAAAACAGTTCAAGTGGCTCAAGCTTTAAAAAATTCCTGGGAAACGGGAGGAAAACACAGAAAGATGCAAAAGTTTTATTCAGTTTCAAAAATTACTAATTTCAAATTTAATTTTTAATTTTAATTTTTTTTTAGTTTAATTTTAAATACTTCCATAAAGATTTACATCACTGCTTAAACTATATTTTCCTTATTTTATGTTATTTAATTTGTAACTGTAAAAAGGTGGAAAATTATTATTATTTTTTGATTATATTTTTTATTTTATATTTATAATTATATTTATTATTTGACTGTGAACTGATTTAAATAAATATGAAACAAATATTTAAAGGAAGTTATAAATATATATTAAAACCAATAGGAACCCTTCCTGCTGAACCAAAAAAAGTGAATCCATTTGTCGCATATTCTCTGCATGGTCAACACGTGACTGCTCACATGACCAGGTGCTGGCCACAAAGATTGCATTGCCAACTGGAGATGAGCTGAAGAAAGCAGTTTGATTTACACTCGTAAGGATGCTACAGACAAAAGCCCCAGTAGATGTCCACTAGGGGGGGTACAAGTCAAAGGGGAAATGAAAACGGGAAAAGGGAAATGGGAAAGGGAGATGGCCATTAATTGGAAACCACTTGAACTGGCCATTCGAATAAACGAAGAAGCTTTAAAATGCAAAGTTGAAAAAGCAGCTTGTGTTGTTTTTTGTTGTTGTTGTTGTTGTTGTTTTTGTTGTTGTTTTTGTTGTTGTTTGTTGTTGTTGTTTTTGTTGCTGTTTGTTGCTGTCCTTTTTGCTGCTGTTGCTGTTGTTCTTAGTGCCGCAAATTGCAGGGCCAAAACTTTATCGTGTAATCATTTTAAGTTCTCTTTCTTATTATTTATGCAACTGCAACAGCAACAAAAACAAACAGTGTGGCACAGAGGGAGTGGGGAGTGAGAGGAACAGAGAGGGAAGTCAGAACGAGAGCCAAATTGCAATAGTTTCTGTTGCCTATGTCATTTTCAAAAGTGCTTAGTACCCGGTTTCGACTTGATTGTTGTTCCTATACTCTGTCCATATAAACTTACCAATGATTGAAGGCTTATAGAGGTGATTAGCTTCCACTGTCACCATAAGAATCACAGCTATAATAAATATTAAACTCGATATATAATCAGAATTTATTCAGTTTTCCAAAAATTTTAGTGAGATTCTTTAAAGAAATCGAACGTAAATATAAATATGTACTTAAGCAATTCAAATTGGATTTAAGTCTGGAATTATAATTATTAATATAATTATTATATATAAATATTATATATATTATTAATTATTATTATAATTCTCTGTCTCTCTGGCTAATTAGATGGCTTTACGATATGTATATATATATTATTTAAGCCAATGCTTTTTTATTAAATTAATTCCGTCGTTCTTTTTTTAAATGAATTCTAAACTATGGAAATGGTAAACACAGTGCATCTCCGAGTCAGGGGCATGCCACTGCTGCATTATTCCTTGCTGCGATGTGTTCACAGTCGGTAATTGTTGTGGCTGTTCTTCTTTTTGCTATGGTTGTTGTTGTTGTTGTTGTTGTTGTTATTGCTGCTGTTGCAGCTACTTTGAAGTTTTGTATATAACTTTCATGACACTTTGTCGTATTGTTGTTTTCTACTTTGCAACAAACGTGTCATATTCAGTTATGTATTTATTCCAATTCCACAAGCCTCTTCAATCTCCTGTCTTCCCTCCCCTCTACATTTCACAACTCCACCCACCCACCCTCCTCAATCTCCAATTCGCTCTATTTCTCTGTCTATCTATGTCTTCCTGTCTTCCTGTCTCACTGTCTCCCCGTCTCCCAGTCTCCCGTCTCACCGCAACTGCTCTCCTATTTCAGATCTGGGCCAGTGCTTAAGTTCTGCTTTTGAGCATCCGTTTTCAGATTTCCCAGCTAAACCCTCTGCATTCCCACTGCATCTAGCGAACCAGGAGGCGCTCAAAAAAGTTGCAAGCAGCAAGTAACAACTTGCAACTGGCAACTGTCAGAAAAACGCTTTGAACACGAATCAAAAATTTCGCCTCAGAGCAGTCAAGTGATGGAAATGTTTCAGCTAAAAAATATACAATTTAAAAAAAAAAATAACTATAATTGTTTGATTTGAGTAAACGCCTAACCAGATTGTGTTGGCCATTATCTAGCAGCTTGTAGCCCTTTGCAAATGGCCTGTAATCAGAGTAGTTGATTACGCATACGACACGTTGAACCGCTTGAGGCACTCATCACAACAACAACTGCCAACTGGCAATTGACTCTTGTCTGATCTCCCAGTCAGCATTGTAGTCAACTCCCCCGCAAGAGCGGCCAACGGCGAAATCTGTTTGGATTTTGACCTATGCGATAAAGTAACCAAAAAATGTCGAGTGACTGCGACGTCGGCGTCGGCGTCGGCGTCGGCGTCGCTGCTAACGTCTCAGTTTTCGTCGCTGTAAGTGCTTGAAAGTCAATTTTGAATTTAAAATACACCACGTAACGCAATATGTTGATCTTTTGAATACGAATGCGAAATCCACGACTCTACAACTTAACTCTAATGTTATGTGAGGGTTGGTGGCAGTGCGATACCAGGGGGCCAGGGGGTATGCGGCAGGGTGTGGAGAGGTAACATTGGTGGCAGCGCTGAATTTGAAATGTGGAATGTAAACGGAAAATGGCAGCACAAGCACAAATTCAAACACACAAACACACCATACAAATATTGAGGCAGTTGAGCATGTCCGACTGTAAGTTACCCTGTAACTATCAAAATGTAATTCTTGCAAACACATTTTCAAGAATCTAAAAAGATAAAATCAAAACTGAATTTAATTTTGGGAATTAACCTTATTTGTGTCATATCTAACGGAACAAAATATAGAGGGTATGAAGCATTCAAATATATATATATATACTACACCTACACACACACACACACACATAACAAATTTAAATAAACTTTACTAATAAAATGTCGTTTACAAGTGGCAAGTGTCGACGGCGACGGTGACAGGTCCCGAACCTGAAACTGAATCTGAGGCTGAGTCTGAGCCTAAGACTGAAACAGCGACACAAACTGATGCTGAGGCTGAGAGTTTGACTGACTGTCAGACAGGCACACGACACGGATATCGTATAAGAGGGGGGAGAGTTGGGGTCGGGTTTGTATGGCTTAGCGAGCTACGTTTTCGACGCATGAGTTGATGCCGATGCCAAGAACGTATTAATTTTGTGTATCAAAATAAACTTATTCTTCCTGGCGTTGTCCCCCCCCCCCCCCCCCACACACACAAAAAAGGCAGAGAGACAAACACTGAAAGAGTCGTGACGTGGACGCGGGGTAAGGCAGCTGAAGTTACAGTTCAGTTTACAGTTGCATCAAGTCATAGAACTGTAGTTAGAAAGAGAGCAGCCACTGTTTGTGTGTCTGTGTCTGTGTCTGTGTCTTTGTGTGTGTGTGAGTGAGTGAGATGGAATTTCATGTATAAATATCTACATCACGTTCCGTGCTGGGGAATGCCAATGTAAATATTTTCAAACTTTGATGAAATAATCAAGGTAAACAGTAAATGTCGTTGTTGTTGATGTCGTTCTCGTTCTTGTTCTCGATGTTGTTGTTGTTGTTGTTGTTGTTGTAGTACTGGCAGTCGTAGTCAATGTCCTCATTCTTGTATGCCGTCTCTCAGCCTCTGTCAACGTCTCAACCTAAATTTCCGGCGACTGCAGTTCAAGTCGAAGTCGAACTCGAAATCGTCTGGCAGAGCTGCAGTCCGCGTGTCTGTCGCCTGCTGCCAGATATTCTTACAGTTACCTCTACAGTTACATTTACAGCTACATTTACAGCTACATTTACAGTTATAGTTACAGTTATAGTTACAGTTATAGTTACAGTTTCAGCTGTATTTGCCATCTAATGTTTTTGTATGTGCGACCGGCCCTCTCTGTCCTGGTAGTCTCTGCTGTCTGCCTGCCAGCTGCCAGCTGCAGCCTGAAATGGAGTCGTTGCTGAGCAGCGCTAAAGCAACAGAATTAGACCAAGTCAGAGGCAGAGGCCGAGGCAGATGCAGAGGCAGACACAGAGCGAGCGCTGCTTGTAGCAAAAACGAATCCATTCCTAGTTGCAGTTAATAAACAATTAACTTTATTCAGTATTTAAATAGGGTTAAAGCTCGCTAAAAAAAAAAGAAGAAAAAAACCCATTTTTATTTGCTGACAACATTTAATTTGATTCGAATTGGCAACATTTTATTTGCTATAATAAAAATAATAATCTTATTTTAAGCTAAATTGTTTTGCAGAAAAAATCGGTTAACTTAAAGTGTTGCATGGCTTGTGGCGCCCTCATTTAGTTGTGCGCTGCAGCCAGGGCACAATTGCATGCAAAGTGTGACCAGGCAGACCGGGCAGACCAGGCAGACGGTAGTCCCAGTTCCGAACTGTGTGTTGTACGGGTTCATATCATCAATCACTGGGGACTTCATGCTGGGCTATGGCACAGATTTGGCGCAGTCAACTGCTGGGCGATTTGAGCCAAGGGATTCGGCCTTTGGCCTTAAGGCGCCACCCTTTCCCCCCTTCCCCTTGTTTGTGTGTGTTTGTGTGAGTAAATGTGTGTGAAGCAAGCCCAGTAAATGTCACACTCCGCTGGGTAATGATGAACCCCTTTCGGGTAGCTGTTTAGTCAGCCATAAGATCATCAAGGCTACTGGCGATAACCTTTAAATTGCTGTCCACACACACACACACCTACACACACACGCATAGAAGCCTGTCAAATGCTGTTCAAACATATAAATGTCAGTGGAGGAGAACAACAACAGCATTGGTCATCCTGCAATTGACAGTGTCCGACTAGGAGATACTCTACAAACAGTTATTTATCTTTCCTCTTCCTTAATTTCACGCCAAAGAATGCGTTCGATATGAGAAGCATTTACTGTCAACCACTTGCTCCAGTCAATTAAGCCGCTTCTGTCCTGTAACTAGGATATACAAGAAAAAAAATAGAGCAAAGTGCATTGCCAATGGGCCAAAAAGGCAGGCCAAGTCGCGCAGGTGCCACAGGATGCCGGGGTGATTGTCACTTTGCCGCCTGCCACTGCCAGAAACCTAAACTCTCTACCCGTACATGTGTGTGTGTGTGTGTGTGTGAGTAAGCATTGAGCAGCGCTTAGAGGCAGCCCACACAAACACACACACACACACACACACACACATACACACACACACATAATCGAGTGCACTGAGATAAACCACCATAAATCTGTTGCCATCATTTTAAAGCGATTACTACAAATGGATGTGCACACGGAGCGACACCGGTGGGCAAGCAAGGGTGGTGAGGGGGGGTGCAGCTACGGTGACGATGACAACGATGGAAATAAAAGCAAAAAATCAAAATCAAAAGAAAAAAACCAACGGTAGGAAATACTAACAGTAAGTATATAAAAACCGTGTGAAAACACAAGCCAGCAAACGTATGAATAGCAAACCAACAGCTAACAGACACACACACACGCATACACACACACACAAAGGCACGGAAGTGTAGCCATGAATACCTGACTCCAGCTTCGATTTGGAGTGCGATTCCTTCTCCTTCTCGTTTTTAGTGCATTTGGCCAGTTTGCCATTGGCCAGAATGAGGCTAGGGGCTAACAATAGCACAAAACTGCACTTCACAACAGAAATAGCAAAACACACACACACACACACGCACACACAGACACCTAAAAAATGGTAGACAGACAAACAAAATAGAAGCAGAAAAAAAAAAAAAAAAAGAATACAACAAAAAAATACTGAAAATTCGCGAGTAAATTGCTGTGGCGACCAGTGCTCCAAAAATGTGGAGCATGCCGATTGCAGCGCTGCACAAACAGGGTGATTCAACAGTCAGTTAAGGGAGAGCAGACATGGAACATGAAACATCATAATATAAGTAGTCTTTGAAGATTATTTCCTAAAACGCTAATTATTATTTTGCTCTTTAAGCCAAGTATTGCCTCTAGTAAATTTTTGATATTTATTTGGGCATTTAATTAACTAGATTATAATTAAAACTATACATTTTTAATTAAATATTAAGAGTATGAAAAATCTTGGTTTCTATGAAAAAATTATTTCAAGTTATTGATATAATGAAAAAAAAATACTTTTATAATATAGGGTTTATAATAATAGGTTTTCCTTGATCAAGCCACGCATTTGATAAAATTCCTAATAAGTGAATATCATCCAAAACCGAATTATATAATTTCTTAGTATTTATAAATCGGTGGGAAAGTATTTATAAGAGATACCCTGTATGCAGGCCATGTATGAAAACGGTGCTTGGGTGGGTTGGTGTGGTGGTTGGTTGGTGGTGTAGGTAGTTAAATTGTTGGGTTGCCGGCTCGTTGGGCTTTTGGTAGTACATATGTGGTGTCAATTGATGTGTGACGCCTGTGCGCAAATGAAATTTAATGAGCCAATTTAAAGTTTAAGGCCATATTTATAAACTGTATCTGAATTGCAATTAATTGTCTGCGCGACTGCAATTGCAATTACAGCTCACTGCAGTTCCGGGCACAAAAGTGAGCTGGTAAAATTGTCCCGCCTGGTCAAAGGCAGATGTTAGCTGCAAGTCAGGCCATATGCTATTGACCAGTTATTCATCACGCATTTCACGAAATTTCATCGAACTGTTAAATACATACATGCATATATGTGTAAATACATGCGTCATTTAATTTAATATTTAGTTACAGTCCAGCTCAAAGGATAAAAGCAAATATGTGAAGCTCATTTCACATCTCGTTTTTCAGAGCGCCATTCCTGTTTGCTCTCGAGTTGAAATGGTTGATGGATGTAGCCCGGAATGAAAATCAACTTTAACCACAACAGCCAAAAATTTAGATGGCACATAACATCATATAATAGAAACTTAAATAATATGCTTAACACGAAATTTTAATTCACTTGAAATACATATTTTGTAACAACTTTTTTATATATGATACATGAATCTAGAAAATGATTTGTAATAGCAATAACAAAATTAAACTGCAAGTCCATTATTTTAAAATTTAATTACTTTTATTTAGCATGATAATATTCCATAGATTCCTCGAATTTGCCAGTAAATCATTTAAGCATTATAAATTAAGTTGAAATTTATAAATTTATATTTTTTAAGACTTAAATAAAATGGGCTGGATTCGAATATGTTAATTTCAACTAAAATATCTTTGTAGGCCGCAGAAAAAAGGCAAATGAGAAAAGAAAATAAAGATTTTAGATAAGGTGAAATGTCCGGGAATATTCCATAGAGATGTGTATCTTTTTGTAAATTCGAGGTGAAATTTAAATAAATGAATGTCTCTCATCCAACGTGATATAATTGAAACCAAGATGGAATTGATCAACACGATTCCAGGAACCAACTCTGGGTGCCCGGTAATATTGTTAATTCCTTGAAATGTGGCGTGGTGCAGAGAGTAGTTGTGTAGTTGCTATGCTCATTTAAGCCATGGTTGTCCATTCTCATCCTCTTGGTAGTCGTCATAGTCATCATCAGCATCAGCATCAGTCAGCGGACTCACGATGCCAGCTTGTAAATTGATTCAATGCAACGCCCGGCAACAAAGTGTCCAATGTGGTTAGGGTTGCCAGCTGCTGTGGTTGTGGAGTCAGTGGCATGGCTGCATTTTTGGTGGGCATTGCCAGGTGGCGCGGTTCCCAGAATCGTTTGCCTCTAGTCCTTGTACAACCGCCCGCCCCCGTCCCGCTCCCGTTCCGCCACCCATTCAACGATTTTCACTTTTGGTTTTGGCCATTGCCCATTGCCTGTTTTGGTGTGTCTTTGGGACAGTGGCTGCTCTGGCAGTGCTTATGTTTGCATTCCTTTTTGGCATTTTTGCACTTGAATAACTTTGAAATATGGGATTAAATCGTCTCTTACGGGATTTTCTCGATTATAGCTATCAAGGCGCACGGGGCAATGGGCAGCGGAAGCTTTTTAGTTGAACATGGGCATGGTAAGGTCATCTCCAACTCATCCAGCTTCAGATATAGCTTGATCTACAGCTACATCCACGGCCCCAACATTGCTTTCGACGAGGGTCGCCAGTGAACCTGAACTCTGCACCCATTCACTGTCCGACTGTCCGTCTGTCTGACTGTCTGTCTGACTGTCTGTCTCTGTCCTACTCCCCTCCTCTCCATGTGTGTCTGTGTCTGTTTCTGTGTCTGCATTGTGAAAGTGTTGCCGAAAAGTGTGACAACTATGGAGCGAAAACGTATTCTTAAGTCAAAATTAAGGGAAAATTATTTAGTACTCATTTGATAAAATTAAGAGTTTTTACATTGTAATTTATATATTTATTTTTCTATTTATTTTTATTATGTATACAAGAAAAATTCCAATTATGAATATGATTTTGCAAAGTCATTTATATTGAATCGATCGAGCTCTCATCTTCTATATATATATATATATATATTTATTTATTAAGTTGCGACATATTGTGGCAATTATGCCACAACAGCAGACAGCTATTAATTTATGCCAGATAAAGTGGCTTTTGTGCCCATTGTGCAACGTTCTTGCATGCTATGAAAACTGGTTCCGCCGGAGTGGAATGCCGTCGTAATGCAGTAAAACAAAGCGGAGAGCTAAGCTTAGAAGCACACACACACGAACACACGCACACACGCACAATTAAACACATATGTATATATAGAGCTGTTGCTGTTGCTGTTGTTGTTGTTGACTTTTCTGCTGCTGCTGTTGTAACTTTGTAAAGCATTGACCAATCTGCACACAAACAAATCGCGAAACTCTCAGTGACAAGAGTGAGGCGAGTGAGGGAATAAAAAGTAGAGAGGAAGAGACACTGGGACAGCTTTAATCTGCCAGTCACATTGACGCACTTATTGAGACGTTAAGAGCAAACGCAAAAGCAACAGAAACAGAAGCAGCAACAGCAGCAGCAACAGCAACAGCCACAGAAACAAACAACAATTCGCATCATCGGTTATGCTTATGAAGCGGCAACAATACAAAAGCTCTTCAAAACCGTTGCTGCTGTTGACAGCGACGCAAACTGCATGTTGCTGCTGCTGCTGCTGTTGCTGCTGTTGCTGCTGCTGCTGTTGCTGCTGTTGCTGCTGTTGCTGCTGTTGCTGCTGCTGCTGCTGTTGCTGCTTTTGCTGCTGCTGCTGTTGTTTTTGCTGCTGTTGCTGCTGCTGTTTCCCGCAGAAGTAGGCAACAGTTTTTGGCACGCCGCTTGAAAAGTTGTGAATCGACTTTCTGCTGCCTGCGCACTGTGGGCCAAATATCGTCCACTTAATGGCTAAATTGAATATCTTTAAGCATTTTGTTTGGACGCGGTTCTGGATGATTCGTTGCCAGTAAAATGCAGCATTTTGGTCATTTCGTTTAAAGTTAGATAAAAGAATATAATAAAATAGTTGCCACCAATAGTTATTGCCCCTAGTACCAAGTTGTGTGCCTGTCGTCGACACTCTAAAACTGCCTGCTGCTTGGCTCCTCTGCTCCTCTGCTCCTTGTGCTGTTGTCTGCGGCTGCAATGAAAATAAATTTTCAGCTACATGAGGACTATAAGGCTAGACGTGGACACAAAGTGCTACAGCATCCCCTTCCCTCTGCATGTTTCAGTGTGTGTGTGTGTGACATTCATGTGTATGTGTGTGTGTGCGCGCAAGTGCATTTGCCATTTTTCTGGCCTCGTTTTATGCGCAAACGTTAAGTCAACACAATTTGAAAATTTGGTTTTTATTGAAAATTGTCGTGCGTCCGTCTCGCCCTGGACACCAATCTCTGTCTCTGCCTCTGTCTCTGTTGGTGTTTTTGCCTTCTGCTATTTTTTTTACCCCCAATTTGCAAATCGTTGGCTGCACCAATTACCGTTTGATCACCGCCTACAGCAGCTGTAGCAGAATGAGTAGCATTCATTCCCAGCCACTTCATAAACTGTTGACACTTTCAAATTCCCCTTGGCTACAAGTGAGCTGAGCTGAGCTCCACGTCAGGCAATAATTAAGTCGACTTTCCACTCCAAGTTCTTTACACACACACACACACACACATGGAGACCATGAAAACATACGCGAGGTGCTCGGCTTAATGAATCCGCATAGAGGAGGAGCGTGTGGCAGTGGTAAAGGCAAAGGCAAAGGCAAAGTCAAACCCAAAGCCGAATCCGAATCCGAAGCTGGCACGTCAAACACTGCAAATATTTATGTCGTGTGGCAGAGCGCGTCATCAGAATGCAAATGGCGCGCAGCCTAAATGTCGGGCAGGACAGGACGCCAGACAGGATATGCGAGCGCATTCTCGAGGACGTGAGGAACGCGTTCCTAGCTGCTGATTGCACGCCACGCATCTCCTCCTCGACTCTGCACTCGACCGAGTTGAATTGCAAATGTGTCAATTGTCAACTTTCTGACTGCCAAACGGAATCAGTAATCCCCCAACCAACAGCCCCATCCCCCTCCCCCTCCCCCTCTCAAGACACAGCCACAGCACCAAAGCCAACACCAATACCAACCCCCCTATTCCCTTCCATTAGTCAGACTTCAGTCGTGTGTGACGGTTGTGGCGTTTTCAGAGGGGCTAGGGGAATGTGGAGAGGAGAGGGGGGGCTTTTATAGTTACTGTTGTTGTTGTTGTTCCATTTGTTACAATTTCTTGGGCACTTTTCTTATTCTTTTGTATGCAATTAACGCTGCAATTTGTTGAAGCCGTCCCCTCCACAGCCCTCCTCCATTGCCAGCCGCTCTTGGCATAAATTTTGAACACTGTGTGCCAAGCGGAGGGAAAACGTGGCTCTTGACAAGATTTGTCTTCGGCTTGTAGCCATTTGGCAACAATTACACGACTTTTGTTTGCCACTTTTTATGCTCGCTTTGGTTTACAATACTCCACATGGAAAAATAACCCTTATCGGGTATACTATTCAGAGAGTATATAGTAGGAATGCCTTAAGCCTACAATATATAATTAATGAATTATTCAATTATTAATAGATGTAATCACATTCTTTAATTTAATATAGATAATGAAGCTGGGATTCAGTTAAGGAATAATCCTAATTATTTAATATAATTATTACAGTTAATTAATAATTATTATTATCATTGAATAATTGATAAATAAATGCCAATGATACCAGGGTATCTTGTATATCCCGCACTTTTGATTCCAGCGAAGTAATATATATATAAATATATATATATTTGATTTTTTTTTTCATTGCCTTGCACTTAAGTATGCAGATGACGGTGGGGACGAGGACGAGGACGAGGACTCGAACGAGGACAATGACGATGACGGTTTACGGAGCAGAGGTCGTCATTTAATCAGAATCAGAATTCAATTGGATCTCTCGCAACCTCAGCTCGCATTGCTCGAGCTGGGCAAGGGACAGAAGGCAACGGTTACTCAAGCCGATTAAAGTCAAGCTTTCTTCTATAGAGTGCACACATGTTGCATGTGCTTCTCGCCCTCGTCGTCGCATTGGCAAACTTTGCCACTCGACAACAAAAAAAAAAAAAAAAAAAAAAAAATGGAAAAAAAGCAGCGATAAAAAGTACAGCAAACGAAAGATTTGAGAAGCTGATGCGCAACAAAATAAAGTACTCCTTAAATATTTACGTTGCCTGGATTCAATATGTGCGGTGGCCCTGCCTCAGGCCACACACACACACACTTACACACACAGACATGGCCTGGTCGACCAATCAAAGGCCACTCGACAGGCTTAGCCAGCGTCTGCGTCTCGCCGTTAGCCTGCTCCCTCCTTGCTCCTTGCTGCTTGCTGCTTGCTCCTTGCTCCTTGCTCCTCTCGCCACTGCCAATATATCTGCCATACGGATGGAGTTCAATGCACGCACAGTCCACAGATTAGACGGCATGGACAACTGCCCTCACACGTTATATGCAAACAACAAAAAAACAAAAAACAAAAAAACAAAAAAAAAACACTAAAAACCGTTGGAAAAAAATACAATAAGAATGCGACGTAGCTGTTCAGCTGAGAGCGGCAGATAGCCCCAGCCCCAGCCCCAAACAATAAAGCAGACCACGATGAGATGAGGATGACGATGAGGATGAGGATGAGGATGCGGACGAGGATGAGGATGAGACCATGTGCGAGTGCTATCCTTAAAGTAGTGTAAACAGAAACATGAATTCAACAAAAACTAATGCTTTGAGTCCTTCCCATTGCCAATGCCACTGCAATTGGTAAATAGGACAAAGTTGCACAAACTGATACATTTTAAGAGCATTTAAGCAAAGCTACAATAATAATAATATTTATTGAAATTATTTAACAGACTCCCAAACTGGGAGTCAATGCCAGCAAATTCGTCTTAAAACATCAACTTAAATGGCAATTTTCATTGGGTTTCTTTGGAATAATTAAAGACTGAAGTGACTGAGTGTGGCTCCTAAAGCTACCAATTTGACGCCAGTGTGGACCTCAAAGGAATTTACAACATTTTCATATTCACATTCAGCTTTAATTACACATAAGACGATTAGTTCGACTCAACTGGAGTCGCAGTGACTCCGGTTGAGATTCGCAAGGAGAGCTCTTTGTTTGGGTTAAAGTGCCTTTAATTGTTGTCGATGAATAAATTGAATGATTTCGCTTTTTAAATCGATGTTGTCAAACTGGACAACTGGCCATATGACAGGCGTGGGATACATTTGAGACTCAGTGAATGATATTTTAATTGTGGTTGGAGTTGCTGTTGCTGTTGTTGCTTTTGTTGCTGTTGTTGCTGTTGTTGCTGTTCGTGGGGCTTGCAATGATAGTGAAAAGATTAAAGAGCCTTTTAATTAAAAATTATATTTATTTGATTTAATTTTTATTTGCGCTTTTAAAAAGCCATTTAACGAGCGACAATACAAGCTTTTCAAGTGGGCTCTGACCGGCTGGAGTAACTCCCTCTCTCTCTCTCCCTCTCTCTTCCCCCCTCTCGCAAAAGTGTGAATTCAACAACGCAAGGAAATTAATCTTAAGCCGCAGACAGCGAAAAGCCAAAAATAAATCAACAATGCAATAATTTATCAGAAAATATGTGTCCGTTGCAAGTGCAGCAGCAGCAGCAGCAGCAGCAGCCCACGTGCTGAGAGTGACGCTGACTCGCTCGCTCTCGCTCTCGCTTGCATTAAGTCGCTGCATCTCGCTCTGGCTCCGACTGCATCCAAGGACTAGGTATGAGCTCGTGTCGCATTTGTACCACACAAGCCTCAAGCTCAAAGTCACCAGCGACACAGCCCGATTGCTCCAGCTGACAGCTGCAATTCGTTGCTTATCCAGATACAAAAATCTCAATTGGTTTCATTACTATCTAATCTTTGTGTTAGAATGAAATCGTTATTTTTAACATATAATTATAATAATAATTCTACTTAATTTTGATGGCCTCGTGACACGAGCCAAAAAGGCGACACGCGACCATCTCTAAGCAAAAGTATGCAACAGTGTTTGCGTTTGAATTTGGAGCGTCAGCAGAATGAATCAGCTGCATATATCACAAGCAGAGCGGCAGAAAAAGTGAGGGAGAGGGGCAGAGAGTGACGGGCGGGGTGGAGGGGGAGGGAGATGGACAGTGGTGAGTGGTGAGTGAGCTGCTTGCTGCTGTTGTGGGTTGGCGGGTAGACGGGTAGACGTATAAGGTAGGGTAGAGCTGGCTAGCCGGCACTTAAGTCTCTACAAAATCCACTCTCCTAGCAACGTCAGGCAGCCAGGCAGCCAACAGACAAAAACAGCATCCATGAGCAGCTGCACAATCATAGTCCTGTCCGAGCCGTTGGACGCCAGTGGCCACGTTTGTGGACGCACGAAATATGAGCTAAAGCGTCAAACACACACACACACACGCACACACACACACAGACAGACGCGTATACAAACTGAGAGGCGCAGGCTCAGGTTGGTTGCCGGCTCGGTGTCAGTTCATGAATCAGTCGAGGCGACCACGTCAGAGCTCCACAGTCAGACTCTCTCTCAGTCTGTCTGGCAATCAACACCAACAGCAACGGGCACACATGGGCATGGCCAAAACGACTACATTGTATATCAACGTACCCTACCCCCCCCCCCCCCCACACCCCACAAAAATACTACTCCCATTTGACCGGCTGTTCCAACCTGTTAGCGCATTTGGCTGGTTAAAATGTTGCTGCTTCATTATCTGGCCTCTGTTTCCAGAGGCTTGTGCGCCACTGGCAGTCGAATGCAATAATGTGGGTGAATTTCACACCTACCCTTAACAAACACACACACACACACACACATACACACTCAGACAGCCCCTAACCCCTCAACAATCCCTCACTTGTCGCTGTCATCGGGCAGCATCGTCCGTTCCAGTTGCACAAATTGCTTAAATTATGCAAAATATGCGCGCGACCAAACCAAAAGCACAATTCGCACGGCCATCAGCACTTCGCACCATCCTACAGCATCTCCAACCCATCTCCTCCCTAGAAAACAGACGCCGTCTAGCAATGGAACCAAGAGATACATTTTCCAACAACAAGTCAATTCTTTCAAATTACACATTTTGACCATTAAGTAAAAATGTTTTTTAATCAAAAGGAGTTTCATAACAAAAAGTATATAATAATAATAATTATAATAATAATAATAATAATAATATTAATAATGATAATAATAATAATAATAATAATAATAATAATAATAATAATAATAATAATAATAATAATAATAATAATAATAATAATAATAATAATAATAATGATAATAATAATAATAATAATTATAATTATAATATATAATAATAATAATAATAATAATAATAATAATAATAATAATAATAATAATAATAATAATAATTATAATAATAATAATAATAATAATGATAATAAAAATAATAATAATATTAATAATAATTATAATAATAATAATAATAATAATAATAATAATAATGATAATAAAAATAATAATAATAATAATAATAATTATAATAATAATAAAAATAATAATAAAAATAATTATAATAATAATAATAATAATAATAATAAAAATAATAATAATAATTATAATAATAATAATGTAATAGGTAGGAAATATAGTAGAAAACTCACCAATAATGATTTAAAATCTAAAAGAATTCGACAGATAAACAAACACACATTTAGCGAATTGTTATTAAATTGTGTCAGAAAATGTAGCTGTTTGACCCATTGTAAAATGTGCCAGAGACTGTGTGTTGGCTTGTGCTGCGCGTTGGTGGAGGGGTAACCGATAGGGGGAGCAGGACTGGCAGCAGGACTGTTGTCTGTCCATTGGCCATACTCTAGGCCCGTTGTCAACGCACATTGACGAGAACAACAACAACAACAACAACACTTTCAAATTCATTTTCAAATTGATGAAACTGGCGTGTGTGTTTGTGTGTGTGTGTGTGTGTGAAAGAGCAACTCGACAAATTCCTGCCTGTGCATTTAGGGGAGGGGTATTGAGAGGGAGAGGTTAGGGGTTTAGCAGCGGACTTTGGAATTGTTAAAGGGTTCGATTGGCAGTTCATGCAATGCTGCCCAAAACTTGAGCAGGTCACTTCCAAGCCAAATCCTTTCCTAACCCCGGCTTCCATTTTCCTATCTGCAGATCCTCTGCTATCCCCTTTCCATCGTGCACTCCTCTTTCAGCCCTGTGCACTTATATATATATAGATTTCCTCTTGGCCCACTTGTGCTTTGTATTCACAAATCCAATCCAATTTAAGGGTGTAATTACATCAATTAAACTTAATCAAACTGTTTCCAAGAGACGCGACGCGAAAAACGCAACTTCAACTTTCAAGGCAAAGCAACGTCTGCCACGCACAGTGGGGCCAATACAGTAATTAGGATTATTGTCTAGCAAATACTTTCGCTAAATCATTATTAACGTTCACGGATCCCAATCTTGAATAGGAATATTATTTTGTCCTTAGTGGTAATGTTTTTACTATATTCCATATATATTTCATATGAATTTCGAATTTGATTTGTAGTTAAAATAAAAAGAACAATGGCATATAAATGTGCTCAAGCATGCTAAAAATATATTTAATTTAATTAATTGTAGTAATTATAGTTATTTATATTAATTAATATTATTAGGATTAGAATTTGTGAAGTATTTTTATTAGTATTTTGGAAGCAAAGGATTCTTATTTTGTATGGCTTTTGAATGTTTAAACCACTATGCACATTTCAAGCTGTGCCTATCCTTTCTCAAGTATTCCTCTATCTCTCCCCTCTCTCTCTCTCTGTCTATCGCTGTCTCACTCACTGTTATTTTAGCTCTCTGTCTATCGCACTCTTGTGAAAATTCACGTGCTCAAAATTCGCGCACACTAATTAAGTGCCTGGGAAGTAAGAAGTAAGTTGCCTCATGATGAGCAGGAAGATGCCATGGCAGCACCTTCAGTTTTTGCCATTCTCCCTCTCTACTCCATCAAAGCAACCGAACTCCTGGCCACCTCTAGCACCTGCTGCTTCTCCTACTGCTTCTCCTACTGCTTCTGCTGCTCTTGGGCTTTGGCATTAAAATCTTGCGCCCTTAGTTCATATAATTTATGTTACATTTGCTGGCTGTGGCATAACTTTGCCCTATGCAACTCGTACTTGGCATCAGCCGCCATTCAATCCCGCAGACGCACCTGCACCCTCTTCCTTTCCGACTCTCTCGTTCTGCTTGTGTGTCTGTCACTTAGTCAGTCCGTCAGTTCGTCAGTCACTTTGAGTTCCAAATCAAGTCAGGCAGCTAGCTGTGCAGGTGTGTGTGTGTGTGTGTGTGTGTGTGTGTGTGTGTGTCTGCGAGTGTGTGTACGTTGGGGGCATGTGGCACGTGACTTAAATAAATTGCAAAAATCTTTCTCACTTTGCTTTCCTACAAGTATTTCGCATAGTTATACGGAATCCTCAGCACCAACCCTAATTCCCCTTAACACCCAAAGCTGCTGCTCTGGCCTTTGTTCTGTTCCGAAAACGTTAACATTTATTTGTTTGTGCGAGTGTGTGTGTGTGGGTGTGGGTGGGTGTGTGTGTTGACTTTATTAGCAGTCAGAACTTGGCGTAGCGCCACCTGTCGGCAAGAACTTTGCCACACATAATCAACACCTAATCAAAGTAATAGAAACTTATTGAATTAATCGCTAGGCATTGAATTTCAAATTGTTATTTGCACTGATTTGTAGGCAGTTAACCCTAATCACACAACCACCCCACAAACCCCCTTCCCCCTCCCAACCGATCCAATACAACCCCTTAGACCCATACCACTCCTCACAACCTGTAGCAGACCAATTCCAGGCGCCGATTTTTTCCATCAGTAGCTTAATTAGAAGCATCTCCTCCTCGATTCTATCTCTCTCGCTCTCCACATCTATTTCTCCTGCTGTGTGGGGCAGGCCAGTGTTGACAGCTGTCAACAGTTGTCGCAGTGACCGGCATTTGACCGGTCGTCAATTTTGATTATTTCAGAATCCACTGGGACGTGTCAAAAACTCAAATTAAACCAATGCGCAGCACACATCAAAATGAGTGCAAAATGGTTTTTAAATTTACATAAAATAAAATTCAGTATGCTCAATATCTTAGTACTAAGAGAACGATATTAAGTATATATACATATATATGTCTCACTCATTTTCGATTATATTTTTAATGATCGGGTAACCAAAGTTAATAAATTAATTCGATTATTTGCTAGCACAATTAGTGTGATCAAAATACTTTCACTTTTTTATAGGATGAGTACTTATCGATAACATTGATAGTCTATCGATAGTAGTTGTTCCATTGCTAGTAAAAAGTTGTCACTTTATATAGCTATTCAGATCTCCGTTGAGTTTTCATTGAAGTTTGTTTATTACCGCAAGATGCTTTTCCAACTGCCAAAACAGCCACAAACAGCCGGCAGCAAAGTTTGTAAGACAGGGAAAGGGAATAGAGGGGGCTATATATACAAGTTCTTTTGTTGTAGGCGTTGTCATCGTTTATCGTTGACGCAAATTAAAGAAAGATATGTATGTGTGTCTATATATGTATTTAGAGAGTCGGGGCATAATTATACAAATTGGGAATGCAATTAAATTTAATTGTTCAATGTTGCCGCCACTCGTGAGAAACTGGCAACTGTTTTTCCTCAGCATCTCTTGATATCTCTCACTTCTGTGTGTGTGTGTGTGTGCCATGTGTGTGCGGGTGTGCGGGTGTGCGGGTGCGCTGCTCCTGCTGCTCCTGCTGCTGGTTGTGCTTTGGTATTTCTTCTGCCCTGCCGCCCAGTCAATGAAATGTAAAAACGTTTTGAGCACGAACCTTGTCTTTCCCCTGAACAACAAGAGTTCCCTCTCCCCGGCCGACCTCCCTTCCCGTTGCTCCTGCATGGAGAAGAGCGCGTAAGTACCGTAAATAAAACAAGCTAAAATTATAACTGTCCTGTCGTGCTGCAAAAGTGGGCTTGAGTAGGAGCAGCAACACACAAGAAGCTTGCAACTATCTGAGGCGGCCTACCTTGCCCCATCCCTGCTGCAGCCAGGCAGCCTGGCAGCCAAAAAACATCTTTTAATGATATATCGACTGACAACGGACAGGAATGAAGGTGCACAAGTAATGAGGCGCAGAATGTGACAAAATGAAACAAAGCACAGCGCACAGGAATTAAACGAATCGCAAAAAGTGGAGCCAAGACACAAAACAAAAACAGCAATTGGTGGGCAGATTCCAGCAATTCTTTTGCTCAGCTCCTGCAGCAATTTGCGTACGGCATCCGTTGACCTTCGCGTTACCAGAGTACAGTTGATGGGGGGGGGTGCGGTTGGGGGTGTGGGTGCGGGTGTTTGGGTACGGAAATGTATAGCGGGCACATCTTCAGCTGAGTTTGGCAAGGGTAAAAAAACAACGGAACAGTGCCCAGGTGGCAAATGAATACAAAACAAGGTGGCTGCAAATGCCAGCCAAATGACACTCAACAACAAAACAAAAGTTGCGAGTTGCCAAAGCAAAAATTTACACACAAAATAATATTAAAAAAAATTGCCATTTAAGCAATTTAATAACAGAAAACAAAAGAATATTTTAAAAAAAAGGAATTTATCAACCGAAAATAAAATTGACTGTGTTTAATTCAACGCTGAAAATGATAAGATTAGAGATGCATATTAAATGGACATCCATCCATAAATTATATCTGAGATTTCCTTGCATGTCCTGCAAAATAAGTTAAACATATAAAAATATTGAATATCGCACAGAATTTTGAATTCAATTCGTAATCTTAAATGCAAATACTAAATATTATTTGTCAACATTTAATATTATAATAATAATTTAATAATAATAGTAAAATAATAATATAATAATAATAGTAAAATAATAATATGATAATAATAGTAAAATAATAATATAATAATAATAGTATAATAATTATTATATAATTGTATAATAATAATATAATAATAATAATATAATAATAATAGTATAATAATAATATAATAATAATATTATAATAATAATATAATAATAATAGTATAATAATAATATAATAATAATATTATAATAATAATTGTATAATAATAATATAATAATAATTGTATAATAATAATTGTATAATAATAATATAATAATAATTGTATAATAATAATAGTATAATAATAATATTATAATAATAGTATAATAATAGTATAATAATAATATAATAATAATAATATAATAATAATTGTATAATAATAATATAATAATAATATTATAATAATAATATAATAATAATAGTATAATAATAATATAATAATAATATTATAATAATAATTGTATAATAATAATATAATAATAATTGTATAATAATAATTGTATAATAATAATATAATAATAATTGTATAATAATAATAGTATAATAATAATATTATAATAATAGTATAATAATAGTATAATAATAATATAATAATAATAATTTAATAATAATATAATAATAATTGTATAATAATAATAATATAATAATAATATAATAATAATAGTATAATAATATTACAATATTAATATAATAATAATAGTATAATAATAATATAATAATAATAGTATTATAATAATTTAATAATAATAGTATAATAATAATTTAATAATAATAATATAATAATAATATAATAATAATTGTATAATAATAATATAATAATAATTGTATAATAATAATATAACAATCCATTTCCATTTATTTGGCTTTAAGGCATATTATTTAAATCGGCTCGTACTTGTTGGCCCAAAGCACACTTCAAGCATCTTACAGGCCAGTGTAAATATTTGTAGCGAGTGCAAAATGTTGCCCTCTGCATTTAGTGGCCTATTCAGAACTGACAGTTTGCTCTTATCGTGCTTTGTTTACGCGCCAATGCACCCAGCTACCCTTAGCAGCCCCAACCCCAACCCCAGCCCCAGCCCCAACCACACACCCAGAGCAGCCCCAACCCCACATAGCACTTGCTGTGCTCATTGACACGGGGGGTCTGGTTGAGTTGAGGTGAAGGCTTTAGAAGCTGAGGACCAAGCAGAGCTTCTCGATTGTGTTTGGTGTGGGCTGAGGATTGGGGTTTGCTGTTTGTGTATGGAGGTGGTGGTGGGTGTAGGTGTGGGTGTGGGTGTGAGTGTGGGTGTGAGTGTGGGATGGTGGTAGTACATAATATCTTAATTATTTCTTTACATGTGTTTTAATTTTTAGTAAGCTCGCTTCGCGCTGCTTGCTGCTGGCTGCTGGCTGCTTTGAGGACCGCACACGCCACTTGGCATTTCAGTCACGTGCTGCAACTAATGCGCCACGCCCACGCCCACGCCCACGCCTTCGTCCGCCACGCCCTGCAGCACACAGTGCCAAGCATTACATTGGCAACTTGATCAGATCAGTCCTGCGGCAAGGAGTGAAGCGACTGCTCTTATTCCAGTGGCTGTTGTTGTTGCAACACGCCGGCTGTTGAATGCCAGACGCAAAGGTAAATGTTAAAGCAACTAACTAAATGTACCAGGCGGAGGCAGAGTGGCTACTAAGAAGGAAAAAAGTATGGCGGGTGGGAGGGGGATGGTGCGGTGGGTAGGTGGGTAGGTTGCACAGCCAGTGGTTTAGCTGACGCACGAATGCCAGCGGCGTCGGAATTACTAGCTGAAGATGGTCGGTGGGGTGGAAATACAGGGGCAGCACTCGCTGCCAAGTTTTCTCAATTACTTGGGCTGAGCCTTGTTGCAGGCCACAGCCAGCCCAAACACTATCCCCCCCAACCCTCCCCAACCCGCTGAAGCGCACAGGTCCTGCCAGAGTGTTTGACTGCTGCCTGCGTATGCAAGTTGATTAAACGAAAAAGAAGAATAGAACTATGAAATTTTAGTGGGATTCTGCCATTTGCTGTCCCTGACTCCATAATACGAATACATTCGAGTTGAACGCGTGTCGTGTTTTCCTAGCCAGACAAGAGCAGAAACTTTTAAAAAAATGCCATATTTTTTATATTTATATATAATTAATTCTTTTATTCTTTTATATATTTTTGCAATACTTTAAGATTGTGTTTAATAAGATATTCTTATATAGTGCTTAAAGCTAAAGATTATTATTAATTGCACTAGTTACTAAATAAAAAGAAGAGTTTTAGGAAATGAAGTAGGACATCCTATTGAACGAATTCATTTTGTGTTAATAATAATTTATAAATGACCTCCAAACAAGATTAGAAATTGTATTTACTAAATAGTCTTGTTAATAAATAAACATATAAATAAACAAAAATATAAAGTTTGATGAAAAGTCGTGAGTTTTGTTTTGGAAACGCATCCATCTCTAAGACCGGCCCCGTCCTGCTGTTCCCTGCTCTATGTGGGTTTTTGTGTGTCTCTGTGTGTATTAATCCAACATAATTAAGAAATTTAATTAAAGTGCAGCGCGTACTGAATGTTGAATGTTTTTGTGTGTGCAACTCTCCCTCTCTATCTCTCTCTCTCTCTCTCTTTCTTACACTCACACAGCAATCTCACTGCTTCAGCAGGCGCTGTGCAGGCTGTCAAAGTGATTGAAAGCTTACTTCATTTATGACTTCAACACACTTTTCCTTAAGTCATTCAGATAAAATAAATCTACAGTAAAAAAAACAAAAAAAACAGTTAAACACAGCAGAGTGTGAGAATTCAACTAATGCCCATAATTAGCCATGGACTCCAGTAAGCAACTGTTGGATGCCGATGCGGAGGCAGCCACCGAGAGAAGCCTGTCGGTGGATCCGGACACGGACTTATCTGATCTGATCGTCACAATCTTTCAGCACGATCAAGTCGAGGTCTCTAGGGAAGATGAGCTGACTGATCTGCTCCATGAGGATGTACCACAGAGCACAGAAACCAGGCAACAGCCGCAGCCGCAGTCGCAGTCGCAGCCAACGGATTTATATGACGATGACTTAAGCATCCAAATTCAATTGGCACTCAATGAACTCGACAAGGCCATTGGCCAAGAGTCAGAGGAGTAGCTGCCACCAAAAGTAATGGCCACACCTGAAGCACACTCAAATTGAAGTAATAATTCTTTGGTATAATAATTCGAATAATTCAGCTAAATTTGCAGTTACAAAAGAAATTCATAAATCCTTAAATATATATCATACTATCCAAAAATGGGTCTTACTGTAGTTTTCGTATTGTCTTCGCATAATTTTCCCCAATTTGAAAAATATAAATCGTAACTTGGCTAAAACAATTACAACAAACTCACCCAATGAGAGGTTTTATTGAAAGCTTTAATTGAAGAAAATTCTTGTTAAGTTATTATTTATATTAAAGCTAATGTTATGTTTATTAATTAAGTGAACTGCTAATTGAACATCAATTACAAATGCAACAACTTCGAGCAGTGACTAAGCAAATATGCAACGCGTTAATCAATCAATCAATCAATCAGTCGGATAATGTATCAGTCAGTAAATTGGTTGCTGTTGCTGTTGCTGCTGTTGATCCACACCAAGGTTTTGCGGTTGTCCAGCTATGTCACTTTAATGACAAACTGTCAGCCGAGAGAAGAGATTATTAATGCAGTGAAAACGTGGCATAAGGAACACATCAAAATTGAAAGTTGCATTCAATGTGCCGAAGATTAAATATCCTCGCTTCCAGTTCCAAATGAGAATATGTTTTCTGCAGTTGCACTCTTTTTTATACTCTGAACAAATTGAAAATGCAAAAAAAGGCGATTTAATGTATTTGCAGAAAGAAGCATCTCAGACCCGATAAAATACATACATCAGGATCAACCCAGTCAATATAGCCACGCCCGTCTTCGGCGGATCTCAGAGACTGTAATCAATAGCTGTCTCCGTAAATATCATCACATATTGTTTTCAGATAAAAATAATAATGATATACCATATATATATATATATTTTTTTTTGTTGATAACCTGCCGGAATCGCAGCTATTATCTCCTATTGATCTCATTAATATAAGTATGCGAAAGGAATTTCTGTATGCTGTTATTTGGGAGAAAATGATTTCGATTCGGAGAAAAATAAAGCCAAGAAAAGTAGAACATATTTAAACTCCGGATTCGGGGTATATCCTAGTCATTCTTACTTGTTTTGTTTAGCGTCATATTAAATAATTAAAAATATTAATTTAAATTTAGAAATATTTAAATTGAAGTAGGAAAGGATTACCATTTTTTTGGGCTATTCTTCCAATTGTAATGCCCTCCGCATAAGTATATAACACACACACACACACACACATACACACACTCTTGTCGATTTTTTTTGGATATTTCTACTTGTTGTTAATTGTTTTTGTTGGCGTTGCAAATTTTTGAATTTTGCGGTCGTTGCGAGCGTTTCGATGTTTTTTTTTCGGTTCTAGTGGGCAGATTCGTTCAGTCTGTATATGGGTCTACTGAGTGTGTGTGTGTGTTGTGTTTGTGTGTGTGTTGTGTTTGTGCTTGTGCTTCTGGTTTTTGTCTCTGCATTTGTGCCAAACTGTTTGACTGACTGTTTGCATTAAAGCTACGCAAATTTGTTGTTGCTATTGTTGATGTTGCTGCTTTGCTGCATTGTTGCTGGCTGCCTGTGTTTCAAGTGCACAATAAACGCGGATTCTCTGCCAATATTTGACTGCAATCATTTCGGCTCGGCAGTTGCTGCCTTTTTGTCCCTCTGTCCGTCTGTCTGTCTGTCTATCTGCCTGCCTGTCTGCCTGCCAGTTCACTGTCATGTCTCTCCGGCCACAATCCACAGCCCCTCGGCTTTGCCACTGTCTAGCTGAGCTGAGACCAATAAACCGTATAACGCCACAAAAAAACAACAACAACAACAAGCGATGAAGAAGCAATAACGCCGCATCAAACACTGTTGACGTCGCCAGCACACACACACACACACACAACCACACACGCACACACACACACATATATATACATAAACTGCTATGTGTGTCTCAATCGAGACAATTGGTCTGAGCCCCGCAGGCGTTTCACACATTCCGTTTATCACCCGCAGGTCGTCACCTAACACACTGCCCCGACCCCGACCCGCCTTTCCTTTCCCCTTAATCCAGCTGCCTCTTCTTCCCCCCACATTTGCTTTTTGATTTCAGCCATCTCGTCGTGTTGCGTTCTGCTTAATTTTTTCAAACACTTTCTCTGTCCCCCAGCGCCTTGGGCCCATCCCGATTTTAATGCATCTGCTACGTTTTGGTGTCCCCAGAAAAGTATGCTATACTTTTTTTTTATGTCCCAGCCGCGATTGTAATGACTTAATCGTGCAGCAGCCAACATAAAACCCCAACCAAATGGAGCAACTCTGTTGCAGAAGGCGCCTCAATTGTGGCAGTGGAAAATGTTAAGCATAAAACCGAATTTCTTAAGGTTTGTGCAACAAGTGGCATTGCTACTCTCACGTCTATAATACAAATTCGGGTTTGCATATAAATACAATATATTCTCAGCTTAAGTTTAAATCAGCCCGTAAAGTATTCCTCAAAAAAAAACATGGTTATATAAAAAAATAATAATAAAAAAAAAGAGCATAATGAAAAAATTAATCAGACGACATTAAGCAAGTTTTGACTTTAAGCGCGGAATTCAAAGTTTTCCATTTTTTCGCTATTTTTGCTAGCGCCTGCAAATGTTTTCGTATTTCTGTGTGTGTGTGTGTGTGTGTGTTGCACGGTATATTAATACCGTTGTACTCGGTGCGGCTTCTTGTTATAGCCTCCGTCATTGTTGTTGCTAAAAGCGCAGCCTCTGCAAGCCACAAAAGGTACGAGAGATGGTGGAGAGATAAACAGGGGGGGGGGGGGGAAGAGACAAAGGGAAAAAGTAGGTTGGGTTGGGGTGGTGGGCTCATTGTACATGTAATAAGGGCCATATTAGAGTTGACCACAAAAGCAACAGGCCAAAAGCAGCTGGCGCAGCAAACTTGCAAAAATAAAATAAAAACATAGCAAAACAAAATAAAAAATAAAATAAAAAATAAAATAAAACGAGAAGGGGCTTAATAATGAAGGGAGCCGACAAACAAAAGCGATAACTAACTAAATAAATAACATAAATTAACAAAATTTGTAGACAATTTTGTCTGTTAAGTGTAAAACTTTGTAGTTGGCTCTTTTTTAAGCTGCTGCTGCTGCTGGGTCAAGGCAAAATGTCCGTTGGGGTCGACGAGTTTTGCGGAAGGGGATGGGGGAAGGGGGAAGGGGACACCAAAGGGGCAGCAGTTCACAACGTTGCTGCAAAAATGTTTACGCTTCGTTCGACTTGTGCAAAATGAAAATGGGCAATGGCAATGGCAATATAACCATATGAAGACCACCCTCCCCCCCCCCACCCATTCATAGAGCAAAGCGTTGGCGATGGCAAACTGAAAGGGTTGAAGGGAGGCGGCAATGTTTTGACATCAAATGTTCATGTTAACAACTTTTCTAAAACTCAATGAGCTGTTGTTTGTATTGTTGTTTGCCGCCTCTGCTCTCGGCTAACAGTGAATAAGAGTGAGATAGACAGAGAGAGAGAGAGAGAGAGAGAGGGGAGGAGGAGAACAGACATGCACAGTCAGCCAGGCGCAAACACGTCGAGTGTTTTGTAGCAAATAATTTTGCACAAAGTTCGCTCCTTAACGATTTGAACACATGTTAACATGAAGTGTAACAACAACAACAACAACAACAGCAACATCCGAAAATACCGGCACAGCATTACGGATAGGATAACAGCAAGGATAACACATCGACATGATAATAACAATGTTTAAGTGCGCGAGACGCGCCACGCGACCAGACAACGTCCAACTTCGAAACCCAACCATTGACTCATCTCTTCCTCTGCCAGCCACAAGATCAGCTTGACTGAAATAGTCAGCATAGTTCCACTTGGGGAAATGTTATAGAAAGTAAGTTAAGGAAAACAAATAACACATTTTTCACAATATAATAATAATTTTAGTATTTTGAATTATTTAACCAATATTTGAAATGTACTTAGAAATATTGACTATAGGGAAGAAGAAGGACTTCTCCTCCATAGATGAATATATCCATATTAAATGGGATATTAATGTTGATCAGGATTATAGATGCAACATTATCGAGCAGTTTCTGTATTTTCTTCCATTTATGATCTATGTTTTGTATTGTCTGAGTGTATGTCATGGGTTATCCTAGACGCTGAGTTAGTTTTAAGACAATTATGAGCAGAAGGACCTCTCCGACTGTGGGGATTGCGGCGATCCGAACTAGGACAAATTATCACATGAAAAATCTGTCATTCATAAATGTGGCACTGACAGGTCGAGTGGGTGCAGCCGGAAAAGGTTGTGGGGGAGGAGGGGTGTGTACACGCATATAGCCTGGTTTATATGACGGCTAATAAAACAGGCAGCTGCAAGGATGTTCATTCGTATGCACCGAACAGGACGCCAGTGAATGCCAATTTCGCATACCAAATTCGCATGGGCGTTTTTTTTTTTTGCTGCGATGTGTCGTGGAAGGGGAGGGGGAGCAAGTTTGGTGGGCGTGTCGGAGGGGCAGGCATATTGCGTATTTGAAACACGTTTAAGCAGCTGCTGCAAATGCATGAGAAGCAATAATGCAAAAATAGACGAAGCAACGAAAAAAAAAAAAAAAAAAAGTCAACGTCGACGACCAATGCAACAAAAGACCCACGCTGAAGCGTGACAAAAAAAAAATAAATAAAAAAAAAGAACAAGTATTAAGGAGAAACCAAAGTACACCGAATTCGTGTTACCCTTACAGCAACCTGATAATAATGCGATATCGGAAATACAGTTCAAGATGCACGCTATCAATTTAATTTGGTAAAAAGAGGGTTCAACGACTTCTCAATAAGCCAAACTGGCTTAGACAGACACATTAACAGAATTGAAGTACCCTTCGGGGGTATGCCTAGAAAGGGGCAATTGTAAGTGTAAGCTATGGGTTGGTTGCCCAGGAGTTGAGTTGTGGCCATGAGGACGCATTGTGGCCATAAGGGTAAAGCAGCGCTCAGTGGGGATCGCTGATGAAGTGGCAATCAGCACGAAAGGATCATGCACCAGCTGTGTCTGTTCTGGCATCTCCAAAGACGAAGGACAAAAGGTGATTGTAGAAGTGGATGGGTAGAGGGGTGGAGGTTGAAGCAAAAGGATCAGCTTAGATGCACTTTGAAAGCACCGCATTAAATCTTAATCAATAGTCAAATTATGCTATTTTATTGCATTCCGATGCCAGGTGGCGTTTGGAGGTGCCATCTGTTGTTGAAAGTGGATAAGCTGGCACTAAGCTAACTCGGCTGCCTGCTGCCTGCTGCCTGCCACATGCAACATCGCACATGTGAGGCAGCCACCGATTTGTGCATATGTCAGGAGCAGCCTTAACAACTCGCTCGGCGTCAGTTGCACGTGTGAAAAGATTTGACAGCAGCCCACACGCCAACAAAAAAGGATACCTACCCCAACCCTCCCCACTACTGCCAACCTGTCACATTCCCCGTCCATTCGCCGCCCATCGACTGTCGCTGGCTGTGGGCAGGGCTGCAGGCAGCCAGCGAATCATTTGCTGCATCTTTTGTCTTTGCATTTTCACGGATGTCCCGCGGATCGAGCAGGACTGTGTGTAGGTATGGAGGGTAGGGGGAGTGAATGGTAACAGTAAGGAGGGGGGGTGAAAGACACTATGAAGTGCCATTGTTCCGTTGTTGGTTTTACTTATTTTCTTCATCTCTTTGGCTTGCTCGCCGTGTGCTTTTATTATTATAAAATACGCATGAGTTAGTGTGCATATTTCAGGGATTTTGTGTGCAAAGGGATAAAAATGCAATCAGTCGCAAAAACCAGCAAAGTGAAACTGCCAAAAAAAAAAAGGACACGAAGAAACAAAAGAAACTGCCGAGCGATTGATAGAGACACAAAACGCGACTATCGCTTCGCATCTGCCTATCCCAGAGACCCCATCCAATTCAATCCCATTCATCTAGTTACACAAATTGCACTTACAGCTTCATTTACATTTTTGGAGAGGGGCGTGCGAAATGTGAGATTACATGAAAATTGGCAAAGAGAGGAAGATAATACAAGGATAATCAATCATTTTTGAAATATCCAAAGTTGGACTTGGAATTCTTCATACAGAGAGAGAGAAAGAGAGATTTAAAAATGATCTGTTCCATTTAATATGTATCAAATTATTTTGAATACTTAAGGAAATTGAAGTAATCTGCACATCTTCAACATCATCAACAGCATACCCAGCTGCTTGGATATGGAATAGCTATGAAACGCTTTGCCAATTACTCAATGCGATGAATGAGACCCAGAAGCCCAATGAGGTGCCAAGGCAGCACTTGCAGTGTGTCACAACAGTTACCTGGTAACAGGTGACCTCAAGCCAAATCTCCAAAATTGAGCCGCAAGTTTGTGGGAAAAGGGGGACGGGAAGCTGTGTCGTAACATATGTATGTAGGCAGCCACATGCCCAATAAAGACACACAAGTCACCACCATGTGAAGTGTGGGGGCGTCGATGGTGGCTTAGTGGAGGACACAACGCAGCTTTCAAGTGTCCCATTAAAGTGCAAGCTGCTTCCATCGCTCTCTCTCTCTCTCTCTCACACTCTCTCACACTCTCTCTTTTGCTCTCACTCTCCATGGCACACCGAAGTGCCTGCAAGTAAATTTCAAGAAACAATTTTCAGGAATGACTTAACTTTTGCGTTTATATGAAAACTTTTGGCAACGTGATGTTATGCGAATGGCAACCGGCAAACCGGCAAAACGGCAAACCAGCGAACAGCGAATATGCAATTTGAGGCAATGGCGAAGAGGAGCGGGAGGAGGCGGGAACATGTCCCATTTAAGTACTTGCTACTTGCTGCTCAGTTGAAGCGCAGCTAAAGAGACTCTCATCGAGATCCACATTACGTGCGATAAACTTCAACTTCTCGCGCAGTTAAGGAAACCTTTGAAATGTTCCACTTGCTGTCCTTGTGGCTGTTGCGGTTCCATTGCATTGGCAGCCAACAGCTGCTTGAGTTTCCAGTCGTGTCACCGATAGACAACGGATCAGCTTCTCGCACTGATCCCCGCCAAGCAGCCCAACGCCGTTATCATCGAACATGCGCAGCAGCGTGTCCAGCTTCTGTGGCAGCGGCACCCAAGAATAAAGTGTTGGCAGCAGAGTGGCGGATCCAAACGGATGCTCTGCCTGCGACGGCACTTTGAGCAGCTCAGCTCAGCGATGGATACCTGTCCAGCTGATAATCTGTGCAGTGCGGCGAGAAACCCAACTCTGCCTTGATCTCTTCCTCAGCATCTCAGCGGCTCGATTAGGCCATTGTCCCTGAAATATTCCACTCTACAACAAAATAAGATCTGAACAGGTTGAAAATTATCTATTATTCTTACTTTTGTTAAATTAATTATTATAATATTTTAAATGGATTTTTAAAATATTTATTTCGAGTCAGATTATAAATTTTTTTTTTTTTTAATTTTTATTTTAGAGGAGAAGAATGAGGATTCGAGGACGCCAAATGTTTGGTGAGTATCGAAATAGAGCAAAAGTTAAGCACTTTTCAACTGTTGTCAATTCGATGGACAAATCAGCTATATTTAGCATAATAGAATAAATACACAAACAGGATAGTCGGCATGGCATCCCTTGGTTATCTGTCCATATATGTACATGAAGAGCATCTCCACCCTCTGGTTGCTCCAATCATCCGCTGAAGCCTTCACGTATTCTGGCATATGTCAAAATTAATTTCGTTACTAACATTTTGACAGCTTCTCATGCAAACACTTGGCCAGAGTAAACCAGCAAACCTATGTCATCCTGAGGGTGGAATCGAATCGAATGCTCAGTGGGGCTGTAAAGGAATCGTAGTTGGCGGGATTCGCAGTTGGAGTTGGTGGGTTGGGTTCGTTATTCATTGGCTCTCAGCTAAGAGGCATTTGCTTTTTGTTTGTTTTCTGCGCAATCATCGCTATACATTTTGATGTTGATGTGGCATCAGCATAAAGACACATTACACCTCCCTTTGCCCCCCCCCCCCCCCACTGCTATCACATTTGCTGGCATCATTGATTTGATATGGAAAATCATGACAAGTCGCGCTTCAAGCCATTTCCCACAATGTCATGCTGTGGGGGAGGGGAAAGGAGACGTGGCAACCCACATTCAGCGAAAAATTACAAACATTAAAAAAAAAACATTTTCTGAATGGTAGCCCCAGCTGGTAACGATTGGATTCCATTCCCTTCATCCCCTCCTGTTTTGTATGGCCAAATTAATGAAATTAAATCACCTTCATTTTAATAGCTTGACCCTTGGGGCAGCCCACACCACCTGCCTCACCCCTCCACAGCCACTGTTTAGTTCCACACACACACACATATCAGCTTATCAGATCTGATTCAATCATTGCCAATTAGAATTAAGTGCGAAATTCGCACAATAACAATTTATTTAAAAACTTAAATAAGATATTTAAATATGCTGTTAAATCTTCAAATTTATATGAATTTTTATAACTAATATTTCAGTTTTTTCAAAATTATTAGGTTTCCTTGAGTATATTAAAGTCAGGAGACCTGAGGACACGCACTTAACACCAGAATAAACTCCTCACATAATAGAGAAAAACGTGGATTCAGCGACCAGAGTGGTTCGCGGGGGGGTTTGTGGGTTGCTGGTTGAGGGGTGAGAGGTAGGAAATTTTTTGCTGTTTGCCGTTTGGTGTTTGTGTTTGTGTTTCGCATGTTTTCACTTTCGACATCGTTTTAATACGTATGAAATTGTTTGGTGATGGAATCTCGGACGTGATGCGAATATTGTGATTTAATTGCAAACGATGCGGACAGGAGTGGAGTGCGGGGGGAGTGGGGAAAGGTGTGCGTAGTACAGACCACGAGCTAACGTTAAAGGGACAACATTCCCCTCAGACAACATTCAAGCTGCGACTCAATATCATCTTCCCAGTGTCCAAATACAATCCATGACAAACCGAAAAACTGAAAAACTGAAAAACTGAAAAACACCGTCGACTCCTAATGCTTTCACAGTCTGACGATGAACAACAAAAATTAGCAACTGACAGCTGCAAACGGACAAATAGTTGCTCGGTTGGGGGGGGAGGGGGGGATTGGGTTGATGAGATTGCCAGGCATTGGAAATGTGCGAGTGAATGAATGAATGAATTAATGAATGTGTTTGCAAATAGGTGTTGCCAGTACCTTTTCAGCTGTTTACCTCCCTCTCTCTCTCTCTCTCTCTCTCTCTCTTACTCTCATCAATTTCTAGCCGCGCTTACATGCGGCTCCAACCCGAATTCGCTGCACATGGTCATCTGGTGGCAAACCTGCCCAAATGCAAATTTTCTTTTACGAAACTATTTTTCCTGTTGTTTTTGTGGACTCTGCTTCAACGCTGAAAGTCACGCTCAATTCACTTAAAATTCATTAATTAAATTAATTTAGTTAATTAATTAAAGGCACAGCTTTGAATGAATGCATTTTGTCAGGCCTGAAATGTAAGCAAATAAAAAGCAAATCATAAATGCAATAATATCCACAAAACAATTGTCAATACCAAAATGACTTTTCAAATAGAGTTTTTGGTTGGTTCTCAGAGAGAATAAGAAGAATAAGTATAATAATAATAATAATAATAATAATAATAATAATAATAATAATAATAATAATAATAATAATAATAATAATAATAATAATAATAATAATAATAATAATAATAATAATAATAATAATGATAATAATAATAAGTATAATAAGTATAATAATAATAATAATAATAATAATAATAATGATAATAATAATAATAATAATAACAATAAATAAATAATGATAATGATAATAATAACAATAAAAACAGCACTCGCAGTTATATTTAATATGCGTAATAAATATAAAGCATAGCAATCAATTCTTAAATGAGCTCAGTGGCAAATCGAGTATTTTACTCACATTTCATCATTCTTCGGTCTGCCCAGGACCGCAATTCGCATGTGCTACGCGGCGTATGAGCATTTTTTGCCATTATTCCTTGACATTTTCGTTTTGTTTGCTGTTGCAAGGCCCGCATCAGTTGCATTGTCAGTTGATTTGCCTGCCGTCTGTCAACACTCACTTAAAGGGCGAACACACAGTCACAGTAAAAAGGGGGGGTGAGGGAGCGAGAGAGAGGGAGAGATGGAGAAAAAGAGAGTAGGAACGCGCGCCGTTGCAATTACGCGAATTCCCCATATACCGTTAAGAGGTTGGCCAACAAAGATTTTTCTTAGAAAACCGCAGCAGCAACGGCGGCATTCCAAACTAAATTACAAACAAAAATGTTGCTTACAACATGAAAACCAAAGCGGAAACAGCAGCAGCAACGAAAAAAAAACTATTACAGCCAAAAAAAAGCTGAATGTTTCACACACAATTTAAATACGCTTTAAATTAATTTATTTCCTTCAATATTCTCAAAACTTTTGGGTATAAAAAATTATATTTTGAATTCGAATTTTTATGTGTGTTTTTTAGTATTTTATGATTTATGTAAAAGGCACTTTTCGTAGGGTATTTGCCAGAAGGCTACAAAATTGAATATGGAATTTGAAGAAAGAAGGACTCCGTGGCAAGGGCAACAGCAAGTGACTGACTTGCGACTTCGTCTTGGAGTCGCCAGCCACTCACACACATACACACACCCGCGCACCGGCACCGTGGGGGCCTAGGGGGGGGCTTCACAGCGCATGCAATTTGGTGTGTGTTTCCCAAGAAACCTTTGTTGCATTATTGCCGCAATTTGCAGAAGTGGTGACGTGAGAGCCATCAGAGTGCTGCGGCCACGAGAATATTGGCTCGAATCACACACACACACACACACACACACACACACTCACACAGAAATTCACATGCACAACAAACAAACACACACTCACCATCAACAAATCCACCATGCCTATTGTCCAGCACAGTGCTGTCAAGCTGCCAGACAGCCAGCAAATAACAACTAAGTTGGCAATTTGGTATCGCGCACAGCAGAACTACAGCCAAAGCAAAACAGCAAACAGCCAAGAACAACAGGAATTTAGACCAAGTTGTAGAGGCAAAAAAAAAATAAAAAATGAACACACAAAACTGAAGTGGGGCACAAAAAATGCGCAGCTCATCTCCCAAAGTGGTTGGTGTTGAGCCACTTGAAGTAAAGGGACTGGTGGGGACTGGTGGGGACTGGTGTTGGGTGTTAGTAGAAGTGTGCCATGCCACTTCATAAAAATATTCAACCGGTAACGCAACTGAAAATCATTGTGTAACACAAAACAAAACTTGATTAATTTTTGTTGCCCAAAAATATGTATGACATTTTGGCAGCGCATCGATAAAACAGTTAAAAGTGCCAATTACAAAAATAAACAACTGCCAAAAACTTGTGCACAACAACAACAACGACAATTTAAATTACCGTATTATTAGATGAATAACACAAAAAATAAATACCAAGAAATGTCGCTGCAATGCAGGGGATTGCGGAACTGGAGCTGTTCTTTTGGTTTTTTATAAGAGAGGCATGTAGCCATAAGTTCATGTCGAAGTCCTCACGAAGTCATGGTCAGTTCCAGCTATATGCATTAGCATGCATGCCAACGAACAGTAAACACAGGCTAATGTGAACGAGGTGCATACATTTGTATATCTGCTTGGAGAATAGAAAATATGTCGACCATGAAAATTTAAATATATATTTTATAAGTTGATACGCATTATTTTTTATTTTCTTACATAATTCGTTGTTTATATTAATTAATTAAGCATTAGGAAAAATAAAAATATGAAACAGCCAAAAGAGATGCCCCTTCACATATCCGTCTCAGAGACTGTTAATTTTGACTGCTAAAAATTGAGATAAAAGTTCTTTTTCCATTTCAGTTTCGGTTATGTATTTCCAGATATCTCCACATGCTGAGATTGAGATTATACCATTAACGTAAGTCTTAGCAAGTGAGCATTGTGGCAACTTCTTCAACAACAAATTTGTAGCATACTTTTGCGGGCAACGGGCAGCCAATTGGCAGCCCAGTGTCCAGTGTCCAGTGTCTAACGTCCAAAGTCGCAGAGTCAATTGTTGGGGCCAACTAAAGCTCGACGCAGGCCTGCAGCCAAGACAACAGACGAGACGTGGGCAGGAGTTGGGAAGGAAGTGTGGGTGGAGGGGAATGAGAAGGATAGGAAAAAGGGGAGAGATGGGCAGCAAGTTAACTGCAGCTGAGGCCGCAGCACTTGGACAACCGCCCCAAGAAGTTTGCAAGTTGCCAAAACAAGGCCAAGCAGTGACGCAAACAACAGCAACAACAACAACAACAAGGGCAATAATATGAAATAAATTCCAACAGAGAGAGAGAGAGAGGGAGAGAGGAGATGTTGGTGGATGGTGTGGGTTAACGGGTAACGGTACAAATCCGTACAAATTGAATAAGAACTCAATCTTGGCTACTGTCAAAACAACTTTTTGGGTCCTGGCAACCGGACACCAGCAAACCCTCCGCCAGACAGCGAGATGGACAGGCGGACCAGGACGAAGCAAAAAGATAAAAAACATGGTAGCGGCACAGAAATGCGGCAAAAAAAAAAAAAAAAACAATCACACACAAACACACAAACACAGAAGAAGCAGCAAAAAGGGAACGAAGCGGAAGCCATATATTGAATGGAATTGAAATGCCTTGGCAATTGTTTGTGTATCATTATAGTCATCATCAATGTGCTCATCGACTCGCCAGCTGTCTGAGTGTCTGCCGCATGCCGCATGCCCCATGACTTGCTTGATTTATCTATCATCTTCATATATTGTTATTATAGCTTGATAGCTCTGAATTATATTTTACAGTCCAATCTGTTTTCAACTCTTCTATTTGCGATTCACAAATATTCTACAATTTATGCCATTATCTTGCTTTTGTTTTTAATAGAGAAATAATTCTACATTTAATGTATAAAAGTTTCGCAACTTCCAGGAAACTGTTTCCACATCCCTTATGGATATCTAGTCCAGTTATGGGAATTTAAAGTAGAGAATGTGCCTTAATATGAGTCTGCCAACAATTGTAACTTGAAACCGGCCAATTGGCTGACTGGCTTATATCTAAAGATATATGTGTTGAGCTTTTGCCATAAATATATTTTTCATATCAAAATGTTATCGATAAATTGGCTAGTTTAATCGTTAATATTGTCGAAAGTGTCAATTGCAATTTGCCAAAACTTTGAAATCGCCCGCAAATTGTTGGAATGTGGATGCGCATTTATGTGTATGTGGTTGTGTGTGTGTGTGTGTGTGTGTGAGCGTGTGTATGTGTGAGCGTGTGTGTGGTGTGAGAGTTGTCATGTTATGTCAAGCGATCAATTGGTCGGTTTGGGTTGCTGTCGTCTCGTCTGTCGTCAGACGCCGCGGCACTATTAATTATCGTGTTAAAATGTAATTAATTAAAGATGTCGTCAACGCGGGGCAGCGACGGTGACGGCGACGGTGACGGCGACGGCGACGGCGCCGGTGCCCGCACATAACTTTCAATGAAATGTTAATAAATTACATAATACCGAAAACGAAATTACAAACGCCATCAACGACGACAGCCGCAACAACAACAAACACAACAACAACAAACACAACAAACACACCAAGCCAAATAACAACAAATCGCTACCTGATAACAAATCAAACGAAGTTTTTGCTCTGCCCATCCAACATCCGACAGACTCCAATGTTATCCTAGCACAGTGGCCAAAGCCAACATTTTTCCTTACAAATCTAGAGCAATCGGGATTTCACAAAGAAATGTTATTAAATTAAACACACTTCGTTTAAACATGAACACGGAACTTTATTTTTTTTGGATTTTGCTAATAAACGGAACTGGAACGAAATTTGAAATTACCAGATGCCAGCCGAATAACCGCCAAGTGGCACTCGATTCCCACCCTGGCGGGGGGTTTGGGCAATCGATTCATGTTTTAACGAGCTCATATTTGCTGGCCCTAAAAATCCTTGCTTTCCCGGTTCGTAACCCTCACCAGTAATTGGGTTTCCCCCTGTCGTCAAACAAATTCAACAAAAATAAACAGAAAAAGAGTATTAAAAATTGATCAAAAAAAATTGTGTGCGAATATCCGAACTTGGTTCTTAAAAAAAAAAACTTACCGCGCTTCCTTTGTATTAAGTTCCTCTGACAACCAACTCCGTCTCTACCAATTCCAGAGCCAGTAATTGGATTCCGCGCCGTCATGGCGCCGGATCTCTCCATGGAATAGATATTTTGATCAGGGACTCCTTTTTTTGCAGGGCTTCCTGAAGTAATGCCCGTCTCACGACGACCCTCTAGATTGACGAAGTGGTCGGCACGATTTAAGGCATGCGTTATGGGGTTGCGTGATGTCATCGCACCCGTAGAAAAGCTATTATCTTCGGGAACTCTTTTTTTCGAAGGGCGCGTTGAAATTGGGCCGTCAAATTGGTGCGTAATGGGATTACGATAGGTCATCGCACCTGATGTATTTGTGGTATAGCTCTGCGGGTGCAGTGCACTTTTTCTATGAAAACGTCTAAAATCGGGTTCCTTATCACCATTAACAATGCCATCTAAAAGCAAAGAAGATCAGTATATCTTTAAAGGAGGTTCCTAGAAATCTATATTTCTAAATTGCATTTCAAATTGTGGTAGATGCTTTGATATTATTTAAAACGAACCTTGATCCTGGCGAGCCTCTTGGCGGTTATCAGCCATACGATTGGAAAAGCGGTTCATAATTCACGAAATCCTTCTCTTCAACGGAAAAATAAAATTTGCAATCCACCAATTGAAAGGGGCACAGCAGTCCGTCGTAAGAATGGTTGTTTCTTTTAAAACCTAGATTTTGCTGCAAAATTTTATTTTTATTATATTTTTAAAAAAACCGCTTTTCAAATCCGTATTTTTTCTCTGGTTTTTTTTTTTCAAAATATAAATATTAACTGCTCGATATATTTTTATTTCAAAATATATATTTTGTAAAATTTTTACAAATTATTTTAAAATTTTCTGTGTTTCGTTTCCGTGCTAGTCTGAAACTGAATATTTTGTTCCCAGGCGGAGCTATTTATAGGCAAAATGAGGGCAACGCCTCCTCTGTTCAGTAAAAATTTGGAAAAATTTCATGAGGCCCCGTTCGGGAGTGGTAAATTTTAATTAATTGTTTTCTAATATCTGTAGTATTTCCGCTTGCAGTAATAAATCTGAAATTTTTAAGCGCTGAATTGTCCGTCGATGATAAATATTTAATTTAATAAAAATTGGTTATCTACAAACGAAACATGATGCAACAAATATTACATAAATATAAATGAAATGCATATTCTGATTTCTGCTAGATTTTTGGGGCCTTGGTGCCACAGTGAACCAGTCCAATCGCTGATGTATGAGTGTTTTTGTGGGTGTGTCATGGCGGGCGCATAATCCGCATGTAAAACAAATTAATAAATAAATAATAAATAATAAATGTGCGTAATAATAATGACTAAAGAAATATCAGAAACAATAAATTTTATTTGAGTAGTCGCCAAAACCGCCGACAAATGCCAAAAACAAAGGCAAAAATTATTAATGAAAACGTTCGGGAGCCAGCAGGATCCGCCTGGGATTGGACAGGATTCTACGTGGAGGCTTGTGTGGAGCTGGAGAAGGGCGCTACTGTTCGCTGGCTTGTCATAAACGTTTATAAATTTTTATGAGCGTTAATATAATTCGTAACAATATTAAAACTGATGCGTCGCGCTTTATTAAATAGATGCAAAGGGCTGTTGGCTAAGGGGTTGGTGTGGTGCGGGGGTATAAAGACTGCTGCTGAACAACAGGCGCTTTAAAATAATTTATCGCATGTAATATGCACACACACACACACACACACACACACACACACGTGCACACACTTTTGAAATAAGTCGAGTGCGTGCTTGTTTTTAGCTTTTGGATTTTGCCGCATTTGTGCGGCACATTTGTAAGCAAGTCAGGCAATCGCTTGCCCAATTAAATGCGTTGAGATCATACAAGCACACACACAGAAACACACACACACATACATACATACACGCTTAAACACACATAAATGTTATCACAATACATAGTTAATTCTCAAAGTCAAAACACTTGGATTTCAGCTAACAATAACAAAATGTACATCGTAAGCACCACTCACGCACACACAAACACACACACACAAACACACACACGCAACACACATACCCCATCCTTAACCCATTTTCCATTCATACCACGCACCTGTAAGTGGCTGGAAGGAAGCACCTCAATTAAAAATGCAGCACTCTGCCAAAGACGATAATAATGGATCATTTATATACATATATATATATATAACTGATGTGAGCAATTTGATAAGTTACTGTGCACCGCACAGGCAACAGTTTGTCGATTGCAGTTGCCGTTCTTATTGCAGCTGACGCTTTGTGGCAACGTTTCAGGCTCCTTTTGAAAGCGTCAGTTTGGCTGACAGTTGCTTTCTGAGGCGACGGCGCTCGTCTTTTCAGAAATCATTTCACTTGTCACAGCAACGCACAGTCGAACGGGAGAACCCTTTCAATAGCACAGACACACACACAAACACACACACACACACAAACACACACACACTTAAGAAAAGCTTAGCAAGGCGTGTTGGCCGTTTATCAAACGCTTTTCGAATGTTGTGAGACGTCTTCACGGACTGCGCTGCCGTTTATCATCCTCTCATCTTAGTCGCTGACTCTGCCCCAGCCACAGCCGCAGTCACTGCCTCATCCTCAACCACAGAGTCTTTGCATTGCGTTTCCTTTTTCTGTGCCACTTCTACTACTTTTTGCGTCAAAGTCGAGCAGGAAAAAGCGCAAATCAGCTACAATTGCCGCTGACAGATGTAAGCACCGCACACTTTCATGTGTGTGTGTGCGTGTGTGTGCGTGTGTGTGCGAGTGTGTGCGAGTGTGTGCGAGTGTGTGTATGGCTTTGACATTATTTGTGCTGCAAGCTGACAGATTTTCGTTACGGCAGAATTAAATTGATTTTTGACATTTCTTTTCATGCATATGGGAAATAGACGACACACAAACACACACACACACTTGGTTATATATAAAAGTGTATTTTATCGTTTTAAGATAAGCAACTAACTTGCCCCGTCTCCATTCCCCAAGGGACCAATTCATTCCATATTTACTTTACTTGTGCTTAGTCCTGCTTTTGACCTGTGTTGTAATAGTTTTATTTTTTATTTTATGTTGAACTTTTTAACTTTGTGCATTACAACAAACAAGAGAGGAGGCATGCTACTAAAAGGACTACTAAAAGGACATATAAATGTCAGTGCATTTTTCAAAATGCGACAAATTGTTCCAATTAAATAAATTTGATGTACAATAATAAAAGTTTTGCTTATTTATTGTAACAAAAACTAAATAAAACTTTTATAAAGCATCAAAAATTACACTTTTTAAGTGAATTAAAATTATGCTCTGCCAAAGCCAATTATAACTTTAATATTATTTTTAACATGAATTGAATAACTTTTCAAGTGCATTCATGTGACACAAATCCGGCAACATAATAATTGATAAAATTGTGTTAACCATTTTGTATTAAAGTGAGATACAAAAAAAAAACACTATGCTAACTTCCATGTTAGCTCAAAATGCTTAAATATATTTCTTATGATTATTTATTTCCAAAATACGCAATTGAAGAGTTAAAGAAAATTCTGTCGATTTTATTATTTGTTTATTTAACCAAACAAATTGAGCAGTTCGAAAAGTTTTATGCACAGTAAACTCAGCATTTTAATTTTAATTGCAATACATAATTGGTAATTAAACTTCAGATGCAACTAAAATGCAGTCAGGCTTAATTTGAGCTTTATTGCACAATAATTGAGTAATTTATTTGAATACCCTGACGGGTAATGAAAGAGGCAATTTCGACTACATAAAGTTTATAGCTATTTTGCCTTGTATATGCATCAATCTGATCACTATAAACTATATAGATGTGCAAAGATCAGTAAAAGATTGTATCCATACAAAGGATATACCAAGGATTAAGCACAGACCAAACTGAAGCTGACTCTGCTCAACGCGGTTCTTTGATTAAAGTGCAAAATTGGTGTGTCTGTCTAACGCTCGACCAAACAGCTCCGACTATGATGTCCATTAGCTTTGAAAGTAGCCAACCGCCACCCAGCCAGCTCCCTTCCCCCCCCCCCCCTCAACCTACGTGTGCATGCTGTGCTACTGCTGAGCACCTTGGGAATTAATTTCTCACGTTTCACGTGCAATTTGTATGGCCGGAAGCGTTTTCAATGCGACGCTGCCAGCTGCCTGCTGCCTGCTGCCTGCCGCCTCAACTGGCTGCAATCCAAAGCCAAGCCACATACATCCCCATTCCCCGTTCAAACTGGCTGCTCGCTAATGAAGGTTTCATATTGTTGTTATACTCTTTGGCTACAATTGGTGCAATCCGGCATAATATGCCAGTTAAACATAATTTCTATTCATATTAAGTCTGAGAAAATACAAAAAAATCTTAGATATATATAATTTTCTTAGGTAATAATTTGCATATATTTTTAAGAGACTTTTGTTTGATTTTTGCGATATAACAAAAAGAGTGCAAAGTTGACTTGAGCCAAGCCTTTAGTAAATATTTAAGTTGTTGCTTTACATCCTCATAATACAGAGTATCTTGTAGTTCATCAGTGGTGCATAATTTACAAACTTGAACTTAGTTCTAAGTTGGTTATTGTTGCTTCTGGCTTTGGCTTTGTCGAGGCACACAAATCGCCGCACATACACAATGAGTCGGATTCCGCATTTGGCTCAGGCTGGCCAATAAGGCCACGCACCAAAATGCATTTGTGTGTGGACATACACGCACACACATGCACACACACACACAGCTATTGTGTACCGTATTTGTTAGACAAAGCGTGTAAAGTGATATTTGTACCCTAGAATCGGTGCACAAAAAGGATATCTTTTGATGTGATACATGCATATAGACAATAGAAAATCGCAACTGCATTTTACCGTTTAAAATGGTAATCGGAATGATAACCAATATTTCAATATTTTTCTATATGTAGAACCAAAACATTATAGCAGATCATAATTATAGTTGTTCAAGTTTGAACATGCGACGCAGCAGGCTTAGCTATTGTTTAAATTCACCTTACAACACATAAATTCACCTTACAACACATAAATTCACCTTACAACACTTAAATTCACCTTACAACACATAAATTCACCTTACAACACATGGAGTCGTAGTAGGCGACGCCATGTACTTAAATTCAAGATTTTTGTATAAATAAAGGAAAGCTCGTCAGAGCAAATGAGTTCGATTCTAAACGTCGTCTCATCTTGTTTGACCCCGCTAAAGCTGAAATACCCATTTCTAATGCTTTCAGGGTATACGAAGAAGTAACGGCAATTTTATATTATACCCCTGATAGTATACCCTTGCAGAAATTAGTCACCTGCTCACAAGTAATATCAACAACAACAAAAAATTAAAGTACCAACAGAGCTATGGAATAAATATATATCATATTTTGTTTATTCTTTTTCTCAAATATTTTTAAATAAATGTATTATTATTATAGTATAAATATACAAAAAAAAAACGTACAATATAGGAATTTCTTTGCCAAGCACAACTGCTTACAGGGTATTCTTACAATCAAAACACTTTCTCCAAAATGCTCACCTATTGTTGTTGGTTATTACTTGTATTGGTTTACAGCTTCAGCTTCAGTTTTGTTTCAGTTGCCCACCAATTCCCCTACACTGCCTGACCACCAAAACTCCCATCCCTATACCCAACCATATCGAAGGCACCAGCTCCAATCCTCTTAGCATCCACCCCATGCGCCACGTCGTCGTCAGAGTTGTCATGCATGTGTTCAAATTGCAGAGGATTACAGGTCTTAATTTTATGATTGCTTCTTTAATCAGAGACCTAACTGCACGCCAATTATGTCTTGACCGGTGCTAATTGTTTCTTTGTTGCCATTTCTCTCTCTCTTTCTCTCGCTCTGTCCTTCTCGCTCTTTCTCAATCCTGGGTAGTTGCTTGTTGTATTTCTTGGCTCTTACTGTTTAGGACAACTCATTTGATGTGGCCTTAATCAATGTGCGTTATCTGCGATTAGTCGAGCGCCAAATGAGCCACGTAGTCAAGGCATGTCTAAGGGCTGCGATTTTCATCATGTCTCTCATTTGTCTTCTAGCAAAAGTTCCCCAACATTCACCAACTCGCATCCTACGCGACAGCACCCCCACGAGCCCCACCCACTCTGGAGCATAATGAATGCATGCTTAGCCATAATAAAATGTAGCGGTATTGCCCAACAAGCCACATAACATGGTACAAAATTCACACAACTCATACACAGTAAGAAAAAACCCAGTATACACCTAAAAAATAACATAAGCAAAAGATAAAAATGTCGATGTTTATTATCTGTTTATTATTGTGATTATTACAGGGCAAGAGAAAAAAGTGTAAATATGCAAAATATACAATTAAAAATCCCTATTAAAAATGGTCACATTAAATTGATTATTCAAAAATGTACATTGTGAAACCATCTAAATTGATTTATTATTATTAATTATGATAGGCAAATACTTGTTTTATGTACAAAATATTTTGGAGTGCATTTGACTAGCGCCAAGGCTGATTCCGAGGCCGCCCGCAAGTTGTTGTTGTTGTTGTCGTTGTGGCTGCCACCGTTGTTGCTGCAAGCAATGCAATAAAACATGTTGCAATGCAATGCTGCACCACAATCATTTTGCAGTGCAACATGTGGCGGTTGGGATCGTACATAAGCACCAGACAAACCAAAATCCGTTACCCAAAGCTCTCCGCCCCTGCCCATGCCCCCGACCCTAGCCCTGGCTCTGGGCCATGGTCCATGGTCCACACTGTTTCTAGTCATGCTGAAAAAGTCGTAAATAAATAATATGCAAGTACATGTTCAGTGCAAATGAAATATCTAACGTGTAGAAATGTTGCAGTCCGAAGTTGCCACGGCTAAGACATACCCTGTTGTAGTTGTTACACACAATCAATCAATTTAAACAATCAGCCATTGCCAAATAAAAAAGAAAACATCTGTCATTAACCAATAATAACCAAGTGCGGATGGTGAATGTGGATATATAGTTTTCCATTTGACAATGTTATGGATGCGAAAAGTTTTTCCGACAAATGTGTTCTATTTTTCATTAAGGAAAATCGTTAATGTCTTTGCACATATAAATTAAATCGCAACTGTAAAAGGAAAACAACAAAGTGCAACTATTTGTGGCAAGTCGGTCGAAAGTGAACTGCCGACATCAAAATTTAGGTCAGAATTAAGAGATGTTATTATTTTGTTGTTGCGTTATCTTTCTCTTGATTTCAGATCAGAAAGAGACAAATGAGTGCCAATGGATATTCCGTTTATTTATTTAGGAAATGTCTAATTCAGTGGTCCAATCGGGACAAGCAGGACAGACGACAACACAAATGATTAAATATTTATGCATATTTGTGTTTTTTTTTAAATTCCGCCATCGAAGCGAAAATCTTCTGAAGATACAAAAGGAACGGACCAAGTGCAGGCAAGATGCACTGTGTTCACTGATTCCTGGAAGAAATAGTGAAATTTGGTAACTAGCACGATTCCTGCCACAGACCACAGCTGCATAGTCCGAGCCGGCGCCATTCCGGAAATCACACGTGGGTGTCGAGAGCTTCTTTCGCAGTCGTTTTTTAATTGGACACTGCCGTTGCCAAGTTGTGGACGCATACAACAGGATGTAGGGGAGCAGTATACGCGCGAGGGAGCCTTGCTCTTTGGATCACATGCTCGATATGGGGTCGGAAGCTGAGCCCATTATCCAGCATTCGGCAAGGTATTTTATTGAATCCTTTGATTTGACTACGTCCTTTTTGACTTGCACCTATGTACTAGATTACTTTTCGGTTTTAAATAACAACAGCCTCGGTTTAATGGCCTGCAAGTTACAAGCAGGCATCCTGCATACATCGGCCAACAATTTTAATTGACCATGACCAGTGGCAGACCATCTGCCAGAGTACGCCTCCGTACATAATCTTCCACAGCAGTGGGATTAAAACCGAATTCTCTGGAACTCCTGCTGTGTGTGAGGTGAGTTTATACATCCTTTATTTTTTTTTTGTACGACTTAACTAATTATAACTTTAGTGCAGTTGCTTGTTTTCAGCACATTTGTTTATTTGAGCGCGTGTTTTTTTCCGACATAATTTGCCAGATTTGCCGTTGTCGAGAAATATCAAAGGGTTGCCAATGACAACATTTGTCCTTTTAACCGTTGAAACTTTTCTGTAGCTTCATCTCTCTATAAAATTCAACACAAATGCTAACGGAATGTTGGTGGTTTTTTTTTTTTTAGCGGGTGGGGAACGGAGTTATCAGTTGGCTTTAATTTTGAAGACGAAGGCGAAAACTTGAAAGCTTTTAGGCGATTTGCAAGCAGCATTTGCGAAATGCGGCTTCGAGAGTCATTAAGTTTATTAAGTGCCAGTGCAGATAACCTAAATGAGTGCATGCCAAAATGGAAATTCAAAGAAGCTAACAACTTACCCTTCATTCCCTCCCCCCCCCCCCCTTCAGTTACTGCTGTGCCTATGCAAAAATACAGTAGAACTTCCAGAAAGTAAGGAATGTTAACAAAATGCAAGTTTTGAACAACTTTTAGATTAAAAAAAAATTTTTAATAATTAATTTTGAAATACAGAATACCTTCGAATACTTTAAGCTTATGCAAATTTTTAATAAATTTTGAAACAGAAACTAGCTTAAGCGGGCTACAAACGACCACTGTACCGCCTTACGGTATCTTACACATACCCTGCTTGTCCGTCCGTCCACCCGTTCGCTTACAGCAAAGTTAGCCACCAAAAGTATGCGAACAAGTGGAGAAGATAGCAAACAATGTGCGGCTGTGGTGCCTAGCAAATTGCCACTGCAAGCCGCAAACTTCAGTGAGGACCGCAAAGATTATCGCAATCGGTATGTGCACTGTGCAGAAGAATGGGAGCGTGTAAGAAAGATAAGCACAAAGTGCCGTGACCGTATAACTTACTTATCAAGTGCCTATATATGTATTGCTTATCGCTAGCTGCTCTACGAAACGGCTGAAAATAATTGCATTGCATTTTAGGTGATGATTAAATAGCCATAAGTTTTATCGCCGGGACGAACAACTTATAATTGATAAGAATTTCAATGTAGTTTGCTTAAAACGCGTTCAGTTCTCAATTCAAACATGTTCATGCAAACTTTCGAGCCAATTTTCAGCTATCTGTTTGCATTTCATCAAATGCAAATTATTGTTTAACTATTCTTATGATTTAATTTGTACCTAGTACATCAAATAATAATTTAAAAGTGCATTCAAATTCAAATAAATATTTATCGATTTGAGCATTTCGACTTATCGCTTATCAGCTTGTAGCCTCTCATTTGCTCGTTGCTATGACACGTTGCAGTACTGCAGTAACAATAGCAGTTACTGTTATCGGTAGCAATACTAAAACATATGTTACTTGTATAGGTTATTGGTACGCAGCTCACAGCTGTTTGCCATTCGTATAAAATGACTCAATAAAATGTTGACACAATAGCAGTGTAAAATATAATTATTATCTTATCATTAGCTTGTACACAAAACCAGAGGCAAACCCGATAGCAATTAAAGCGCAGATTATTTAGGTTTTTTTCGCACGCCCATTGAGTGAATAGCATATCTAATAAATGACAAGTGTCAGCCTCGTCGCTTATTTACGCTGGACCCGCGCCAATTGGAAACATTCGCCATTCAGTTTTCCACCAGCGAAGCGGACGTAGTTCAAGTTTGACTTGTTCGCTTTTGTTTTTGTTAATCCACATTTAATTGTTTTTTTTTTTGCTAACAACATGTCGCAGAAAAGTGTAAGGCAGCTAATACAATTTACGAATTGCCGCCTGGTACGTGATCACCGACTCGTTTCGGATGATTTGTGGGTGCGCGATGGCAAGATCATTAATCCGGAGCCCGTGTTCTTTGATGAGCGCACAAAAGCGCATCGTCGCATCGACTGCGGCGGCGCCATAATAGCACCCGGCTACATCGATCTTCAAATTAACGGTAAACATTAAGTGTGTACTGTTGTAATTACTGTTGTTGTTGTGCCAAGCCAAGCTAAACCCAAATTTCACTTTTAATTATTATGCCAAGGTAGACTATTTTTGGATCAGTTGTAACAGCTGGTGATCGTATAGTAAGCATAATAATCGACTTGTTAATCTTATCAGACACTTCACACTTCCCTCCTCCCATTAAACCCAATTTGTAATCGTAAACATTGCTATAGTTTTTGAGAAGGGAAGAGAAAGAAGAGCGTAATAATTAGAGAATTTATACAATAATAGTTCAGCAACTCAGCGATGAGAGCGTTTCACTTATCTCGAATGTTTGCCATGTTTCCCCAACAGGTGGCTATGGCGTTGACTTCTCCCATGACAAAGAGACTATCGAGGCGGGCGTCCAAAAGGTTGCCACTGGACTCGTCAAATGCGGAGTCACCTCGTTCTGTCCCACCCTCGTGACGTCACCCACAGACAGCTATCACACAATTTTGCCGCGTATCCCACAGCACATTGAGGGCGGCGCTGGGATCTTGGGCGTGCACGCCGAGGGACCATTTATCAATCCGCAAAAAAAGGGCGCCCATCCCGAGAACTGTATACAGCCCATTGATAATGTGAGTACAGCGATAGAGGAAATGAGGATGGAGGTCCCAGCCATTAAATATTTAACAATACATTTTGTGATTAGGGCATGGAAACGTTGCGTGCCAAATACGGCTCATTGGATCGGATCAAGATCATAACGCTGGCGCCGGAACAGGTGATGGATGCGAGCGTTATTAATCAGCTGGTCGATGCGGGCATCACTGTCGCCTTGGGCCACTCTATGGCAACCCTCGGCGATGGCGAACGGGCCGTGCAGCACGGGGCGACACTAATAACGCATCTGTTCAATGCGATGCTGCCGTTCCATCATCGTGATCCGGGACTGGTGGGACTGCTCGCATCAGATGCGATACCCGCTTGCAAGATCATATACTACGGCATCATTGCGGATGGAGTGCATACGCATCCGGCTGCATTGCGCATAGCGTATCGCACCCATCCACTGGGACTGATACTGGTGACGGATGCCATTTCGGCTCTGGGGTTGAAGGACGGCATCCATCACATTGGCCAGCTGCCGCTTGAGGTGAAAGAGGGCAAAGCGTTCATAGCCAATACGAACACACTGTGCGGGAGCATTGCGCCTATGGATGAGTGTGTGCGTATCTTTAAACAGGCCACGGGTATGTCTTCCCCCCCATCCCATGCGCTTACCCACCCACTCGGCATCATTCTTACACCTTGCATGATTTTTCATTTATTTTTTTTTCAGACTGCTCCACGGTATATGCAATTGAGGCGGCCACACTGCATCCCGCTCGCTGTTTGGGCATTGAGCGTGAGAAGGGCACCTTGGACTTTGGCTCAGATGCCGATATTATACTGCTCGATGACAGGCTGCAGCTGGTGTCCACTTGGATAGCGGGCTTCTGTGTGCATCAGCAATGCAGCGAATAGAATAAACCTCTCATCTGCTGTCTCCCACTTTCTCTCTATCTCTCTTTCTTGTAATCACACACAAAATTACTGTTTTTGTTTGTTGTATTTTTGATTTTTGTTTTTTTTTATTTTGTTTCATTTTATAGTATGACTGGATTAGGTTGTAAAATCATTTCGTGTGCACAGCTAAGCTAAGTCCATAAACAATTACAAATAATAAGTAATACGAAAATTAAATATTATTCTCATTGTTATCATTATTTTTATATATATTATAGGTACATTCGTCGTTAGGTCGTTACTGGAATTATAATCAATTGTAGTGTATATTTTTCTTGTAATTACATTTTTTTGTTTGCAAGTCTTCAATATAGGAATTGGTATATTACAATCATTTTATTTATTAAAAAAAAAACATACTTCGACAAATTAGAGTTATTAGCTAATTGGAGCGAACACTGCATACACATACATATATATACATACATATGCATATTGACCGAAGCTTGGTTTGTTTTCATAAACGCGACCCATTTTTTTTTTCTTGGCAGATTTGGTTTTGTTTTGCAATCAGCTAATGAGAGAAAATTACAATAAACAACATACAATACGATATCATTTCAATATGTAGCTCGACCATTTGGAGGAGTGGTCAAATTTTAAGTATTTGAAGTATTCTTTTTATATCCTGAACCCAATAAAATTTGGAGAAAAGGGTGTAACGGCTTAGTGCCAATTTATGTTCGAAGAAAGCATCTCCGACCCCATAAAGTAAATATCCGCTTATCGATACAATTCTATTTCGGATAGCAATAAAAGCCAAATTTAAAAGGCAGAATATTCTAATTAACACATAATATACATATTCATAATATTGATCAACTTACAAAAATTGATCAAGATCGGATAAAAAAAAACACCCAAATATATATTCTCATACGAGCGTCAATATGTTATTGTGATCCCCGTTACGAGCAATTGCGTGTACGTATGTACGTCTAGTCAGCTGATTAGGGATCAGTTCAGGCTTTTAAATATGCTTGCGTTTTTTCTCTCATCAGTGCCTGTTGATGCTTTAAGAAAGGAGTTAGCCTGTAATTTCATAAGCCATATACCTCAAACAGTTACCAAAAAGGATGTAAGCCGTTATCTCCCGCAATTTCAGTGCTATAGTTACCCAACTTGAAGAAAAGATTACCAAGCCAACTCTCACAAAATTACTAGCTTATTTATACAGCAATTTGTAAGGCACACACTACACTAGTCTAGGCATCGACCGATCGACATAGTTTCAGTTCCCACATCCTACATTCAAAATCGAATTAAGCTTAGCTGTAAGATCGAATCGATATATTTTATAATTAAAGTCGGCATCCACCGTAGTGTTTAGCTTTACTGATTTCCCCACTTGCCGCTACCCGAGTTGCCATTAATGTTTACAATTCTTGTAAATATTTGTATACATATATAATGATTTTAAATATAACAATATATTATAAATATACATAATTTGTTTGTACATGCTGTGGGTCTTTGTGAAGATTCTTGGGTGGCTTAGGTTCCCCACTAAACTTGATTGGACTATAGCCCTAATTTATACGAATCGTTCAAGGATATGGTTGATATATTACAATATAATTTTGAGGTTTACACAAATTTTGTCGTTTTAGTTCCGACAGATAGACATACTTACAGCTTAGCAAAAATATGCATTTATGGAAATCATCGCAATTCCGATGATATTTTTGTATGTTTTTAATAGAAAACTTGCTGAATCACAATAATTTAAAAAAAAGGGCACACTGCAGGATATGTTTTTTGGGTATCCTTTGGGTAAGTGATAGCCCCATAAGTAATTTAATATATAGGCACAAAATGTATTCAGAAATTACAAACTCATCAACTAACAATGTTTCCAAATAATAATATATATGTAATATTCAAGTAATTCAAGTTTACATCTATGTGTTTAATAATGCTTCATTAATATAACGTAATGACCCACGTACTTAGGACTGCTTTGCTCGCCCACGCTTTTTTGGTGGCACGCTTGCATGTGACACCTGTGGTAGCTCAACTGCAAACAAAAGGATAAGGATTATAAAAATCCCAGAGTGATTACCGATTACCGATTAACACTTACCCTGGGCCACTTCGCTATCCCTGCTGTTTTGTCTGCTGCGGAGGTTTCTAAGCGAATGCGTCGGACTGTCTTGTGCCTGTTCCTCTTTTAGCTTTTGTCCACGCTTGGCCACACCTACTGCATTACTCTCACTGCTACTGATCTCCGTTTCTGGAATGCTACCCAATAGCTTTGGCAACAGCCGCTTACGCTCCTTTGGCGTGGACACCATATCAGGCGATGATTCGGTTGGCATGGAGGCAGAGCGCCGCAAGCGACGCCTTGGGAGAGTCTTCACATCATCCTCGCTGCGCAGATGAACCTTACTGGTTAAAGGACTATCATGTGAATTACGCCTGCGCTGGCTGGCAACTCGTTCAGACGATTCGGAAGAACGTAGTCCTGTGCGCCCTATCGGTGCGCCCGTGGGGGTTGATGGGTTGACAATAGCGCTCTTGGGCTCCTCGCTTTGCATGCGTCTACGTCTGACCACAGCTGCTGCAGGCGACTCACTGATACTGAGCGTCGTCTCTGCCTCCTCTTGAATACCATCTAATGGCTTTGGCAGCTGCGGCTTGCGTCCCTTTAACTTGGCCTTCGGAACAGAATTTGATGTGCTTGGCACGGAGGCAGCGCGCAGCAAGCGTCTCTGGGGGGGATTTCTCGGCTCATCGGCGCTGCACCTTCTAAGCCTTTTAGCTGAGAGGTTAGTAACTGAGTCGCGCACTTCGGGCGTGAATTTATCATCACTGGCCTGACTGGAACTGCAATGGGTGGGAGCTGGTGATGCACTGGAAAGTGAATCTTGGCTGCGCAGGCGTGAGCGCAATTTCATATTGTGGTTAGCCACTGGCGACGAGTCGGCCATCTTTTGTTTTGGGCTAGCTGTGGCAGATTTTTCGGTAAAGGGCATCAGCTCCTCTTCCTCCTCGTTGTCGGAGACGACCAATACGAGGGTTGTGGGCTCCGCTTCATTCTCCTCGTTGTCCGAGACGATCAGTATCTCGTTTGATTGGGGTGTCTCTGCATCGGATTCAATGGGGTGGACAACTGTTGAACTTTGGTTTTCCTTCTCATCATGTTCCTTGAAGACAGTAGCGGCTGGTGGCTCCGGACGTGCCACATAGCCTCGTACTTCGGTACCGTCGAGTGCGATGACGCAATCATCCTCCAAGTCAACATCATCGTCCTCCTCCAGTGATCCTTTGGTAGTGTCCTGGTCATCCACAGTCTCCAGACTGTTTGCCCGATACAGGGATCTATTGGAGCCGTTGCCAGTGCCGCCATGCACGCCACGTGGACTCGACGAGACATTCGTATCGCTTGGCAGGAATGAGGTGGGCGTGTGAGACGTGGGCGAACGTGATGTCGTTGAGGAGTCCGCAATGGAGTATATGGGTGAACCTGGTCGAGGTGCCTCCTCCGATGGGCATAAGCCCAATAGTTCCCCAGTGATGTTAAAGACGGGCGTGACATCTATGTAGCGAATTTGATCATCGTCCTCTTCCTGTTCATCTTCTTGCTCATCTTCTTGCTCATCATCTTGCTCATCTTCTTGCTCATCTTCGTGCTCCTCTACCTCCACGTCATCGTCCTGTACCCCCACCTCCTGGTTCATCACCATATCATACAGCGGATCCGGATCGTACATTTCCCGCTCCATTATTTCACGATTTTTCTTCTCCCATTCCTCAATTTTCCTCGCCTCTTCCTTTTGCTGTTGCACTTTCACATCATCCTCCTCCTCTTCCAACTTTTCCACATCCACATCCACCTCGATCTCCTCTTCATAGTTCTGTTGCTCATTCGCTAGATATTCATATGTATATGCTCGCACTGACGATTGTTCACCTCTAGTTGCTCCCGTTGGTTCAGTTCCTGTTGCCGGCTCCAATGCGGTGAGATCACAACTGGACATACCCAATGTGGTGTCCAGCATCTGTGGCCCAAGCGGTGCTAATGCTTCCGTATTTGTTACGGATCGCATGGACCAAGTGGGCTGTGTGACCAATACAGTTGGATCATCCACACAACCAAAGATCGTGGAACGCTCCGAGAATTTCACATTTGAGCTGGAGCCCATCTTCGACGAGCACACAGGCGGCACAAATTCAGTCAACTGTAGCGAGCCCGTATTTCCCATTTGGACAGGGGCAAAGCTTTCAAAACCACTGCTGCTCGTGTGCCGCAGCAGCGAACTGCGGGGCTCTGGCCCAGTTGGTGCTGCCATTTTAATTGACTCCTGGTTAGCCAACGGCTGGCTATTATTGGCAAATGACACATTGCAGCTTGAAGGCTGTGAGAAGTATACGGATTCTGTGTCTGTGTCTGCGTCTGCGTCCATGCGCTCTGGATAAGGACTTGCCGACTGCTGGTCTATTTCCACAAAGATCTCATCCAAACCCTCCTCCTCATCCTCTTCCTCCACCACCCCATCCGCCTCTAATAGTTGCTGCTGTTGTTGTTCCTCATAATGCAGCTTCAGCTTCTTCGCGTCCTTATAATAATACTTTCGCTGGTCCTCCTGATCCTCTTTATTGTCCTCGTCTCCGCTGTCCTGTTGCATGGCTACGGCCAGCGGAATTGGTGGCGTGAAGCAAAAGTTTTCCGTTGTTAGTGTCTGCTTTGCACGGGATCTTAAGCACTTCTTGAGAGTGGCCTTCGCCAGTGGACGTTGCTCCTGATGCGATATTGCTGGTGTTGCATCGATAGTACTGGTATTTAGCTGCAAATAATCGGGCGGTTGCAACAGTGCCTCCACCAAGCTGTCATTTTGCAGCGCTCTCTGCATCTCTTCTGCCCAGTATCCTCGCTTGCGCTTGTTGTTTGAAGCATGCGCATCCTGTGCTGACTGTGACAATGTCCTATAGGAGGAGGAGACGGACGAGGATGAACGCAACAGTGGCGGCTGCATGTAGCGCCAATCAATACCCTGAAGCGGTTTGCACAAAAAGGGCATGTTACGTCCATTCAGAGGTCGCGCCTGCTGCAGCTCGTCCCGGTAACTTGTAGTCGACCAGTGTGAGCTCAATACGGCATTCTCGAAGATGTCGCCTTTGTCTTTGCTGTTCTGTATGGCCAGCTGGCTGCTTAGCGGCAGCGGCGACGGATTGCACAGACGATCCCCACTCAGACGATCGCGTATGCGAAAATACTTGTCAGTTAGAGATCGTGTAACGGGTGCCATTATGCGGCGATGAGAGGTGAGAAAACTGTTCATATAATATATTAATCTGTCGTCTTCTTCGGTGTCTTCCTGTTGTTCCACAGCTTCATCTATAAGGGCCACGGCGTCAATGTAATTTTGGCGCTTCAACAACATGATCAAATGAGCGCAATTCGCCCGCGTCGATGTACGTTGGCGCAGCAGGCGATAGAGGAGCTGCTCCTCATCCTCGTGCATGGCTAGGCTGTTGAGCGCACTGAAATTGCGCGAGGATATACAGTGATTGAAGACATACTCCAGCAACGGTTGTCGCCCCTTCGCGTCCATGAACGAACGCGCCTGCTGAAATGCCTTCGGTATGTGATTGTTCTCCAACAATACCTGCAACTGCAGCTCTGACGAGTATAAGCCAGCAGGCAATCGGTGCATCACTTCCATTGCACTCTTCTTAGCGCCCTGCGCTAAGAGCACTTTAATCAACAGCTCTGTCTGCCACTCCGCATATCCGGTCTCAAAATTATTCATGGATTGCTAAAACGATACGGAGAAAGATATAGCGATGGAAATTTAAATTAGAACGAGATGTCCATATATATAGATGTGGAAAAAAATAATAGGACAACTTTGACCTTTTTACAAATGCCGAATTTTAAAATATAAATTAATGTGAGTATTGCTCCTTGAATTCATTTTAATATTTTTATTATCTCTTTGTTCATTTAAAGTGAAAAGTGGAAAAAGAGCCGAAACAATAATAGCACCAATAACGCACTTTTTAATTAATTATTTTTTTTTTAATATTAAGCAAATTTAAATAAGTTGAAAGCGTTGAATAAAATTATGGATTTTTTCATTCTCTTTTTTTTCAAATAGTCTTCTTAAGACACATTTGAAAGCATTTGTTGTAAAAGAGCTGCTAATATTTCATTATTATTATAATTATTATTTATCTTTGGATGAGTTTATAGCAATATTTTCAGAAATTCAATAATTCTTACCTCAAAGTCATCATTATCGAGAAACCAAAAGCAGCGTGTTCGCTTCACCGACTCCACACCAATTCCGAAGCCCATGGCAAAGTTGGAAACCAGCTTTGATTCACACAGATCGTACAGCATATAGAGGACAAGCTCATGCTTATGCACCAAACTCAGAGTTGGCAGCAGGAAGAGACGCATCAGATGCTGCATCGATTGAGGCGGATAGAGTCCCTCCTGCTGGCAATGTTGCTGAAGTGCAGCCCCACAACCGCTACGCTTCAGGTGCTCATCAATATAGAGTTTTACATCGTTCTGTTGCAGTTTGTGGCGACGTGCCGCATATTTGCGTCGGATCCGCTCCAATGTCTGTTGACTTTCGATGCGCAATATGCCTTGCTTAATGAACCAGTAGAGCAAGTCCTGATATTCGTAAAGGACACTTAGCGTTTTCATTGTATTATTTAAATTGTAGATCGGATATTCAACCAAGCTATTCTGGCCATTTTTACAAATGAACGACTGCAGCTCGTGCAGTGTAAACAGCTGTGCGTTTAACGCCTGAAACTCTTTGCGCTCGCACTCGACCATGATATTGCCACTGTAGTCGAATAGGCCATGACACAGCTCCGAGCAACGCCCCTTGATATGCGTGGCGCGCTTCACAATCCATTTTGCCAGTACATTCAGCGTCAGCAGTGTCGCTCTCGACATGTGGCCATCCAAACAATACCGTACACAGCTAAACAGCAGAGAATTGATATCGTGCTCCAGTGCCACCGAAAGTATCACCTCGAACATATCTTGCTATAAAACGGAATAAATATTCTGAATGATTGGCGTGGGACAATAAGAGACAGTATGTAGAGGACATACCTTTTTAAGCGCTGCATTCGTATTGTGTTCGTAGAACTGAGGCGACAAACAGCATTTGATAATCTTGTCGAGAAATTGCTTTGGATCCAAAAACAGATTTGTCTTTTGCGTGTTCATTGTATTTAGAAAACGTCTCTGAACACCATCGTGCGCATAGCGGTGACAGCCGGTAATCGTCATTAGGGTACAATCTAAAATATATAGCAAGGGAGTGGGGAGAGAGGGTGCGAGAGAGATAGACAGAAAGTGAGTGGGTATTGTTAACTTTGTAAGCAAATCAAAATCAAACAAATCGATTTATACATTACAGCGACTTACCGAAAGACAGTGCATTGGGATAGAAGTGTGCATCGTGGCGACGAAGGGCGCTAAAGCCCACAATGGATCTGGTGTCCAGGTGCAGATCAAGGCCGCTGTGCCGTCCGTTCAGCTCAAAGCCGCACATATAGTTGAGATTGCTGTTCGAATGACTGCTTGCCAATTCTTCATTGTACCACTGATTGATATCAAAGAGCATCAGCTTGTTTTTGCTGTCCACTTGTGACAGCCAACTGACGACGAGCAACAGTGTGCCATTTTCGGCGCGAATGTCAATAGTTGACACTGTGCTGCAGCCAATCAGTGAACAACTGCCTGTGTCCAGTATAAAGCGAATAAGCACCGATGTATCTCGAAAGTCGCGAGAGCGAAACACTTGGCCATTTTCATCCGGCGATCCGAAGCGAATATAGTTGACGACATGCATGGAGGCCATCAGATTATCGCATTCATTGTAGACGGCACATATGTAAAAGCAGGGCTGCGGATCATCCGGCGGCAGAATGTAACACAGGCCCAGTATATCCACGGGCAAGTCTTTAGGCAACCCGGCCAACTTAGCAACCAATTTAAAACTGCACAGATCGTAAATAAAAACTCGTCCATCTTTCAAGCTAGCAACAAATCCCGAAATGATGTCAATCATTTTAATGTTCACGATAGATGCCCGCACAATAGGCGGCATTTCCACAATTAGCACCATATGCTTGTCCTGCTCACGACGGATTTTTAGCATTTCGATCAATTGTCCCTCATCATGGGCATCATTAAGGGGCAGACAAATGGCGCCGACGTGTTGCACTTGGCGGTCTGAGAGGTGAACACTTTTGTAACGTCTTGCAATCAAGTGCTTTATTTTCAGATCGATAAGCAGCACGCTGCCATTGACAGTGCCAAAAGCAAGGCAGCCATCATATTCACGAATTGGACTGTTTTTGCAAATACTTGCGTCCACGAAGGTCAAAGTGTGCGCATTGATGCCACCCATGTCCAGATCAATGTAGCGCAACACCTGATTAAAGTTTGGCATGTAGATGGCCACCTTTATCTCGTCCTGTGGTGTCTGTATGGCAACAGCCAGCAAATCGGTCACGTGTGCGTCATTTGGCAGTATCTCGACGACGGCGCTAATGCTGCAGCCGATTTTGCGAACCTTGTCATTATGCTGCTCCAAGAATGTGTAATTGGCCTTGGTATTGCCGCTCTTCAGCCAATATATTTGCAGTTTGGCTTTTTTGGCATCCGGGTACGTCAGCCAACCGCAACGACCGTCATTTATGATGCCTTCAAAAGGAAATTTGTTTTTGATGGATTATTCTTAATATTTCAAAGTGGTTTAAGTTAATGAATCTTGTTAACTATTTTAAAGAGGAAGTTTATAGCTTGCGGACAACTTACCGCATAGTGCCCGCTCTTTGAGCGGCTTGCTGTGCATATCCCCATAGTTGGGAATCGTCCCTACAGGGAACTGAGATGTGCCATCCCGTTCTACTTTTGTCCATTCCATCGTTTTTTTGGGCTCTCAATATAGTATTTTTTATATATTGAATTATTATATTTTTTCAAAGAAAAATAAAAAAACCACGCACCTTTTAATTTAAATGAATGTTATTAGTTTTTAGAATTTTGCACAGCGATACGATATATAGTCAGCTTTCGATTAAACGAGCATCGGTTGTTTTCAATTCACAAACCATCGAAGATGAAACACACAATTTTCCCGACAACAATTATGTTGTTTGATAAAACTGACTTAACTATATACATGAAATAAATCGTACTGTAATGATTCAATGGAATTAATGATATATAACGAATGGCATATTATACTTGTCAGCTGGACAAATTTAATTTAATGGCAACTCTGCGCGTACTGCCAGATGCCTATCGGTTATCGCACTAAAATTTTTAATCGAGTCAGCATGCTGCGTTCCTTGCGGACAGAAAAATAGCTCCCCGGAAAAGACATATTTTTACAGACCCCAAAATATTTGGAATGTGAAACACATTCTCATTCAAATGTGGCTTCAGATTTGGCGATAATATTGCGAGAGAAATACCAACTTTCAAGCCGTCAGCAAATAGAACAACCAGACGAGACAGCCACCAAAATCGAAATAATCGCAATCGCATTTCTGTCTGGCCCTAACCGCATTGGCGAAAAATTCCGCACAACAACACAGCAGCAACACACAAAAATCGAAAGTATATTACACGCGCGCGCGATTAAGGCGGCGGCCAAGCCAAGGAGCAGTAGTAGCTTCCATACCGGCGAAACGGGTAAGACAATAATGCAGTGTGTGTAAACATTCCAACAAAGCGAAGTGCAAATGTATGATAGATTGGAATTAGTGCTGTTACCTCAAGAATACGCACACAAGTCCACTGTGGAAGGAGAAGCCGCTTTGAAGCTAAACGTGCTCTCAAACGCGTACATATGAGGGTCGTTCCTAAAGTCCGCCATCAATCTAAATAACAATCGATTTTGGAATATATGTGCATGCATTTAACGGATAGATTTATGGTGGGAATATTTTTTCAATTACAAATTTTGTTCATTCCTATGTACAATTTATTATTCGTGCATTGCAAAATTTCACTGATTCGTCTACTTTTAGATGTGCCCTCGCATTCTGCACTCGTACTCAAACTCTATTTTACTTAGCACCACAAGCAATTTCAATTGAATTAATTGCATTGCATCATTAATAATGGCTTACTTGGTATATTATTTTTCTGATTTCAGAAGAAGACAAAGAACAATTTGTACATAGATATTGTATATTTATAGATTTTATTTATTTATAGGGTATGGCACAACATGGCGTGACGGAGGCTCTGGCCGCAGAGCTGGCCAAAGCCGTCGATTTAATAATGCAACCGCAGACGGTGCAGCAGGCACGCCTCGAGGCATACATGGCCTGCGAGCGTTTCAAGGAGGAATCACCGCTGTGCGCCCAAGTAGGCCTCTATTTGGCCAGTTCCGCGCAGTTCAATCAGCAGGTGCGTCATTTTGGACTGCAGCTAATCGAATACACAATCAAATTCAAATGGAATTGCATAACGCACGAGGAGAAGGTGTACATTAAGGATAATGCCATAAAGATGCTCAATGTGGGCGTTGGCCCGGCCGAAGATCGCAGTCTATTGCATTTAAAGGACGCCCTCTCGCGCATCATTGTCGAGATGATCAAACGGGAGTGGCCGCAACAATGGTCCGATTTACTGCCCGAACTCTCGCAGGCGTGCAGAAATGGTGAGGCCCAAACGGAACTGGTGCTTCTCGTCTTTTTGCGCCTTGTCGAAGATGTGGCGCTGCTGCAAACAATTGAATCGAATCAGCGTCGCAAGGACATGTACCAGGCGCTCAACAACAACATGAACGATATATTTGAATTCTTTCTGGGACTGGTCGAGCAGCATGTGACCGCATTCCGTGAGACGACCCGTATGGGCAACTACCACAAGGCAAATGCGCATAGTCGTGTCGTCGAAACGGTGCTACTAACACTGAGCGGCTTTGTCGAGTGGGTCAGCATCAATCACATCATGTCGAGCAATGGCAAACTGATGCATTTCCTTTGCATACTCTTGAACGACAGAGCATTCCAATATAATGCCGCCGAGTGCCTGGCCCAGATCACCAACCGCAAGGGGCAGACCAAGGAGCGCAAACCCCTACTCCAGCTGTATGGTGAAGAGCCATTGCGTTATATTTACACAGCCAGCCAATTGCCGCCGAGCCAGGCCAACAACGCCCAGGCCATTGAGCAGCAGCATAATTTCCTAAAGAAATTAATCCAAGTGCTCAATGGTATAGTACAGCAGCTCGTGGCACTCTGGGGCAAAGATGATGGCATACAGCGGCCGCAACATTTGGAGCTAATGTTTGAATGCCTGTTGCTGCTAGTGCAGCACCCATCGCTGACTGTGGCGCATGGTGCTGTTCTCATTTGGCAGCTGCTGCTTAAGCATGATCCGTGCTCTAAGGATTACCTGATGGTCAATTACATTCCCAAGCTAATACACATCATTGCGCCGCGCATTGTCAAAATACCATATCCCAGCAGCACAATCACCAATACCAACACCAACTCCACCATCAGCAGCAGCAGCAGCGGAGTCGCCGAAAGCTTCATGCAGGACCAGCCGGATGCAGTCAATAGCACCGAGGCGTACATTCGCCTCGAATACGACAGCGAGGAGGAGTTTGCGATTTTCTTCTTTCGCTGTCGCACCGATTTTCTGGAAATCTTTCGACAGTCGACGCTGGTGCAGCCGCTGATAACGTATGGCTACTGTGAACAGTGGCTGCAGTCGCGCCTGCGTCATGCCCAATCGGAGCGGGAGAGCAGCAACATGGACTGCAGTGTCCTCGATCCGATTTATTTGGAATGGGATGCACTGGTCTGTGTGATCGATGGTGTACTGAGTCGCATTCTACTTGTGGCCGAGCGTCCATCGGTGGCCGGCGGGCTGCGACTGCTCGAGGAATGCCTCAAGCTGGAGACAATCAATCCGCTCATCTACTCCATTTTACTGTCGTGCATCTCGGCACTCTTTGTGTTTCTCAGCATGTCATCGTGCCAGCTGACGCCCAACAATTGCGTTGCCATGAGTGGCGTTGCCCTACTGCCGCGCGTTCTGGACAAAATCTTTCGCGCCCTGGTACTGAAGCCACCCAACGAGCTGGAGAAGGTGCAGATGAAGTCAGCAAAGAATCTGCGACGACATGCCGCCTCACTGCTGGTCAAACTGGCGCACAAATATCCGCTGTTGCTGTTGCCCGTCTTCGAGCAGATCAACACGCATGTCGAGTGCCTGCTAAAGGAATCACCCACACAGCTGTGCCGAATGATGCGCACCACGCTGCAGGAGGCGCTTATTCTAATCTCGAATCATTTTTGTGATTTCGAACGGCAAACCATATTCATTGGGCACATCATGCAACAGAAGGCCACCGAATGGCACAGTTTTGGAGAGGTATTTAAAACGCCCCTGGAATTTATGCGCTTTGTGGGATTGGATAAGCCACCGGTGTTTCACATCGACAGCGATTCGACTGTTGCGAATCGTGCCCGCATTTTGGATGCGCTCAATGTTGTTTTGGGCGTCGTCAAACGCTGCACTTGGCCCGACGATCCGGATCGGGCACAGCGTGGTGGTTTCATCATTGGCTGCACCGACCTGGGCAATCCTATTTGCCGTAATCCGGCCACAAAGCATGTGGTGCCGTTGCTCTCGCAAATCCTCAGCCTGATGCGTGTCTTGAATGAGCTCTTTCGTCCCGAAGCTTTGGCAGCACTCTCCAGTGGTTATCGAAACATTCACGGCATGCTCGAGCACGAGAAGAAGTTGCTGATGGGCATTTGCGCCATACCTGTGGATCCGCTCGATACGACGATTAAAACCGAACCGACCGCATTCGAAAAGATGCAAACTTTCATGATGCTAATCACCGAGGGCTGTTACCATCTAATGGGCTCGGCGGGGCCATCGCTCGCCCGTGATCTCTACCAGCTGTTGGGCTTATCGGATGCAATTATTAGCAATGTATTTAGTTGCATGGACATCATACCGGACTTCCGCATTCGTCCCATTATCCGGGTGTTCCTGAAGCCATTCGTTTACTCGTGTCCGCCCTGTTTCTACGATACGGTGCTGGTGCCGCTGTTTGCCCATTTAACGCCGCTGATGTGCGAACGATTGACGCGTCGCTGGCTCTACATTTCATCGCTGTACGAGTCTGGGCAGTTGAATGGCGAAGTGAACGACACACAGGAGGTGCTCGAGGATCAATTGAATCGCACGCTCACCCGTGAATATCTCGATTTGTTGAAAATTGCACTAGTCGGTGGGCAAATTGGTGCTGATCATGTTATTGCCGCCGGAGCCAATTCGGCGTCCATGGAGAACGAGGAACACTCCATGGACAGTTCATCACAATCGCGTGCTGCTCAATCCGCTCTGCTGTCGGATATCATCAGTGAATTGGGTGGCAAGTTGTTGCGCAATGATCTAACCGGCAATTATATACTGATGACGCTGATCAAGGCGATCGCCTGGAACGACAGCATGTGCAACATGAAGGCAGTAAATATTGCGGCGCCCGTCATGCGATTCATGAGCGTTGAACAGCTAATGGATGAGAATAAGGCGGTCAGCGCGTTCACCGCAGTGCTTCAGGGCATGCAGGTGCATGGGCAGCACGAGGCCAATCAATCCGGTCTAATCACGCTGGGCGTCCAATTCTATGAGCTGTTACGCCCCAAATATCCCATATTGAGCGAGGTGCTCAAGCACATACCCAGCGTCAATGTGGCGGACATACAGAAATTCGATGAGAAGGTCGCCGTTGCGTCCGTTAAGGGCAACAAGGTGGATCGCGCCAAGAAGGATATATTTAAGAAGATGACCGCCCAGCTTGTCGGCCGCAGCGTCAATCAGCTGTTCCGCCACGAGGTACAAATTGCCAATCTGCCGCCAATGGCCAGCCAGAAGACGATGGGCGGCAAACGCAACAACAACAGCAATTACATTATGGACAGCAATCAGAATGCCAACCTCAGCGAGTTATTCCGCACCGAGAAGTGACAGCGCCGAAATGTTGCGGCGACAACAACAGCAACGACAGCGATGACGATGACGACGACAACGACGACGACGACAATGACATCGACTACGACTACGACTACGACAACGACTATGACGACGACGACGACGACGACTGAACTTAAATTAACTGTCGACTAGTTGTTACCAAGAAGTTTAGGCAGCTTTAGCAGTCGCCAGTTTGGGTTTCGGATTCAGACTACGTTTATCGTTGGCGCTGCATTTTTCTGTTTCTGGCGGTGCTCAAGGCTTATTAGTTAGGTTTTCTTTGTACTATTATTATTTATTGTGTAACGACTAATGTTTAAGTTCCTTCGTAATGCATGCTCCTATCCCCCCTTTCCGCGTCAAATGTTTTATATTTTTTATTAACTTCAAATCGCATGTTTTTTATGCTTAAAACCAGGAAAATCAAATCCTAAATAGGTTAACAATCGCTGAAGCAACTTAAGTGGGCGCAGCACAGTTATCCCTTGTCTATTTTTGTTGTATATTGCATATGGTGGTCGTGCTAAATTCTAAACCCTGTTAAGTTCTTGAAAAACACCATGTCCTTTAAATTTTGGGTAATTTATTTAATTTTTGTTGGCAACTAAAATTGAGCAAGTTTTTATTTCTTAGTGATCACTGGTAAAACATATGGAACATTTTATTCAAATTGTATATTTAAAAACACACATAAAAGAGAAAAACAATCCCTTATTTATATTGTATACATATTGTATTTATAAATATATATTTTCAAGAAAAATTGAAGTTACGCTTAGGAGTTAGTTTATAAGACAAAAGTTATTATTATATAATATGCATCTTGTATATGAACACAGGAACAGACACACACACACAGACACACACACACAGACACACACACAGACACACACACACACACAGACACACACACCAAGCCACACATAGGGATTCAAAGAATGTAATGCGAGTATATTTACAATATTCACACTGAAATTATACATTTAAAGTTAATACGAAAATGAAGAGAAAACGAAAAACTGAAATAAACAAAGTAAAACCTATAAAAACTATATATTAAAAAAAAAAACACACACAAAGTGCCGAAACAGACATTTATTTGATCGTTCTATATAATGCGGGTTCTATGAGATACATAAATATATTAAAAGCTGCCTAGGAAAATCGTGTTTACAACCTATATCATGTAATTAAAAACCCTTTGCCATACACGATTTAAAAGCCTTTGTAAGTTATTTTAATTTGCGTTCAAGGTTTATAGCAAAATAGATTTGTGGTCGCTCGAAAATAAGAGTTTCTCGGATTCAAAAAAGATTTTTATACGCCCAAAATTTCTCATATTTTTTAAAATTCTGATTAAATAACAAAATTTGTAATCAAAAAATTGGTGAGCAATTTCGAATGATTTTAAAAACATTGAAAATCTTTAAATTGAGTTTAAAAATACGAGCCACTGATTCAGGGCAGGTCTACAGTAACCTTATTTATAAAACTCTTATTTAAATATACAAGCAATAAAAAAATGTAAGATTGTAAAACATTTTAATTTAATTAGTTCTAAAGACAAATTTTTCGACGGTTTAGCAAATTATAAATAAAAACACTTGAAATGAAAACTGGTTTGAGAAACATTTAACAATCTATCAGAATGATGAATTCATTGAAAAGGACAATAGACCCTTCTTAAATCCGAGCGACCGTTGCGTATGAATACAATTTGTTATATTCGTATGCATCGAGAGCTTCTCAATGCTCAATAATGTAAAAATAATAATATACAAATATAATAGCTTTAAGCAAAATATTACCATTTTTATACTCGTATGTAATTTTTCCTACTCAGAGTTCACTTTTAGCCTATTACAGAAATAAATTTATAGAACATAATGCATAAAGAAATAATACAATTTTATTAAGTATGCATGCGTGAATGTGTGTATATTGTGTTCAATTAGCCGCCATGCCTATTGTCGCAAAGGTTGCTCCAGTCGGGCACATGCTCGTTTCTCAAAAACGCCTCCTTGGAGAACGAGCGCGTTTGAATCAAATCCGTTGCCCCACAGAGGGCACCACCCAGCCAGGCCGTGAAATTTTGTTTGCCAATTGTGTTGTAGAACTTAAACTTTAGATCGCCGTGAAAGCGTTCCGCATAGTAGCTATCGTTTGCTAACAGATGCTGCAGCTCCGCCTTGAGGCGTGCCATCAGGCCCATAACCATAGCCCCTCCGCCAATCACAAAAATGCTCTCGACAAGGGCGCATCGCACATCGATACTGCAGTCGAGTATGGCGCGCAGTATTAGATGCGGAAGGCTGTCGCGCTCGTTATTCTGCTCGAACATCAGCTCGTAGGCAGACTCCCGGACGCTGCCCGCTATGCTGATGACGGCGTCATCATCACAGATCGCATAATCAACATTTGGCAGTGGTGTCGCCTCTATGTCGGGCTTCGCCTGGGCACGCTCAAAGCTGTTCACAAAACAGGTGCGTATCTTGATGTCCTCCAGCACGCTGGGCGTCAGTAGCGACTCTTTGACGCCCGTTATCAGCAACTGCCTTTTGATCTCGTCGTGGATAGCACTGCTGCCATAGCTTTGATCCTTAAAGGCAGACATTATCTGCACGCCGCTAAACACAGGCATTACGGTCGTCTCGCTGTAGCCAATATCCACAACGAGTCCGGTGTGCACGGCAAGCGTGGAGAGCGCTATAAGATGAGTGGGCACAAACAGCACGGAAGATACATCGAAGTGAATGAAGAGTGCTCGTGCCAGGGTCTGTCGTATCACGCTCTGTCCAAAGATATTTTCCACAATAACAAATTTACGCTCCTTGGGACTGACCAGTAGATGTCTGCAAGCAATCACAGTTTATTTAAATATATATATCAATATATACAACAAAGAAAAGAAATAAAGCTTCGTTGCTCCCTTGCAGACTTTTTCTTGTAGATTTAACATAAGTATATAATTGTGGTGTATGTATTTTTAACAATTTTATAAAAATTATAGAAAACTTGTGAATTACTTGAAGAATATGGTTTGCAGAAAGTCCACAATTTGATCGTAGAGCTGTTCGGTGGCCGCGTAATCGAAGAGTCGTTTTGTCTCGCCAGTTGTGGTAAGCACCACCTCTGTGGGTATGATTTTACGTGGATTGGCCTCCGCCGCAAAGCCGAGCCTAAAAAGCAAAAAAAGCAACGATTGTGATGATATCATATCTCCGGGCACCAAAAACTAATATATACTCACTTTGTGTATGCATTGCCAATGTCCAGCACAATTGGGGGCTTCTCCTGCATAACGGTCTCATACAGTGGCATAATGGTTGTGCTTTTTGGACTGATATCAAAATAAATTAACTAAACTAAGTAATAACTAAGAAATAACAAAAAGTTTCGTGTTTGCAAATAATGATACCGATAACATTTAACTAACATTTAATTGCACTTATCGATGCATTGCTTAAATATCGATATTATCAACACGCTCAGCTGATTGCGTATCTAACGCGAAAATGTTGTTGAACCGGTTTTGTTTATTTGTGGAAAATTAGTTTTACACACAAAATTAAATAATACAAATAATAGATTATTATTATTAAAAAAAAAAGAGATGAGCTACATACAATTCGAGAGCGGGCGCGAAAAAGAAAAGGCGCGAGAGCAGTTAAGAGAAGCTCGCACCGAGCTGCTTAAACAGGTAAAAACTTAATGAAAACACCAATTGTATAAAAAGTTAAAAACTACCCCAATCAGGCAAAGGAGCGAGCGGAGGTGCGCAACAAGCGCGAGTTACAAGCGGAACTGCGCGGCGAGAAAGATTGGATGCTACCAGCGGTAGCTAACAAATTGGACAAGTTAAGCAAAGCCAGTAGCAGCAGCAAGTCAAAGAAATCCAAGAAGTCCAAAGCAAAAAAAGACAAAAAGAAAAAATCCTCCAAAAAGAAGAGCAAAAAACGCAGGCACGATAGCAGCAGCGATGGTGAAAGTGACAGCGATAGCTCCAGCTCCAGTTGTGGTTCTGACAGGAAGCAGCATAGACGTCACAAGAAATCGAAGAAGAGGGAAAGTAGAGCGGATGAGTGGGTGGAAAGTGAGCCCGTCCAGAGTGAGCCCAACCCCGCTGCTGTGCAACGTGACAACTGGATGACAGGCAGTGATGCGCTAATGCTAAGAACCTTTACCAAAGAGCGCAAAGAGCCAGCGAAGCCCAATGAGAAGCTGCAGCAAATTGATGCCTACGATCCATCTAAGAGCAAACATGAACTGAATCCATACTGGAGAAGCAACGGCACTGGCCTGCCCGGCTTTCAGCGACCGAAAGCTGACGATGAGCCTGATACAGATAGTCGACGCCAACAAGAGCAACAACAGCAGCAAGCAACAAGCAGCGCGCGCAATTGGCAAAAGAGCGCAACAGTTGCCACAGTTGTTTCCAACAAGGAGCGCAGCTTATCTCCAGCCAGCTGCCCGTCAGCAGATGCAGCGGCAGCTGCTGCTTCGGACGAGGAGAGTGATGATGAGCAGTCGTCGTGTCTAACGGATGAACAAATCAACGAGTTGGCCTCCAAGGCCCTCAAGGCTGAACTCAAAGGCAAACTTGAGCTGGCGTCGGAGTTCCAAAAGCAGGTGGAAACGGCACGAAACCAACGCAACGAGCTATTGGCCAGCGGCAAAATGCAACCAGATGCTGCCAAAGCCCAACAGAATCGGCACCGAGATCGAAATCAGAATCGGGATCGTAATCGTGATCGGGATACAGATGACGTGCTACTTACGCGCACGGATGCCAGCGGCAATGTGCGTCCGCTGATGCAATCACGATCGGGAGCTGCACAGTTGGATCCAAACACAGTGCATAGCGGACGCAGGGGAGTTGGCGAGAAGCGAACCAACAAAAAGAAGCTGGACACCCATGTGGATAGGCAGCGAGTGCGCTATTTTGCGGACGATGATCGCTATGACATCAAGCAAATGGTAATTGCAGCTGTTGAGTAATTAATCCTATATGTAAATGGATAGCTAAGTTTAGCCTGACAATTATAATTCGATTTATTTTATTATATTTATTTTATGTACAATATCTTGTTATACATCAAATAATTTTGCTTCAATTCGTAATCCATTTTTTGTTCAATTGCAGTTCGAGCGTGAGAAGCATGCAACAGCTGCTGAATCGAATCTGCAATACGCTGATATCGTATCGAAGCACAAGAATCCCAACGATGATCTCGAGGACATATTTGCGGACAAGGTGCGCCGAAACATTTCCGAGACGGATGCCGCAGCGCGTGAAGTGCGTCAGGCAATCAGCGAGCATCAGAAACTGACCGCCACGCTGGAGAACTGTGAGCGTTGCTTTGACTCGTCGCGCCTGGACAAGCAACTGTTGGTCGCCATGGGCTCGAAGGTCTATTTGAGCCTACCCAGCCATGTGGGCCTGCAGAGTGGACATTGCATATTGACGAGCATGCAACATGCAGCCGCCTGCACTTTGCTCGACGAGGATGCCTGGCAGGAGCTAAATGATTTTCGTAAGGCATTGACTCGCATGTTTGCCGCTCAGCGCAAGGATGTCATATTCTATGAGATTGCCAATAAGTTGCACCGGCGACCACATCTTAGCCTACATTGTATTCCCATACCGGAGTCACACGCGGAAATGGCGCCGTTCTATTTTAAGAAGGCCATTGAGGAGTCGGAGCAGGAGTGGTGCATCAACAAGCAGCTGATATCGTTGAAACAGAAATGCCTACGCGCTGCCATTCCAAAGGGTCTTCCCTATTTGTGGATAAACTTTGGCATGGAGTCCGGCTTTGCTCACGTCATCGAGGATCAGGAACGTTTTCCTGCCAACTTTGCACAGGTTTGTCGCCGAATGAATAATTATATATCGCATATTAATAAAGCATTAATTCAATCTTTCAAATTCAGGAAATAATTGGTGGAATGCTGGATCTGAATGCTAAATCGTGGCGCAAACCGCACAAGGAGAAAAACATCATTGCCAAAGTTAAATCATTTGCTGATAGTTGGGAAAAATATGATTGCACAGAACATTAAGCAATTTATATCAAAAATAATTTAATAATTTAAATTAAATCATTAAATAAATATGCATGTTAGATAAATCGTGTTTTATATGCAATCACTATCGGCAAGAATAATAATGTATTCGAAAACCCAATTCTCTTCAGAGCTATGCTTAAATTCGCCATTTGTCTTATTAGACATTTATAAAATTATATTCATTTAGTTTTCTTATTTATAAAATTTGAATTTTTTAAATCGAGTTGTATATCGAACATAGTCGCTAAATATCGATAAGTAATTTCATGGGCCAACTTATCAGCACTGGCGGTGTTTGTTTCGATGAGGTGGCAGCCTTGTCTGCTACAATAAGCGCAGCCAACTTCACTCGCCCTGTTCTTTTTTCCGGTTGACTTTGACAAGAAAGGTAGTGGCTCTTTTTCGTTTTCGTGAATATTTTTTTTTTTATTATTACAAATAATTGCAAATGCAATACAATAAATGAAAATGTGTGTTAAATAATGTGACAGAGTGAGCGATGCAATCGAAACATGCCAACATGTAAATTAAATGAGACTCGGCGTGCGTTCAATGAATGTTGTTGTCTCTGTGCGTGTGTGTGCGAGTTTGTGTGTGTATTTGCGAATAACAACGTGTTTTTATTTTTTTTTTTTATAACTGCTTTAAATACAATGGTGTTTTTTTTGTTTCTTTTTAGATGCCAGGCGTCACAGTAAAGGATATTGACCAACATGCCGTTACCAAGGCGGTTGCCGTCTTCCTCAAGAAGTGAGTTTCTGTCAACAACTACAAAAACTTTGAAATTAAAAAAAAATCCAGCACAAACTTTAAATTGATGCATTCCTCACCTAACCTCAAACTTACATACAAAAAACGTCGCATTTTAATTGTATTTCTATGTTTTAGGACTGGCAAATTGAAGGTGCCCGATCAAATGGACATCATCAAGACGGCCAAATTCAAGGAGCTGGCACCTTACGATCCCGACTGGTTCTATGTGCGTTGCGCCTCGATTCTGCGTCACTTGTACCATCGCAGTCCAGCTGGTGTTGGCTCGATTACCAAGATCTATGGCGGTCGCAAGCGCAACGGCGTCCATCCCTCGCACTTTTGCCGTGCCGCTGATGGAGCTGCGCGCAAGGCGCTGCAGGCTCTGGAGCATGCTCGCCTCGTCGAGAAGCATCCGGACGGTGGTCGCAAACTGAGCTCGATTGGACAGCGTGATTTGGATCGTATTGCCAACCAGATTGTTGCCAAACAGCGTGACGCCGCTAAGCAGACGGGCCCCATCGTTATTTCCAAGTAAAAGCGGATGATGATATGAACGCGATTGTCTGGTGTGTTCTTCTTGAGTGGGGATTAAACAGACTTTTTTTTATTGTATTGTAAGCGTTTTTTGATGCTCTTGGCGGCAAACTACACACAAACCGATAATATAAGATCATGAAAGTCTACAAATTATAATTGTAAATCTGCACAATATTTTTCTCTGTACTGTAAACATGTTGCATATTGATAATGGATTACTAGTAAGTCTAACAAGGAGGGATATTTTTTAGCAAGGCTGCCAAGCGCTAAGAATAATCATAGTCAGTCGGCAAAAATGTGCGATGCTTTGTGCATTATATTCTTGGGTAAAATGTGTTTCAATCAGAGTCCATTTTTATATATTTTGGCTGGCTACACTTATGTTATCAAGGTAAGAATTCCATTATTCTAAGGCACGTGAAAGACTACGTTCTGCCCGTTCTTCAATTTCGATCCAATCATCATCGTCGTCGTCACTGAATCTGGAACATTTATGACTGGTGTTTGCAATTTCTTGAGCCTGGTCTAGGCAAGTTACATTTTTAATGCCAGGGGGAAATATCCAAATATCTCACTTTTTCAGCTATTTAAGTATAGAAGTATCTAAGGAGATGATTACTATTGCACGAATTAATGGACATATCAACGTATCCAAATAAATATATAAACACATATTTATTTAATAGAATATTGAACTGTCGTGTCTAACTACAATATATCCAAATAAATATATAAAAACACATACTTATTCAATATAATATTGAGCTAGCGAGTCTGCTAACTACAAGCCTCTATTAACAGATTCGTGGACTGTCTTTGCAATATACAATAGATTATATGCATTTTTATTTGATTTATAATAAATTTATTAAATTTGATGAACACACTTTGTGTTCCCGAATGTTTTTTTAGAGCCTTAGGACTAGTGCGTATGTTAAATAGTTTACATTTAACCTATTACCCACTGGTGGGCAATGCTGAGGTATGCTAAAGTACGCCGAAGGTCAGACTCTATCAAGGGCCTCGACCATGACAATGCTGTTGCCACGAATTACCTGAAAAAGTTGAAATGATTAACGTTCGTTAACAGTTTGCACTGCATTTAAGTTCATGATAAGTACCACCATTCCGATGGTATTCTTGGTGTTGTCCTTGCACTCCTCGATGGTCTCGTCGAGCACAACGTTCATGAACGGATCAAATCCCCGTAAGATGCCGGTGACTGCGCGGCCGCCATTTAACTTGAGCATCATGCGCTTGTCCATGTACCTAGAAAATAAATGCATTATTTGTCATTACAACTTGTTAGCCACACATACACACTTACTTTTTAAGCTCTGGTGGATGTGCTTTTGACATTTTTATTTATTTATTTATTGTATTTTGCAAACAAATGCGCGAGTGAAGCTAAAATAGATTGCGAACGTGATGAGTGTGACCGTTTTGTTGTTAATGCTTAGACAGTGCTGTAAGATGCGTGGTAGTAGGGCTATCGAGTAGAGTACTGTATTTCGTATATATTTGGGTCACGACTTGCACACAAACAATACTATCGAAAGAATCGGCAATCGTTTTGCAGCTCTCTCGTTGCAACTCGAGCAACGATAACTACTAGCATCGGCAATTAATGTTTTAAGTTTATTTTTATTAGTTCTCAAATTGTGTTTGTTTTTTGTTTCTGTTCTGTAAGATATTATTATGTTAACGAATAGATAACGATGACTACAGTTGCACTCGGCAAGCATGCAAATAGTTAATGTGAAAGTCGATTGAAAGCGCATAACACGAAATCTATATAAATCGCGTCCGTCGTTGTTGCTGTCGCTATGCTTGTGTGCGTGTGTATGTGTACGTGACATACGTGTGCCTGTGCTTGTGTGAGTTAGTGTGTGTGTGTGTGTCAGAAGACTGCCGTTTGTCGTCGCCTTTCCAACGGGCTAAAAGGGCGGGTAAAAAGAAAAGTCAAAAAGGGCTGACGAAAGTGCAACAGATACTACAGAAGCAACAGTAGCAACTCCTCCTCCACTCGCTTCCCACACTTGAGCAATTGACGGCTCCATAACGGAACACGCTAAAATGTTCACAAAGAAAAAGAAGAAACCGCTGATCTCGATGCCGAGCAATTTCGAGCATCGCGTCCACACGGGCTTCGACAAGCGTGAGAATAAATATGTGGGTCTGCCATTGCAATGGGCCTCCATTGTGGGCAACAATCAAATACTGAAGTCGAGCAATCGACCCCTGCCCCTGGTCGATCCCTCCGAGATCACGCCCACCGAAATTCTCGACCTGAAAACAATTGTTCGTCCGCATCATAACAACAATAAGGCGGACACCACATCGCTAAATAGTAGCAACACCATGTTAATGACCAATACGCCGGCAGGTTCATCAATTCTGCCTGGCAGTCAACCTGGTGGGCAGTTGCAGCAACAGCAGCATCTACAGCCGGGCCTACAACAAGGTCTGGTACTGCCGAAGACATCGCATGTGGCACGCTCGAATTCTTTGCGCAGCTCCAGTCCGCCGCGTGTGCGTCGCATGGCCAATGTCCCGCCATCCGTTCCCGAGGAGGAGGCGGCTGTGGCGGCAGTGGCGGTGGCTTCTTCAGGCACGGCCACACCCACACCAATGACGATGCCTGGCCATGGGTTTAAGCCGCCACAGCCGATGCCACACAACATGCTCTATCCCAGTCAGCATTCACATGCGCATCCACACACGCATCCACATGTACATCCACATCCCAATGGCGGCGCTGGTACTGGTCCGCTTGCCGTGCGCACTGATCAATATCGTGGCGTTGGCAGCGGCGGCGGCAACTTGGCTATGCCCGGCATACAACAGCAACAGCAGCACCAACAACAAACATCGCCAGTTAGCTCGGTGGCGAGTGCAACGCGATCGACGCATTCGCATCACAACAACAACGGCCAGAGCTTTTCAATGTATCCTGCCTCCCAACAGCAACAGCAGCAACCAAAACTGATCGGCGATCAGAATCAGAATCCACACGCCAAGATCGCATCGCGTGCATCCAGCTCCAGCGGCAACGCTGCTGCCCTCGCTGCCCAAGCTCAGGCTCAATCGCAGTCACAGCCCAAACAGGAGCAGCGACTCACACACGAGCAATTCCGTGCTGCATTGCAGATGGTTGTCTCCGCTGGCGATCCTCGCGAGAATCTCGATCATTTCAACAAGATTGGCGAAGGATCCACCGGCACCGTTTGCATAGCAACCGACAAGTCAACAGGCAAGGGATCACTCAGACTTCAAAAAATTGTTGAACGCTTCTTAAATAAATTTCTACATATTGTTGCGTCTTTTAGGTCGTCAAGTGGCTGTAAAGAAAATGGATTTGCGCAAACAGCAGCGACGCGAGCTTCTCTTCAATGAGGTGGTCATCATGCGCGATTATCACCATCCCAACATTGTGGAGACATACTCCAGCTTTCTGGTCAACGATGAGCTCTGGGTGGTCATGGAATATCTCGAGGGTGGCGCACTCACCGACATTGTCACACATTCGCGCATGGATGAGGAGCAAATAGCCACTGTGTGCAAGCAGTGCCTAAAGGCTTTGGCCTATTTGCACTCACAGGTGCGTGACCAACATAAGCAACAAAAACAACAACACCAACCACTCAGCCTAAAGCCTCGCCCAATGTCTTCTCACTTGCCTCTTGTCTGGCTACGAGTGCCTTTCTATTCAGTTCTTTTGTGCGCTTTCTTTGCGCCCCGCTTTCGCGACGTGCATATTGTGGTTGTTTCGGTTTGGTTTGGTTTGGTTTCAATTTCGAAATTGTCACCACTGCGTGTGTAATGCGATAAGTGGGTGGCGCGACTTTTCGCTGCTAGTAAGACTGGCACTGAAATTGGAACTGAGACTGAGACTGGCACTGGGTCTGGGCTGATGTTTGTTGCTGATTGTTACCTTTTGCAAAGTCAAATCCAAATGTTTGTCAACAAAATTAACCTAAAAGCGTATAATTGGCTTAGGCAGGGCAAGGGTCTTATTTCTGAAATGTTATTATACAGACTTAATTTATATAATTTAAGGGCTAGTTGATTTGATATTTACAATTTTACCTATTTGGCAATTAATTGCAAGTCTGTCTGTAGTACATACATACCGAGTAACGATTTTATAGCATAACATATTCAGATCAGCAAACAGAAAAGACTCGAAAATGATCTGTAAATTTGCAATTTAAACGTTTTATTTAAAGATTTACTTTACAGCATGTAGTCCCGAGGAGATACTTGACTGGGTATCTTATAGTCTTGAACTCTTACCAACATAGTTCATCTATTAATTAATTTTATCTTATTATTGTCACAGGGCGTCATCCACCGTGACATCAAATCGGATTCCATTCTACTGGCTGCCGATGGACGCGTAAAGTTGTCCGATTTTGGTTTTTGTGCGCAGGTGTCACAGGAGCTGCCCAAGCGCAAATCTTTAGTGGGTACACCATATTGGATGTCACCGGAGGTTATATCGCGCCTGCCATACGGTCCCGAGGTGGACATCTGGTCCCTGGGTATTATGGTCATCGAAATGGTCGATGGCGAGCCACCGTTCTTTAATGAGCCGCCGCTGCAGGCGATGCGCCGCATACGGGACATGCAGCCGCCGAATCTAAAGAATGCCCACAAGGTATCGCCACGGCTGCAATCGTTTCTTGATCGCATGCTGGTACGTGATCCTGCGCAGCGTGCCACCGCCGCTGAGTTGCTGGCGCATCCGTTTCTGCGGCAAGCGGGCCCGCCATCGCTTCTGGTGCCGCTGATGCGTAACTCAAGGCATCACACCTAGGCACTCCTTCGAGGACAGCACGTCATTGTTACACTTGGCTGCAGGATAATGAATAAGAAGGCACTGCTGCCACTATTCTACCCTTTATATATTTTCAATCCACTTAAATGTAGTATTATTCATTTTTGATTGGCTACGCTTTTCGTTCTCGGCTATTGCTACTTAAAACTGTAAACTAAAAACTGTAAACTATAAACTGTAAACAGTAAACTGTAAACTGCAGTTGTACACAGCGTGTAGTTTAATACCCCCGCATTCCACCTTGTAAAGTCTCATACATTTGATGTACTGTGTCCATTAAGTATTCCGTGTTGACATTCAGCAAATGCTATAAAATATGTTTTATTTCTAAAAATTAGTAGTTAAAATCCCTTCCCTACCCTATAACCACAACACCAACAAATTTTTGTTATTGTTTATTCATTTAATATGTAGCTTTTTTTTAATTTGTTTTTTGAACGCAAAATGTGCCTTTCTCGAAACAGACTTAAGGAAAATTTAAAACTATATTACCATATATATATAAAGTGACCATGGAGGACAGCAATCGGATAGTTACTGCCGTTTAACCAATGCGCAGCCATTGAAAATGTTATTTGTATTTTACACAATCGCCATTTGGTAATAGCTTATTCTCAATTATAGTGTTCTAAATCCAAACCAAACCAGATCTATTAATTTTGTAACTGCATTTCGTGCTCTGCTCTTTCACATTATTTTTACTGTCTCAAAAGTGCAAGCGCGCACAGTTCTTGTCAATATATTGGTTTAACTCTTATTATTATTATTATTATAATTATAATTTTTTTTTGCGTATTAATGTTGGCAGCTGCATTAACATTGTTTGAATATATAATGCTGTAAGAGGATTAAATATAGTATATTTATGAATATTTATCATAAGTATTGAGAAACAACGAATATAAATATATATATGTATCAAAAATATTGCTCACACATCCATCGAAATTTTCATATATATAAACAAACATACATGCATACATAAATACATGAATACATACATACATACATACAAAACATGCATATAATATGCTTAAGCAAGCCTGAACTTATTGTTGACAGTTGAACGCATGCTCCAAGCTAAAGCTCTATATAATATACCTATGTATAGCAATTATTTATATCAAAAATAAGTTCTATCTATTAAAGAAATACATTTCAACTTGCTCGAATGTAACGAAAATGTGACATTTGTGAACTGTTAAACCCAAGATAACAAAATACATTCCCCCCCCAATTGAAAACCCAATTATAAGTACATTTTTTACATTCTATTTTACCGTGGTCTGTAACCACAATCGAATAAAAACAAATGTGTGAAACATACTTGAATATGTTATTTTATTTTGTTTTTTTTTAATAACTTAAGACATCAAGGACTCGAAATAACATCCGAAGCGTTTAGATAGCTTTTGAACCAACAAGAATCTTAGGCTTTAATGTTAATCCCTGTTAATGTTGATCCCTGCTTTCCTTGAATGGCATGTCCTCTAAATACATGCAAGAAATTGACTTGTAAATTCATATATTGAATCCAAATAAATGGGGTTTGTCCTGCCTAATCTTAAAGAACGAAGGTCCTCCTCCGGCAAAATTGACTACTGCTGTTTTGGAAAATCTGACATGGAATGACTGACCTAGAATTATTTGTCTAAATCTTGTCTAATTGTCCTAGCCTTCTGGGGCATCCAAAAAGTATGCCATATTGATATTTTGATATTGTCCTTTATCCTTTATATTAAAGATCTTCGAATCGAATGCAATCAAATATCTTTTCAGTTCCAATTGTTTTGGTTTACATTTTGACCCAGAGTTGCCCAAGCAAAAAAACAACAAATTAATTTCTTTAAAATATTTTTGATCAATCTTTTTCTTTTATTTATAATTGTTGTTTGATGTTTGTTATTTTAATTATTATTTTAGTTTATAAATTGAGTAGTGAATAGGTGAATATGGAAATAGATGTGTGTGCAGACATATATGAGCTATATATATTCAGTATAAATATACATACACAAATACATAAGCACAGAGAGTGTAGGATGGTGGTGTATTTGATATGTTTTGATTTGTGTGTGTGTGTGTGTGTGTTGTATGTTGTGTGTGCTTTTCTGCTTACAATGCACACACACACACACACACACACACCACACACACGCAATGCTCCCACACTAAAAATCAAATTGTGTACTAAAAACTAAACGGCAGATCTTCAGCTGCCCATAGCTAGCCATGAGTGTGAGTGAGAGGGCAACAAAAAGAAGGAGAGAGAGAGAGATAGAAAGTGTGTTTTGTGTTTTTTGTTTTGTTTTTGTTTTAGATAATTGTAGAAAATATTTTAGTTGCGCTTCCTCAAAGCCAAGCGACTGCTAAGCGGACGCTTGGGCTTTGGCTCCTCCTCCTTCTGCAGCTGCTCCGATTCCTCGGCGGCGGCATCCACCTCTGGCTCAGATCTCACTGGCTTGGACAGCTTGCGACGGTTCACTGCAAATAAATGTGGGTGTTATTGATTGATGCTGACTGAGAGTTGACTTCGATTTCAGTTAACTTACGTGCCGCATTGCCCTTGTAGCCTTTGGCGGGTGAAGCTGGTGCCGGCGCTGGCGCCGCTGCTGCAACGGGTTCATCTCGCTCGGCGGGTTCCTGATCGTCGGACTTCTTGGCCTGTTTGCTGGCTGGTGCCTTCTCGGAGCGATGCTTCTTAGCGTTTTGCTGGCGACGCTTGAGTGAGTTCAGGAAATCATCATTGGAGCGGAAGGGCCGAATCACGGGACCAACCTTCTTGGGCGCCTCAGTTGTGGTGGTCGTCGAGCTCGCTAAGGCGGCGTCATCATGCTCATCTCCATACTGGGTATTCTCGCCGGCACCGGCTTCCTCATTGTACTCATCCTCCTCTGCGGCATCATCGTGCGCTGGCGCCGCTGTTGTCGTTGTCACCTTGGCCGCCTTGCCAACGGGGCGACGCAGTGCAGCGATTCTCTTGGCTCCACCCTCCTCCTGGGCGGCCACCAGCCCGTAGCAGAGCGAGCAGCAAATGAAAAGCAGGCAGCTGCAAGTGCAAATAAATAAAATACAAATTAAATATAAATTGATATTATCGTAGGTTATGGATACAAGTTATATGTAATTAAATCAAATTAATAAAACATAAAAATTATTGGTATTTGTTATTTACTGTAAGATATAATTTGTAATTAATAATAATAATAATAATTGGTTTTATCCAAAGAAATCATCTTTATTATTGTCAAAAAAACACCAAGCAATTTATTTTATTTGATAAAAATAACTTGAGTATTTGATTTTACTGGATTGGCTAATATTTCACGAATAGGTTGGGAAATCATATTTAGCTTAAAGTTAAAGATTAATGTAAATTATAATAAACATAGTAAAATGCATATTTTGATCCATTAAGCCGGCTGGGGAAAGAAAATGATTTGAGAGCAAGCGATTTACATATATATGTTGCTTAACGACCACCACAAGGCATCTCTATAAACATTTTAATATATATGCATATCTAATAAACATATAAACATATATACATATATATATATTTATTTTTTTCAGTTGAGGTTGTCTGGTTGAACGGGTTGTGCTGAGAACCTGAACCGGACTTTGATATTAGCCACGTAAGATGCATAAAATGTATGTCTAAAATACGTATTCGTTTGATTAGCAATACAATAGAAATATATATATATATATATATATATATGTATTAGGATATATATATGTTTGCGTTGCTACCTCTTCATTGTCAGTCATATTTTTCCGTTTTTGTTGTTTTTTGTTTTTTGTTTCTTGCGTCTAAGATGTGCTAACAATTATTTGGGCTTAAAGGTCAGCTAAACGGGTTTTTTGTTTTGTTTGTATTTTGTCTTTCACTTTCGATTTAAAATTTATACCATTACGAATACTAATGTTGGGCTAGTTTCTGTTTTCGATTTCGATATTGGTTTGGTTTTGTTGCTGTTTCTTAATCGCTATATTTTTACTTGTTGCTAAAAAAAAATCGATATTGGCGGCAAAACTTGTTTTGATATGCTTCGGGAAGTATTGTTCCTATGGCCTGTTAGCCAGGCGCCGCACCCATTGTTGCAGCTTCCCAAAAGGCAGCAGGTGCTTATGCAAAAGGCAATAGCAACAATAGCAACAACAACAGCAATAACAATAATAGCAGCAACACAGCACACCAACAACATAAACCAGTTGCCTGTTTTTTCCAACGCCAGAATAAATTTAAATGCGCAAATGATCGGCACATGCAATTGGCTAATAACGGTAAAATGTGCAAGCCAACGCCAAGTAAATGAAGTCATGAGGGAGAGGCTTAGCTCAGTTCAGCTTTGCGCCCCCACACAGTTCCCATTCCCCGCCTCCCATCCCCTCGCCGGATCATCTACCCCTTGTTGTTGCTATTTTTATTTTTAGGTGTTGCTGTTGCTTTGGCTTTGGCTTTGTCTTTGGCTGCGATTGTTGCTGTAGCTGTAGCTGTGGCTGTTGCCGCCGGGTTGCATCTTTTTGCATTGATTAGGGTCAACTGTGGCATGTCCAAGCGACTCTTTGCATTTCAATCGCCGCACAACTTATGCAACTTATGCATGGAAAGGTGAAAGGCGTTGTTTATGTTGTTGCTGTTGTTAGTCTGTTTGTTAGTGTTGTTGTTGTTGTGGTTGTTGTATTTTATAATGTTGTGGGTGCGTATTTGGTTTCGTGCCTGGCATTATAACTTCTTCTTTACCACTTCTTAATCAAAATTCAAGTCAACAGTTGGGATCGTAGTTGGCGTTGGTGTTGAAGCTGGAGCTGGAGTGTGACTACATTTCCATGTCCAGTGCCTGCCATGTCCATATGACATTTGGCGTCTCTAGTCGCCAACCGGTTTTTAGCATTTGAACGGAAACAGCTGGGAAACTGCTGAAACGCTTTCAGAAACAATGCCGCACATTTCTAGCCAAGCCCCGAAAAAAAGGTTTTTGTTCAACAACAACAACAACAACAACAACAACAACAACGACATCAAAAATCTGTTATATAAGCGAACATTAGTTGCAAATTTTTGATAAGAAAAATATCAGCAAAGCGCCAAGAATCTTTAAGTGGTTGGCGGAACCACTTGTTGAAAGATGCAGCATCATCATCAACAACATTATAAAGAGCACCAAAGCTGGTATGCTCGACTAGCCGCTACCCTATGGCAAGATAAAAAATATATAAATATTAATTGCTGCTTAATAGGTAATCTGAGCAATCTGTTTATGGCCATTACAATAGGGCAATGCTTGGATATATTCAAATGTGCATATTTGATGGGTTCACAGGGTATTAAGGGGACTATCGATTGGCCACTTTTGTTTGTGGTATGGAGTGTGCGTAGTCGAGAGCTTGGTCAACAACACTTCGCAGTTCAGTTAAAAGTTAAAAGTTTTTTTTACTGATTTTAAGTATTTCGTTAACGCATGTTTATTGTTTTTTTTAGTGTGTTTGTTTTTTTTTATTTCACTCTTTGGTTTATCGCATGATTATGATTTGCATTTGCGGAATTGGTTCATGGCGATGGCGTCATGGGCTGAACTTTATTTTGTTGTACAAACAAGCTAAAAAGCTTTTTCTTCGCCAAAAACAAAATGTGTCTGTATTATTTTGGCATGCCCCCAAAACGGGTCACTATGCTAATTGCTGCATCTACAGTTTGAAATAAGTATTGGTATCGGCCATGGGTAAAGTCTATATGCATATATGTGTATGTATGAACATATTTATATATATGGGGCGTTTCTAATGGTCAAATACAATTAGCGGTACTAAAAACGTGCGCATTTGTTGCTGTTCTTGTTGGTAACTGTTAATTTTTTTTTATTTTTTTTTTTTTAATGTATTTGGTGTTGTTATTGCCGTTAAAGTGGGTTCAATAACGGTGCATTGTGGCGACGACAAGTACGTGTGGCGTGTCACAGTTAAAGCCATAATCGAAGTCGAAGTCGTAGTCGTTGTCGTAGTCGTTGTCGTTGTCGTTTGTTGTTAAAGCCGTGGCCAATCAGTTAGTCAAGTCAGCGACCAGTCGCAAGTTCGCTGCCTGAGTCTTTTGATTTGTGTGTTACAGTTTTGTGTTGTTTGTTGTTGGCTTGCATTGAGTTTGGCTTATGAAATGCATACACACGTATGTGCGACACGTATACATATACATACATACAGATATATATATATATATATTAACACTTTGTTGCCAATATTAACAGTTTGGCAAAGTCCTTGAAAATAACGTTAAGCAAAATAATATGGGTAAATTATTAATCTGTTGCTAGCAACATCAATAATCAATAATTGACAAACTGACAGGCAGAAATACGTATACACAATATTTATGATACACACACACATCTGTGTGTTGGTCTGTGTGTGAGTATTCTGGTTTGCCTTTTGGCATGCACATGATCTGATCTCTCTTATTTAAATAATATTGCATAATGCGAGCGATTTGTGGCAAAAAAAAAGACTGAAATAAAACGCATGTAACGCAAGCGAAACTAAATTAAAATCCTGATCTTGCCGTCAAATGTGCGCTTGTTGCTTATGTTGTTGTTGTTGTTGTTGTTGCTGGCGTTTCTTGCCTCTCTGTGATTAATTCCCCCACACGCTATGAGATTAACATACATATTAAAGTAAACTACAACTGGTGTAAATGTATACATAAAATATGTATATACATATCTTTATGTATATATATGTATATATATATGTATATATATGCTTGAGTATTTCTGTCAGCTTTCATTAAAAGTGCAACCGTTAATTTATAAGACAACGCTGCAGCAACAGCCTGCTCCCAGCAGCAACCGTCACAGCCGCAATGCCTGATAATTAATCCAATATACTCGCATTTAATGTACCCATTCCCCTTCCACCCCAAGCATCTCCCACAAGTAGCTCCCCAATCAGCTTCTAGCTAACTTGCCAATTTGGTCGCCATGTGTTGCTGTGTCGTTCGAACGGCATTTGTAACATCAACGACAGCAACAGCAGCAGCAACAGCATACAGCACCAGCAGCATCAGCTGGCGACCTTGAAACATTTCTTTCAATCAATGCAGCTGACAGCTTGACACACTGACAGACGGATCGGACAGACAGACAGACAAAGAAGACGCTCACTTGTCTGCTCACATAATGTGTGCGACTATTGCTGGTTGCTGGTTGCAACTACAGCTGGGAATTGGCATTTGCCATTTCTTTGTGCCGGCAAATGCCACAAAGCAACTACAACCATAACAGCAACATCATTAAAATGATCATCATGATTATTGTAACAAACTTTGGCATTTTGCTGCGTCTATGTGTGCCTATGTGTGTGTGTGTGTTGTTGTGTGTGTAAATGTTTTGAAACGTTGGCGTGTTAAAGTTCAGTTTCGGCATTCCGCTCACAGATTTGTTACACCTACTTTAACGCTTCAGTCGTGCCCAAAAATAAATTCTAGGGAAAAAAACCCAAAAAAAAAATATATATAAATAACGACTAGCAGCTGCCCTATTTTAATTTTTTTTTAAATGTTAATTGATTAATGGTAATTTTTTGAACTAATTAAATTCTGAATGAATTTTCGAAACAGCTAAAATGTCTAACGTATTTAGAAATGTTTATATTTAGATTTGGGCTTCATTTCATCTGCCAAAGAGTGCTTTCCACCAATTTCAAAATAATGCGAATATTATTTGTAATTTCCCCATGCTTTTCAATAAATAAATGTGTGTATTTCCAGTTGCGTTAAACAAGATCAAATTAATATTTCAAACACATCAGCAACAAAGAAATGTTTTAGTTTTACGGCAATCACAGGCAGTTTTTCATAAAAAAAAAGATTTATATAAAAACAAAAAAACAAACGACAAAAATATATACAAAATGTATATAAAATACATATACAAATTTCTCACTCACATGTTGAAGTACTTCATTTTGTCAGTGTATGTGTGTGTGTCTGTGTATTTATAAAACTTGAATTTGCAAAAAAAAAATGATATCAAAAATTTGAAAACGCGCGAAACGAACAAAAAAATTGCACGACGTTTATTCAAATGGAAGACGCACGGGGTGTTCACTGAGGACTGGAGACTGAGGACTGGTGACTGGTGACTGGAGACTGAAGATTGGAGACTGAGTCTGGGGACAACTGAGTGCTGCTTGAGCCACGATCACGATCGACTTCTCGAGGCTGACTGAACGTTACTTATGCCGTGTGCATGGAGTTAACCTACGGCCACCCAATATTTTGTGGCCAACAACACCGTCCGCTGCGGCGCTGCCACTAAGCCAGAAAGCGGCACCAGCAGTCGTAGCTGCGACTGTGATGGTGACGGTGACGGTGACGGTGACGCAGACGGCGACAGCGACAGCGACAACAGGTTGGTGCCCGCCCTAATCCAAGCAACCAACTGTGCCAAATGGAGGAGCTTGCTAGTTAACCAGCTAGCGTGATAGTCGGACAGATGCAGGGCAAGTGGCGGGTGACGGGTGACGGGTGGCTTTGGCTTTGCTATTGACGCAGGCATCACGCGTAATTATATGCAAAGAGTGCAGGAGCACTTCTGGTTTCAACCAATTTGTCATTGCTGCTGTTGCCGACGCCAAACCGAAGCCGAAGCCAACGGCAACGCCAACGCCAACAGCGACGCTGACAGCGCAGCCGACGCTACTTGTAGCTTTTATGCTAGTGACAGGTTTTCTTTGGCTTTGGCCATTCGACGACGATGGCAACGATGGCAACGCAGTCGCTGACGCTTGGCTTTTAAATTTGGCTTTTATTTTATTTTACCCTGTAATCATACAAACGTCTCCAAATGGGAGATTATATGTATTGATTATTATATGTAATATAAGTATTCAAGCATATTTTGGGCATTGCGGAGCTAACAAAAAAATAGTGCTGAAAAAATTCTAGTTTTGGAACAAAATCAATTTGTTGCGGGATATACATATATAAAAATATATATATTTATCGTTCAATCCCCTTGCAACTGATTTACTCTGTTGACTTGTATGTAGAGGGAAATATATATACATATATCGATTTATTGTCCAATCTCTTTGTGTTATCTCATAGATCCCTTAGCACTAGTCTAGGGAATCTCTAAGTCGTCGACTTATTTTGTTTGTGTTGTGCATATGAATATCTTAAACAAATTTATTAATGTTGAGCCAATTGTTGTTATAAAAATGTCGCCGGTAAATCCCGAGCTTGGGACCCAGTCTGGGACTGCATATTAAGATGCGGCATGTAAACAAAAAAAAAAGCGAGAAATATGCCGATTTACATATGCATATATAGAGGCCAATCTTCTTTAACTATCTTTCATATTTCTCATATCTGTATATTGAGTGATTTGCAGATTTGTATAATTTGGTAGATTCATAAGCCATTTTGATCGGCCTTGAACTCAATTAAAAATACTGGGCGCGGGCGAGACTTTAATGACAATAATAATAGTAATAATCAAGCTATAATATGATAATACCCATACCAATGAGGGTCTTTAAAATCGGCATAATAGGGGCAGCAAACAGAAGAAGAAGAAGAAGAAGAAGAGGTGCCGCCTAATTATTATCCAATTGATTGCCAAAGCCACTTGAACTTTTGAAAATGTTCTTCTAGCCAGCAACTGACTCTGACTCTGACTTTGATCACGATTCTAACTGTATCTGTGACTGGACCAATTGCAGATCCAACACCAACTTATTCTGTGGTCACTAACTCCAACTACGACCACAAAACTGACCGACGAGGCCAATTTACCTTGAACTATAAAATGACAATGTCTGCAGGGTTATCGTGGCAGGTGGGGGGGTCAGGGCAGGGCAGGGCAGGGCAAGGCAGGTTGTAAAACTGTGCTTGTAAAAGACATGCATACATAAAAACAACATATTGAAAACTTGTTAAATAATCGTCATCATAACAAGCTGCATTTGCATTGCAGAAACGACACTGAACAAAAAAACAGAGCTAAAGCAGACTAAATTATTTTCAATAATCATCATTTGTTTTTTTTTTTTTTGCATATCCTTAACTAGTTAATAATTTTAATTGTATTTTGAACATGAATGGTTCTTTACTTAGGATCTGTCTGATCTGTGCTGTTGACATTTCAAAACCTTTGCTTTAAATATTTAAATTTTTCGTAGATTTCCGCTCTTTTCTTAACATTTCAAAATAATCATCAATAATGTTTAGAACAATAGAGGTATTCCAAAATTATTTGCTATTTATAAGATGATGAGTAATATATAACTTTTCAACTAAAACATTTTTGTAGTTCGATTGTTCATGAAACAAAGATAAACTACGATTAACTTATTGGAAAAAACGCATTTTTTTTAACATTAATTTTAGTAAAGTTTCCAACTCCGTAAATTACACTTAATTTTTTTCTTTAGATCTTTTTACTTCTAAAACAGAGAAGTTTATTTTAAGTATGTTCAAGTTGCTTCAGGATTACACTATGATCCCTTTATTACTAAGACTTCATATTTCATTTCTTTTAATCTTAGACACAATTTAAATTGTTTGCCATATTGCAATTTTTTTATGGAATTTTCATACTCTTTCAGATCGTAGAGTTATTCAGCCAACATAGATTTGCAGTCTCGATCAGAAGAGTGCAATAGGTTTTCTAGCTTTTCGAATACTATACTAAGATTTTAGTCCGAGATGGGTCATATTTAACTTGGGTCTGCCTTTTAACAACCGGCCCGTGCTTGGCATCTTTGGGCCAGTTGAATGATACGTCAACGACCAAGTCGAATAAATAGCGAATGAAACCTTTGTTGAAAACCAAATCGAATGCAAATGCAAATGTAAGTGCAACCCAATCCAAGCCAATCAAAATATAATAAACTATTTGACCCTGCTTATCTTTTATTCATACAATTTTCTATGCATTACAACGATTTTAAACCTATTATGATAAATGCCGATGATACCCAACCTGAGATTCAGAGACAGACGCCACAGACAAAAGAAACATAGCCAAACCCAGCCACGATAATTTTGGATACAAGAGATATAGAGATAAATGTCAATTCCGAGAGTGTTGCAACAAGGCTGAGGGGCAATCTTTGAGTTAGATTATCTTACCAGAGGGTTTTGACCAAAACACATTTGGACTTATGTGTAAATCATCCTACTTGCCTTTTGCTGAAAGATTTCCCTGCGAAATGAATAAAAGATAAAATAAACATAGATTTATTTAAATACTGCAAATGATACGATAGAGTTGCTGTAAGTTCTTTCAATGTACACATTAAAACACATTAAAATTGAATGGATATTTTTTTTTTTAATATTTTTAAAAGATTTATTATTTGTAAAGTGTAAAATATACACTCATTCCCAATAATTCAGACTTTAACGGAACTAAATTTAGAGTCAAGTTAACATTGTAATATTAGGTAGGAATAATATCAGTATACATGTATTATATATATATATTCTGTAACAATGCTTAGTCATTGACGATGTTGGCGCCACGTAATCGTTTCTTAAAGCTGTTCAGGAGCCGATTCGACATTCTCAAGGTTTGTATGCTGTTGCTCAATGCTGCTGCTGGGCTGCTTGACATAAAATATGAAAACTCGATGTGTGGGTGTGTGTGTGTGTGTGATGGAAAAAAATCAAAATCAGTGTGAAAATATATAAATCAATGGTAAAACAGGATTAAGAAAAATAATAATGAGAGAGGCAAGAAGAAAGGGTAACAAGAATAAGACACAAATTAATAAGGGTAAAAACTTGTTGATAATAATTGATTTTTGTACACATTACTTTATTTACTCGTAGAATTGCGTTTGGGGAAATCCATTCGATTTTAAGAGACATTTAATTACATACGTTGTTAAACTAGAAATAGCATTAAACATAAACGTAATACAACTAATAATATAATAATAATAATAATAATAATAATAAAATAATAATAATAGAAAAAGCGGCTCTTTCAAAGTTCTTTGTTTTTGTTTTTGTTTTTTTCGTTTCTACTAAATGCTAAAAGAAAGTCAAAAAATATGTAGAATGTTTGTGTATTTGTGGTATTAATTAACTGTTAGATTTTGTTGATTTGCTTTTGATTCAGTTTCAATTCGTGATTTGAATCCAATTTGATTTTTCATATAATAGTTTCTAGGCACATTCCAGCTACAACCTAATACATACGAATACGAATATATATATAAATATATATTTTTAGAAAAACTACGTCCAAGACTTAAAAAAAAAACTAATTTTGCGATAAATGCATGTATTTTCCCTCCTGCTACCAATCGAAGCGCCTATACTTTATACAGTTATAATAAACACACGCACACACACACACATACTTGAGAAAAAAAAACGAAAATAATACAGAACGCTGGAGTAGAATAGATTCGATTAGACTTAATACGATTGCTGCCTGTTGAAAAATACACACATACACACACACACACACACACACACACACACACACACACACACATACAATGAAAATAAATAATTTGTTTAGCTTAAGAACTAGAACATATTTGATATTTAATACTTATATGTAGCCTTTACACAAAAACTCTTGTGCCGTTTTTTTTTTTTAAATCAGCGATTACTTGTCATACATCAATATTTCTCTCCTCTCTTTCTTCCCCTCGCTCTTAAGTAACTGCGACATGGTTTTTTTTTTTTTTTTTTTTTAGTTTAACTTTTGGAGTTGTTGTTAGTTGATTGGAATCCAAGTGAAATGTTTGTAACTATTTTAAGCTGCCATGCGACTTATGAATAGTTTATTGTATAACATAGGTGTGTGTGTGTGTGTGTGTGTGTGTGTAATACGCCTATACGTTAGCTCCTTCTTAACTCAGATACGTTTCAGTTTTATATGAGAACAACAACAAAAATTTGGCCAATGAAATTCGCTACAACAAAACTACAAGGCACATACATACATATATATAAACACATATGTATATATATATATACTCATATCTATACGTATATCAACAAAACACATTTATATGCTCAATATATATATATATTGTGTACATAAGTTAATTTAAATTTCGACTCTTATCGTTATCGTCATCGATATATCATAACCGATCTGTCTCGTTCTCGTCATAAGTTTCTGGTTACTTTGCCCCTGGCTTTGGGTTGCTTAAGATCTAACAAAATGTTGGGTACCCATATAAAATACAAAAAAAAATATCCTTGTATATGCATATGTGTGTAACTGTGTGATTTGTGTTTTGTTTTTTACACATGATATGACCGATATGTATATATATATATATTAATACACATATATATATAAACATGGTATACATACATAAGTACAACTAATTTACGAACCTAAGGATTATATAATAGAGAACTTAGTTATCGTTTCTTGTTGTTGTTGTTGTTGTGGAAGTTGACGTTGCCATTTTTCGAAAAAAAATTGTTGTTTTTTTTTGTTTGATTGTTAATAAAGCGGTTCTAACGAGTTTTAGAAGTTGGAAGTAAAAGGCCAACTTGACATTTATATAGCTGTAGTTGTTGTTTGTAAATGAATAAAAAAATATATATGTGTATATAGGTAGGTATATGGTAAATAGGTAGGATAGTAGTATGCATATATAGCGTTAAATTAAGTAAATATTTGTTTGTTATAAGTAGTTGGTAGGTACAAACATTAGATACACTTTTCTTGTTAAAGCAGCCTAAATATATATCGTTAGAATACAACTTGTTTTTCTCTCAATATTCCCAATTCTACATATTCTCATATTTTTTCCGGTGCAACGCCTCCACATGCCTCCAACAATTCTATAACATATGTGCCTCATAGCAACTCTTGTTTCTCTCGTTTCGCTCGTCATCTTCATTGTTTTAACGAAGAGTTGGCCGGCAGCGTGGCTGATCTTTGCACATTCGCCGCGTACGGCTTGTAAGCGGAACGTGTCGATTGGCTGCATCAGCGAGTAGCGAGTAGCGAGTAGCGAGAAGTTCATGATGGATTTGGTGATTATGATGATTTTTATTATTAGCGAGCGAGCGAACGAAACGAAACGAACGAGCGAGTAGATCGAACGAGCGAGTAGATCGAACAAGCGAGAAAAGAAAAATACGAGATTTATTAGCTCAAGATTAGACACACAAAAAGCCTTTAATTAGTAGCAGGTCTTTAAAAGAAATATATATATATAAATATATTGATTTTTTTTAGTTTTTTTTGTTTGTTTGGCAACGTCAATTAGAGAGGAAAGGGGAGGGGAATAGCTTGTGTGTGTGTGTGTATTTTTTTGTTTGGGAGTGGGGTGGGTTTGTAGACCAGCTGTTTTACCTGGGCGATATCTTGCTGCCATCAGTGCTGTTGTTGTTAGATGAGTTCGCCTTGTATCCACTCTTTTGGATACGCTTCAATAGCCGCGCCACCCACAACGATTGCTGCTCGGGCGAGTCGGCCAGCAGCAGCATGTCGCGTGCGCTGCGAGGATCGTGGTGCAGCTTGCAGGGCGCCAGTGGATCATGCTTCTCGACGTGCTCCTTATGTATCTTATTGCGGCATCTACAACACCAAATAAATATATGTATATACATGTACTATATATATACATGTAATATTGTACTTACCTCTTGCATTCGTAGGCCGCCGGCGGCTTAAACAGTTGCCACAGCGGCTTGGAGCATAAATCACAGAACGTTGGCGTGTGGTACGTAATGTGCACGAACTCATGACCTAGACAGAGACAGAGAGAGAGATAAAGAGGGAGAGAAATAAACGGATAAATATATTAATTATATTATACATACATATGCAAATGCATAAAAAATAAAAACCAAAAACAGGTAAAATTTTGTAAATCAAAAATTTGAGTGAATTTTGCACCAATTAATAAATTCGATTTGCAGCCAATTATTTAAATAAATAACCATTAAAATATATATTTTTCTTGAATGATAAAGTTTTACTTTAAACATATATACATATTTTTTTATTTTTTTTTTTTTTTTTTTGGTTGCTTACGTTAGAACTTTCCATTTGCAAATTTTAGGTTGCTTTTTAAGCGTGGAAAAACGAAAATAATCATGACTGATTGAATTAAGCGCTGGGGAATCACAAATATATCTCATCTCAAATATAGCATGTGGAATATAGCAGGCAGGCAGTCAGACAGGCAGTCAGGCAGACAGAAGGCAGAATGCCATTCGGGCAGACACTTACCCTTGTGTATTATGGTGCCAGGTCGCTCCTCATTGCTGCTGACATGCAGCGTCGCATCGAGCTGCTCATCGGGACGATGGGAGGCGCCCTCGCCGGCGTACAGCAGCTGGAAGATGCGCGGAATCTCTTTGGCATCGGCGCGTATAACATCTCCTTGGGTGACGCTGCGCACGTGATACACTTTGCTGTTGGGCACGAAAATAATAAGATTTGTCAACAAACAATACAAAAGATAACTGATTACGAAACCTACCTCAGATCGAGGATGAGCACTGGATCGGTTGTGTTATTCTTGTCGATCTCCGAGTTGTAAAAGATGATTTTGCGAGACGAGACGATCACATATTGACGCTTCCAGCTTTGGCCCCGACGGCTTTTCTGCTTATTTGGAACGGATAGGACGCCCTCGAAGACCGAGTCCTGTGTAAGTGAGAGCAGAGAGGAGTGCTAAATCAGAACGAGCGAGTAGCGAGTAGCGAGTGGCGAGTGGCGAGTAGCGAGAACAGGTTGAATAAAGAAAGCGAGACGAAAACAACGAAACGAAACGGAAGAGAAAACGAAAAAGAAGAGAAACGTGTATGTGTTTTTGTGTGTGTGTTTGTATGTGTGTGTGTGTGTGTGTTTGTGTGTGTATTAGGGAGCATACCTGACTATCCTCGGGATCATTATCGGCGGATGATAGCGAAGCCGTCTCATTCAGTTTGCTCTGAAGATGCTCAATTTCGGTTGCCTTGCAGTCAATCTCCATGTTCATCTTCTGCTTAAGCTGCTGATCCTCGACGGCCTGCTGCTGCAGATCCTGACACTTGAGCAGCATCTGGTTGAACTTTTCGCGCTCCTGCGACAGCTCCTGTTGCAAACGACGCATCTCCTTCTCCTTCTTGCGCATCTCAGCCGTAGAGCGGGCCTTGCTCTTTTGCTCTGCAAAACAAAGAAACGTATTCGGTTAGGATCTATATGATTCTCAAGAGGGATCCAAATGAGGGATTCGCGAAATACTCACTTTGCAGATCGGAATCGCGACGATTCATGACTTCGGCCAACTTGGCGACGGCCACCTGTTTGAGGAGCACCTCGTTCTTGCACTTCTCGGTTAGCTTGAAAATCTCCTCATCCTTGGCGGTGCGCTGTTGCTGCAAATCGTCGAGCTGTTTCTTGTGCTGCACCAGCTGATCGTCGCACTCGTTGCATTTGAGCTTCAGTTTCTTGTGGAGATCGGCTTCGGTTTCCTTGAGCGTAGCTAACGTTGCCTCCTTGGCATTGATTTCGTTGCGGTGCTTCATAATGAAGTCCTTCAGTTCGAGCTCCTTAATTGTCTTCTCCTTCTCGAGATCGGCAACAGTCTCCTCGGCTATGGAACGGGCAAGTGCCTCGGAATCGGCGCGTGCCACAGCCACCTGGACTTGGTGCTTTAGCGAGATGCGCTCCTCCTCAAGATCCTCGATCTTGGACAGACGCTCGGCGCTCTCCTCGCGGTTCTCGTTGGCCTGCGTCTTGTAGAGGCGCGAGAAACACTGCTCCGCCTCCAGCTGCGCCTGCAGCTCCCGATTGTTGGCCAACGCCTCGTGATGGGTGCTCTTCAGCTGCGTCAGATCCTCCTCGAAGCGACGCTTCGCCTCGCGCTGTGCGGCCAGCTCCTTCTGCAGTTGATTCTCGCGCGAGCGCAGATGCGCCACCTCGGAGCTGAGCAGACTTAGCTCAGAGAGAAGCGAGTTGCGCTTGGTGTGCTCCTGCTCCAGCTGGGACTGCAGTGCGGCCACTTTCTCAGACTCCTGGCGGCATTCACCTTCGAGCTTCTGCAGGCGCAGCTGAATCTGGCGATAGTCCACCGACAGCATGCTCAGCTGTCGCTCCTTCTCCTGCGAGTTCTGGTCGGCCTTGATGCGGGCGGATTTCTCCTCATTGAGCTTGGACTGAAGCGCCTTAACCTCTTGAAGATTGGCTTCATCGCGCGAGACAGATCGCGATTTTTCCGTATCCTGGTGCGCCTTGACCTCCTGCTGGTAGCGTCCCTGTGCCGCCTTTAGCTCAAAATCGAGACTGGCGTGCGTCTTCTCCAGTTCGCTAATCTTCTCAACCAGCGATCGATTGTCCTCCTGCGCCTTTTGCTCACGTGTCAGAGATCGCTCCAAATCGTTGGTTAGCGTTTGCATTTTATTCTCGGCTTCCTTGTGCAGCTCCTTGAGCTGTGATCGCTGATTCTTCTCCTGCACCACGTGCGCCTGCAGTTCGGCATTCTCCTGGCCGAGCTCCTCCTTGTGCTTCTGCAGTGTATCAATCATCTCGATCATGTCGCGCACCTTCTCCTCGTGCGTCTTCAGCGTGAAGCCCAGCTCGGCATTCTGCTTCTTCAGCTTCTGTGTTTGCTCCGTTTCGGTCTTAAAGCTCATCTCCATGTCGTGCAGCTGCTTCTCTAGCGTCAGCACCTTCTCATTGATGTTCAGATCACGGGTACGCGTCTTCAGCTCATTCTCCAGCTTGCGCTGCGTGTCCGCCATTTGGGCCTCGGCCTTCTTGCGCAGCTCGATCTCCACCTCGACCTTCTGCATGGCCACCTTGTAGTTGTGCTGCCTCAGCGCCAGATCCTTCTCGTATTCGCTGGCAATGCGCTGCAGTTCGGTCTCCCGCTTTGTGCTCAACTCGATCTGTTGCCGTAGACTGGTGTCCTGCTGTTCCAAGGCCTCGGCACGTCCACGTTCCCGTTCCAGCAGCGCCTCAAGCCGTTTCAGCTCATTAGAATTGGAGGGCCGATGGCGATGATTGTGGCCGTGATTATTGTTGGCAGTGCTGCTGCTGCTGTTGACCGACTGCGATGCCTTGGACTCGGCGTCGACGGTGTCGCTGGAGAGCAGCTGATAGTCGCCCGTGTAGGTGAAGCCAATGAATGGCAAATGATTGCCATCGAAACTCTTGGGCACCGGGAATACCTCCTCCGTCTTCTCATCCCGCTCGATATCCTCAAAATTGCGCGTATCATCGTCGGATGCCAACTCTGGGACCACAGGCGGCACACTCTCGCGTATATTGTCAAAGGACCAGGTGTCGTTGCGGAAGAACGGATGCGCCTTGATGTCCTCAATGCCAAAGCGACCCAGGCGCTGCGTGCGATCGGTGAGGAAGGCTCGTATCAGCGCCTTGGCAGGCTCACTGATCTCCACCTCGGCCGGAAAGCTGAGTGAATTCTTGTGATCCATTATTTTGCCGTAGGTGCCCACCAGCGAGTCCGCATAGAAGGGCGTCTCGCCGAACAGCATCTCATACAGAAATATGCCCACCGACCACCAGTCACATTCGCGCCCATATTCATTGTCAACACCCTGCGACTGCAGCACCTCGGGACTGATGTAGTCCGGTGTTCCGACGGCATTGCTGGACACCACCTGTCCGTTGGCGCCCATGCGCATGCAGGTGCCGAAATCGGCCAGCTTCAGATGGCCATAGCTGTCCAACAGCATGTTGTCCGGCTTGACGTCCCGATGCACAAAGCCCATGTCGTGTATGGTATCCAGTGCCAACACCACCTCCATCGTATAGAATATGGCCCATTTCTCTGGTATCTCATAATCGCCCATTAGAGAAACAATGTCACCGCCTGGCATAAAATCCATTACCATGTAAAGATATTTGCTGTCCTGGAATGCGAAATGCAACTGCACAATCCACTCCGAGTTCGCATGAGCCATTATGTGACGCTCCTCCCAAAAGAAGGCGGAGTCTGGTCGTTTCATCATCTCGAATTTCGAGAGACGCTTCATGGCATACACCTGACTGGATGACTTGTGCCGCACCAGCTGCACCTCTCCAAAGGCGCCGGCTCCGATTAGCTTGATGAAATCAAAATCATCCACATTCATCCGCAGCTGATTGATCCGCTGCGCCAGCGGCTTATCTGCAAGGACAAACCAACCGACGAAAAGTTATTCCAAATCTGAAAATCAATTAAATCGCATTTACTCACATTTATATGCATATTGCTCAATGTTCTTGAGACGCTTCAGTGAATCGTGCTCGCAATCGCTCACCAGAGCCGACACCGTGTCCAGCAGGCAGTCCACGTTGCATATGCTGGTCGGATCGCGCATCTCGCGCTCCAGCGCCGTCGCTCTACAACATAGAATATGCAAGGGAAGAATGGGTAAAAATTTAAAAAAAAAACAATTTCCGATACAAAACAGCAAAACATATCATTTGGAATTTAAGACACGATTTGTTTTCCTAAAACAGTTGTAACAAAAATGTGTGTGTTGTAATGTGGAAAAGGTGTTTACACGAAATCGGTTTCGTAATCGCAAACATAACATCAGCTACACCAAGAACAAGTCATTTATGTAAATAAAATTGTCAAATGACTCACAAAACGAAAATCCGGCTACGTTTTAAAGATTATTTTAATTGGATAGTTCATATAGACAGACAAATGGGCGCTATTTAGGTACAAATTATTAATAATGGTGCACTGAGTTGATGGGCTGGCAACCGTTGGGCAAACTCTGATCACCTTTTCAGTATATTGGAGAATTTATTCGTTTTTCGAAACAATTGCCAATGAATGCATGCATTTATTTATTTATTTATGCAAGCTATGCAAGTGGATAAAGATACAGTTGCAATCAACTGTGCAGAACAAGAACAAAAGCAATAAATGCGTTGGTGGGGGGGGCTTGACTTTATCGCAATAACCGAACTCAACTGTTGACTTTAAAAATTTGGTGAAAGAATGCTCGTGCGTGTGTGAAAGTGTTGATATGACTTCCTTATGCGATGACGCGTCGCACAGATGGACGCTCAGCCAGACATGCTGAGAAAGAGAAACAGACAGAGAACGACAAAGACAGGCAGACAGACAAAACAATAAAAAGATGAGCTTGATATCCCGTTGGTCTTTGCAATGCCTGCAGCGAGTATTATAATTATGTCATGAAACATGTAACAAATTGAACAAAATATATATTTTATATATATTATTTTATTTTATTTGCTATTTATTATCAGTTATTTTTCATCATCATAAAATGATTTCCAATGCCAGAATATTATATTATTATGCTTAAAATGTAACGAAATTTGTAGAATCCCGCCATTTGTTTCGCAATATTACAATTTTATTTGTAAAATTGTATATATATATATATATATATTATATATGCATATACATTTGATGGAAATTAATATTTATATATGAATGATATGAGCTTTATGTACATCTATGAATCTATGAAATATATAGCTGGAAGAGTATTTAATCACTGGCTATACTGCAATAGCATTTTAGCAGTTTAATAAATTCAAAAACTAAAGCAGAAACGCAGAGAATAATGCATGTCAATCGTACTTCATGAATAACTTCAAACATTCGCAAATCAAAAGTATGAAAAGTATGTTTACAATTGCATACCAAATATATATATATAGCAAGCACAAAAATACTTTTTAAGTTTCAAAAATGTTGAACGATTTGTTTTGATTTACAAATCTTTGATAATTAGGCGAGAAGCAATTTTGCCTATACAAGTACAAAAGTAAGCACAGAAATGTGTTTGTTTCTATGTTTCTATGTAAGTTAGGATTGGCACATGGCGCAAATCAGACGAAGCGTTGCGGATACTCAAAACCCAAGCGAGAGAATAAAGCCAGGAGAGAGAGAGGCTCGTTTTGTGTCTCGCTGTATAGTTGTAGACCCGTTGACAGACGGCGCAAAATTGATACTAAAAGGTGTTTGAATTGTTGTGATTTCATCATCACCACTTACGGCATGACAGAAAAACCAAAAACAAATCACAGCAACAGAAACAGCAGTGCTAAAAACAACAATCTTGGAAAAGTGGAATTTTCAAAAATGCTGCGATGAATTTTTATATATATTTTTTTTTGGCAATGGCAACAACATAATTATTAACAACAGCAAAAACAAAAAAGCCAGCATTCAGTACGAAAAATAATAATACATAATAAACAACGACGACAACATTATCGTCACCTGGAGACAATATAATTGTAAATTTAATTTATTCACGCACCTAAATTGAGACAAGGCGCTGCAGCTAAGCATTTCATTTATTTAACTGCTTTAGACGCTTTTTTAAGCTACAAATTTTGCTAAATTGGCTAGCGAATAGTGAAGCTGTCAGAGTAACAGAGAATTCCCAATACTAAATGCATGCATGATAAATATTAGCACACTTTGGCCGCTATTACGCATATTATTGCTATTTTCTAAATTCAAAACTCATTTCCGTGCCAATGAAAATGCAAATAGACAGGTCGTATTGCTATAGGATGTACACCCTTACCTTGCTGGCACGATTTATATATATACATATATATAAGCCAACGCAATGGTCAATAATAAAATGGGAATTGATTACGCTGAAAGTTGAATTTTGTTAGGGAATTGTGTGCCATTTATAAGTATTGCTATGCTGTTTCAATTAGGCTACGATCACTGTATCTATATATATATTTTTTTTATATATGCAAATATATATTTTTTAATGACCATGAGCGCAATGTGCAAATGTGCAATGCAATTGGCGGATTTACTTTGTTCTAGCCAAATGTGTTTTCCGCCGCATTTTAAGGGCCACATGTATTCTGTGGAGCACTCAACTATTTATGAATTACGTCCACACGCACAGGGTAGAAATCAGAGAGATATAATGCATTATTGAATTCAATAATTTGCATGCTTTGTGCAGATTACACGCAGGCGTAACAATAACAATAACATTAACTGCAATAACAGCAACAACAACAACGATCGTACCGTTCCGGCTCAAACAAGTGGAAAGCAGGGGGCATAGCCCACCACATCTTGGCCAGTAATTTAGGGTGAGCCCTGTTCCTGCCTCTGGCCAAGTCTAAATGTATTTATATATATATATATATATAAATGTATATAATTATATATAACTATTTATTTATTTGATGGCGATTGCGACTTGGTTGGAAACGCGTTTTACGCGCTGCGATGCGCCGCCTGCAACTGACTACGTTTTGGCCAGTTGCAATTTTGTTGTTTCGACTATTTGGTTTCGTTTTTATTTATTTTATTTTTTTTTTTATTTTGGTTTGCTTACAAATTTTAATGCGAAAATGGCAAATTTATGAGAAGTGGCCCAAACGGTCGGTCAAACCGTTTTGCTCACTCGCTTGTCAATTTGATTGCCGCCGCTGCTTTGAAACACATATGCTTATGGAAGGTGTTTGGCACTGATGTATTTTTTGTTCGCTTTTCGCATTTTGTTTTTCGTTTTTTACACTAAATTTGTAAATCTTAACTGAACAAATCTCAGCGAACACTCGATTAATTGAACACCAGTTGCGTCGCCTGCCTCACCTCAACTCGCCACATCGTGTGTATTGTGTTGTGTTGTCTTTCGATTTGTTTTGTGTACTGATAATAATACTCACCGACGCCGCCTTTCCACATCCATGTTTGATTATTTGCTAAGCCTCCTGTCTTCGACGCGTCGACAGCATGCAACTTGGTTGTATTCACGCCTCGTTCTTTCTACTGGGCATTAGCAGCACTGTAAAATATATATGATTTATTATTTTATATATATCATATCATATCATATCATTAACGGTACTCGCTGGCTAAGTACAACAATTCAACCCTTCGCTCAGCTCATTTTATAAACATTAAATAATCTGTTACCATAATTGTCATTAATGTACAACTATATTTAACAATCATCTAAATCCACGAACTGCATTTTGAATATATTAAAATAAATATACAAATTGTAAATTGTATTTAACTTGGGAGCGCTGTATAAATTGTATCCGCTCGGCTATATATTCATATAGATGGCTGATCCTTGCACTTGGCTTACCTGCTGCTGTGTGCCCGCCGCAAAGCTGTTGCCGTCTTCAGCTGCTCAATTGAATATCGTACAGGATTTTTAGAGCTGCCGTAAAGCAAAACACATATAATACCAATTTATATTTGTTTGGTTGTCAGCTTCAGCTTACCTGCCTTGTCAGCTGAGGAAGCACAGCTACGGTGATAGTGAGAGGGGGTTCCGTGTGGTATGCAAAGGGAACTGTTCCGAGCAGATATGAATAGTTGTTTATGTTGTTGTTGGTGTTGTTGTTGTTGGAAGTGTTGTTGTTGTTGTTGTTGGCAGCCGATGAGGTCACTAGCGTTGTTAAACCACTTGAGGATTCAAATAAACTGTTAGCCGTTAGTATGCCTGGGCGAGAGCAGGCCGTTGTTGGCCAACGCCACATACGGGCAACGGGCGGATCAGCAGAACTGCCAGCCAGCCAGACAGCCAGCAAGTATTGTGATTATATATATTTATTACAATGTCCTTGCCGTTAATTTGATTTTTTACTTTGCAGTTTTTATTTATGATTTACGAATAAATGTGGTTGAATTGGTGGTTGTTGTTGTTGTTGCTTGAAGTACTTTTGTGTGTGTTTTTCTCTTTTTGGCTATTTGGCTGCAATTTTTGGCGAAACAAGCAGCAACAGCAGCAGCAGCGCGATGTCGTTGTGTTTGTAAACATGCAATGTGTGGCACATCGATTGTTGACTGCGCTGTGCGCATGCAACAGTTGCAAATTATTGATTTTGGCCAAATGTTGCCAAACACTTGCGTTATTCCCTTTTTGTTTTGAGGATTATTCCAGGAGACACAGGGCCCAAATCCAAATCCAAATGGCAGCGTCACAGCAAATCGTTCACCTATTTACGATCACACTAATTTTTGCCCCTGAAATATACCAAAATTGTTATTCAAAGCAAAAGTGGTCACATGCTGCAATTAAAAAAACAGTATTTTAATGCCAGTATTTTTCATGTATATTTTGAATACATGATCATAAAGGTAAGATAGATTCCAAATTAAATATTTTTATTATATTCTAAATTGACCAATCGAATAGCAAAAGTTTTTATTTAATTTATTACCTAAATAATAAATAGAAGGCAACTGTTGCTAAAAAGCTTAATGGGCCCAAAACCAATCGAATGCTAATCGCAATCTCGCTACAAGCTACTGGTGGTATATCTTTCGCGCACAAAATTCGAGTACTCACTCGATAATTTCTGAAGCAACCCTAATAATATAACCAATTACAATGCTGTTTTCATATTCGCTATACAGCATTCTATAAGCTTATTAAGGCGGTCACACTGCGCATCTGATCATGGTTTTAAACAATTGTGGTAACATCAGTGTGGGCTGCGTGCATAATAACAGACTAACCATATTATAACAAATATTTATATTAATACAATTTTTTTTTCATTTACTGCATAGCCAAGTCTTTGTAAACGTTGGGAGCTTTGGTTAAAAACGGTACCCAAAAATCGGGTAATAATGCGTAAAAATTATGAATTTTGGAATATGCTATTAAGAATCGTTAATGACTTTGATATAAAATTAAATTAAAATTTAACGTTTTAATGCAAAAATTATGCGTTTCGCTTACATATAAATTAAAAAAACGTTAACCAAAATGTTAAAAGAAAAATAATGTATAAAAATGGGCCTCTTAACAACCACTACTGTCTAGAACTGCTTGTGCATTTTTACGTTTTCTTCTAGCGCAAATGTACCAGTGTGCGTTTGTGTGCATGCTTTCGCCTATAGAGTGCCACAGTGGAGCAAAGTAGAGTCATTAAGTCAACGTCAGAATTTATTACATTGTTTCAGTTTGCTCGACGCTGAAAACGCTCGGCTGTGTAGTCGGTGTGAAAACCAGATTGTACTCGGCTTGTTGCTGCTTCAGCAACAGATGGGCTGGCGGGAGAGGCAAATGGAAGGCACTTAAAGCACAGCAAATGCATGATAGCGGAACGAAAGGGCTGTCCAGGCGATCGGCGAACGGCGAATGTCTATTTGTGAGTGTGTACGCGTGCAGAGAGCACAAAGAGAGTGAGAGAGCGGGTTGGGAGTGCAGTTGCTAGAAAACGACAATCATTATTCCGGTGTATGTGTGCGCTCATTTAACCGTTATACGGTCAGGTAGGAGTCAGCAGCACAGCGCAGAGTCGCAACCAGCAGTATTCAGAGTCAGAGTCAGTGTCAGCGCCGTCAGTCGTTAGACGCGCTTCGTTAGTCGTGGAACACCGAACTGCAGCCCAAAAAATACTGTAGCTATCGTCTCGTTTAGCAAGCAAACACATACATACACTTATATATCTAAATGCTTTAAATTTAAATTAAACGCGCGCGGGTGTCGTATACATAGTACATACATATAAATATAAATATATTTTGTATATATATGTATAAATAAATGTATTAATATATATATATGTATATAAGTATATGAATAGATATTTAGTTGCTTTATGTATATTTTTTGTCTTGTTTTTTTGTGACAATCGCGAGGAGAAGATCGTCTGAAAGGCAACTTTCAAGTGCTGTTAAAAAATAGGTGACCAAGTAGCATTATCAATAACAATAACCACAACAAAAACTACAACAACAACAAAATGGTCGAGACAGTGATTACCGTTGAGCGGACAACCACAACTGGGCCACCTGGGCCATCCGGTGACAATGGCGGCTTCTGGAGCGCCATACGCATCAATTTAGACTATTATAAAACATTACCGGGCGTGATAAAGATTGTGGAATTGGTAAGTAGCGCAACCTACTCTTCTAACCAACAAAAAAATGATAAACAATACCAAAAAAATTATGAATAAACCATTGCCTGGAAACAGTATAACACATATTGCGTATACGACACATTGCGACACCAACCCCACTTCACAAACCCCCACCTCCTTGGTCTTTTGCTTATCTCACACATACACACCCAAAGTGTCAAATTGATATGCTGTGTAAATTGAGCTTTTATCTGTAGATTTTGGAAAGCCTTTTGCCAATTAATGCACATTTCATGGGGCCGAGCCGCCATTTCGTCATATCCTGTAGCCAATACACCGTTGGGTATAATGAAACGAACTAGTTTCACCAACCGATGAATACCAAATTGGTAGTTAATCGTGTTTTTTGTTTCGTTAGACGGTTAGGATACGAGTCGTGGAAGGGCTCAAAAGGCAATTAGCCAGGCCATGTGGTTGTCAACAATTTGCTGGCAATTCGATATCGATCAATCCGATTGTCATCAATTCAATTTCAATTAAACATTTTAGACAACTGTTCAACTGTCTAAAAAATGGTTCCAAATCGAATTGCGTTCAACAGCTGTGCGCTCGCACTAAGAAAAAAGAAAGAAAAAATCAGAACAATATACATTAATAATTGCAAGTGTTTGTATGTGTGTGTGCATGCGTGGGAAGTTGTCATCGGTTAGCGGTGCAAATGCCCACAACCCACAACCCACAACCTAAACCACAACTGGCACATGGAGTACAACTGCAGCCAAATGCTGCCTGCCATCAATATCAAAATACTGACACACACAGACATACATATATAAGCCTGCCCACAGGTGGCCGCCAACACGCAACAACCACAACAAGTACAACAACAACAGCAGCGTTGACATACACACACATATGCATACATATTTATACATATATATTTACATACATAATTGCAAGCATTGAAAATGAATACAACAACAACAACATTGCTTTATATGAATGGAGAAAGCTTTCCTGGGCAAATATCAGTATGTATGTTATGTGTGTTACGTATGTGTGTTACGTATGTGTGATATGTATATGTGTACATACATGTTTCCAAGGGCAGTTCGCCCCCAAAAAGCCGGCTATGGCCTTAAAGCTTTTAATTTAAAAATATTAAAACAAAAAAAAAACAATTTCACATCCCTGTGTATATCTGTAATAATAATTTGTAGATTAGCATTGGAGTACCATATGTCCAAAATTTAACGGGTTTCTTAAGGCTCAAAGCCATCTGTAAATATTATTATCGTTGGGGAGGGGCTGCCAATGATCCATATGGTGTTTCTCAAAGCAACAAATTGGTTTTATTCTCATTTATTTGTGTTTCCATGATAACCGCACAGATATATAATAGCTATAACTTTGTTTCTTCTCCACATGAGGCATATATAATCGAATATTGTGAATGATAAAGAGTTTAACTTATCTGTAAGGCTATTGTTTCTATGACAGATATATATATTCTATAAAATGAAAAGAAAATAATATCGCCTTAGTTATTTTCATATAAAATACATATAATTCCAGTCCACTAAAGTTAGGCTAGTCTCTCAATTTGTCAATATGTCTTCGTACTACGATTATTTACCATTATTGTGCAATATTGGATAATTGCATACCAATTCAATGGCAACAATTGTATTGAAGCAGCCAATGCAAGTGTCAAGCATACACCAACACTATATGCCCCATGCCCCAAGCCCCAGGCAACAAACATTCAATATGCAAAGAAAATCGATGGAGTTGTGTGTAAAAATAAATAAGTATCCCAACAACCCATAACAATTCATTTGGTAATTTATTAATTTTAAAACTATTATTTAAATATCGATTCAATTTGTTTGAATTTGTATTTCCGTTCGCAATTTAAATAATGAACGCGTTCTCAGAATTAAATTCAATTTTTGGCGCCTAATCTAATCGACGCCTTCCCAATTGACTGGTATATAGCCTGGTCTATAATTAAAGAGCATGAGCAGCAAATTTGAAGAATGAAATATGAGAAACCAAATTGATATCGTCAACGGCAATTAACTGATAATCCTCGACTCGGCCTATTTCTAATCGCATGAATCAAGCGCATTTCTCACACCTGACCGATAATAGTTGTCGCCAATGTGCCAGGTCTAAGAAACATATGTACATATGTCATTACTCATACGATTTTCGACAGAGTGGTTTACCTTTTATTGTTTCCTATTTTAATGCATCTTATCGACATTCAAACAAATAAAACTTAGAGACTTAAACAGCCAGCCGCCTCGTATCAGCCGACGATAAGATTGTCCATTTCAGAGTTCCAATGGCAGTTCCACTTCCAGTCTGCATTTCATTAGCGGCGAAAACTTTGCCTGTATTTTTGTTAAACTTGGTCAAACATTTTAATGCCATGTTGAAAAACTTGTTGTCGTTTTTACACACTCACACACAAAACACACATTTGGCTATTTATGTCATTCCAGGGTTGCTTGTAAGCATAAGAATCGTGTCTATATACTTTGATAAATACATACATACACATGCGTAAATCATATATATGCAAATTTGCATGGGGATGGGCATAAAGATAAGACGCGAAACGGTTTCGAGGCACCCAACGATTTATTAGACGATTTTGAAAATATGTACATATTTATGCGTTATAATATACATTACGTAAGAGACTTGTATACATACACACACACACACACATATGCATGTATATTTTTTGGAAGCTGCGCGATTTGCCACAGGCCACTTTATAGGCGTCTATATATATATATATATATATATGCATTTATGTAGTATATATGTAAATTTGTATGTATGTCTGTTGCCTACATTGTTATAGAATGTTGTGCTCTTGGTCCAAAGCGGAATTTATGACACACATTTCGAATGATTTTTTTTTCATTTTTGCTAAAGAATTTCAAAAATTTGCCAGTTACAACAAGTTGCCATAAGAATACAGCGAGTGAGTGAATCAAAAATAAAACATTTCATTTCAAAAATGGCATATGAAATTCACAAATTCAAATCAAGTCTAGACACGAATAATTCATGTATGTATGTGTGTGAGCTCATCTTTAAGTTGTCACCTATTGGTGACTTAATACTCAAGTCAAATGAAGCAATTACCTTTGTTTTGTTTTGCTTGTTAACATAGTCAACACACGAACGCAATCACACACACACACACACACGGAGTGTTGTCTGTTTATTTACATGTTTCCATTGCTGTAAATGCGCAAGTGTAGAAGCTGCGCTGTTATCGCTATCGCCGTTATTAAGATCATGCCGCTGCTATTGAACTTCAAAAGCAGCAAACCGCCCCAGCTGCTCCTCTATTCCAATTATATGTGGAACATACTGTTAAATTTAATTGATATATGTTACAGTTCTGCCGTCCCGCGTCATTGATCAAGCGAGTATTTCTTGCGGTGGGTGTGTGTGTGTGCATATAAATACATACACATATGTGTGTGTGTATTGCATATGTCGCGCTTCACAAGTCAATATTTTATTTGTTATTAACCAGCAGACGAATCAAATTATCAACGAACAAATCATATAAATTGGGCTATTGAAGCGTTAACTGCTGTTCTTGATTTAAGCATTGATTTACAAACATAAATATGTATTTATGCATGTACACACACATGCACACGTACAATTAAATTATACGGTGACGCGTATACGTATTTAAGATATATTTTTTTCTATGAAAATCGTTTGCTTATATACATACACATACACACACATACTTATGCACTTATATAAAGTCAACATTTGTGAGTATTTCATTCTTATTTTTGAAACATGATGACGCAAATTTTTCTCGCTGTCTGTTGTTTTTGACCAGTGGTGAACAGAGCTGCCCACATACGATGCGACACACGAAAAATGAGTGTGGGGTGGTCAAGTGCAAGCTACACTGCAGTTTAATCAACTTTGATCAACAGGGAGCGCTTTTACTTCAAGCACACACACAGAAATAATGCGTGTGAACGAAAGACAAACAACAACATAAACAAGAACCAGTTGGCTTCATTCGCTGCTGTTATTGTGGTTTTTGCTGTTATTATTATTGCAAGCTATGCGAACGGGTCGCTGCCGTCTTTTTTAGCTTGGGCAATGTCTGCAACTTTCAGCTTTCACTTTTTGTTCGCCTTTTGTTTTAGGCAAAAGCAACAAGAAAGCTGTGTGCACCTGTAAGCACACACACGTCCATTGCGTATCGCTTATGTCTTTTTAATTGCAAATTACAAACCACATACATATACATACATCTGGAAATGGGCATCTCAACGAAATATGTGTCGTCGATCGAATTGGACGCCCACACTATAAACAACCGTTTTGAGACTGTCAAAGTGCAGTGCCGTTCAGATTGAATTCAAATGCTCACCGATTTGGTAATTACCAGTGTACACACACAAACACATATGTTAATATATACATGTATGTATTTATGTGAGGCATGCAAATGGTGTTAATTGGTCGGTTTCCAATTGCTTAACATGACATCACAAGGCGCCCCAAAAAAAAAACAGAAACGCCAATTAAGATAAAGAATATAAATTTTTGTTTTGCTTTTCAGGTATTGGGCATCATTTGTATGGCACTTGCCTCACCCGCTCTAACAGCCGCAACAAGTTTCTTTCTCTTTGCCATTGTGCTCTCTTTCATAATTACCATTCTGCTGATGGCCGCCTATCTGCTGGGCATACGCGAGGCACTCAATGTCGCTGTCAACTGGATATTTTCTGTAAGTTAACATTGCTCTGCATATAAATATACATACACATACAGCGATTGCATTCTGTTGTTCTCTTTCACTCACAGGAGCTGCTGACTACCGCTGTGCTGACACTGCTTTACTTCATTGGGTTCATTGTGCAGCTGGCCAGATGGTCCGAGTCGAATGAAAAAGGGCATGGCTCGAATACGGCGGCCGGCGTCTTTGGTCTGTTCAATTTCTTTGCGTATTCGGCGGGCACGTACTTCTTATTTATTGCACACAGATCGGGTGCCACACACTAATTGCTCAGCATCGCCGAGCGATGCAATGCGAAGCGATCTAATCTGATCTGATTCGATCCAGAACATAACCATTTAAAATAATAATAGTCAAGCGCACCCACCACGGAACCAGCAAATGTAGCGTAGAATAAGATTAAATTGTGCAATTGTTCAGAAAGTTATTACTTGTATTTGTTTTTTTTTTTTTGTAGTTATTTACACACGCACACACACACACACATATATATATATATATATATATATATGTAACGGCAACGAGTATTGCACGCAAAAAGCTCATTAAAAGCTTTGCTCAGATCAATCAGTTAAGTTTTTAGCTCGCTGCTCGCTCGGCGCGCTCTTTGTAAAACTTTATTTGTTTTAAATGTTATTTTAATGCTTATTTTAACTTTAACGCTTGCTAACATTTAAGTGTAAACACACACAACATGGCAACAATAAGTTCAATAAATTATTTGTATTTTATAACTGAAAAAATAAATAAAAAAATTAGAACAGTTTGGCTGTCAATTTGCCATTGGAGTGAAACGTGAATAACGTGAATCGGGTTTCATTCCAAAATACATATTCGACGCAACTTGCTAGACCCGGGATTAGCCAAGTTCCACACCCGTCAAACTTTTGACAAAGCAAAAAAATTAAATAAAAATGATCAATTACATTTAGTGTTTTTGTTATTAAACATAATTATTAAATAAAGTACTGCACAAAATAAGAAAAATTAATATTCTTTTATTAAGCTAAATGTTTTCACCAATACTTTTTGCCAAAAACGATCAAAAACAATATTGAAACAAAATTGAATTTGATTGGTTGACTTCAGCGCTCGAAGGGATTTTCTCAGTCTTATTTATACATATTTCTTAAGCTCATCATAGATAGCCAGGACTAGGGCGCCGCCCGTGCCGCGAATAATGTTGGAAAATGCTCCCTTAAAGAAGGCGGGAATGCCTTCCTGTTTCGCAATTACCATCCAACAATGGGCGGTATTCTTGTATAACATTTCAGATTCCTTCAGGCCCGACTGCATCATCATGCGACGCCGCACTGTGTCGAACGGGTAGGACGCAATGCCGGCAATGGTGGTCACCACCTGGGCAATGCCCCAACTGACGTAGAACGGTGTACTCTTTGGATTTGGCAAATGGTCCCGACACGTATCGTAAAATCCAAAGTAAGCGGCCCGATAGATGATAATTCCCTGTACCGACACAACAAAGCCACGATATAGACCAATCAGTCCATCCGATTTGACAACCTTCCGGAGACAGTCAATCAGTCCGTTGAACTCTCGCTGGCCGCCTTTACCCACATCAGCAGCCAAACTGAAGGTTACAAAATTAATGAAAAATATGCTTGGAGCAAGCGAAATTGTGAAATATAAATATCCTATGAATGCTGATTGACTTTAGATCAATCGATTCATATATAAGATGGAGAAATACTCCGAAATGTGATATATGGATTGTTATCTACTGCTGTTATATATGATATTGGATTTGATATTCCTACTTACCGCGTACGCGCAAAGTCGAGTGGATAGACAAAGCATAAGGATGTTGCACCCGCAGCACCACCAGAGGCTAAGTTACCCATAAAATGGCGCCAGAACTGCTTCTTTTTGTCGACGCCACCCAAAAATACCTAATAAAAAGAAAAGATATATATATCGATAATGAATTCAATGACTAGCTGGACGAGCACACTAGCCCAGCCAGGCACTAACCGTTTTGTAAACATCCTTGAAGGCAAAGTTAAGAGCCTGTGTGGGAAAGTATCGAATAACATTGGCCAAATTTCCGCGCCACAGCGAGGAAAAGCCCTGCTCTTTCGGTATGCGAATGAAGCAGTCGATGATGCCCTTATATCGCTGATCGGATTGTATCTGCTTCGACACCTCCTGCACCTGAAGAAGCAGCTTGACCCGCTCAATGGGTGCCACAGCTGTTTTGGCAACGGCAGCCGACACTCCGCCCATCATAAAGTCAATTAAAAATGACTTTAAATCACCACCAGATTTCATGCCACCACCTTCATCACCCATCTTGTCGAATTGATTAGACTTACTTTGTACTTGAATGTGTTTATCTTTGCACTGGGTTCGCTGAAGTTTTCTAGCCTTAAACACGTATTAAATTTTTTTTTTTCCAAAATTTTTTTTCTGAATTTTAAGTAAATTTGGAGAGATGTGACTAGTTCAGATTTGGAATTTCAACTAAATGAAAACATAAAAATGTCTAGAATGGCTACTTTGATATTCAAAATTCATCACATCTGAAACTTCCGACTTGGCACAAGTAAAGTTGGTGTATTGAAACTTTTACATTCCGATGAAAGGTGACAAAAATCCGAGTATCCGCTAACTGCAGTTCTTGTGGTAAGGTCTGGATAACCGATAAAATATATATCGATTTTATACTTTTATCGATAAAGTTAAGCGATTACCGGGCAAAAAAGTAAAGCTTTTTCCCTTCTTTGCATCCATGGAAATTCATTTAATTTTAGATGTGAAAATATTATATAAAATAAATAAAACACAATTGGTCTACTATTTTTATCAATTTTTATATTTTTAACCAACCGTAGGTTGATTTTGTTGGTTTGTTGTTTTGCAGAGGCTCAAGATAAAAGTGTTGGAATTATTTCATTTGTAATGCGCACTCTATTTTTCAACTAACATTTGTGATTTGCAAAAAGGATGCGCGGCTCGAGTAGTTCTGTGGGGAATGGATTAACTTGACTACAGCATCTAAACCTAATCGCAACCCGCCCATCATCAAAACCAACTGTCGAACTTAACAAGAATACTATCTTATAAATAATTATATATGTATGTCTAGAATGTTCGTCCGTTCTTTTGTTTGTTTCTTTCTCATTCATTTTGCTATCTGTATGTGTAGGGGGTCGGTCTGTCCAAGATTTGAATGTTGTCGCTTCGTTTCTCCATTATCCTCTCGTTGGCTCCTTTTGCTGCTGTTGTTGTGTTTTGCTTGTTGGCGTCGTTTGTTGGCTGGCCAAAGATCGATCATGTTGTTATTGGTTTTTGCTATTTTATGCAAGTGCAATTAAATTATATTCCAGTTGTTATATATAATATAATTTCATAATTATATCGGGTTATTATTGTTGGGTGTTTGTTTCATTGCTGATCTTGTTGCTGTTTACAATTTATATAATATAATTAGCTGGTAGTGGTTTGTTGTTGTTGTTGATTTAATTTGTTTTTCTTGTTTGAATAATTTAATAATTTAATTTACAAGACCTTCTTGATCTCATCGTACAACACAAGCACGAAAGCACCGCCAGTGCCTCTGAGAACGTTGGAGAAGGCACCCTTGAAGAAGGCGCCGGTACCTTCCTGCTTGGCAATGGTTCCCCAGCAGTGGATTGTGTTCTTGTAGATGACCTCGGTTGCCTTGCGACCAGATTGCATCATCATGCGACGACGCACAGTATCGAATGGATAGGACACAATACCAGCAACAGTTGTAACAACCTGAGCGATGGCCCAGCTGATGTAGATGGGTGTGTTCTTGGGATCGGGCAACATGCCGCGAGCGGTATCGTAGAAGCCGAAGTATGCAGCACGATAGATAATGATGCCCTGCACGGAAACGCCGAAGCCACGGTACAAGCCACCAAGGCCATCACTCTTGAAGATCTTGGTCAAGCAGTTGCCCAAGCCGGTGAACTCGCGAGCACCACCCTTGCCAGTATCAGCAGCCAAACTGAAAGATATTCATATACAATGAGATTAAGACGAGATCATTGCCGAGATGCATGAGTTAACCGATGCATTTAAAGCAACTTACCGAGTACGAGCAAAGTCCAATGGGTAGACAAAGCACAGAGAAGTAGCACCAGCGGCACCACCGGAGGCCAAGTTGCCCATGAAGTAACGCCAGAACTGGGTGTTCTTGTCAACACCACCCAAGAAGACCTACAACACACAATAACCACACACATTAATACACGCAGAGTTTCGATTATCATCTAGGTGTGGTTGCCAGATGCTTACCTGCTTGTACTTGTCCTTGAAGGCAAAGTTCAGAGCCTGAGTTGGGAAATATCTAATAACGTTGGCCAAGTTACCGCGCCAGTATGAACCAAAACCCTGTTCTTTTGGAATGCGGATAAAGCAATCAACCATACCCTTGTATTGCTGATCGGGTGAGATTTGTTTCGAGATGTGCTGAACCTGCAGAAGCAGTTTCACACGCTCGATGGGTGCGACGGCAGTCTTTGAGACAGCTGCGGAAATACCACCGGCAGCGAAGTCCTTGACGAATCCTACAGCATCGAAGTCCTTGCCCATTTTGCTATATTAAAGTTTCAAGTCACAAATTATAATATTTGTCAACTCCATCAATGTTCCACATCTTTTTCGTTCGTCTTGTTTTTCACTTCGGTTTTATGGTTATGTTGATTAGATGATTACGATTATGAGTGCTGTGCATTCTTGACATCTACTTACATAATATTAATTGTTATATATTAATCACTTTTCACTTTTCACACAATATACAATAATAATAAAATGATAGTCACAAAAGCCAAATGAAAACAGATTACAAATTATTACGTGATCAGATATAAGGTTGTTAAATGAAAAAGTACGTTCGGCGGCGGCGAAACTTTAAAAACAATCGATAGCCCGTCGATAACCAATCAATTGATGCCAGTTATGCACTAATCGAGTAATGCAGGAGGATAATCGAACGGTTATATAACGTGCAATCAGCTTTTTAAGTTTAAAGCTGCTTTACGCGGGTCGTTTTGATGCAAACGAAGTTGTTAAATGAAATAAAGGATTCTTAAAGTAGGTTAACTTATACAATAAAATAATATATGGATAGCCATGCAAATGAATTGTTAATATTATTATTGTTAAAATATATGTGTATATATATATTATATATGTATATGTATATATATATATATATATATTATATACGTATGTATATAATATATTATATACATATATTATATATAATATATATATATATATAATAAACAAGCGACTGACACCAGCGGAGCCGATTCGGTTGCCATGCGGCTGGCTTCGACTTGGTGTAATTGCCTTGATGCTCTCAGTGCCGGTAAAACTGATTGTTTTTTTTTTTTTTTGTTTATGAATTAGTTGCGGGATTTAAAAAATTCCAACATGTGGCGTATTAAGACGTAGTCAATTTACTTTGTATAAATATGCAACCAACTGCTCAGCTCAAACCGAATTAGCTCAATTCGAACCAGTATCAACAAAGGCTATTAAATTCGGCTCACTCTTATATAAGCGAACAATTTTAGCACAAATAACATACTGTTAATGAAAAATTGCTATTGTAATAGTTTTTTCTTTGCTTGTATGTTAATGTGTACACATTGCATAATTTAATTGCTTGTATAACATACATTGTAGATGGCGCTTTCAATATTATTCAGATGTCAAGAGAACATCAGCAGCGACAAATACACACATTCATACTGCAAGTGTTGTCGCAACTGACACTGACCAAATAAGAGAGAGCTTTCTTTTGATTCTGTTTTGTTAATTTTAGAATTCAAGTGTACCAAGAAATCAGCTTGCTTGGCCAAGACTTTTCTCATTGCTTTTTTTTTTGCTGTTGCCATGAATGTGAATGTGCAAAATTAAATTAGACGCCCTAGTAGAGTCTAGGCCGATTTTCATTGACCAGCAAACACACACACACACTTTATGTAACAATTGGCCAGACAGCACAGCCAATAAGAGACAGAGAAAGAGAGGCACACTTAAATTGAGCGAGTGTGCGATAGAACTTTTATTGCGGCGTTGGTTGCCACTGTTATCTAATCTCCAGTGTGGCTGCCGATTGTAAGAGCTTTTGCAAAGAGAGCACGCGCGACCGTGATGTAACAGTTACAATAACTGGACACAATAGAAAAAAAATGCTAGTTGAGTAAGGAATAATAACAGCTGAACGAAAGCTGTGCACGTGAAACATATCCTTTGCACTGTATTTTTTTTTTTTTCTTTTGCACTGTTATCTAGCAATAATGATGATTGAGGAGACAGCAGCTCATTGTTATCGATTGCATAACTGTCAACAGAAAACAAAAAAAAAATTAAATTTGTTAACCGATAAATTTTCAATTGCAAAGAGAAATGTGCATTTGTTGTTGTTTTTTATTTGCTCAGCGGATTTGCATATTTATATAACCAAAAAAAAAAGTTTTCGCACTACCAGGTAAAAAAAAAATCAGGTAACCACTAATCATTGCTTGCAGCTGTTATAGGTATTTAACTATTGTTATTAATGTTGATTAATGTTGCTTATGCACAAATGAGTAGTACACTAATTGCTTTATAATACGTACAATCTGTTTGTTTGAATATCACAGCACCGACAAAAAAAATTAATTTATCCTTATTCCTTGCGAGAGCAGAGGTCTGAACCGGACGGCAACTGAATTGCTTGTGAACAATACCACACAGCAAAAGCGGCCAGCTAGTCTGCTCTGCCTCTGCTGGCAGAAGCGAATTCAAGTTCAGGTACTCACGCGTCGCAGTCATAGCGCAACAGTTGCGAAAGAAAGAGAGAGAAAAATGAGATACCGCATCGTCTAACGGTAACAAAAGCGTTGGCAACAGACGACAGACATGTACAGCAAAAAGTAAATGCACGTGTGCGCACCACCAACACAAGCAAATGATGGAGAGAGCAAGCCAAAGAGACTGAGAAGAGATCGGCGCCTCCTTATCATCTTGCCAACATGTGTATGTATATGTATATATAAATTTAATGCCAATCATCACGTTGCATAACAGCTAGCTGTTCTTTTTAATCAGTTGACACTCGCTTCCAATGCAAGAAAGTTGTGGGTTGGGCACTGATGAGAAAAGGAAGTGGGATTATATGTCCAAGTAGACTAATTACAATGGTCATCTAAAGTTAATAAATATTTATATTTATGTATATATACAATATATATATATATATTTATGTATTTATGCCAATATTGTTTCCACATTTCAATTTCGTTCAATTGTTTTTCATTTACCCCTTTCGAGGTTTGCCAAAATTTTAAACTTTCACTCGGTTGGCAACGCGCCGATATCATTCGCGGCAGCAGCGTTGACGCCCGCGTCAACAGCAAAGCATGTGACTTGTGGAAAATTTGACGCATGTGCTGTGCTATCTTTTCTCTCTCTCTCCCGCTCTCAATTGGCAAGTGTGCGCTCATATACAAATACAACTGAGCAGCTGATACGTCACAGGATATTTTTTTTTTGACAGAGTACGGAGAGCAGCGCATTTAAAAATGCGTACTGCGATTAGATAAACGTCTCAACTAAATACAGATATTTTATATAAGCAGTTTTCAAGATCTCACTTTCTTATCGGCGACAATTACATAAAAAATGAACGACTAGCGTTCGTAGATGGAGTAAATGATTAATGAAATAGCTGCTATCTCCTATCATTCATGCAACAGCAGCATCAGCGTGACAAATGTTGGCAGCGCGCCAAAATGCAAAATACACAATACAGACTATTTTAAGTAAATAGGTCCAAGTGCGCAGCACTTGCAGCAAATCAGTTCAATGGGTTAAGTGCGACAAACAACAAGGTTGTTATATATAATTTTTTGCTAGGCGTTGTCAGACAAAAAAAAACGGCGACACATATATATAACATTGCCAGACTCGCAAATATAAACAATAAACTAGAGATTATGCAGGCATTGCATAAATATTTCTTGAAATAAGATCGCTTTCGCTTCATCAGAAAGGGAGGCGATCTGCTTGCTTTCTTATCGCTTTGTAAATCGTCACATTAGTTACATAAACGCCATATGACACAAAGAAGTCCAAAAATGAATTATGGATAAAAAAAATCAATGTTGGTTCCGCTGACGTCACAAAGACCAGCAGCAACGTCTTCAATTGTGAGTCTTGGTCAACCGGTTCTTATTTTTGCGAACTTTTTCAATGAATGAGCTAAAAGTTAGAAAATATTTCGGATTCGAACATCTACAACAATAAAGAGGTTCGCTCTTAGAAAGTTCACAAGAGAATTGTGGAAGACAAAATACATTGGACTCGTCACACACATGCACACTAACGAATATTGAGTCGCTGCGAATTTTGCGCGTGTAAATGGCGCACCGTGCGAGTGAAAGAGAGAGCAGATAGCCACATGGGTTTTATATGCTTGTATATGTGTAAATGAATGTGTGCCGCTTTACTAGCCGCAATTGTCACTTTTAATCAAAAAAGTACAAATTTTATTCTATAATACACACACAAAAATTCGATACAAAAGCAGCTGTCCCTTTTTACAACTGCATGTGTGTACATGTGTGTATTCATGACTGCTGCTGCTTGTGTGGCACCGTATTTTACTGAGCTTGCTTTAAATTTTTTTCTTGCGAAAATTTTATAGGTTAGAATTCGTTAGTGTTCTAAATGTATTGCATTGCAGGTTTGGGTGCAATGAAAATAGGACACGGACACGAACGGCTCGTTTACCTTGGGACTATTATAGACGATGAATCTCTCTGCACAACGTTGCCTTAGCATGCGAATTATTAATCTTTTTTGTGGTTATGTTAGCACAATTTATGCAGCTTTTTTGACATTTAAAAAAAGAAAAAAGAAAAGTATTATATATGTAATGTTTTTATTGGCGACTATGCCCTTAACTAATTAAACGGTTAAATCTATACACCAAAATATGAAAACACCGACACATCAAAAAAAAAGTACCACATTACATAACTTAAGTCTAATGCAAGGTGAACGTAAAAAAAAAATTCAATGTCAAATTTATGATGAATGCACTGTCCGTTTATAAGGCAGCTCTCAGCCATATAAATAAAGGTGTATAAAAGAAAATCACAATACCTTTAGTTATTAAACTTCTTACAAAAGTCACAGAATAAAAACTTCTTTTGCAGAAATATAATTTCCCACTTGGCGTCGAAATTAGCCGCGTGCTCACTTAACGAACGTAAATCGTAAAGTGTTCGTAAAACGTGAACAGATTGTTAAACTATCGAGGCACTCACAAGAGGAAAAATAGGTCTAACGAAGCAGCTATCGATATTCCAAGACAGCATCGCGACATTGTGAAAAAATATGTTATATTAATATTTTTTACAGGTTGTTGTGTTAAAAAATTACATGCGTAGATAAGCACTGTGCTGTTGTAAGTATAAAAACAGAACAAAATTAATAATAACACAAAAGATAATAAGGATAAAATAAAAATAGATAAAATGTATCGGTATAATTGTGCGGTCACACTTTCAATCTCTCGAGGTTCTAATATCATGTATCGATATGTAAATTCAGTGTATTTTTGACGTTTAGTATTTCTTTTTTTGTCACTATAAATCACTTAATAGAAAAGTTGGGAAAACGTGCGAGTTCGTGACTATTTGCTACTCTTTTGCATATGAAAATCATATTTAAAATATAATATTTTCTTGTATAATAGAATATTATGTCTGGACGTGAGGGTGGAAAAAAGAAGCCATTGAAGGCGCCAAAGAAGGAAGGCAAGGAGATGGACGATGACGAAATGGCATTCAAGCAGAAGCAAAAGGAACAACAAAAGGCTCTCGATGCTGCCAAGCAGCAAGCTGCCAAAAAGGGACCACTTGTGGGTGGCGGCATCAAGAAGTCGGGCAAGAAATAGAAAGAACGCACATTTAGACGAAACAATCATTTTGGAGACCATTTGTTTGTTTGCCAGCACACAAACGAACGAAAACCATGCAAATTAAGTTTGCGCCCAACAATAAGTGACGGAAATTGACTGTTTATCAATTCATGTTTGAACAATTCATTTAACACAAACAGCAGATTAAATATTGTAATACAACAATCCTGCGTTTTTTTATATATCAATATATATATATATATATATATATATATACTATACTTTTTAACATATACCATACAAAAGCTTTAATAATATAAATTTACAAACGATAGAAAATTTAACCTTATAATTTTATTTTTTTCGAAGTGATAGTTGCCATTGTTGCAAGTACATAATAGAAGGGCGCTTAAAGATCTCGCTCGTGTGGAAAGCTGGCTTGTGTGCCCGGCAGCTGCACCGACTTGGACGCCACTTGACAGGCAGCTGCAATATGCACGCTGAGCGCTTCTTTGGGATAGCGGGCCAGGTTGTGGGCCAAGGCGCCAATAAAAGCATCGCCGGCGCCCGTTGTATCCACAACCTTCTCGGGCGGCACATGTGGCGCTGGCACATGCTCGCATTGCATCTGTTTTGTGCCGCAGACTGCGCCCAGTTTACCCAGCGTTATGATCACCGTATTGGCACCCATTTCAATAAGGCGTTCTATTGCCGCATTTGCCTCTCTGTTAAGATACAAGAAGAATCGGTAAGAAACGAGTTAATCGGGAGCGAGAATTTCAGATTCACCTGATGCTGCTGATGCTTCGCATGCCGGTCATGAGGGCGGCCTCGGTTTCGTTGACACACAGAATCGTCGACAGTTGGAGCAGCTCCGCTGGCGACTCCTCCAATGCTGGTGCCGCATTCAGTATTGAAATGCCCTTAAATTGACGCAAAGCACTAAGTGTCGCTTCAATGGGCGTTTCCAGCTGGCATACGAGCACCTTGGCCTGGGAAAAGAACTGGGATGCCGTCGTGACATCACCGGCGCTGAGTGCATTATTGGCACCAACGACAATGATTATGTTATTCTCGCCTCCGTCGGAAACAGCGATTTGGGCAACGCCCGTCGTTTGGTTTGGCAGCCGCTGCACATGCTCCACGTTAACGTTCTCGACGCGCAGCTGGCGCAGATAGTCCTGCCCAAAGCTATCATCGCCCAGTTTGGCAATGAGCGCTGTGCGCGAACCCAAACGTGCAGCGGCGACGCACTGATTGGCGCCCTTGCCACCGAATCCGGTCTGGAATTTGTGGCCATGCAGCGTTTCGCCTGCATTGGGCAGCCGGGGTGTATAGCTGCGGATGGGGGTTAAAGGAGGAAAGTCAATATGCTAATTATCTATGACTGATCTCTTACCAGATGAAATCTATAATGGCCGAGCCAAAAACTAGCACCTCCGTCAACTCGCTCATTTTGCGTTTGTGTGTGATATATTTTAATGTGCGCTTATCTTATATAGATAATCCGCAAATTGTTCAAGTGCAGCGCAGACGGCTTATCTGTAGTAACAGAAACTGTTACCATTATGTGTGTGTTACTCTTGTCTTGAACCACATACCGCTCGCCGGGGAGAATCTGTGTGCGTTGCGTTGGTCAAGTGTGACGTTTACGCAGCAGAGTTGTCCCAATGGTATCGCTTTAAATGATTAACTACACAGATATAATTTCGTAAAATTGAAATAAATATTCATTATTATTTTTATATAATATTTGATTGCTAATCAAATCGAGTATTTCTTTTCAAAATAACCGTTTTAATTTTTGGAAATATATCGGTGTATGGGTGTGCACTACCGATATTAAAACTATCGTTAAAAAACATCAAGAAGTGCAACAAGTGTAAATCAACCGCTATAAACATAAACGGCAGTTTTGATAAAAGTTTTCTTTAGTGAGCAAATATGTCGTCGTTGTTCAGACAAATAACTAACACAAGCAGACTGCCAGCCAGACTATGTGGTAAGTGAGATCAACTGCAAATGATGTCTTAAGATATTCACTGATGTTAATCGAACATCGAGTCCAACTAGCCCGTTCAAAGTCCGAATATGTTCGTTTGGCCAACAGTTTAGTGTCAAGCCTTGGATTATTTATTTAGCTTCTATTATAGTCATGCAGCCTTATCGCAACAACACAAGTGACCACAGCCAACAGACAGCCGCCAATGTAGCCGGCCATTTTAAGACTCTGGCCATTAGTTCGCCCAAACCTTTTGTTTTCCATGTCGAACTGAATCGACCCAAGAAGCTCAATGCTCTCAGCAGGGAAATGTGGATGTAAGTGCAGTTTTTTGGCTGTATATTATTATATTGCATATATTATTTGTATGCGTAGCGAGATCAAAGATTGCTTCGAATCGCTGGCCATTAATCCCGATTGTCGCGCCATTGTACTCTCTGCTGCTGGCAAGCATTTCTGTGCGGGCATCGATCTGTCGTCCATGATGAACATGGGCGAGCAAATGGGGGAGTATGATGATATCGCACGCAAGGGCATTATTCTCGAGCGCACCATCAAGCTGTATCAGGATTCAATAAGCTCCATCGAACGTTGCCCTAAGCCGGTAATCATGGCGGTGCATCAGGCGTGCATTGGCGCTGGCGTTGATCTGATTACCGTCGCCGACATACGGTACAGCACAAAGGATGCATTCTTTCAGGTAAAGGAGGTGGACATTGGTATGGCCGCCGATGTCGGCTCGCTGCAGCGTCTGCCTAAAGCGATTGGCAGCCAATCCCTGGCACGCGAACTCTGCTTTACCGGACGCCGTTTCGAGGCGGCAGAGGCTGAGCGTAGCGGCCTGGTGAGTCGCATCTTTGCCGATAAGGACGCCCTGCTCGACGGTGCTCTGGCTCTGGCCGAGGATATTGCCGCCAAAAGTCCCATTGCCGTCCAGACAACCAAGGAGAGCATTGTCTACTCCCTCGAGCACACCAATCAAGAAGGACTCGATCACATTGTAAGTAACCCATCAGTATTTGAATTCAGTTTAGATGCTCTTGCATCACTGGCCAAGTGTATATATAATTTACACATCCATCAGTACTCAACTTATGGCTCTTGCTATTTGCTATTTTTTGGGTGACCAGATCAGATCTTGAATTTCTTACAACCTTGTTGTTCTTTACACCCTTTTAGCGTATTATCAACAAGCTGAACTTGCAGTCGGAGGACTTTGCCCAAGCGGTTGCCGCCCAGCTGACCAAGGATGAGAAGCCCGTCTTTGCTAAACTTTAAGTTGTTAATTTGAGCGAATTGAATATAATTTAATTTTGCTTGCATTTTATACATTTCACATAATATATCAAATTTGTAACTAGTTTGGGCCAGTCGCTGCTTGACTGTTTGGGAGCTGTTATCGTCTTTTTGGTCAAATTTATTCCGAAAATTCTATGCTAGATTTAATTATTAGTTATGACTAGGAATTTGGTGGGGCGATGCATGAGGGTTCTACTTAAAGAGACCTTCGATTGCACGGCGCTCCTTGGAACAGGCAGCGGTTAGTACCTCAATCTGGCCATGTTCATTGATCAGAATATCGTCCTCGATGCGTATGCCAATGCCACGGAATTCGGCCGGCACATCTGTGCGATTCGCATCAATGTAGATTCCCGGCTCTACGGTGAAGACCATACCCGGCTGGAGGCGCACATTGCGAGGCACATGCGGTGTATCGTGCACATCCATGCCCAAATAGTGGGACACATGATGCGGACAGAACTTAAAGCCGAGCGACGCCAGTTCCCTGGTCCCACTGACATGCTTGCCCACCAGACCGATTTCCTGTAGATATTTTCCCAGCTTGAAGCATGTTGTCTCAAACAATTGATCCAACGTCTCCCCACCGGGTTGCATAATCAGCTCTGCAATGTGGCACAAGAAAGAAAAACAAGGGATTAACTGGTCACACACAAATCAGTCTATTGAGCTGCTCACCGATAGCCTCCTTTTGCAGCTGCTCCATCATGTCGTAGAGGGTGCGCTGTGGCTCGGTGAACTGTCCACTAATCGGCCAGGTGCGTGTTATGTCGCTGGTGTATCCACCGTATTCGCAGCCGGCGTCCATGAGGAGTAGCTCCTGCGGCTGCAACAGCTGCGTGTTGTTCACATAGTGTATAACAGTGGCATTCTTGCCAGAGGCAACCACCGGCGGATAGGCCAAATAGCTTGCGTTGCGCATGCGGCACTTAAAATCTATGGCGGCATACAGCTGATGCTCCGACTGACCTGGCCGCGTCTCGGCAATGACCTCGTTGAAGGATTGCGATGCAATTGAGCAGGTTTGTCGCATCAACTGCATCTCAGCAGGCGATTTGATCAGTCGCATGTTCTCCACGAATGTGTTAAGGGGCAGCAGTTGGGTGCGCTCTTGACTGCACACCTCTAGCATCGCATCCGTCATGTTGGGCTGTTCCGACTGCTTCAGATCGAACCATAAATGCGGCTTTAGCTGGGTGAATCGTGTCGCAAGCATCTGCTGGAAACTGTCGATGGGATACGCCTCGTCAACGCCAAACAATTGGACAGCATAGTCGGGACCAGTGCGCGGACCATCCCATAGTTCGGCATGCGGATCCTTAGGTCGCATGAAGAGCGTCGACTGCACAACGTCCAATTCATCGATGGTTAACAATAGGACCGAGTCCGGTTCCAGGCAACCAGTGAGATAGTAAAAGTCAGAGCTCTGACGGAACACATATGGTATCTTTCCACTCATATACTTCTTGGCCGCTGCTCCAATCACCACCTGCAATTGGCCATAAATGGGTTTTAGTGGTTTTAAATAGCTTACAATTCCTCTCTTGCCCGACATACCATGTGGCCCTTGGAATTGCTGCCACCATTAAATTTGTCGACAAAATTTTTGGCATAGGCGCGCAGACTGTGCATGAGTTGTGTACGACGCGTTTGAAATTCGATTAGCTCGATTCCCGGGACCAGCTCGTGCGGCTTTATCAGATGCGGATGCGTTGAGCTCGTTGGCTGGCCCAAAGAACGCGATCTGCCCTTGATCGTATCCACTGTAAGCTCGGCTGTTAGCTGCGCCTTACACATCCGCGGCGACGAGTATGTGGAGAACTTCGGGTTTGTGGCTAGGGCGCGTAGCAGGCGTATACGTGGTATGCGCTTAAGTGCAATCATGGCGGGTATTGCTTTCTAGTCCGTGGTTTAAACGGTACGTTTTATCTCGGCCCAATTCACAGATTTGTAATTCGCCGAAGGCACATAGAGATGAAATAACTGATGAAAACAAAACATTTGCCGCTCTGCTTGCCAAGTGCCAGCTATCGATATTTTCGTGCCTTTAGCTACGATGTATCGATTGCGATGCGAGAAAAAAAACGTTACTTTCGACATCGAATTGCTGAATGTCCCAGCCTTTATATGTCCCAGATCACATTTCATCCTAACATCATTGTGGGTCCCATCCCCTCCATTCACAAAATTTAAGCTTCCATTTTAAATGGCCTTACGCATATTTAATCTGACTCTTAAGGCACGTCAAAACTTTAATCTAGATCTGTAAGTTTTTACATTTTTGTGCAGTCTTTTCTTTCGCTTTAAGCCATTTGTCCTATATACAATAATTTAATTAGTTTTAGCATGCAATGCTATGTTGGAAAAATAATGATGAGCTTTATAAATAATTTGGGGACAACCTACCATAACCTACCCTATTTTGAGAGTATCTACTAAACTTAATGTCTATGAAAATCCTGCACAAAAATATATTTTCAACGTTCATCACATAGATAAAATTATTGTGATGTCTGGATGACGAGAATAAATATTGAATTAAAAATTAAAATAGGCCAAATAAATATAAATCAAAATTAGAATTGACCAACCAATAATGAACAATATATTAACAAAAACTATAACAAAAAAAATTATAGCTTAGAACAAAAAATATAGTTGCGCATCGCTACTGCCGATCAGATGAGAGAGTTGGGCGTTAGGCCTGTGCACTACCTCCTTCGAAATAAAAGGATTCAAACGCACCCACTTGTATTTATTGTTTCATGTTCGGCATGGTAGAGTTTCTTCCAACAATTTTCCTGTAGTTCGTGGTGGGTTCCTTAACTTCTGATTTGTTATTATTTATTTTTATTTTATACGCCGTCTTGGTCGAACTCTCTTCGTCGTTCACATTCGACCACCGACATTCGATCGACCTCGTTTAGAATTGAAATGTTCTCTTTCTGGCGGGCTTTCTTAAACTGATTTCGTAACTGCCAGATTTGTGTCTTGTCAGGCGTATCCATTTTGATTCGATCTACCTGCTTTTGCACATCCTTTAGTAGCTCTTTATTTTCGTCCAAATCGGGCCGCAGCTGTGTGCGCTCGTCCTTATTGTAGCTTTTCCGTGCACCTTCTCGTTGCGCAGCTCTAAAAGTTGTATTTGGTGGCATTTTTCATTTAACTCCTTATCCTTGTTTTGAGGATGCTCCTGTTCGTCCCTGCTAAATTTTATGCATCGCAGTTCTACGAGTAGGTATCTCTGCCAATCCCTATCATCTTGTTGAAGATGCTCCTGTCTCAATACATTTGGTAGATACAATAGCTCTGTATCAGTTTTCCTCATTAAAATTATACCTTCGATAAAGAGATTGAAAATGTCTTCGGAAACGGCCACAAATTCATTTGTAAAATTGTCCGTTGAAGTGATAATTTCTTGAATCTGTTGGAACCTTTATTATATCTTTCAATAGATTAGCCTCCTCTTTGGACAACTTCAGGAACTTATCTGACCGTCCTTCAATCTCTTTTCGTGACGTGGACGGATCGATTTTTCGCACCTCCTGCTGAGTTTCCCAACAACATATTCACTTATATGATAGTGTGTAGTCCACATCCCGGCGTTGCCACCTTAATTATGTGGCATTTCTGTACCTATCGATAGGCAGTTTTCGCATACCACCACCAAAATTGGCCAATTGAACAATAAAATCAGTAAAAACCAATTGAAGAAACAGCGTGTACTTCGCGACCATAAACACCAGGGCTGCCGGTTTTGTTTGTTTTGTGTATGTTTGTATTGGTTTATGTAGTGCTGCGTAGCTTGAATTTTGCTTTGTTATTTGTATTGTTTATGGGAAGGGTTGGCCTACTGTTCAAAAGTAGACGTGTTATACAATGTTGCAATTGATAAGGCAAACGATTTATCGATGACAAATTTGTGTATCCTTTGGCATGTTATTTATTTACAGCAAACTAACATAAATAGAACAAATACAAGCTGCATACCCAGAAACTATGGCGAATGAGGTAAGTGGCCTGTAAATTCATTTCATATTTTCATCTGTGTTCTGTGTCGATGCCGATGCGAAATATTGATCACCTGTAGATGAGTGTGTTCCGGTTGTCGGTGGACGCGGAGTCGATTCGGTTCAATGACTGGCTAATCAGCTACGAGAAGTCGCACATATTGAAGAGCATGTGCCACTTGGGCAGCGACAAGTGCTGCGATAAGAACGATGCCAATCTCTGTGAGTTGTGCACATATCAACATTCGCTGGAGCTTCCACATTTGCCGGACATGGTGTTTCACAAGAATAAGCTGGTGCTCCAACACAAAAATGGCGCCCTCATGGAATTCAAGCCTATGGATGCACTTGCCCTGGTTGCCAACGGCAAACAGGCTGAAGAAATGGAAGTCGCTTGCGCTCAGGAATGGCGTGAAACTCGGTTAGCTAATCTTTCTCTAACAGCTCCATTTGCCAATTTCCTAAAAAAATAGCTCTCTCTTAGAGTCGAGCAGAATATGGAGCAAAAGTGCAAGCCATTCGATTGGACATTCACCTCCGTATATCAGGGCACGCTGAACGATAAGTTTCGCACAGAGTCAACCACTCAGCCGCTGAACAAGATGAAGCTTATGCAGCGCGAGAACATTATATTCTATCATGATCTCACACTCTACGAGGATGAGCTGCACGATCACGGCATCTCCGCGCTGAGCGTTCGGATTGTGAGTAGCTAGCAACCAATATATATCATAAAACATCTTAATGCCTTCAAATAGGAGACGCTCCAATCTGCCTGTCTGTCTGTTAGGAACTTTCTTTCCTGTTGTAAAGATTGCTATTTTATTTTTATTTTGTGCCGGTAGCGTGTTATGCCCTCCGGTTTCTTTGTGCTGCTGCGACACTTTTTGCGCATTGATGATGTCCTTATTCGCATGCACGACACACGTTACCACTGCGAGATTGAGAATAACTACATACTTAAGGAGTACATTCACCGAGAAGCACCCTGTTCTGCACTAACACAGGTAATCCTGCTAAGCTTAATGTGTAAATTTCGAAAATTTATAATCAATTCTCTTTGCTTAGGCACCAACTAGCTCATGGACGAATCCCGACCAAATACAATATTTCCTGCCAGTAAAATCCAACGAGTTGCAAAAGCTGTACTTTTAGTATTTTCGAAGTCAAATTCTCTAGAATGTAAATATGTCAACGAATTCATTTATAGGCATAATGGCAAAATTTGCAGTTAAAAAAAATAATTATAATATTCGAATTGCGCTAATAAATTTCCAATATTCACCCGATTCATTGTATGGACATATAATAAAAAGTTTTAAATTTAAATTTTTGTGCGAGCCAATTAATATTGGACTTTTGTTTGCACGTGGTTGGTTATTTATTTAATTGGTTTCCAATATTCACCCAATCCATTAATTAAAAATGGTATATTTTTGGTATCAGAGTATACATTTAAATATATGTGTGACAATAGTTTAAAATGTAAATTTTAGTGCGAGCCAATTAATATTGGACTTATATTTTTGCACGTGTTTGGTTATTTATTTATTTGGTTTCCAATATTCACCCAATCCATTGATTAAAAATGGTATATTTTTGGTATCAGATTATACATATAAATATATGTGTGACAATAGTTTAAAATGTCAATTTTAGTGCGAGCCAATTAATATTGGACTTATGTATGCACGTATTTGGTTATTTATTTAGTTATTGGCACAACTGTGCGTATTAGTACACTTATAAATTGGCTCAACTGTGCGCATTAGTAGACATTAAAAGCGAGGATCCTTAAAAGCAACTACAATACTATAATTTCGATAAAATGTTGGATGGTGATCACCAATTTAAGCAGCGCCCAGTAGAGCAACCAGGACCGCTCTGAAATCTCCAGAAGTCTCCGCCTGCAACAGATCACAAATGGGACACAATTAGAAGTGAGTAAAGTGAGCAGGAGAGGTGGCTGTGGGGGTGAGGGGTATTGAAAAGAACAAAATTTTGGTATTCCACAAACACGCAGAAACTCAAGACAAACCAATATGAATATGACCGAATCAATGGTGATACAAATACAAATAGCCATACTTACGTCCTATTACCAAACACAACAATAACACAACCATAGCAAGCACACAAAGGACACAGGACGTAAATATTTGTACGAAGAGAGAGTTGTGTAGAGTTTTGGGATCAGGGCAAGAATACCGAAAGTAAAAATGGGTGTGGAAAATTCATTACTTGACACGGTTACAACAATAACAGAGTTGGGCGCGAAATCGTTATTGGGTCACTTACGACGACAGCGCTGAGGAGAGTGCGGTTAAAGATGCGCTCGAATTCATCCTTGATATTCTCCAAATCGATCTCCGAGCGGCTTACGATAATGCGAATGAGTGTTTGATTATCGGTACCGGCGCCATTCATTGCCTTGTAGAGACGATTAGCAAAAAATGCAGCTGGCGACTGAACGCATTCAACTGGAGCAGATGTAGAGAGAGAGAGAGAGAGAGAGAGAGAGAGAGAAAAAGAGTGAGCGAGCGAGTGAGTGAGTGAAAGAGAGAGATACTTACCAATGGCCATAATAGCCTCCTGCAACTCATCCGCCATTTCATGCTTGATGGCCTGCTCAATGGTTTGGCCAGAGAGCGACTTGTACTCATCGAAAACGAGACGCAGCTGATTGAAGCTGGCATGGGCCATGATCCGATTGAAGACGCCCTCGTCGGTGCCCAGTTTGGCCTCGCCCGCAGCGTATAGCTGTGCGGCTTGTTCCTTGGCCTGTTCGGAATTAACAGGTGTCTCTTGGCCATCACGCACACCGGTCACAATCAAAATGAGCAGACGTCGAAAGAAGCCGGACGTTTCGCTGCCCAGCTGCTCGGCAAGTGGTCGTCCGTACAACAACTCGTAGGTGGCCACAATCTCGAGCATCTGCTCGTTGCTCTTGGTGCAGAGTATTTCGACGAGGGTGCCCTCCTTGGTGCCGACGCCGGCCATGGCGCCATGCAGCTGCTTGCAAAGATACTCGACCGGCGGCAGCATTAGTGCTATAATCACATTCTCAAATGTGCCGCCCAGCTCACCCTTCAAGTCCTCAATTAGATCCCGATCGAATTCGGATAAATAGGCGGCCATCATTTCCTGGCGCTGAGCATTGCTGCGAGTGGCGAGTACATCGATAATCTGCTGCTCATCAGTGCCCAATCCTTGCATGGCCGCACGTAAATCCTGGCTATCGCCGGACGCATCAAAGTCCGAATGAGGCACAATGCACGGAACGGGCTGCGATTTCCATACGAAATTTGATAAATTGGTTGGTTGGTGGGTGGTGGCCAGCCCATCGAAATAATCGATAAAATTGCATCTATTGCATGTACTCACTCACCTTGTAATCCATTTCTCTTGTTATTAGTGTTGTGATTTGCTTTATAGGTATAACTGTTGATTGCACTTGACTCTCTTTTTGGCAAGTGGCGCTCTTTGCTTGCAATTCTATAATATAATAAAGTGAATTCTTGCGCTTCTATCAACTTGTCGCTTGCCCTTACCTTTTGTAACTGACGCACGATGACCAAATAAACAATTCTCGGTGCGCGCAATTGTCGTAGTCTCGGCTTCTGTGCTATTTAGAGAGAAAGAGCTTTTTATGGCAAAGCTTTCGATTCGGTTTAACTTCGGCTTTATTCGAAATGCATTTGGGCTTATATAATGCGCATGGCATTCGCATGATTCATGTGAGCACAAATGAGTACATAAATAAATATGTATCTTTGAGTGAAGCCAATTAAATCATTACTCATATCTGTATACATATATATATATTTTTATCTTTATTAAATCTCGTTAAGTAGTTAGATGTTTTCAGTTGCATGAGCTACATATTTTTAAATAGACTGCAGTTAACATGAGGGGTCGCAAAATTCTTAATTCTCCTAATTTTCAACTTGTTCGTTTCATGTAAATATCGCGTTATATATATGTGTATATGTGTTTATATGTATATATATATTTATATTTATATATATATATATATACATTTCTTCTCTCATATTTTCTTTAATGTATATATTTGCTGCTGTTGGAAGAACACAAACAGAGCAAATGAGGTGCTTCTTCAATTTGTTTTAATTTTGTTTTCTTCAGTATTACACAGAAAAAAAATACAAATCAGTTATAATTATACTCATAATATGCATATTGATAATAAATTACAATGCCAAAAATGTTCAGTTCAGCAGCCAAAACATATCGTTTCGTATTTAAACTAAAATAGTATATAGCTTACATCGCATGCTTTATTTTATAATTATATGATTTTTGCGTTTATGTCGAATTTCATTTAATGAATTTCACTTTAATACTAAAAATCTCCATTTCTGCGATTATGCCAACTAGTTTTTACAGTGTCGCTCAAAAATTGAAAAAAAAACCGAAAATTAAAGGAAAGATTAAGAATATAATTAATTGTTATTTTCCCGTTTTCATACATTTTCAACATATATTTTTTGGATATTGAAGCGTTTCAAGTGTCGACTGTAAGCGGAAAGTATGCTGTGCGTGGACAAATTTCAAGTTTGGTAGCTGACATTATATAATTGGCTAACTTAAGTAAATTGAAAAGTTATAAAAAAAAATATTTTCGATATTTTTGTTTTTGGCAGCAAACGCGAATAGCAATAGCGATTATTGTTTAGACGAAACGAAGATCGGCTGCAGATGAACCATGCCTGAATGCCCTGCTGGAGTTTAGACCTCATCGTTTTGGTTCATCTTGAGCTCGTTGAGCGTCGCATTGAATCGCGACCATTCATCGCGCGACGGCAGCGCCAGATGCTCAGCCACATCGTAGACATACAGTTTGCCGGACTCATCACCAATGGTCACATGCAGACCGGATGGGGTCCAGGAGACGCGATTGAGCGCTGGCGCACCGTCGACAACGATTGATGCTGTTGGTACTTCGGTGTCCTGATTGAGATTCCATAAATCAAGACGACCGCTACCATCAACAGCAGCAAAGAGGGCGGGATGAACGGGCGACCAGGCGACATCCATCACATAGTCCGAGTTATCCTCAAATGAGTATAGCGGTTTTGTATCCTGCAATCGCAAATAACACAAACAATTAATTGGGGGCATCCAACAAGAAGCATAGAGTAGTACTCACCTTGAGGGACCAGAGCTTAATGGTCCAATCGATCGATGACGTTAGGAACAGATGACCAAAGTCCGGCGACGATTGATTATAGTGCGTCGAGATGCCTGTTATCGGACCCAAGTGTCGCTCGAATACCTCATTGACGCCCGATCGCAGGCCATGACGCGATGCGGAATAAACATAACCATCCTCGCTACCCATGACCAGGCTATTAATCTCATTGGCCGGGAATGCCATGCTTGTGATGGCGATTGCCTTCGACTGGCGCTGCTGCAGTTCGAGCGTATCCTGCGGCTGGGAGAGCATGTCCAGCGACCAGGAGCATAGCTTACCATCCGATGAAATCGATATGACATTGTGCGCATTCTGTGTTCCAACCATTTGCAGGCAGTAAACGGGATGTGTGTGCGCCGCAGCACTGAGTGGTGTACGCTGTATGGGTGTGCGTTTCTGGACACGATTGTCCCAGAGCACAATCTGACCTGAATAGGTGCCGCTCAATATTAGATTCGGATTGAACTTGGCAAAGCAGGTGGACATCACAGCGCTCTGGCAGTGAAATACATCCTCGGGCGTTTGCTTCTTAAACTTTGTATTCCAGACCATAACAACGCCATCCGGCTCATTGGGGCTCTCCTCATTGTTGTGATACGATGCAACGACAAGCTCCGGAAAGTGGGTCGACCAGTCCATGCTCGTTATGCAGCGATTCTTCGACCAGCGCTCATCATAAAATACGCGATTCAGCGAGAGACGAGCATGGGATCGTTCATCGTTGGCCTCCTCATTGTCGCCGCAGCCAATGTAGTCCGTGTAGATGTCCACGTTCTCGAAGAGGGCGCGCTCAATGACGCGACCGGCGCGCAATACGAACCTTTGGAAGTCCTCCGACAATATGATCATTTGCTTCTGCTCCTCCGACAGTTCCTTGACTGCAAATTGGGAAGCATCGCTTGTTATGTATTGTGTACAATTGTGATACTTTCCTTTAATTTGCGTAATTCTCATTAAAATGCAGTATATCCATTAAGTATTGATATTATCTAACTTCTTTTGCAAAAAAGGTATTACATTATTATTATTATTATTATTTATTTGGGGTTTTGTGCACTGCGACCTGGTAGATCTATTGTGCCCCCTTCCGAGCTGATAGCTCCTCCATCAACCCGAGTTCCTGAACAAATGTCAGGATCTTTGATGGGTCGAGGGCTGCTATGTCTTTGACATTCACAACATGCATCCCTAGGATGCTGCATCTTCTCCTGGCAGGGGCGATGCATTTTGTTAGGATGTGAGTTGAAGACTCCTCCTCGATCTCACAAAACCTGCATTGGCTGCTGCTACAGATACCCATTTTGGACAGGTGGCTTTTTAGTCTACAATGTCCTGTCAGTAGACCGACAAGTATCCTTAGCCTATTCCTGCCCATGGATATTATTTGATAAGGTATTACATTATTGACTAATATTTTTTTTTTTTTACGATTTTGCAATTCCTTTTTCGGCCGATCCTGTTTGAATTGGGCAAATTATTTTTGTCTTGCATTTTGTCTATGTCCTTCGTTGTTAAAAATACTCTAATTTCATTGGCGATTTTACCAAATTGATGGACATACTGCATTATATTATTGGTTTAGTTTTCGTTTTTGGTTTTTGGCATACTCACCCTCCTTCTTCTCCTCTTGCTCTTTCTTTTGTTCGAGTGGTGTAATGGCCGGCGCCACATCTTTGACCGTGGGCAGTCCGTGGGTGAGATAGCCGGGCGGCAGTTTGGAACTAAAGCCGTGATCGAGATGTGGCAGCGAGCTCTCTTCGTCATCTCCTTGGGCATCAAATGCAAGCACTGTTTAATGTATAAAACTAACACAGCTAGAGGAACATGACAATCGACAGAACAGGAACAATTCTACTTTTTAGTTTTTGATTGACTTTTTCTTTTCTTAGCTGCATTTGGTTTTGGTTTTTTTCTTTTGTAACGGGCGCTTTAACGGTTATTCGTGGCGTTTTTTTTTACACATGTAGTTTCTCGTATATTTGGTTTTTGCTTGTTGTCTATGTCATTCTTGCAAAATTTGTTATTTCCTTTCTTTAACTTTTGGTTTGTTTGTTTGTTTTGGCTTTGTTATAGGGGTCTTGTTGGTGTGTGTGTTTGTTGTGTAAGCTTTTGCATTGTGAAAGTGCGGATAGGTTAAGAGACAGTGTTGGGAAAGAGCGAAAGATTGAAGGACTCTTAAAGATCAGCTCCAGCACATCTGCGAGTGGGAGTAAAGGGAAGGGCAAGGTGGGGAGAGGGCTTAACCGAAAGAGGAAAATGGATGGAATATTACGGTGGACGCTTGAAAAGCATAAAATCAAAATTTTATCTGTCCAAGAGAAAGCTTTGATGGTGAGCGGAGAGAGACACCCACACTCACGCACATATACTAGTGCAATATCGCAGTGCAAAATATTTTATAGATATTATGCACGTATTTATTTATATATGGTATGCGTTTGCGTACGTGCGTGTGTGTGTGTGTGTGTGCGAATGTACTAATTACTGTTAGTTGTGCTTTCGACTCACACCGTACAACTTATTACATAAAGCCAATTATAAAACAAAACAAAAAATTATTTTTTTAAATATAAAAATAACAAATTAATTTGTATCTTATACGCCGTTATTATATGTTTGAATGAATGCGTGTATATATATAAATATATATATGAATGTACATTTTTATATAGTGTAGCAGCATAAGAGAGATAAAGAAAGAGAAAGATATAGGTATATTTCAAGAAATATTATAATGTATTGTAGTGAGTATTTGGTAGACATGAACTAGTTTCGAATTTAACACATATGTCTGCAGAACTCTATAAACACTTCCTTTTTTCGTCTCTAATTTATATTATTGTATAACACATTTTTTCAGTTTTCTCCACCCAGTTTATAAATTTTAGCGCTTATAATTATGTATGTATGTATTTTATGCTATAATATATTACATATTTGTTCTTGTTTCCTTTGTTTGATGTTTATAATTTAACATAATCAGCCAACAGAGGTCGATTTTTGTTTCTCTTTTTGTGTGCTGTGTTGTGGGTACATTTAACAGTTAACGGTAATTTTAAAATAGACGCCGACAACGCGCTTCGCTTGCTGTGCTTCGTTGAGAGAGTGAGTGAGATAGCGAGCTGAAAATTGCTTGTGTATGGGTGAAATAAAATTGAGCAGAAGAGAGATAGGGTAAGTGATTATGTGTGTGACAGCCAGTATTGGGCTACATTGTGCGTAAAAAACGAGACAGAAAGAGAGATAGATTTATTTTGAAAGTAACAAAAGTCATCGATCAAAAAAGAGCCAGACAATTCTCAACTACCATAAAATTTCCCCAAAATAAGAAACAGTATAATTTAGGATATCATTTCTATAAAAATGTATTTTCAAGTCATTAAAGGTTAATTGTTGCACTCAGTCAGAATAATGGAATGATTTTTTTCGACTTTGAGGTTAGAGCATAAAGTAATGAAGAAATGGGAGTTTTCTTTTTGTAATTTGAGGCTTGATCCATGCAAACAGGCAGATTATGGCATGAAATTTATTAAGTTTACATCAAGTAACGGTTACAATTTTCTTAAAGACAGACAGAGGGGGATATAGAGACAGGGAGAGAGCGAAAGAGCGATAGAGAGAGAGAGACGGTAGGGTAGTGTATTTGGTCTGTGTGTGTGTGTGTGTGTGTTTCTAGAGTGTGACAGCCAGCGCGAAGTTTATCTTTATATATTTCTTTTTTTGTAATTTTAAATTCATAATTATTTGATTAATTGAATTTGTTATCAACGCGTTGTAGTTAGAATTTGTACGTTCCTATTTTGCTTCATGTCGATTCCCGTCACTGTTTTCAAAAGGCCTTTCGGTTGGGTGTACCTACCTGTGAATTCATCCTCCCACTCTAAACCCGGATTAAGATTGTATTCATCTTGAAGAAATATAAAGAAATAAATATATTTTACATATACATTGTGGTTGTTTTGATGATTGATTTCGGTGTTTGTTATTTCTTTTTTCTTGATTCTTTCAAAATCAAACGAAATTAATGCTCACATCGTGGCCGCAACGAACCGCCCTTTAAATTAATCAATTTTTGTTGTTGTTTAAAATAAAGTATTGAAAAGTTGTTGTTGAACAAAACGATAAAAAGCAATTGAGTATTATGGATATTAATGTTTTGTGGAGGTGTAACTATGTTGTATGACACATTTGGAGTACATATATATGTAGATAAAACATTAATTATGGTTTTTTGATAAGTATTAGCACACAAGTCGGCCAAAAGCGGCGACCAACAAGATTATAATACAATTGAGTTTATAAGTTTATGACTGATAAATATTTAATTTAATATGTTTATATATTTTATAGTACACGATATTTCTCAGTGCTTATCACATGCATTCGTGTTCAATATAAATATGTGTGTGTGTGAGTGTTTTGATTTGTACGTGTGTGTGGATGTGTGGCTTACATTTTGTTTTAGACTTAAGATTATAATCAGTAGCTATATACTTGCGTTGGAAAAGCTGGCTAGACACATTATGATAATATAAGACATATCTATATATAAATATAAGATATATATAAATATATATATAATCTTAGTTATGCTAAAAACAAAAAATACGAAGATTAACAAGGCATACCTCGTCTAATAACTAATACGACTAGTGTATAACAGTTAACTGATATCCGCAAAATTAAAATGCGAGATCTTTTTTTGGTTCTTAAGAAAGAGAATATATATGTTTATATAAAAAAAACTTAAAAAATGTCAACTACTTAAACGAATTAAAAAAAAATAAACTTATAAATTGGGTGGAGTTGAACAATTTCATATACATAGTTATAAACGTATCGTTTATATAATGTTTATATATAAATATATAGACGATAATGCAGATATAAACTGAATTTGTTTTACATATTATGCTGTCAAAACTCTACATATAAGTCAATCACTATAATTGTAACCAAAAATCTCAGAAATAAGGGAATAATTTGTAGAGCAAAATAGCAATTCAAGAATTTTTATAGATATATACGAATATTTAGATACAAATTACCGATAATAATAATAACAAGCAGTAATATAAACTACATACAAACAAAACTAACGATTAAGAAGTTACGAGAGGTTATACGTAGTGACTAACTACAGCAAGAAATTCCAAAAATATGAAGATAAATATATATATATATATATATAGAGAGAGAGAGAGATCGAGATAGTTTGGGAGATACACATATGTATAGAGAGGTAGAGAGATACAAGAGATACATATGCAACATGTCAATATCCATATCCTTATGTAGTTTATGGATAAACATTTTCTACTTGGGATAGGTACTTAAGTAGTTACATACAAAACTCAACAACTACTCACCATAATAATCCGTAGCATGAGCTGCAGTTTTTTTTGCGTGCGTACCAAGAACAGATAAAAGGGGGAAGAAAAAGTAAATAGACAAATTATTAAATGCGCTCAATCAATGCCTACAAATACAATGAAATACGTTGCCTATGTGTCTTTTGAATTCAAATTGAAAGCAGCGAATGCATAAACTGAAAGCATCAAACGACGAGAGACTAAAATGATATTATACAACAGAAGCCAGTAACAATAAATAAATAAACCAATGAGTATGTCGAAGTAAATCAAAGAGCATATATATAGCATACAAATACATACATATATTGTATATGTTTGCATTAATTGGTTACCATATAGAATTATTATGTGCTTTTATCTAAAATTTTAAATTTTGGGTAACTGCTTATAATTATGTTTAATACCTTTACGTGGACGCCACCAGTCCTCCATATATCCTGACAGAGGCGATGAGTGGCAAGAAGAAACTGTATTTGTTATTTTATTTCACTTATGATATTTGCTTGCTCTATGTTACTTCGATCAGAACTTTTGGATAGCTCCCTCAGAGCCAACAACAAATAAAGCGCAACACAAATGTGGAAAGTATGTCGTGTTGGTTGTAGGGGAAAAGAGTGCATAGTGCTGGCTACTTTGGAGTGTTGCATGGATGGACGGGGTAGGTTGGTAGTACATACATTTGTTGTATACTATAAGAGCATTTCGAGTTTATATACTTTAGTTTGGCAAGCGAGCAGACGGCAAAATAGAGACATACACAGTAACACATATATATATAAATATAAATATATATGTATATATATATATATATAGATAGATGTGAATTCATACACACAAATTATAAAAGTAGTCATAAAATAGCAAACTATGGAAAGTGTTTACACAATAGCCAATAATGATTTTGTTTTGGTTACACTAGCTAACATAGGGTACTATAAATACATATGTATGTTGAGTTTGTATATAATATATCGAATATATATATATATATATATCGTATACGCACCATCACGCTCGTGTCCGCCGGTGCTGGTGGTCTGTGTTTGTTTCGTATAGACGAGTGTCTCCTTTGGTGGAATGTTTGTTGCTTGCACATTGTAAACGCTCAGATTTAGTGGCTGCTTTTTGCCAGCGCTGTGAGAGAATTTTCACATTAGTCAGATAAGTATAAATTATAAAACAAAATCTATTACACCGGTCGCTCGAAATGGTATTCTCATTCGTGGGACCGATGTTTTCTTATTTATATGTTTTTACCCCTGTCCATTGACGGTAGCCTGCAAACTAACATCAGGCGTTTGTGTATTGGAATTATCGGATGTGAGGGAATTGGCTGAGGACAGCGATGACAACACTTCCGAAACGGGCGCAACGCCTAGCGATGAGAGCATCTCATCCAAATCCCTAAAGAAATATAATTAATTTCACAATGGAGATAATACAGATTGGATTATATATCGACTTACTTGCGCTGATCCTTGTCAATGCCGGTGCCGGTGCCAATGCGTCCAGCGGCCTCTTCCATATCTTTGATTTCCTTTTCTCGACGACGTCGATCCTTCTCCTCGCGCAGTGCTGCCAATTTGGCCTTCTTCCGCTCCAGCTCAGCTTTGCGATCCATTTTGGGGGCGTGGCAGCTCTCGTTTCTTGCAAGTGAATGGTTTTTTTTTTTTGGTGCAGAGGGTGGTGGGGATTAGTTCGGTGACTATTGGACTACAACAACTACAACTACAACTAGTGCAGTTTGAAAGCAGCAGTTTAATCTACGCTGGCTGCAAAAGATAGAAACTCAATGAATCAGTTGTAGCCAAAATGTTACCAATATTTGTCAGCGCAGCTGCTTGATGATGTCACCCCAACAAAAGACAACAACAACAGAAACAGTCCAAAGTTAAGAGAGCCTCACAATTGTGTTTGGATGTGTGTGTGTAATGAAACTTTCTGCAACTTTGTTATCCTTAATTCGTTGGTTAAATGCCGGCAGGCGTATTGCCAACAAACAACTATGTGTCAAATCACAAAAAAAAAATCAATATTCAAATGCCAACCACAATGATGTGATGACGGCGGCGCAGAGTCAGCAGCAGAAGCAGCGCTTTCGTCGTTATGACGTCGCTTACAGCTTTTCGCTCATGTGCCCATTTTCTGCTTTCCACCAGTTATCAACGAAATATCGAACTTCACTTTTTACTTAGCACACAAATGTAGCACACCTTTAAATGTTGTTCACACGCTAGTTTCTGTCGAGTTAAACGCTGTCAAATTGTTGTTATAAAAACATTTTATTACAATGGAAAAAGCGACTGCAATGTTTTGCGAAGAACGCCAGTGTGACCGAAGGCAGCAAATGAAATTTGTTGACATAATCGATATACCAGAAATACCATAGCTGACAACGGCTTGCGGAATACACAGTTGCCAACACTACACATATGCTCTTTTTTTAATTGATCTGGCTAGGCTATCAGGGCGCCAATTTAAAAAATTATTAACTTGTTTTGTATTGTTTATTTATTTTTACTAACTACAGTGGAATTAAATAATGCAATAAGCATTTCAACGTCAAGTGAAATCATTAAGCACCCGCCTTCGATGTCAGCGATTCGTCCACAAATGGCCACAACGGAAATAGAAAGCCAACGAGAATGTTATTTGATGTCATATTGTGATTCTATGCATCAAAACATAACTGTAAGCCGTGCGTCTACTCTGTGTGTGCTATTCGCATATTAAGCGGAGATTTTCCTTATAATCACCAGTTAATTGTTTAACTGACCTGGCACCAAAAGCCATGTGAAAGACAGTCTGCCAAGTGTAGTGTGATGCCCACACACACACACACACACACCCAATACACGCACCCAGTGACAATGACATAGTTGGGCGGTTCGTTCACTTTTGAGAGAGCAGCCCAGCCTTAAAAATTGTACATAAATACATTTTATAATATATGCATTGTACATAAGAAAAGTTTTGTTGCTTGATTTTTATCTTTGTCGTTTACAAGTTTTGTTTGTGTTTTTGTTTTAGGTTGGCGCATCATCATTTTAAAAGCCACCAAATTGATGGCATATAAATTGCATATGCATCGATGTCGTAATGCCAATAATATTAACTCTATTTGTGGACCACGTCGCCAACTCAACACAATGCTGGAGCTTTTTCTTTTGGCCAATGTGGCTGGCTGCAGTCCAAATGAACCAAAAATATACATAAGAAATACAACAAAGAAAAAAACCTTGAATTACAAAATCTTTCGTTTGTCTGATGCTCCAGGCAGAAGCTGTTAATTAATGTTGTTGTTGTTCGTCGTAAATCAGCGCATCTGCCACTTATTACAGCAGCAGGAACAACAACAACGAAAACTTAATGAAGCCAAATACGTTGTAGCCGTTAAAGCAGTATTTGTGTTTTTTGGCTTTGTTTATCAGCTTTTGCTAATTGCTAGAGTTGTTTGCAATTTATTATGAAAACAGTTTATAGCTTACAAATTCATTTGCTAATATTAGTTAATTCTTAGAATTGACGATGTTTTTTTTTTGCCAGTAGCTGTTAGTTTTTCTGCAATTTTTGTGGTATGCCGGTCGAAAGTAAAAGTTTATTTGATGAACTTTACCTAGTTGCTAACTGATTTGTAGGTCTGCCTTTGCCTGTGGTTTTTCTTGTTTTATTTATTTCTTTATAATTTATTTAATTTTTAATACCCGTGCTGTTTTGCCGGCAATTTAGATGCTGCCCAAGGACAACAGGTTTTTTCTGTTTTTTTTGTAAATTTTTAAAATTTTTATTTGCGTTTGCGTCATATTTAGCATAGACGCATTTACATATCTACGCTTAATGCTTATATTATGTATAGTGACCGCATAATTAGCAATCATTTCATAAACATGCATATTTAATATATAAATCTGGATCTGCTTGGCACAGTTGCCATTTCGATGTTTTCCGCTTACGCATCCTGTCCAAGGTCTGTCATCTGCCATCTGAAATTAATATGTATATGAATACATATATATATATATATATTAATTTATTTTTTTTGTTTTGCCCACTTCACTTGGGTGTGGCCAGAGCAAATGATGACGTTTTTTAAGTTGCATGGACTAATGGATGGCGCTTGAACGTGCACACACACACACACTTATACATATCTAAGTAAAATTGTGTTGCTGTTATTTGACAGTTTTGTCGCTCGTCTTGAATTTACCATTTACTTGGCTATCAAGTTGCTGTTGCTGTAATTGTTGTTGCCTGCTTCTTTTTTTATACTTTTTGGCTTTTTATTGCTGTAAATTGTTAATCATTTGAATGCGCGTCGTTACCCGGCAAAGTTTCAGTTATATCGTTGGCGCATATGAATTTTATATTCTTTGTTTTATTTTCTGTCTCGGGGGCTTTCATGCACATACAAATTTAAGACTTTATGGGGGCACACATACAGCTATGTATATGTATGTATGTATGTATGCATGTATTTACTTGCTTCATTACAGCTTTGTTTTGCCTTTCTTCGCCGCCGCCGCCGCCTCCGTTGTCGCTGCTGCTGCTCCCCCAGGTTTACTTTTGCGCCTGCGCCCAAGCGACGTCGACAGCGCTGCCAGCGCCGAACATTGCTGTTGCTGTTGCTGTTGCCGTTGCCGTTACCGGTGAAAAAGTCTTGAAAAGTGCGCCTCTTTGGCGTTCCGTTGTTAGTTTAAGTTTAACCATCGCACGCTGGAGTCGCGATATAGTTGCCCGCTAAAAGTTATTGCCTGAAAGGATTGTCACACACTCTCACACAGTTGTGACATATAATTTTTTTTTTAAATTTAGTTTTGTTTAAAAATCGAAAAAGAAAAAACAAAATGAAATTATTTTTATGTGCCATTGCTGTGACGCTTTATGTGGCGGCGACAAGTGAGTGAAGAATTAATTTATATCTTTTTCCTTTCCATACAAATCGATTAATCGAGCAGTAAAGCAGTAAAGCAAAGATCGCTTTTATTTAGTTCGGTTTGGCCAGCTGACGAAATAAAACAAATATGAACCCAAAAATGTTAAAGCTTTGTGCTAAACACTTTGACATTGACTTCATATTAGTTGGTATTGGTTAACGTCTGCACTGCGCATTGCAACACAGCCGTTGAACAACGGTAAATATGACGGAAAGCTTGCATTTGACTGATTTATCGGGCTGCTGTTTGAAACGGGAAATAATTATATATGTGTAGATAGGTGTGTATGACCCTGTCTGACATTTAGATTGCAGCCTAATGTCGAGTTAGTAGCATGCATAAAATGCCGTAGTTCAATTGGAAAACAGGTAATAGAAAACCGGCTGAGACCTGTGGCTAAGTCTGGGCCTGTGAGTCTGGGCAAACCGGATAACATACTTCAACTGGAACTGGAACTGAGACGAAAACTGGGACTGGGACTGCGACTGAGACGGCGACTGCAAATGAAACTGCGACTGCGACGGAGTCAAGCCCAAAGCTCGATTATGTAACCGCTGCTGTAGCTGCTGCTGCTGGTAACAGCTACAATTGGTGCAAGACAGGGCCAGAAACAGGAAAGACCCAAATGCGGCTTTTTGCCAACGTTCGATCGGGAATTGATTTGTTTTTCTAGCTACTTTTTTCTATCAAGTAGGAAACACTAGTTGGGACTGGTGAAAGCGTGGCAAAAAATAAATAGAAGAAAAATCTGTTCGATATACAGTTTAATGAACTTTTACCGAAAACTCCTTTTATCGATAGTTAATTAAATTTGCTGTTGTTCTCTATTGGGACATTAGGTGCCGCTGGCTTTGAATGCCCAAAACCGAATGGCCAATTCGCGGATGAGGTGCAGTGCGACAAATACTACGAATGCACTGAAGGCGTACCCAAGGCGCATCTCTGTGCCGATGGCCTCGTCTTTGATCCTCTCAACCGCAAGTTCAATAAGTGCGACCAGCCCTTCAATGTGGACTGCGAGGACCGCACGGAGTTGCGTAAGTTTTACAAAAGAAATCCAAAATTATGCGCTGACATATTCCAATATTCCTACAAACAGAGGAGCCCAAATCGAGCAAGTATTGTCCACGCAAGAACGGATTCTTTGCGCATCCGGAGGCAAGCGTTTGCAATCTCTTTTACAATTGCATCGATGGAGATGCCCTGGAAATGAAGTGTACTGTCGGTCTGCACTTTGATGAGTACTCGGGCACTTGTGTCTGGCCCGACACCGCCAAGCGTGAGGGTTGCGACAATCAAGAGAGTAAGCACTTACTTTATCCCTTAAACCTAATGATAACTCTTTATTTTTGTCGATTATTATTATTTGTAATACTCATCCGCCTGTATTTGTCTGTCTTTTGTCTGTTTTGCGCAGAAAAATCAGAGAGCGGTTTCACCTGCCCTAAAGATCAGCCAAAGTCAGATTTACGCGGCCAGGTGGTGACACATCCCAGATATCCTCATCCCACCGATTGCCAAAAGTTCTATGTCTGCCTGAACGGCGATGATCCGCGCGATTTGGGCTGTCAGCTGGGCGAGGTCTACAACGATGAGAGCGAGATGTGCGATGCGCCCGAGAATGTGCCCGGCTGCGAGGATTGGTACAAGGAGACTGATGATAAGAAGGATTAAACCGAATGCTCTGCCGTGTGCCACCCGCCGATAAACAATGCACAGCCTCACATCCCCTTCCCCCATTGCCCCCTAAAGCGCGCGTCTACAGTAGATACCCAAACTGAAAGAGAGACCCCCACACACACACAGACGCACAAAGAGATACAGTTACACTTGGACTTGGACAGCAAGACATACGGAGCCTGGAGCCGGAGGCGAAATCGGAGCCACTGGCCAGACGCGCGTAGTAGTCACTAAAACATAGTAGTTTCTAGCCTATTCCTATAGCGCGTATGTGTAGCACTTAATTTTCCGAAACTATTACTTACTACTTGATACACGTAACTCGTTACTCGTTACTCGTTACTCGTTACTTTCTCTTCTTCTCTCTTTAACATTTTTATTCACTCTTTTTGTATCTTCTATCTGTATCTATCTACAATCTACTCTCCTTTCTTCTGTACTGTCTACTTTCTTTCTGTAATCTTAACTTCTATATGAATCGTTGTGTATATATTTCCTCTATCATTATTCTATTAATTAATATACAAAATTACAAAAGTAACAAACCATTTGTACTGTTTTACATTTCCTTACTACTACTATCTATTCTCTTAAATATTGTATCTATTTAAAAATATAAACTGTTATTCTTTTATAATCATTATGGTATCTATTCATATTCTGTTTTTTTTTATCTATCAAAATTCTTGTTTTCTTTTTTCTCTGTGTATTTTTCTATTACATTTCTGTTCCTATTTTAACCTTAAGAACATCGACTATAATATTTTAATATAGCTATGAATTCACTTTTAATGTCCTTAATAACCGGTATATAAACATGGGACAGTTTTTCAATATACTTCTTCTGTTTTCAAACAGCTTTTCTAGACTATGTCACTGATTTATGTGATGGTTTTTTGTTCCGGACTACCCATTAAGTGCTTATAAAGTATTTACCATTCACTTTTCTCAACTGATCTATTAATGTAGTATGTGCACTGTCTCTTTCTTCCTTTCAGTCTGTCTCTCTTTCTCATTCTTGTCTCCTTTTTATTCTGAACTTAAACTGTTTATCATCTATTGCCTTATTATAAAAAGAGGACTGTACTGATTGATTGACCATAGATTGAGCGCAATTTATTTAATACCCACAACAGCGAATACATTCATACAACATTCACAACGTAACAGCGACAACAAAATATTCATTCCCATTTGCCAACACATTCAATTAAATAACAAGGTTTAAAAATTATGTCAATTGTGTTTATCTTGCGAATATGAAGATTCATTTACACATATATATATGTATATATATATTGCTAAGTCGGCCAAATCGAGGGCAAATTGATAAATCGTTAGTCTTGCCTTTGAAATGGAGACACACTATCCCCAGGCCTTTGCCCTTTCCGCATTCGCATCTTATTATTTAATAGGGGGCTTCATTAGCCGCTTGTCAACCAACACACACACACATACACACACAATAACTGCTAATTGCATTTGGCCAATAAGTAAACGAACCAAGAAAAAACAGCTAAAACAAACTGAAATATTAATACCCTAACAAAGTTTTGCTTTCATACAAATAATTCACAACACAATTTATACAAAATATATAAATTCAATAAAAACTTTACAAGATAAATAAAAAATATTATAATAACTTCCGAATTTTGTAACATTTTGAGAGCAATTCATTTTATTTACTTTGTGGTACAAAAGGTTTCTAAAAAACTTAATTGTCTGGATTTGCTTTGCATTGATAGTTATAGGGTATAAATATGATGGATATGTTGAATTAAGCTCACACTCTCATCTTAAATATGTCAACAAGTGCAATTTAACTTAAACTCAACAAATTTGCAGGAATTCATTAAAGACCATTAAAGTGCTTACGTGAAGGATTTCAAACATACTTTTAATTACTTCAAAATATAAGTGGGACAGGGTTGATTTTATCCGCATGACAACCAGGATGACGAAGCCATGATGCCCACTTCTGAAAAAGCAAAGCTTTTGAGCTAAGTTTTTGTTATGCAATCGTCAGTTGCCTGGGCTTACTGAAAACAACAACAACGACAGTTTTGCAATATTTAACAATGTAACGGTAATCGGCAAGACAAACGAAAGCAAAGCAAGAGACGAACACATACACAACCGACTAACACGAGCCCGAGGCAAGCCGAATGCAATGAATGAATGAAGCTTACGAGCTGCTTGAGCTTTGCCTTTTACTTTCAATCGCACATGTTGGCAACTCCAGCAACAACAACAACCACAGTAAGAAAAATCCCAAATCACGTTTTGCATTCAGTATTTATACCAAAATCGGTCGATCAATCATTGCGCATGCTCTACGCTTGTGACAACATAGTCAATGCACACACACACCATGCACCATGTACCTCCCCCTTCTCAACCATCCACAACACTCAATTCAAATACGAAACGCGGCGCGCAAGCGCAAAAGCCAAATAAGAAACAAAGCAGAAAAAAAGCTTTGCAAACTTTTGTTTCTTTTTTTGTGTTTCTGTCGCCACCGTTGCGGACGCCTTCGCTGCTGCTGCTGTCTGCGCTGTTACTTCTGCTTCTTCTTCTTCTTGAGCGCGGTATAAATCTTTTTCAGTTGAGTTTGGAACGCGTAACCGTTAAAACGTGAAACTTCTGCAGCGGAAATTTTGAGTATCGTGCTGTTGTATTCAAATCGAAATTGAAAATCGCCGTCGTCGCTGTTGCTGTTGTCACTTGTTTTTTTTTGCCATTTTTTGTTTTTGTTTTTTTTTCGGTAGTATTTCCGTTAGCTGATTTCGTATTCGCCGCACCATGCAACGAGTGCAATTGAGCAGCGTCCTGATCCTGACCATGTTGGGCCTCGGTAAGTGAGCGCAAATTGATTTTTTTAATTTAACCATTAATTTAACCCTTCCGGAATATAATACAATTAATGGGAGCACTAGCAATTAACGCAACCTTCCATTGCGTGTTTGGGGCTGGCTTTGATTTGGTTGGGTTGGGTTGGGCACATTGCTTGAGCTTTTACTTTCAAAAATTCCAATCGCAATCGCATTGAAACCAAAACCATTTGACTGCGACCATTATTTTTTTTTTTCTTATTTTTCTTTATTTGTTTTTGTTCTCGCAACCAGAATCCAGTTTAATTATCTAGTCAGCCAGTAGTCGACTTGTTTGACGAAGGCTAGCCCAAAGATTTGCCTCGATTCTATTTTGATTCGATATTCGAACTGAAATTGGAATTGCCCCCACTAACGTTTTCTGCTCCAATTAGCTGAAACTGTAAAAGTGACGGACGTTTAACCCTGAAGTTGATTAGTTGGGTGGTTGCGCAAACCACCCTCCCTTCCTTTCCACAAAATATGCAATTCCCCACTGACTTGGCATGCAAATCACGTTCAATAATTTTGCTTTTGTTTAATAGAGCCACTGAGTCATTCCGTCAGCTAAGAAAAGTTCATTTAGATATTTAAGTTTATGTGCACTGAGAAAATCAGGATAGTCTGTTTACAACTAAGACTGAAACCCAACTATTTTGTTGTGTTATAATATTTATAGCTTTTCGTACGCATTGCAATTGGATGACAATAATTTTCAATTCATTCCAGATAGGTATTAAAAAGATGCAATTCGATTCCAATCAAATCAAGATTGTATAAGATAAATTCTTTAATATATTTATAATAAATGAAACATATCTAGAAATATATAAAGCTTGCCTCATATAAATCAAGAGTCGAAATATGATTTTTTATGAATAGCAAAAAGTAAATGTTTTAAATTTTATATACAAGTATATACTGGGTTTGAAAATAATTTGTCTTGAAAATAGCAAATTTGAATTGATTCTGAACTCAGTGCTTTTTTATAGCAAAACGATTGGGTTTCTAAAATGGCAAAACAATGAATTGATATCAATGCTGAATCAGACCGAGGCCCGTCAAACTAGTTGATAATTAAAGGCATTAACAGTATATATTATAAAAATCTAGACCCAACGAGTTTTTTCCTAACAGCTCGACAAAAGGTTGAAGTGCCTTTCAGTTAACATCAAGCTTAACTAAAAACTCACACATATAAAATGGCATGGCGAAATGTCTCGGGAAACGCTTTCGAAAATTGGCAATAAGCCATAGGGAAGGTATTACAGGAAATCTTCAGTACACTTAAAAATATTTGTATATGCATGCATGTGCCTGGCCTAAGCCATGGCTCGGTTATCCAGAAAAGCAGAAGATAAGCTGGAAAAAACATACAGTCGTAAAACGATCAACCTGTTAAAAGAGGCTGTTGTTTTGGGTCTGCTGCTTGGTTACATCAGCGATAGACGAAGATGCTCGGAAAGCTGTTGCCGGCGCCAAGCGACGTCACTTGCGCTTAAGAGCAACAACAGTATATTCAATAGCAACTGCAACGGTAAAAAAAATTAAGCAAAAAAAAGCAAACCTGTCGAGTGTTGGATCAGTTACAAGTTGTGGGAAGGAAGGAAGTGCGCGATCAAGTTAAATAACGGGAATTGGAATGGGTGGGAAAACAGAAACAACAGTAATAGCAACAATGTTGGCTGATGCGAACACTTTCCGCTGTTGACAATTGCTGACTGCTATCGATAACAGTGTCAATATTAAAACCGTTTGTTGCAACGAAATCGCTAACAATAACGATAAAGTTTAGCAACTGATAAGAAGCTTGTATTACTTGTGCGATTACTATAGCCATAGCGATAACGATAATCAATTTCTTACGTTTTGAATTACAGGTCACGGTTTAGCCGTCGGCACACCCGAGTGCCCCGAGAAGTATGGCGAACAGGCCTATGCGCATACCGAGAACTGTGACCAGTTCTTTCTCTGCACGAACGGCACACTGACCCTAGAGACCTGTGAGAATGGCTTGCTGTTCGATGGCAAGGGTGCCGTTCACAATCACTGCAACTACAATTGGGCCGTCGACTGCAAGGGACGCCAATGGGATCGTAAGTAATCCAACAAAAAAAGATATATATATATTTACATTCATATTCAATCGTCCGTTGCGATTGCAGCCACACCCATTTCATCGCCCGGCTGCGAGTATCAGTTTGGGCTGTATGCGGTGTCTAAGGAGTGCTCGACCACGTACATTAAGTGCGCCCACGGCGAGCCCCACGAGCAGGACTGCGATGCTGGCTTGGCCTACGACGAACGCATCCATGGCTGCAACTGGCCCGACCAGCTCCTTGATCACTGCAATCCCGAGGGTGAGCCTAATCTATTTATTCCTTTTTTTATTTCAATTAATTTAATTCAATTAATATTTATTAAATATAATAAAAATAAATTCAATTCGATAAAAAAAATAATTAGTAAAAACTTGATATTTACTTTTACAATTTGCAGCTGTTGTTGGCTTTAAGTGCCCAACGAAGGTGGATCCCAATTCGGTTGCTGCACGCTTCTGGCCGTTCCCCCGCTTCCCGGTGTCGGGTGACTGCCATCGCCTGATCACCTGCGTCGAGGGCTATCCGCGCCTGATCAGCTGCGGCGAGGACAAGGTTTTCGATGAGCACACGCTGACCTGCGAAGAGCCCGAATACGCCAGCGGCGGTTGTGCCAGCTATGGCAAATAGTGTGAACGACACACACACACAAACACAACTGTACATATGTACATATATATGTAAAGAGCTGCGCTCAAAGCTGACTTCAGCTCTCTCTAACTCGCTTTCTTGTTTTTCCTTTTGACACGCTCCCTCTCTAGTTTTTCTTCGTTACTTTGACACGCTCTCTCTCTTTTTTTTGCTTGTTCACTCCCTCAGTCAATGCCTATCCCAGTCGCACTCGCACTCGATCCCGTTTCCTAGCATTAAATATTGCAATTGTTATCGATAATTTTGTTTCTTTTATAACCATAATTTGAAAAGTTTTTTATTTTCAAAAAATTAGCACTAAATGCAATAAACTTTAAATTTATTTATTGTAATATTTTTGAAAAGTGAGAACTCTGTGTTTTAGTTTTGTTGTATTACGAAAGGATATCTTTAAAGTGGATAAAATATGTATATGAACAGATGGTACTATATATATGTGAGTACACTGAGAGAAAAAGCCTATTCTTAGTGCAGAAAACCACAGCAGTGAAATATGACTCAAAACTGAGAAAAGTATTTATTTTATATTGTAGAAGTATTTATTGTATGAGTAGAAATCCGCTGTGGAAGTAAGAAACAAAATAATGGGTTTTTGTATCGCTGCAAGTGGCAAGGCCGAAGAGACACTGGAAGAAATTAGTCTATCACATCGAATATGCCGAACAAGACACGCCACCAAATCCACATATCCAGGAACAGATCCACATTAGTGTGCATCCTGCGGTGTGGAGAATATTATCGCATATATGAGGCCATCGCGCACCGATTCCATCGGATTGCCCACTTTGAACATGAACTTGACACGCTGCCGGATAGTGTCCGGCACGCAGGAGTACATCGGATACCAACCCATCTTGTTAAAAACCACGTGTATCTTGTAGATCTGATTGCGATAAATGTAAACGGGCCGATCGAACGTAATGTCCAGGTGCGAGTCGAAGCGCACTCGTGCCGTGCAGTGGGTATACGTGATTCTCGAGCCGTGCATATCCTGAATGTGCGCGTAGAGCACCTCGGTGTAGCGCTCGGCAAAATTGTCTGAATTCATCGGTTCGCCACAGAGCACCTGCGTCGGCACCTGTACGCCCAGTATCCAGATGTTTGTGTCCACCTAAAATAATATGAGATTTTAACGATGAGAAACATTTCTTGACGGGATTACCAACCTGAAAGGTGACGCCACAGTCTGTGACACTGGTGTTCTTATAGTCAAATTGACGTGTCATCGAGCGCAAGCAATAGGATCGGGTCATGTCGTGATGCGAATTGCTCGCCGCGCTGACGTCGCTGTTCTCATAGCCGGGCGCAGCAGCTGCTTGAGATGGAGCTTGAGCTGGTGCGCCCCCGAAGGCATCGCCAAATGCGGCGGCGTTTGCTCCGTTAGCGCTCGCATTATTCGATAGCGACAGCTCATCTTCAAACCCATAGCTGGCGTTCATCGACATGTGATCCATGTGGGAAGCGTTCAGATTTAGCGGCACACTGATCCGCTGCCGGGTAAACAGTGGCTGATTGGTGTTTCGTGCCGCTGTGCCCGGCAAGCAACCCGATGTGGATGTGGTGTTGTTGCCACCACCACCTCCGCTGACACTGCTGATGGTGCAAGCTGCGGACACATGGCGATAGGAGGAGCCCAGGTCGCGCTGACGATGCGCGGATTCATAGAAATTGCGTGTGCTGCGCGAGACGCAGAAGCCCTCTGGCATATTACAATCATTTAGCGTGGGACTCGAGATTTTGATGAGTATGGCGAGAGCTTCGTGCTGCTGCAGCAGCTTGGAGCGTGCCGGACCCTCGGCGAACTGTTGGGGGGTCATCGTGAGAAAGCGTATCTTCTTTACCGCCTGCCGCAACATTGCCCCATCCATAATTGTGCGCTGGGCATCCATCATATTGATCATGTTGGCTGCCGCCTCAGCGGAGTTCATTTCATCATTGGCATTGCCAGAGGCATCGCTGTCAATGATGACAACATCGTCTAGTCCAGCCGACGCACTCAAATTGGCAGTTGAATTCGAAGTAGAGGCGGCATCGATGGGTGAAATGCAGGCGTCATATCTGGGTAAAATGAAGTTAAGCCTGGGTGAAGTGGAGGCGGCATTGATGGGTGAAGTGGAGGCGGCATAGATGGGTGAACTCCAACCGGATCTGCTGCCAGCAATCTGCTTGAAATTATCGACATCCTCTTCTTGGTGCAAATGCCGCACCATTGCGGCCACATCGGGCTCCATTTTGATCTCCTCGACAACGACATCGTTGGCAATGTTGCTGCTGTTGTTGTCAGCCGTCTGCTGTTGCTGCACCGAACTGGATGACTTCGTGGCCACCTCATCGTTTGCGTTCTCATTAAGAATGCCACGTTCGCTGGCAAATTTGAGCAGGCAGTTGAATAGATCCAGTTCGGAGTCAATATTGAGCCGGTGCTGATCGAGTATGGCCATCAAAGTGCACACCTCAATGTCTAGGAAACTGGGATCGGAGAGCACCTCACGTGTATTCGCCGCAATCAGTTCCATGCTGCTCTGCATGAGACGCGGCTCGTCAAACAGTTTGGCGAACTCGTAGGCGCGACAGGCGTTCTTGGGACTCAAGTCCGCCCACAGGAAGTGGGTGCAGCGTGTGACAACATGTGGCAACATATACTTTTTGGCCACATAGCACAGCTCGCAGGCTTTGTCAAATGAACCGATTGTAATGCGATCCGTGTATATGTACTCTAGCATCGCCTCGAACGCTTCTGGCTGCACATCTGGTATGATGATCGGATCACTCTTGTCCGGCAAATTGCCAAAGAACATCCGCTCGAAGACGGGCGACGCCATCGCCAGGAGCAGTTTGTGGCCAGCGATTGGCCGTTGATTTGGCAGCGAGCCCACCAAAAAGCGACAATCGGCCCATTTCTCCGAGTGCAGCAGATACTGGCCACGGTCCTTGATCTCTGTCAGACTGTTTTGCCAGTCCAGATCCATAATTCTCGAGTATTTATTTATTGTGTATCTTTGTTTATATGTATGTCGCGGCTTCAGAGTTCAGTATACAACCATATATCGAAAAAAAAATATCGATATAAATTCGAATATGACTTTCTCTTCTCTTCGATAAACGCTTTATGCTGTAATTGCTATAAGCAGATAATACATTAAGGCGGCAAATTGACTAAAAAATGCATCAGGTTTTTTCCTGAGGCTCTGCGCGAATTTTGCCCATAGCTCTGCGCTACCGCATCGCACCGACCTTTGATTGTATGCGCACGTCTCTATTCTTGTCTTTTGATTGTATAGTGCTGCATTGCACATCGATCGAAGGCACAAACCTTTTTGTCAAAATGGTGGGGAACATGGAATATAATGCATAGTTTCATTTTCCTGTTTGGTCGATATGTAATATATCGTTTTTAAGATAGCAATTGCGACTATAATATAGCAAACCCAATAAATTGTTTTGGTATTTTCGCCGTTTACGGTCACACTAAATTCAACAGCAACAATTGCATTGCGTAGAAAAATAAAGTGCTAAAGCATACAAAAAAGTTCTGCAGCAAACAACATTAACTAGCGCGCTAGTATTAACAAAATAAGCATAAGCATTAGAAAAGCAAATTTTGTCCTACAATTCACCTGTGTCACCTGTGAGTTTTTTTTGCTTTGTTCTGTAGAGCCTGTGAGTGTGAGTGGGTGTGTGTGTTGGTCACTGTAAGTGCGTGTGCATTTGTGCGCGTGCCGTAACGTGAAATGGCAAAGAAAACGTACGATTTGCTTTTTAAACTGCTGCTTATTGGCGATTCAGGAGTTGGAAAAACTTGCATACTCTTTCGTTTCTCAGACGATGCCTTCACATCAACATTTATATCAACTATAGGTAAGTTAATGACGCAGTGCACTTACATTGGTATGTGTATGTATGTGAGTATGTGTATATGCATGTACATACATCCCTGTGCGCCTTCTCTGTGTGCGTGAGTGTTGGTAAGCGGTAGTTTTCAGTTGTAGGCGGCGCCCAATAAACACAACAACAAGGATATCCTGACTTGAATCTGCATTTTGGGCGTGGCATTGTATTAAAAGCAACATCACTCGCTCCTTGCCTTTGTATATGTACATCTATGTATGTACATATGTGTTTATGTATGTGTGTACAAACGCCTTTAAATGGTTTATTGCGCCAGATCAGATAGCCTTTGGACTTGGGAAGCCCACATTAGTCGTACTCAATTTATAAATTGTTGGTACTGTTGTTGTAGTTGTTACTGGTTAACCACTGCAAGCGAGCTAGTTATCTGGTAAACTAGATTAATTGTTGTGACGCATATACAATAATAAATATATACACACACATACACAATGTACATGCAACAGTGTGCGTGTTTTAATTCTTTTAAATAATAAATTCCTTTAACTTAAAGTTATTTTTATCAAATTTGTTTATCGTACAATATACACAAAGCCCATTTATGACGTCATTACTTCATATTTGGTTAAAGTTGAACCAATTATAACGACCTGTTGTTGTTGTGATTTACCTTGGAGTTTGTAGCTAAATAAATCGATCGCTAATATCTATTGCTCAAACGATAAATATATATGTATATCGCATTTGTGACGTCTACTTATCAACATATTAATTATTATTGTGGTTTACCTTGCAGGCATCGATTTCAAAATCAAAACAGTGGAACTGAGGGGCAAAAAAATCAAATTACAAATATGGGATACGGCCGGCCAGGAGAGATTTCACACAATTACCACCTCCTATTACCGTGGAGCGATGGGCATAATGCTTGTCTATGACATAACGAACGAGAAGAGTTTTGAGAATATAGTCAAATGGCTGCGAAATATAGACGAGGTAAGGGCGAGGCAACCAGCAGTCTCTTAAATTTTTATACATCTTGTACCTCAAATTCTTTCTCTCTCTTATTCGCAGCATGCAAATGAGGATGTGGAGAAAATGATATTGGGCAACAAGTGCGATATGACGGACAAGCGAGTTGTCAACAAAGAGCGCGGAGAGGCGGTAAGATGAATGCATAACAAAACGCACGCACAAACAATTCAATCAACAACTAGAGATGAGCGCAAGTCGTGTTTTATTTATTTTTTTTTTTTTTACAAAGTTGTTGATTTGAATCATGGTTGTTCGTTTGTGTCACGAATGAAAGCACGACTGCTCCCATCAATAATCTACATACACTCTCTCATTCTCATTCTCATTCTCATTGCTCTCTTTTTCTATTACTCACTGTGCCTTTATTTCTGTCTAATTGAAAACAGATTGCTCGGGAGCATAGTATACGATTTATGGAAACATCCGCCAAATCAAATATAAACATTGAGCGCGCATTCTGTGAACTTGCCGAGGCCATATTAGATAAAACAGCTGGACGCGAATCGGCCGAGAATCCCGAACGAGTGGTCATCGATCGCGGCAATAGCGACAAGGCGCCCGGCTACAGCAAATGCTGTGCGTAATGTGGGGTGGGGGGAGGGGTGCTTATGACACTGTTAGTTTAACGTTCAAACACACGGTTGCTTTTGTGATCTAATCCTCAGATTTGATCATTTTTTGGTTTATTCAAATTTTTATCTATACATACACACACAAACACACATATATAGAAAAAATCGCTAGCAATATAAAACAGAAAAGAACGTTGCTGTCGGGCGTAACCGCATGCGAAATACTTTGATACCATACGTTATATTAGCTGATAAAAGGAAGCAAAGAACAGGATGGGTGTGCCTCTTAAATTGCGGTACTTATAAACTAACGATAAACCAGAATTGCGATTGTTGCCAACACCAAAGTATAGTTTATAAAACCTGTGACTTGTTCGGGTGTATATTCGGGCAACGGTATCATACTCAATGATCCAGTCCGATGAGTTATGATACTGGCGTAGGTAAACCGAATTAAAGAAGTAGAGCCACAATTAAAATTTGATACTTAATTAGAGGAATACAATATACGCCTTTGACTCGGTAGTACTATCGCTTGTTTGCTTGTGATTCACTTGTGATTCGCTTGTTTTTGGTTAATAAGCTACTCCGTAGACTTACTATGTTAGACTCTAGTTTTGAGTTTTCGATTAAAATTTGCAAATAAGATTTTCTTTATCTTTTGTCTGCAAGATGTATTGTTGAGAGATGTGGTTTTAAAAAGGGACACAGACCAGTTTGTGATCCATGTTTGAAGTTTTTAATTTAAAGGGTGTCTAATAAAAGTACAGACGGACATTACACAAAGAGACGTTCGGTATCAAATGTCAAATGTCTTATAATTAAATAAAAACATTTCATTTGAATTTTCGGTGTGTGTTTGTGTGAGAGTGTGTTTTGTATTTTGTTTGACTTACTGTGCGTGTAAATGTTTAACACATTATATATAACAAACTTAAAAAACAGTGTTTTTTTCTACGTGTGTGTGAGTCTGTGTTCCTTTTGTAACTTTTTATATAGATCGTTGTTTAATATTACGAAATGAAATGAACAAAAAAAAACTCGAACAATACCAAAATGCGTTTTCTACTAATTACTCGGTGGCAATCCTGCAAGCAACGTATCTTACTAAATGTTGTTTCGCTCTAACCAATTGCATTTCCAACACGATGGGAAACTAGCAAGTGTCATAACCCCATCCAGTGTGGGAAGACAGTTTATTACTGTAATACTGTATTACAAAACAAAAAGCAATTAACTTAGCCACACACATAAACGGACAGTGAAAAGAACCAAGAATGATAAACCTACCCATGTTTAATATATATTTATATATATAAATATTGTATAATGTAATTTGGAGTACATTTACAACAAACACAAACACGCATGTGAAGAAGCAAACCGTGTACGTTAGTTGACGCACAACAAACGGATTGAAACAGCAAAGAACCAAGTAAAATCGAGAAACAGCAATAGTTGTTAACTTACAACAACAAATAAATTAAACTGCATTTTGCATGTCACGCATTTATTTGTGGCATGCGACCCTAGTTAACTAACGTGAAACAGACCGATCGGAAACGGACGCAATAGACGCACATGTGACTTACTCTCTCTCTCTCTCTCTCCCTCTGTATCTCTGTTTACACACACACACAAACACACTTTGAATTGCATGTAAACGTGTAGTGTGTTTTTTTTGTCGTTTAACTGTAACTAAAGTTTTTCTAAAAGCTTAAAGGAAACCATTTTTGTATACATACACAAAGAGACACACACGCAGAGATAAAACTACAAACATACATACACACATATATACATATGTGTAATGATAACATATATATATATTTAAGTATATATATACATATTTCATTGTCTGCCAACCTGCTTTGCGGTTTTACCGTTAGTTAGCTTAGCTTCAACTTGCTTTTTGTTCTGTTATTGCCAAAAAAAAGAAAAATAAAAAAAAGAAGGGAAAATAAAAAAGTGAGAAATTGATCAGTGGGACTAGGATCGAGCTATATAATGAAATTAAATTGTATGTTTTTTAATGTAATTATGTTCAATCAGCTGATTGCAACACAAAAAACTCCGATAAAATAAAAAGAAATTGGCAATCGGGCCGTGTCTATGAGAACAAAGCAAGCCACGGTATATATACATATGTATATACAGTGGTCGCTCCAATTAGCTAATAACTCTAATTTTTCTAAGGTTTTTTTTGTTTCATATTACACATACAAATAAAAATAAATAAAATGATTGTTATATACCAAATCCTATATTGAAGACTTGCAAAAAAAAAATATGCAATTACAAGAAAAATGTTTACTAGGCAATAAAATTGATTGTAATTTCACTAAGTTCGAACTTCCTAGCGACCACTGTACCTATATTATATGTAATAATAATATTAATTTGTTTCGTAATACTTATTATTTGTAATTGTATATGGATTTAGCTTAGTTGTGCACACCAAATGATTTAATGATTAAATATAAACAACAATTTAAAGGGTCATCTTATCCAATCATATTAAAAACAAAATGAAACCAAACAAAAAAACATAAATCAGAAATAAAACAAATAAAAACAGTAATTATTTGTGTGATTGCAAGAGAAAGAGTAAGAGAGGAAGAAGGAGATGAAAGATGGCAGATTTATTCTATTTGCTGCACTGCTGATGCACACAGATGCCCTTCTCACGCTTAATACCCAAACAGCGAGCGGGATGTAGCGTGGCCGCCTCAATTGCATAGACTGTGGAGCAGTCTGAAAAAAGACAAGAAAAACCATGAAAGATCTGCGTAATTCTTTCCTGCTGGGAATTGCTGACGCCCATATGGGCGCCGCGTACAGCAAGACCGACGCCAGAACTCCAAAATATCTTGTTGACTCCTTCGAGGTTTTAGTGACTTCATTTTATGTCCTCGATCACCTTACGGCTTATGATGAGTACTGCCTCGGTTTTATGGCCTTCGATTTCCAGGTTCGCATATCATCTTTAATCATCATTACGTGCAACAGGAGTGGCCATAGGTTTCGATCTATGGTACGGCCTCCGTGACGATTTAGCTCCTGGGTCCCGCTCCAGGACCCAGATAGGTAATTTTCGAATTTTTTATATCCAGCGTTATACAAAAGAGATAAATTACTAAACTACATAATCACCTATTCCCAAACGGGAAAATGGGCATCGCCTAAAGCTTCTCGCTTCTCTGGATCTTGCACAGCCTAGAAAAAATAATATTCAGTCTTAGTCGAGCATGTGAACAAAACGCATCCGAAAATAAAATTTATACAAATTTCGTTAGCTGTAAACTATTATATATTGCCAAAACGAAAAAAATATAAATATTTGAAAAGCGTTGAAATCTGCCAGCCCTCTTTAAAATATCTGGTAAGTAAAAATATAAAAATAAAAATAATAGACTTTCCTGCACACAGCAAAAAAATATCAGAATCACGGAAAAAATACGCATTTGAAAAGCGTTCATATCCAACACATGTCCACAAAATATACAGTAAGTAAACCTAAAAATAAATGAATAATAAACTTAAAATAAAATTTTACTCCAAACATCCAGGTTTTACCAGAAGCAGAAGAACAAAATGGTTAAAACGGACTTAGCTGTGCCCCTGTCAATTGGTGCATAGAATCTTTATTTTCCTGTCGAGGAGAAGGAAATCGGGTGTTTGCATACCCAATACTATATAGTGACATATCCAGATCATGCAGATCTCTCATGTCCACACTCACTGCGACAACGCAAGCGCCACGCGCAGATCCCTTATGCAAACATCAGCATAAACAATCAAACCCAACTGCATATTCCCACACTCACTGCGACAACGCCTTATGCAACATCAGCATAAGCAAGCGTACTGTAAACAAGATGCTTTCATGGGCCAATGGTGAAATAAGACGCAAATGCGAGCTTTCATTGTCAATTAAACCAGTAGCATAAGTAGAGTTACATTTGGTACACCAAACTGAACAGACGTGTTTTGATGAATAAAGAATTATATTTTTTAAATCAAATACCGTAATCAGACATTCAATTATATATATATAGCCAGTGGCAGCGAATCTATCAACAATCGGAAATACGTCTTTGCTATTGGAATAATATGGACAATAATTCAAATGTGTCTCCGCCAAAGGGCTGCTCCAAGGCAAGTTGACCAAATGTCTTGCGTCAAATCCGGCATCAATAATGAGATGTCCCTGCGAAAACTTAAATTTCGTTCTGGGATAATTGTGTCGGTTTTGTGAGGCCGGTAAAGCCAAGGATTCAAAGTTGGTTCCAAATAATATTACAATTAAATTAAATTAAATATTAAATTAGATTGTAATCATGCCGGAATCATTAGGTATAAAAAACACCTAACTAGTTGTTTATACCTGTTGATTCCGGCATCCAAAGGGCTTGCTGCCTGTCAGCCTGTTGAACCCACCTTTTTTCGACTCAAGCCCGTAATTTAAGAGCTACATTTACCAAACTTGGAAGGTATACTGCTAGAAATCTGTGTGTTTATTTTTAAGAGCAAGTTAGGAAGCTTGATTTCTAGAAACCTACTTCAATGATATTCTGATCTTGGCTATCTATTGGGATCGAAGTATTCATTCCGACTGCAACAAAAACTTGTTTGTTTTCTCGATCAAAAGCGGGAAAAATTACATGTTAAATACATCATTATACAAATTTAATAATAAAAAAAAACAAATTTGCGGATCCCCTACCACTACAAATAAATCCACTACTTTTTCAACGGAAGTCGCTTCGATACGGGCACTAGAAAACATTTCTCCCACTATTTTAAGGCTAGAGGCAACAAATTTTGTTGCCAATGTCCTTCCGCCTCTGCTGCCCACAAGCCTCTTATCGCTTTAATTTTTAAATAACAATAGCTTTCGCAATTTTTGAGTTGGAGTTCTTAAGACCTAATAAAAATATGTATGCCGATATTTCGGATAGTGTAAATCGGTAAATCCACATCTCTCCAACAATTTTAAATACAAGTTTGATTTTAATTTGCTGCTAACAATCTTCGGCATATTTCAGAGCACGTTTAACCCGTCGCCCCCTAAGCTTTAGGCCTAGAAATCTGAAATGCTCATATTTGCAATTAACTTTCAAAGTAAGAGATCGATAAAAAGTTAGATGGTCAGCGCCACTCTGACTCCTTAATCCAATAAACCTGTTAGTGTAAATCAATATCAATATATATCTCAAACAATTCAAATTTCAAAAGGTATATTGACGATAAAAGCCTATATCTCCCGTGATTTGAGAGCTACAGTTACCAAACCTTGTATTTTGCTTCCTGTTATTAGCTGCTATCAAAGTATTTTGCGGTCCGTTATGCCCGACTGCAACTCTCTTGTTTTGGCTTGTGGTTCGCCAATTACTAGTTTTAAAAACTCCAAACTCCAACTCCAAAAAATGTGTGAAACACGTATAGGGTGTAGTCAACACGATGAGACGACGTTTAGAATTGAACTGTTTGCTCTGATGAGCATTTCTTTATTTTATACAAAAATCTTAAACCTAAGTACATATGAAGCCGCTTGTAAGGCGACCTCATGTTATGTTTATTTATCTTAACGGAGTCGCTTGTAGGGCGACTCCATGTGATGTTCATTCTTATTCTTCTAAGAATGTGATGTTTGTTTATCTTAAAATAGCTGAGCTTTAACTGCAGCCATTTGAAAGTCGTCTCTATATGATATTTTGTCATTAAAAAATAGCTGAGCCTTGCAGCGTCTCATGTTCACACTTAAACAGTAGCTGAATATATTAGTGGCATGATAAATGACGGCCGTTGCGGTTGACTGACGCGCCGGAATGCCAAAAGAGCCAAACTGCAAATATATTGACTGAAGATCGGTGATACCAAGGCCAATTACACTTTCTTGGAGGAGCATAATGACAAGGATGGCCAGGTTGGCTGTAGCATTAGCGCCGCCGTCGAGATATTGCCAAATGTCGTAGATGATACCTCTTTGCTAGCTGTTGCCATACAGACACCACAGGCCAAGACAAAGAAGGCAATCTACACGCCCAACTAAAGTCAAGTGTTGCGCTACGCTGATATGTACAGGGGTGGCATCAATGAGCAAACTTTCACCTTCGTGGACGCCATTTGCAAGAAGAGTCAAATTCTTTATAAATATGATGGCTGCCTTGCTTTTGGCGTTGTCGAAGGTTTCAGAAGTGTTCACCTCTCGGACAGTCAGGAGCAACGCGGCGCCGTCATTTGTCTGCACCTTAATGATGCCCATGACGAGGGACAATTTGGGGAATCCAGGCTTGACCGGAGGCTTAAATTCGGTACCACGGGAGCCAGGAGCCCGCGTAATTTATTCCGTCTTGGCTGTTGGTGAGGCCCTTCGGGGAGTAACGTGGTGGTGGTACCCCTTCGGGGTAATGTGGTTTAATACCCACATACATATATTTGGTGATGTACCCCATGACTTCCCAGCCATGTGTAAAGCGGTCTGGAGCACTTTAATTTCATATTTTGTACATGGGTGCCAAAGTTTAACCTACAGTCAAATATGTACCTCGCGGTATTTTACCTTCTTGCTTGTCTCTAATAGGCTTCCTAAAAGCCGTATTTGTTTTGTCCTCTGTAACTTATATCGTTTATTAAAGAGAACGACAACGTTATCTTAAACCCTAATTAGGCTATGCCACAGAGTGACCCTTCACTTTTGCCTCTTGTTGTTATTACATTGTCGTCGGCATAGCCTTGACGTTGAGTACTTCTGGTGGAAAGTCTGTTAAGTAGTTTATCTACTAACAGACTCCAGAGCAGAGGAGACTATATTCCCCCTTGGGAACAGCCTTTAGTGGTTAAGACTGTCACTATACTGTCTGTGACCTGTGACCGCAATAGTGTACGTATTCACCTACTGGTCCTACTGGACCCTACTGGGTCCATGCCCCCTTTCTTGAGAGGGTGGCCTAAATCGCATCATCATGTTAAGCTTATGGGTCTGAAGGACTTTGGGCTGGTGATGTCTTTCTTCCCTGCCTTGGGGATGAAGACCACCCTAGATCTCCAAGCAATCGGTATATGCCCGAGGCCGAGGCTGACATACGAGAGAGGACTATGTCCTGACTCATTTAAAGGAAAACTGGCAATATTCGTTCTTATATGGCTGGAATGTACCAATTGCCCATTTCACTGTGACTGTCGACTTTGCGCATGTCCAGTCATCAGGCGACGGCCTACACCTACTCCCTCGTTCAACGACGTCATATTGAAGAGGTATACTACCTTGAAAATGCGTTTCAAAGAGAAGCTCTAGTTTATGCATATTATTGCTCGTAAATGAATCATCTTCACATTTCAATGACATAGAAGCTCCTATTCGTTCGTTTGGCCTTCCTATCTCCTTGTTGTAGGAGGTCAGACTTTACGGTACCTTTCCCATTCTCCGTCTCTCTTTGCTCTGTTCAAGAGACGACGATTAGTGAGACGCAGCCGCTCAAGCCTAAGGTTCCACCAGGGGCATCCTTCTCCATTTGCTTTTTCCCTATCGGGCAGTTTTCTTCAAAATCATCAATTATGCTTTTGTTGTGACTTGGCTAGTCTCTCAAGTGAGTCCTTAGGGACCGAATAATCAAGGTGGTACAAATGTCAGTGTGGATCCGACATTGCAAAGCTCCAAGTTATATCTAAATATAGAATCCGCAGCCATGCATTTACATATGTGCCGTCTACAATCAATGCGATTATTTGATGGCCTTCATGCATGTCGTCAACTATATACGCGTCCGATTGCCAGATGACAATTGGCAGGTGTTTCGCTCGAGATTCGTTCGAGATTCATCGGTGCTCATTCTCTTCATACTGGACACAGGCAGTTGTACACTGATTGGCTGCAGCGCAGTGTCCACTATCGACATTCGCGCCGAAATCTGCTGTTTAGCAGGACACGGTTTGGTGTGGATGGCAATATGTTGGGTAAGACAAAGCAGATTAACTGGACTGTGAAGCGCGTCGCGCATATCAAGGGGAGTTTCTCGTAGTTATGTCAGGGCTGCGGTTGTCAAAGCCTTTAGATGTTTGAGCCGTCTGCAGCAATTGTGGCCAAACGTTGACGCATGCGGAGCGAGGGGCCCAGTAGTCCAATTGTGGCTGCATTTGATGTCGTGTAGCAGGCAGAGCAATTACCCCGCGTTGCTAAACCACCGTGGGGTTGCACAGCCAGCCTGCGATGCCATTGTTCAGTTAATAGCAGTACGGGTCACCTGCAATAAATCTCCCGAAGATACACGTGATTCACATCGACGCCTATTTCGACCACGTGCAGGGGCGTAAGCGACTGTTGCCAAAGCCATTGCATAGGATTTAAGAAACGGAGGTCATTAGCAGTGAGACTCCTGCAGCAGTTGGACGGAGCAGGCAAAAGGCCGTCCGACGCATTGGTCCAGAAATCTCCGCAGCAGACCTAACAAACCCAGATGTCGAAGTGGTCCCAGGTATGCGTTAATCGGTAATCGGTAATCAATCTGTGACCTTCACAATCCTTATCAATTTTGTTTACAGTTGAAGAGCCACAGTAGCCAGATGCAAGCGTCGGTGATCAAAGGAGCTTTAAGTACGTGGATCATTACGTTATAATAATGAAGCATTATTACTGTCATATATATATATATATATATATATATATGAGATCCTTTGGCCAAGGGATGGTGATTCTGCCTACTTGATCATTGCAATCCTCTTTAGAATTGAATTGGCTTTCGTAAAAACCATATTTTTGATTAACCATAACTAGACATATATATACAAATGGTCAAATCGGAATATGGCTATAGTCTGACCTTCTCACTGAAGTATTTGATTGTTATCTTGGAATACAAATCAATAGAACTAATCACCAACCGAGCCTAGTTGGGAACCTAAGCCACCCAAGAATCTTCAGCACGTACAGATAAAATTTTATATATATATATATATATGTATAAAAAGATGTATTAGAAATCGTTATAGCTATATACAAATATTTACAAGAGTTTAAAACATTGACGGCAACTGTGGCAGCGGCAAGTGGGACATCAGTAAAGCTAAACACTACGGTGGATGTCGTCTATAACTATTAAATATATATCGATTCGATGTAACAGTTAAGCTTAATCCGATTTTGCGTTATGTATTTGGGATGCGGGAACTGGGAACTGGAAACTGGGACTATGTCGATCGGTCGATATCTAGACCAGTGTGGATAGCTCGTGCAGCGATATGGTTATGTTGCTCATGTCCAGCGTGGGCGGAATGCCGGGACTGACGGATCCGGTGGCCTCGCGACCCACCAGATAACTACCATTGGCCACAATGGCAATGGGTTTGGGAGTTGGCGGCGTTGCCGTCGCTGGACGGACGAGGAACGGTGCACCGATGCCGTTGCCATTGCTGGCGGTGCACAGCAGCGGATTGAAGCTGCCATGTGAATGATTTGGCGAGACGGGCGTTACCGATGTGGGATGATGATGATGTGACAGCATCGAGTGATTTTGATGCCCATACGAAGACGCCATTGTCGGCGGCTGGCTGGGCGCCTGATAACTGCCACTGGTTAGATATTGCACAGGTGGCAGCGGCGGAGACGACGGCATTAAATGTGTTGCTGTCGAGAGCAGCGACATGTTGAGCGGCAACGGCGGACTCCGATAGCTGATGGTCTTCTCCTTCTGCCAGACGAACACATTGTGAACCATTGCCCCGCCGCAGAACACAATGCCGACGCCAATCAGCACGCTTGTGATGATCGCGGGCGTTGAATGAAAATGATTGAACGTGTACAGTATGATGCCCGTGAGGAAGACGGGTATCGAGATGAAGAATCCACTAACCGCACACGTCCGACTCGCGCTCGACTTCTCCAAGTATTTGTTGTCGCGTCCATCGAACATCGGCGAGCGCAGCAGCTTCACAGCGAACAGAAACTGAATGGCGCAGACGAGCAGGCAGCAGAGATTCAGGGACAGCGATAAGGCGCACAGCGCCAGCGTCACATCGTAGACGATGATGAAGTCCTCGCTGCTAATGCTACGCGTCTGCGCATCCTCTCGGCTGTTCGGCGATATCTTCAACAGGAAGATCAGCGACAGCAGCGCCAGCAGCAGCGAAACTGCAACGAGTTTCAATTATTGTATAAAAAAAATATAAAAATATGTTTTTCTCAGAAATAAATTAAATAAAAAAAAATTAAAATTAAAGAAATTAAAATCTAAATCGCCCTAAAAACATAAAAGTTCTTCCATTTCTTTAGAAAAGAATTTCTAAAATTGACAATTACTTGGCCTAAATCGACAATCCTAAAAATGCGGAACTTTATTATTTTTGGTTAAGATTGTTTCTATTATGAAGATAAATATTTCTAAAAAGTTGAAATGCCAAATCTAAATTCTTAGCTTTATTACTTCAAAATAAATGTATTAGAAAAAGAATTTCTAAAATTGACAATTACTTGGCCTAAATCGACAATCCTACAAATTAAGATTGTTTCTATTATGAAGATAAATATTTCTAAAAAGTTGAAATGCAAAATATAAATTCTTAGCTGTATTACTTTAAATAAATTTATTAGGAAAAGAATTTCTATTATAACAATTACTTGCATGTTTGTGATGTTTTCTATTATTCCTGGAATCTCACGCCACGCCCACACTTGCGCTAAAGCCGAGTTTAAATCGAAAAAGTGTAAATCGATACCCGAAATCCGAATATCTCCCTCAAATTTAAAGATAGAGTCACCAAACTTGGAAGCTAACTTGCTGGTTACAACTTACACCCAACTTCGGCATATTTTCCACAATTTGTAAGCTAGAGTCCCCAAATTTACAAAAAATTAAATGGCATATTCTGACCCCCTAAACGATGAAACGATAAAAACCATATATCTCCCACAATTTGAAAGCTAGAGTCATTAAATCTTAAAGGTTTTATGCTAGAAACACCATTCAAAAGTTCGAATTAAAAAATGCCCTAAATTTCCATATCTTTCGTTATTTAAGAGATACATTTTCCTAATTCAAATTCTGACACTTTGTCTAACGCGGTCACAGACCAGAATTAGTTTCAACTCTCTATTTTTAAGGGCCGTTGTCACTGTGACTTAACTGTGCCAGCTTTGTTGAAAAGAGCCTCCCATTTGGCCATCCATTTTGTCAACTCACCCAAACAGAGCAATCCCAGACTGGTGAGCACTTCGCGTGGTCCTGGACCATGTTTCGTTTGCTTGGCGCTCGGCTGCAGCATTGAATTTGGATTAATGGCCAAATTGTTGCAGTGGCTATAATTATGAATATTATTGTTATTATTGTGATTGTTATGATTGTTGTTGTTATTGTTGTTGTGCAGATGGTGTGGGGACAGGTGATGATGGAGGTTGTGCTGGATTTGCTGCTGCTGCTGCAGAAGGGCGTTGCTGCTGCTGCTGCTGCTGGCCAACATGTGCTGGTTGGTGTAGGTGTGATGATGCAGACTGTTGCTGTTGCTGTTGCAGTTGCTGTTGCAATGGCCGTTGGGTGTTAGGGGGGTGAGTGGTTTCATTGGAACCGTTGCAATATTGAGCAGCGTCGATGCGTTTGCGATGCGGCCACATGCGGCACCATTGAGCAGCGTTGTGCTGCTGCTGCTGTTGTTGCACGCTGTCGTCGCATTCAGAGCCGAAATGTTTAACGGCTGCGGCGGTCGCAGGTGTATATTGCGTGCAGTGCTTGCAACGGCAGCTGCCGCCGGTGTTGGTGATGCACCCGCTGCAGCGGCTGCGGCCGCAACTGCTGCTGCCACCGTTGCGCTGGGCACAGGGCTGATTTTGGTGGTTGTTGTTGCTCCTGTTGCTACTGTAGTTGTTGTTGTTGTTGTTGCTGCTGTTGCTGAGGGTGTATTGCTGCTGCTGCCATTGCAATTGCTATTGCTGCTGTTGTTGTTACTATTGCTATTGCTGTTGTTGTTGGTGTTATTGTTACTGTTAGTGTTGCTGTTGCTGCTGTTGTTGTTAGCGGTGCGCAGCAGCTGTCCGTTGACAGGGGCAGCGGCAATGGCGCTGCTCGCATTTGAGGCGTGTTTCAGCATTTCCTGTCCCTTGCAGTTGAGCAGTTTGAGCCCTTAACTCGGCTTGCTTCCTTTCGCGCTTCCTTTTTTGCTCTTCGCTTTGTTGCTGCCAGTGGCACCTGCTGCTGCTGCTGGCTAAGTCTGCTCCTCATGGGTGGTTCACATAACGATTGCCTTCGCAGCGAGCTATCTGCAAACTACAAATATATACAAAATATAATATATTTATATAATTCAAAGTATATATTTAATATATTTGTTGTTTGTATATATATATACAATAATATATATATAAATATTTAGTGTTGAACCCTTTGAAGTGACTTCATAGACATAATTGTTGCATTTTATATTTAGTAATATAAAAAAAATACTCCCTGAAAGAGCCTAAGAAAGTGAACCCATCAATGCTGGGTTTTCAATTAATTTGACTTTGGCACCGATTTAATGGGTTTCTTGCACGTTGCCACATGCAACCAACTGGTTGTGGACAGGCAGATGCAAGCCCAATCGCACGCTCAACTTGCCACAAAATTAAATGACTGAAAGCACGGACAATGTTTGTCCAAAACGGAGGCCCTTCCATCGAAACCTGAACAGTTCACTATATTTAAAAATTACTTCCAACTTCATTAAACATACGAAATGGTGTCAAATGCGGTCGAAAGTTTGGCAAAACAAAAATATACAAAAATAAAATTGGCTTAGCGGAAAAAATCCTTGGTCAATTTCAGTGGAATACACAATTCACAATTTTTAAGCTGACCAAAGCGAGTTGTTTTTCATTGTTCCTATACCCTTACAAAGGTTATTTGAAAATGGTAAAGGATTATCATCAGATGAGTTTAAATATATATATATATATATATATATATATATATATATAAATATTAACCTATGTGCAAACATTTCTTGAGGAATCGTGATAATTTTTATTGTTGAATGTTATTGTCTTTAGTTTTCTGGATAAGTTTATTAAACTGTTAAATGACGAATAGAGTATTTACTAATCGACAACATTTTTTTGTTTTACGCTGAACTCAAAGATGAGTTGAGGCTAATTTTGGCTACACTGCAAATTGGCACATGCACAAAAACAAAAAATAATCACCAAAAAAAAAACAAACAAAACTTTGTAAATGTTTGTATATATTTTATGTATGTATGCATGGTAAACACTGCGGAGATATGGCCGCAATGCAATTTGGCGAGTTGTAAAACAAGTTTACCTTTTTGTTTTTTTGTTGTTGATTTTTTTAAATTTCCGTTCAGCGGCTATGACATTTGCATAGCCATGGCTAAGAAGTAATTGTTTAAGCCGAATGGCCTAAAAAATAATCGCAAATTTGGTTATAGGATAAGAATGTATATCGTTGAAGTGTGGCTATAACAAGCATGGCTACGATGATAGGTTTGACCAGCGCAGCGGCATCCTCATGCTGCGCTAAGCAACAGCAGCACAACAACACAAAAATATAAATAAAAAAAATTACAAACGCGACGCTTAAAGATCGACGCACGACAAGCAACTGGACGCAACCGAGCAAAACAAACGGCCAAGCTGAGAGCCAAGGCAAAAAGAAACCGCTTTGCAGTTGACAGCGCTCCGATGTAAATATGTAAAAATACACTTTTTTTTTGTCTCTCTGTGTGTGTGTGTGTGTGTGTGTGTAGTCGGAGTCGGAGTCGGAGTTGGAGTCGGGCGACAAGTGAACGATGAGAGATCAAGTAACAAAAAACGACTATCAGTCGTCGTCGGTTTCGTCTTCGCCTTCGTCGTGCAGTTCGACGCCGCAGTCGGCATTAGCCGTTGGTTCTAGCCACAGGGGCTGACTGGCTGCCGAAGCCGAAACTATTCGCATAACCAGTTAGCAAAGCACCGCACATTCATTCATTCATATATACAAGTCTATGAATGTGAGTGTGAAAGCGAGAGAGACAGAGGTGTGTTACCGTGGTAACATTTTCCAGTGTGTTCGGGCTTGCCAGTGCTCCTTCTTGTAAAATTTTCAAAAAGTGTTATGCAAAAAAATTATGTAACCGACAAAAGGGAGACTTCTTAGAGAAATTTATACAGGAATATAAAAAAAAGAGAGAACATTGCCATCGGCCGTAACCAATTGTTGAATACCTTTTCAAATAACATATATAGTAAATTGATTATTGGTGGTTAAAGGCGGATTCGAGTAACATACCTTCGAAATCTAACGATTTTTGAAGGACATCACCAACAACCTACCAACCAAATTCGGTATTAAAATATAAAATGTTTGTCAACTTATTTTCATGCTACATATATATATAATCTTTTATGATTATAAAATATAAACATAATTTAAAATAGAATATAAATAAGTCAAGTTATGTTTTTAAGTTTTATTTAATGATGTATTTTTGCTTGCTAGACGAATTCCACTGTGCAACAAGTAGACAACATGAACCTGATCAACACTCAGCCTTGTGTTGCACATCTGCATTTGTAGCTGTATTTGTGTGTGCTACCAACACCAACACCAATACCAGCAGCAGCAGCTTCAACTTGCTAAGCCACATTCCACGAGTACCGGCTGGATTTGGACGGGGCAGCGGGTGCGCACTCTTTGCGTTTTTGCTTTTGCTGGGGTTTGCTCAACTTGCCACATGCATCATGCTTTGCCTCCTTTATGTCGATTTTGCATATACTTATTTCTAAAAGTCAGTAACAGACTAGTCAGCCAAGTGACGTCGACTTACTAATTTTATATTGCATTTTTGTTTCCTATAAAAATAAATACAGATTAAAGCTTTATCGCTGGTTGCAAGTCTATTTTAAAAAAATTACCGTCAATATTATTGCGCTGCCAGATCAGATAATTTCAAACTTTTGGTCACTCTAATCGAAACAAGCAAGAAACGAAGCAAAGAAGCATGTGTTGGTTAATTCAGCAACACCGTAAATTATATCGGCGAACCTCCACCAATTATATATCATTATAATCTTCATTCACGCTGTGCAATATCTTTGACGGGGAGGCCGTCGTCGTCATTCCGTCGAATATTTTTTTTAGTTATTATTGTAAATTTATTTATTAAAATATAGTAATCACACTGCCAAAGCCGACATGACTGACCCGAGCAAACTGACCGTCGCTGTGGTCTGCTCATCGAACATGAACCGTTCCATGGAGGCGCACAGTTTCCTAGCGAAAAAGGGATTTAATGTGCGCTCCTACGGCACCGGCGAACGGGTTAAATTGCCCGGTCTGGCGTTCGACAAACCAAATATCTACGAATTCGGGACCAGCTACGAGGAAATTTATCGTGATCTAGAAGTCAAGGACAAAGAATTGTATGTGGTTCAACTGATGATATTTTATAACTATTGCTATTAATATTTTCATTATTGTTATTATTATTATTGCTATTAATATTTTATTATTGTTATCAATATTATTATTCAGCATCTCGTTCACTAAGTCATTATCCTCTGTCCTGGTCTAGTTACACACAAAACGGACTGCTACACATGTTGGACCGCAACAGGCGAATCAAAAAGTGCCCGGAACGCTTTCAAGAAACCAAAGAACAATTCGATATAATTATCACGGTGGAGGAGCGTGTCTACGATTTGGTTGTGCTGCACATGGAATCAATGAACTCCGTTGATAATCGACCAGTGCACGTGCTGAATGTGGATGTCGTTGACAATACCGAGGATGCACTGATGGGCGCCTTCCTAATTACGGACATGCTCAATTTGGTAAGTCGTGCAGAAAAGGTAATTATTTAATTTGTAAGCATTTTTTTTTTACCTATTGGAAGATGGCGAAGTCAAACGACATTGACAACGACATCGATGAAATGATCCAGGAATTTGAAGAGCGGAGAAATCGTGTGATTCTCCACTCCGTACTCTTCTACTGACAGCCAAAGGTAGAAAAAGTCAAGGCAACAAACACCTGCGATCCACTGACAATTGTAACTATTGAATGTGCGACAAGCGTTTAACACGATTTCACTCGAGAATCAGGTGTAAAAATGTAAGGAACAAGCACATCGAACAATAATTAATGTCTATGTCTACCAATGGGACGAACCGAAGAACAATACAAACACACACACACACTCGCAAAAGTCGAATTTCCAAAAAAATATGCAATAAATTTTTAATATGTGTTTACTATACATGTGCTAGCTTAATTATACAAAGTTTGATGTGCATCTTTTAATATAAAAGTTGGTACAATATTTATTGTAAGATCTTCTTCCCAAATGTGTACGTCTAATTTGATTGTAAATATATAACAAATATCAAATTTAAAAGGTTCATTGATTTATTGGCATCACTCCTAAAATGCATCTGTATCTGAGAACAAAAAGTAAAGTTACCACAGATTTAACCTTTTTTGTATTATTTGTGCAATTTTTTTGCCATTTCAAGGATCAAGGTTTCGAATGTGAAATGTTCTTAATCTGCTGTTTCAAAAATAACAACCAAAAAGAACCAAAATCCTTCAAAAAAAGTAAGTTGCGGATGCTGGCAATCGATTGGCCAAAGTACAAGCAAATCGTCCATGTGTTGGCCAACAAAACAATCGGTTTTGGATTAAAACTCCTGGCAGTATAATTTTACAGATTTTGTCACTGAAGACAAAACAAGCCCTAAATATAGTTGAATAGAGTTGATCCTTGCGATTCTATCTCTTTGTGATACGCCAAAAAGTATGCTTGTAAAATCATATATCATTCAAATTATATTATAATTTTTTTTTTATTTTTTTTTTTTTATATGTTTAATATGCTATTTATTCTATGCCCCCTTTGAATAAAAATTTTCGTTAAGCGTAATTGGTTGCTGTTCTTGGTTTTTTTGTTTTTTGTTTTTTGTTTTTTGTTGGATGTGACAATGTTTGGAGCGCCCACTCTGCGTGCATTGTGAAAAAAAAAATTACTATAGCTGTAGCTATAAATTATAATTAACATTTTGTTAATTTTGTTTTTTGAACTCGGCTGTTGTGGCTTGAGGCAGCGATTTAGTTGTTGATTCAGTAGCAGTCACTCCCTCGTCGGCAGCGAGTTCCGCTTCAGTGACGGCGGCGGCAGCATTGATTGGCTCCTTCTTGCCACCGGGCACAAATGGACAGACGCCGCCCTTACATTCGAAGGGGAAATCCGGTCCGGCTTTGATTATGTTGCCCTGGGCATCTTTTATCTCCCAGGGGTTCCAGTAGCGCAGCACAATGGGCTGCACAAATCGATGCCACACGAACAGCAGCAATGGGATGATGAAGCAGGGCAGGCAAACCATCTTGCGCAGTGGTCCTAATTATGCCACAAGTGGCACATATGATATATTTAAATCATTAGTTAAATGCCAATTAATGCAACTCACCTTGTCAATAATTACGATTCGCTTCTTCTTATCTTAGTGTTTTATTTAACAATGTGACCGATATATACCAAATTGAAATTAAAAAAAAAATGTGACCATATATACCAAATAATCTCCACAATTTTAAGTACCATAGCTGAAAACATTTACAAACTTGCTACACAAGTATTTTGTTTGCTTCTGTTGTGACAATTTGTTACTCAAAACAATATTATTTCTGATTATAGAAACTGCTTTTATTGACATTTGCAAAGTATATTATAGGGTTTAAATTGTATGTCAGATATGATAACCCCTGGCTGTATATTTATAATTATAATTTCAAAATATTATTATAATTTTACTAGAAAGTATAACCAATTATAAATTATATTTATTATAAGAGTAAAGAGTGTCATCATATTTGGAAAATAGCAAATCCAAGAAATTTTCTTATTTTTTAGTTTTCATTAAATTCAAATAAATTCAAACATTTACATTACCAGCATGAGCAGATTGCGGTGGAGCAATGGCAAACGGAGCACGTATTTAACAGCAACATAACAGTTTTTATTATCAGCTGTTTGTGGGAAACATTTTGAGAACTGAATTAAAAGAAACACGCGCTGCTTGCATTATTATATGGCTTTTTGGATTTAATTTACGGTAAACTAAACCACATTAAATGCAGCGACGCTCTCCAAACTCATTGTCTTATAGCAGGTCGGAGGAAAGGAGCGCAATCTGAGCTGGACAGCTGCTGGTTGGCTGCTTATATAATCGCTATAACCGATGAATCTGCACAGTGGCTACGTGCGACGTTTCCTCGACAGTTGGCCCGGCAAGCGTCGATTTGGCGTCTACAGATTCCTGCCCATCTTCTTTGCGCTTGGTGCGGCACTTGAGTTCTCCATGATCAACTGGACGGTGGGCGAGACCAACTTTTGTATGTTCTACACAAAAAAAATAAACTGACAACATTTGTGTAATGCTTTTGTTTGCTCTTTGCGCAGATCGCACATTTAAGCGCAGGCAGGCCAAAAACTACGTTGAGGAGCAGAAGTATCATCACAATCAGCAGTTTCCGGAGCAAAAGACCACAGTTTAAGCATGCCCGCCGGCGTGTCTTGGGGTCAATACACAAAGTTTCTGGGCAGCGCTCTGCTGGCCATGATGGCCGGCTCCCAAGCTGTGCATCACTATTACAAGCCATTGCAGGATCTGCCTGTTTACATTGAACGCGAGCAGCATCATCATCAGCAGGAGCAGCCACAGCAGCAACACTAGCATGAGGCTGGATTGTTTTTAAGTTTCTTTTTTTTTAAATATTAATCGTATTGTTTTAAAATGGATTAAAAGCAAGGAGGATCAGGAGGATCTATCCATCTGAACTTATCTCTTGCTGAAATTACACATATTAAATTTATTTTTCATATATATATGATAAAAGAAATGGCGATTGTTCACTTGGACTTGTGGATTTTGCCATGGTTCTTGAGGCACGTCTGCTGGCGAAACGCCTGGCCGCAGATAGTGCAAACGTAGGGTTTCTCGCCCGTATGGATGTACTCGTGATGTTGCAATGTTTTGCGAGACGCAAAAGATTCTTCACAGAACCTGCATGTGAATGGCTTTAACTTGAGGTGGACGGCCCGAACGTGCGATTCCAGCTCGAATTTGCGGGTGAAGAGACGGCCACAATGCTCACAGGGCAACTTCTCGGAACTGTGCGTCAGCATGTGCTGGATGAGCATGAAGCGCTTAGCCATTCGACGGCCGCATACACGGCACTCGTGCCGATCGTCGGCTGCATCCGTATGCTGTTGCATCCGATGGTATTTGAGGGTGTAACGCGAATGGAAATGTTTCTTGCATAAATCACAATAATATTTAACGCTATCGGTGGCATTGGCGGCTGCCTCCGCCACAGTCGGATGTTTGGTGCGACGATGGTGCTTCAGATTCGCTGTCTGATTAAAGGTGGTGCCACACTGTTCGCACACATATTTCCGCGTGGAGGCCGTCGTAGGCTGTTGATGCTTCAGACGTTTGTGCTTGTGCATCGCAATGCGACTGACATAGACACGTTCGCAGCCGGGATGATCGCAGCGATGCGAACGCACCGCGCTGCCATGCAGTTCTTTGATGTGTGTATAGAGCCCGCCCATAAAGCTGTAGGCCTTGTCGCAGCGATCGCATTGAAACGGACGCTTGTTGCCCTCGTGCACCTTGCGCACGTGGGCATCGTGGGTGAGGCGACGGGCAAAGGAATGCTCACATTGCATGCACTTGAAACTGTTCTTCGCTGTACTCGTACAGCGCTTCGTCTTGGCTGTGTCATCATCAAACGGGTCGGGTGAGGGATGAGGCGCCTCCAGCAGCTGTTCGGATGTTGGCAGAGTGCTTTCCTCATCGTAGATTATCTCAAAGCCGACTGGTTGGGGCTTATGCTGCTGCTGCTGCTGTAGGCTGTCCAGCAGCTGTAGCCGGCAGATGCGCGCCTGTTGCTGAAACTTTTCAAATCGTTGCAGTAGCTGGCAGCAGGTGCCGCACAAGCGCTGGGGCAACTGTTCAGAGGCGAGTTCGGTTTGCTGCCAGTCGAGCAGCTGCATTAACAGACGCTGCAGCTGCGCATCGTCGGCATTAGTCGCCTCAACGCTGTCGTTTTCGATTTTGTGCAGGCACGTCAGACAATTGTTGCTACTTAACGCTTGCATCCTTGCATCCTTGCAACGCAAAGGCTAAAAACAAACAATTTCCGCAAATGTAAACAAAAAGTTTTGGTTTAACAGAGCGCCACAAATATCCTATGTTAATGTTATGCTATGCATATGGCGTTGCCACCACAAAAAAGCTCACATCAGCACTTGAAAAACAACTATTGTAACGGAAAACGTTTTGAAATTTTGTTCAAACCACTGCAATTGCTGCATTACAAGCTGAAATCGACTGCTTTTATTTATATTATATTCTTTTTTGTTAAATAAATAAAAGCAAATTTGCTAGACACAAGCGAACTTATCACATTTGAATTACAGTTAACAGTGACACAGTGTAACCATATTTTCGCTTTTATTTGGCGTCATGTGTGTATTTTTGAAATATTGCTTTGCTGCCTGTACGTTTTTTGTTTTTTTTTGTTTTGGAGCTCGCGCGCCAACTTTAGCCACTCGCATCCAATTGCTGGCAGCGCACCATCAGTTGCATGCTGGCATTCAACGACAGCGCAGGACATTCATAGGCATGGCTATTGGCCAAGTTATCAGTTTTTGGCGCGCATTTTAATCGACCTATGCATGTAGTTCTGTTGCTATTCTTGTCCCCCTGCCTAATTTGTAGCATACATTTTTACTAAATAATACGACAAGAAGTGACATTTGGAGATTGAGTGACTTGCTATTTTTTGCTTGTATTTTGTTAACGTGTGTGTTTGTGTTTGGCTGTGTGTGTACTCGAAACATTTCGCGTTATAAGAACAAAATGTAAATCCTTATCAATGGCGTATAGCACCAGGCCTAAATACCGTAACGAATTGCTAAATTTCCTCATAGTGCTCTGCCTGTTTATTAACGGTAAGTCGAAAAAAATATAACGGATACGTATCCATTGCTGCATCTCACGCAGTGCCTCAAGAAATATAAATATGCTCTGCCAGCCCCTTTCACAAATTTGTTGCAGCTGCCAGGCGTTAATATGTGAGCAACAGCAACAAACGGAAATTCTATAAATATATAATTTTCCAGAATAAAAAGTGCACAAACCCGAACATAAGCAACAAAAGCATTTACAGTAAGCACTCGAAAGTAAGAACTTTTCAAGAATTTCTTTTTAAATAACTGACACTACAAAGTATATCTTGTGTTCTTTCATAAATATTTTGAATAACCTCATCAGTAACATTTTATTAGAAAATATTTTGTGATTTAAAATTACCAATTCAATTTTCATGCTTCTTGGTGTTTGGCGAAATAAAACCAATTACTCCTAATTAAATATTTTAATTGATTTTAATTATAATTTTGATTAGAAAAATGTTTATTTCACAATATACTTCACTACAAATTGACATCAATTAAATCTAAAACTAAATTTCTTAATTTACGATTATTTAAAAAAAGCCATAAAAAAAACCTTGGAAATTATGATGTTTTTTATAAAAGTTTATATATTTGTGCATCAACTGTATCAAAGAATATGGCAGTTCTCTTCCATAAGAAGCAGAAGTTAACTTGGCAAGATAAAGGGAGAAAAAAGAGCAGAACGGGAAAATGCAGGAGGGATTCGTTGAGCGAATAGATGGGGTATGCGGCAGATACAGATAATCTGTAAAAAGTGTGAAGAAACTTTGTTTGAATGCCACTGCCGCACCAAACCCCCAGGTCCAGGCGCTGGTCCTCACTTCTGCCCATCTGCACCGTCCAAGTATTTTTGAGTGACCGGGCAACGGATTTTGGGGTAAGCCATAAGCTGACTTTTGATTGACCCACAACGTACTATTGTTGCATCGTGTGGCTCAGTCATAGCTCGAGATTCTGCTCTTGATGTGAAGTGAAGTAGTTTTCGTTTCATTTAATTCAAGTTCTTATAAATATGCGCATATCAGCATAACTGCATTGAGCAGGAGGTCAAATCTGCAAGTAAATCGCAGCGATTTGATTATTATGCAAGTGAATGTCTTCTCAAATTTTATGTGAATCGTATCCAATCCAATCCAATCGTAGTAATCCACCAATCAGAAGAGCTTATTTCTGTAGAGAAATAAGTGAAAAAGAGAATAAGTGAGAGAAACGAAGAATAAATTATCCATCTATCTGTCTATCAATCAGCAATCCAAATACAGCTTAAAATTGACAGATTAATCATAAACATTAGCCAAGTTGAAAACTTAGAAGACCAAATTAAATATAAACATATACATCTTACATCTCCCAGCTAGTAAAATAATCTAACAAAATTTGTACATACTACAAAACAAAGAAATTATGAATACATGAGAATTATTTGATTTATTTTTCGTGTTCCCATTTTAAAATGTTGAATATTATTATCTTAGTGTTTTTCAAACTGTGGGAATTTATATCCATTTGGATAAAACAGTATAAAAGCTATTTATTTGAAAATAGATTGATTTTGTAAAACTTTCAAACACGTAAAGAGCATCTTCTGGTCTAAATCAATTTGATTTTTCGTTTATTTATTTATTAGTCTGAATACTTTCAATGATTGTATCTTTTCATGCAGCTTTGATTTAATGTGCAACTTTTTTTTTGCTGGCAGGTAATATGGATACAAACTCGAAACACATGCATTAAATATATTTTTGATGGTTTAGTATAAAACGGGGCGCTTGGTTTTTTTTTGGTGAACCAGAGATGGAGTGGTGATTGGGGAACGAGGTGCGTTTTCGTTGCGCAAGGAGTATTTTTTCATGTTTTCATATCGGATTATGATTCAATAATTTGTTTTGCTCTTCTTTTTCGGGGTTGCAAAATGTAAGACAAGTGCTTTTGGGATTTGCATTCCTAAGTTATGTATTTTGGTTGGAAGTATACATGTGATATATGTATTTTTTGTGTGACATTTTTCATTAGAAAATCAGCAGCCGCAGCACAAAAGGGTTTATTGGGAAAAAACTTTCACAAAATCTGTTTAACAGTTTCAAGTTGCTATTCATATTATATTTTCTTTTTTTCTGCTGCTTAACTGAAGATTTTCTTTGTTTTCTGTTGGCCAAAATGCCAAAATGTAAATAGAAAATTGAGAGAAACTAAAAGTGTCGGAATTACCACTTTCAAGTGTGTTCTAATGTGTGTTCTCCCCTCCTCCACCGCTTGGTATGAAGCAGTCGGCAACTTCTAGAAAAATGTGTGCATCGTCTGCTTCACGCAGGCATTGTCCTAGTCGTCCTGCCGTGTGTCTGTTTGTCTGTATGTCTGAATGTTTGAGTGTCGTGCAGGTGACATTTAAATGGAGTGACTACTAATCAGTTGCAACAGGAATAGCATCCGGCTGGAGTGGGGTGGAGTTGTTACGCACGCAAATCTCAGATACACATTGTCGAATACACAATTCCGGATATTAATACTCTCGCTTTGTGACAAAACCAGATACAAACGCGCTTTTAACGAATTATTCACGTATCTTTTGTTTGGTTGTTGTTATTGTCGGACGTCTGGGCTGTTGCGAGGGTTCTCCTGTGGGGATTTACCCTTCGTGTGACAGCCGCCCTAAGCCAGTTAAGACGGGTTCTGCGTTCACTCCTGCCATCCCTCGCCCCTCAGCCACCTTCACGCTATCTAGGCTTTAAATTGGAACTGCTGACTTTTGGAACATAAATTGATAGTCTATCCTCATCCCCCTCATCCCCAAACAGTAGATTAAACTTACATTTATTTATATCACAAATTTAGCAGTTAGTGTTAACATACTAATACTAGCCAAGAACCTGACCAATATAATTAATCCCAAACTGTTCAAGATTGGAAACATAATTTAAAAATTAATTGAATCTGGTACATTGACAATTCAGGCAATATTAAAGAAGAAACTCAGATAAATAACAACTTAATTGTTTATTGTTTGCTATGTTCCATTATATAATTTAAATACGTTTTTTTGTTTGTTTAATAGTTCAGTATATTTCGTTTCACATCGGGATTGTATTGTAAGAACATATTAAATAACAAAACAAAAAACTTAATTAAAACAAAACAAGAATATACAATTTTTCAATTTGGTATTGTATTTTCAGTTTAATATAATTTAAAACCAATTAAGTTTTTTTCTGTAGTGAAAAAAACGTTTACTTAATTTAAGTAAAATTTAAAGTACGTACATATATAAATAGGGGTAGGGGTGGGGAGGTTTACTGAAGGGGCAGAGCGAGGTGTCAATGAGCAACAAATTCTGTGCTGGAGGATTGTGTAAATATTCAAATTTGTACATTATAACCGCAAAAATCAATCAAATTCGTAATGGCAGCTGAGTTGGCATTGGTTGCGAAGGGGGGATCTGACAGCGGGCACAAGAGAGGGTGGGCGCGTGCGAATGCGTGTGTCTTAGCTGTATATTTGTAAACATTCGCGCTGAAATATATATATATATATATACATTTTTTTTTTTTTTGGTTCAAATGAACGATAAACAAAATTTTTGCGCTGCTGCTGCGAAAATTGCGAGCGCTTCAGCATCTTGTTTAATCATTTTCACCATTTATTATCGCCATCAACAATATGATGTGTGTGCGTGTGTGTGTGTGTACTTGTGGCCCATACACGCCTGTCTCTGCTGCAAATTTTCCAAATTTGTCAACTGTGCTTGTGGCCTCCAGTCACACAGCCCCTGTCCTTTCAGGACGAAAAGACGCACATGCACATGATATATGTATGTGACTTTATTTGGTGTTTTTTTTTTTTTCGTTATTTTTTTACAACACAACAACAATACCATTGACAAAAGCCACAGCATAACGTATACATATATATATATATATATATATATATTTTTTTTTATACTGGTATTGTTATTGTGTATTGTAAACGAACACATACCCTAACAAAACTTATTTTGTGAAAGTGATTCAGCAGCTGTTAAATCCTTTCCAATTTTCTGTGACTGACTTGATATATTACTTTAAATTTATGTTGCATTTGATTCTGATCTTAACTGAAATATCGTAAAAACACAGAGACATAGTAAAGACTACCTTTTAAAACAGAATTTTTTTGTGTATTTTCAAAAGCAGCTCCAATTGTTTTTCCGATTCCTGCTGCTGTCGCTTGCACCCATACAAATACCTCTGCTCTCTTATTCCTTCTTTTACCATTTTCTCTCTCTCTTTCTCTGTCTCTGTCTCTCTTTGCATTGTTAACGCCGTCGGCCAAAACAATGTGCATTTTGCTTTCACACATACTTCCGAAAATACACACACACACATATGCATACCTCACACCAACATACACTTGCCGCCGGCTTTCGCACATTTTTGCAGTGCTGTGAAATTTTGAGTTTTTGTGCATTTCCGTTCTACTTAAAACACCGAAGACAATATACTCTTGTAGACTGAAGTTAAAAATGCATTTTGAAATACTGTTTTTATGTTTGGTGGTAAGTAAATTAAGGTAAAGAATGAATTTTATTAGAATGTATTTTTATCAAGATCATCTCTCGATGTCAATGCTGGTTTTGTGAGATCGAGGAGGAGTCTTCAACTCACATCCTAACAAAATGCATCGCCCTTGCCAGGAGAAGATGCAGAATCCTAGGGATGCATGTCATGAATGTCAAAGACATAGCAGCCCTCGACCCATCAAAGATCCTGACATTCATTCAGGAATTGGGGTTGATGGGGGAGCTATAAGCTCGGAAGGGGGCACAATAGATCAATCAGGTCGCAGTGCACAAAACCCCAAATAAATAAATAAATCTCTCGACAATACAAAAACAGAGCAGACGAACGAATCACTGTATTGCCTCGGCAAGAGATGTTGACCAAGACTGTATATATATATATATATTCCTGATGGGATCGAAGACGTCCACTTCAATGCGTTACAAAAATTTAAAAATTCTATACAGATGCATTGGAAAGAAATTTATATATATGAAATACATATTAAAAATGGAGAAAAAATGTTTGCAAAATTGTAAAGCATGAAGCGAATTTTTGTTGTTTCCTTCCCTCTTCGGTTTGGCTTTCATGGCTCCTGTGTCCTCTCCCTCTGTGAAGACCTCCTACCACCCACCTCTCATCCATCCAAGCTTTTGAATTTTTCGGCATTTGCGTTTTGAATTTGTTGTTCGGTTTTCGGTGTTCTGTGTAGGATTTTCAATTCATTTATTTATGTGACCACATAAAACGAGACATTCCCTAACCCACCTCTTCCTTCACCCTTGTCCAACCTAAACGCAATTGAAATTGTTGCCGCTGACCAGAGCAATAATGCAACAAAACACAGATTATTGTTTAGGTATCAAAAATGTGTATTGTGTCCAAAACTGTTTTAGTTAATTGGTTCTAATTGATTTTCAATTGTGCTCTCAAAGCGGGAATTTGTACCTTATACGACAAAAATAAATTCGGTAGATGATGTTTGCAAAAGTTTAAAGTTAATTCCTTCGATTTAGTGTATTTATTCTCAAAATCTGGAGGAAACAATTAACAGCAGTTAAAACTGAATTATATCTTTGGCTTCTTGTGTGTTTTAAGTGTTATGAAATGATTCTGCTTTCTTCTTAATTATCCATTTTTGATTCGCTGTGTTGCTTCAAAAGCTGTTTGCAAGCAATTTCCCATCCACTACAAGCTTTTCCTTTTCCTAAATTCCTTTCATTTTTCTAGCGTTTGCGTTTGTTAATTACTTAAAGTGCACGTTATTCGCATTTTTCCGATGGGTCCTTCTACGGCGATTGGTACTGCTGCACGCCCCTCTTCTAATGCCTTTTTCACTCCTCACTTTTGCTCCCTGTTTCAGGGATTTCTTTTGGCTGGTGGCCGCTGTGCCAGAATCTGTTCACGCGCTTTAATTTCATTAGTCTTAAGTATATTTTAACCTTTTGCGTTGCTGTTTTGCTCATTGTTGATGAGAATCTTTCTTAAATCAACGACGACGTTCTTGTTCTTGTTGTGGTTTTTGTTTTTGTTGTGTTTCTTGCGGGAAAATTAAATTTAAAATTCCAGCAGTTCCATAGATAGAGGCTGACAAACACACACACACACATATATATATATGTATATATACTGTGTGTGTACTGAGTGACATGATTAAATTAATTCAATAATCCAAGCTCAAGAGACCTGAAGCATTTGGAGTAAAACAAAGCCTAAGTAGAACAGACTAGACTGGAGTGGAGATGAGAATACGAAATTGAAAATAGACTTTATAATATAAAATACTGGAAAATTCACAAAAATATTTATTTAAAAAATAGTTCTTTTCTTGTAAATTAACTTGACAATAAATAAACAAACTAGTGAGTTTATTTTTTTAGGCGAGAAATAAAGCAAGAATTGTATTTTCTTCTTTTTGTTTTAATAAATTTCAACTTTTTAATTTGAATATTAAAAATCACATTTAGCAGAGAAATCAGCAGATCTCATTGAGCGGAATTCTGTGTTCTGCATTCAGTTTTGGGCAGTGTACAGATCACGCCCATATTTTTGTTGCCAGAAAATCATAATTTAAAAGGAGCTTACTCTCTGCACCACCCCATCACGCCCCTTTCACCCACAGCCGACTCACAGCTGTCTTCCACCAAGCTCGAGGCATGTTCGCACATTGTCACTGCATGCGGCAAGCACAACAGCCACGCCCATAGTCCAAGGGCCAGGCAACGGTTGCAACTTCTAAACATAACTAAATTGAACTGACCACGCCACACACACACACACACACGCACACAAACACCTACCAACACCCAGACACATTAGTCGACTCATCAAACTGGCGACAGTTTTTAATGAGCAGTTGAGCTACCCTATTAACTGCACTGGCTACACTCAAAAAAAAATTAGATCCCTCGATAATTTTTCACTGAAATTATGAAATGAAAATGCTTGATTTTTAAAAATATACTCTCTGAAATAAATTCTCTCTACACTTGGCGCCGAAAATATGGCAAATTGCTAAAATTCAGGACGATTTTTTTCTGAGTGTGAATAATATAACCTAACTGAACAGAGTTGAACTGCTAACCATTTCAGAAGTTTCCAGAAGTCTGCATCAGTGCGTTACACATGTCGTGACATAATCTTAGTTCCCACTGAAAGGGTATCTAAAATAATATGTAGTTACGGCTGCGCTCATTTCGTATCTCTGGCACTCTCTCTCTGGGGAATCCTTGCGACTGGGGATTAATTTTGTAAGCGGCTCAATGCATAATTAACCAAATGAAATAGTTGTCACTCAGTGGGCAGCGCCTTGTTCACCTAGTCACATCGTTTAGACTCAGTCCCAGTATCAGTCTTAGTCCCAGTCTCAGTCTCAGTTCCGTTGCCAGTTTAATTCCCTTTATCAAACTTTATCTTCTTCTTTTCCCTGCTTCTCCCTTAGTAATTGGCAGAAAATGCTCTTCTGGTTTGTGACACAAGTCCAATGATGCATTATTTGCCGATGTAACAGAACTCATCACATGGCTGGTTTCCCTCACTTTCCACACTTGTAACAGATGCCCAGATTTTATGTACACACTCACAATCTGTGCTGTGTTGTGTGGGTTGACAGTATACAGTCAACAAAGTTGACAACTATGTCCATCATCAGAACTGAGTTGTGCTCGGACGACTGGAACCTGAATCGCAGCAAATAGCCAATTTACAATTATTCTTGAGCGCCATCATAAAATGCTTATGTTCTTATGTCATCCATGGCACTTCAATCGTTCTGCCTCCATGAAAGTCTCGTTAGTTACTTCCAACTAATTAAGTAGTTATATCGGTGCTCCCTCCTGGACATCCTGTCTGACATCATTTTCCACATCCACTCTCCATACCTGTGTGAGCTTAATTTGCTAATATTGCTTGAATGTCTCCGTGTGCTGGTATTGATAGCAATTCCTTATAGTTTCTGAATTGCAATTTATTTTAGCTGAATATCCTCCATGGCCACTTCAATCACAATCACAAGTTTTCCCCATAGGTCGTTTTGTGGGTCAAGCATTTAAAAGGTGCTAGTTTGGCAACTGGCGTCGTCCCCAGAAGCTTCTAGTAATCTCCATGGTCGCTTTAGAGTTGTTTTCTCGATTAATCTTCCCATTTGTGTGGCTGTAAAAGATTACGGTTGTTTTTTATATAATCTAATTTCTTTTGCTATTATTCTGCAACACACAGTTAAATGTGTAAATAAATAAATGGAAGAAACACTTCCAAGTGTGCCGCAATAAAATACATTTGAACTGCATTAATAATTACAATGGGGACTCAAGCGACTTTCAACTGCAGCATCAACTGCAAATGCATACAAAAAAAACAAATAAAAGCAAATTCAGATGCAGATACAGATGCAGATACAGATGGAGATATATTTACAGATGCAAATGCATTTAACCAAATTGGATTGCCATATTTATTTACTTTGCACGAACAACAATAATATCAAATATTTTATTTGTGGATTTACTGTTTGGGAATTTTCAATGGAATTCGCATTTCGCAAATGTTTATCCACTGCGGGTGGTCAAGTCTTATGTATATTAATATTTACTTGGAAAACACTTACTTATATCATGTTCACGCTGCGCCTAGTTTATTTTGCACTCATCGAGATTAGCTGGGGGTAAATAGGTATCACTTGTGGCTGTATTGATCCGGAGCGACAACTACATATATACCTTCTGGGGTCGGAGATGTTTCCTTCATTGCGTGGGAAAATAAAAATTATACATGTCTCTGGGAGTGTGTGTAAAATTCACTTGTTATATTAAATTGATGAACTAATTTGATTTTGATTCCTGATGATTCTCATTTGTAAAACTGTTTAGGAAATAAAATATTGTATATTTTCTGCAGAAAGTCGTTGAATTTGGGTTTTTTGATGTAAGTGAGCAGAAATACTTTAAAATTACTTGTATATTATGAGGAAAACACATTTAGTTTATTTGTAAAACAAATGAGTAGAAAAAATGTAAGTTTAAAAAAGTTTAGTTTAGTTGAGTTCATTTTATAATATGCAACTTATTTGTGCGGAATTGTAAACATTTGCTTGCTGACTGCATGCATTTTTTTTTCCCACACACTGTTTTTCTTAGGAACATTCATCAAATTGATTTAGATAAATGCGAAACAAAATTGTTGTGTGTTGTGCGTTGTGTGTATGTCCGAGTAATATTGTGGGCGGCACATTTTGCATTTGTTTACTTGAGTTTTGCACATGAAACTGAAATGTAAGCATGCCACTTGCCACATTTCCTAACACATTCCGAGCATGGCTGCTTATTTGCATATGGGCATTGCTCTGGTGCCAGTTAATCTAATCTTCCGTTGCCAGGGACAGCAAGCAAGTTAAACAAATTGCAAGGCCTGGCCACAGGGTAGTACAAAGTCAAAAGTGACCTTATAATTATGGACTGACAGATAGACCCACACAGAGACACACACCCTTTATATAAATGCACATTATGGTTTGTTGAACAATGCTTCGAAATCAATTTCAGACAGCGATAAACGATAAACGATAAGAGATGAGCGATAAGACGATAGACAAACAACGCTCAGACCTTTTTCACGAATACAAAAGCAGCGCACAATAGGATAAAAGGGATGTCACACAAACCGCAGAAGCTAGGCTACACTCACAAAAAACTCGACTTAAATCTATGAAAACAGACAAACCTATTTCGGTTTTCAAGAAATTTGTTTTCTTATATTTAGAAATTGTTTTTAAAAATAAGATAATTGTCGAGTTTTAGGGGTATTTTCTAAATTTCAAGCCTATTTTTTCTGAGTGTATCTCTGCTTCCCAACCGGGTCAAGCGTCGCGACACGCATTACTCAATCCCAAAAAACTGCAAAGTCCACAGTTATGGCTTTTAAGTAATGGAAGACGATTTGATATCCTTTTTGTGCATACACTGTAACAAATTAATATTTTGAGATTTGTACGAAGCTGCTAAGATTGTCAGTTAAAGCCAATGCCTAAAAAAAATCATATTAAAAATGATGAGTAACGATGGGAAATCGTGTGCTTAGTGGAAATATTCTGGTTAAATTGTTTGTTTTAACATTAACTCGAGTTCCTAAACTAAATACAAAATTTCGAACTTGCCCCTGAACTTGTCTAACCAATTTTCAATAAGCTTCTGAGATACATTTTGAAAACTTTTACGAAGATCTATTGGCAGGTCCAATGGACTTCAGCCCGATTTAAATCATTTGCTGGGGACATCTGTCTCTTGGTGACTGTTCCAAATTCACTTTCTTGGAATTTGGCAAGGATAAAATTATTCAAGCAAAACAATGCTAAATAGGCAAGGAAATTTTAGTTGGTAATTAGTCAAATGCTTCAGAGAAGGGTTTAAATTGTAAAATGTGAAATAGACATATTTAAAACTAAATAAGAGCAGGAGCCACTAGAATGCAACAATAAAACTTTTATCATCTAGCGTATGATTTGTGAGACAAGGGAATTCCCCCAACTCCCTCCCCCCCCCCCCTTCACACTACTCTGCATCTTTGTTTTTTATTTGTGTTGTGTGTTCAATTGTCTTTTAAGCGTGTTCCGAGTGCCCCTTTTGTTGTAGCGTAAAAGAAATAATAAAATTAAATATGCGTAGTATACTTTTAAGAGGCATCTTCTGCTGCTGCCTGGTAGCTCCAATTGACTTAATATCCTTGGGGCACACAATCAAAACATCAGCCAACTAACCAAGTAGAACACCCGATGGACGGGTTGAAGGAGGCAAAGCCATGTGGCAAGTGGCAAGTGAGCAAGTGATAAAGAGAACTAGTAAAAGTTCTAAAGTTCTGAAAGTCTAAGACTGACTAGTGCATATCCTGTGCGCAAATAAACCAAAATATAGCTGTGCCTGCTGATCAAGAATATATATATACTGGGTGGGTTTGGAAAGAATTTCGTCTCATAACGCCGATTGTATCCACTTTCCGAGGGTGTACAAGCCAAAAACCGCAAAACTTGCGAGGCGGCCAAATCTACAACTAACACGCTAAAAATAATTGACATCAAGAGAGAGAGAGAGACAGAAAGAGATGGAGAGAGAGAGAGAGAAAGACAGCGAGACGGAGGGAGAGAAGAGAGAATGCAAAGAAAAACTAAATATAAAGCAAAAGTTGAAAACTGAGACCAAAAAAGTTTTTGTAAGGGCCTGGTGAGCTGAGAGAAGTTCTAAATTGGGCATTTCAAATGATTTTGGGCATGGGGCTCAATTTGCAACGGTTTGTTGCACGCATTTATTGAGCACATCGCAGCGGAGCAGAAAAGTGGTAATGTGGTGGATGCTGAGGGGCTTGCGATGTGTATACATTATTGAATCTGAATCTGGGAATCTGGGATTCTGACCTGCTGTTCGCTTCCTTTCATTTTCCTTCAATGTTGTTGCTGTTGTTATCCTTGGCGTTTTTGTTGTTACTTCATTTGATGGCTGCAATTATGGCGTCATTTACATTTAGCCTTGTAGAAAAGTGATAGCGCCACCGATTTCCCGCATCCGCCCTTTGCAATCTCGCTGTTTAGCTTGGCAAGAATTTTGCAGTGGCTGTTGTTCCATGTCCTTTTTTCATTTTTTTCATTATATTGTTATTGTTATGTTGTCTTCAATGCCACTTTGCCCGCTGAAGCGCGCTGTTAAGTGTGCTACACATTTTTTCTTTCAATTTTCTTCTTTTTTCAATTTGACGCTTAAGAGCCGTTTCACTGAGTAGTCTGGTGGATGGTGACGGGGAGGGGTGGGGGGTTGTATGTGCTTATTATCTTAATTCTTAAATTCTTACATTTTTCTCCAGCTGCAGCTGCGGTTAAAAAATTCAAATTAAAATTAAATTAGAATTACTTTATTGACCAATTTGTTGTCGCTGTGGATTAATTCTATCAACAAACCCGTCAAGCAATGCTTGATGGCCAACTTCGATCTTATGAGTAATAAACCAGATATTTATCAATAGCAAACAGTATCGCATAAGAACTGAACAAAAGGAAAGAGTGTCGATTAAGAATATTTAGACTGTTATTTTGGCTGTATAAAGTAAGAGAGGGAAAGCGAAAAAGAGAGAGGGAGAAAAAGAGAAAGAGATACACACTTATATGAATTCCTGTGTTAAATTATTTAGCCATCTGAAGCCAAATCAAATACATAATCCGAAAACGAAATATTTTTAAATTAATACTAAGAAAGTTCATTTGATATGTGATAATTACATAGTAACTGAACGTTGTGATACCCTTACATAAATACCCTATATAACCAGAATAAGCGAAAAGAACTGTGACAATAAAGTTCATTTAAATCATATTGAAGACTTCGGATTATGTCTGAGCTTATATCTGATTACGGTTTAAGTTTTTTTGAAGCAGCTGCCCTTGAAAATTTCTGAGTTTTAAATACTATAAAATTATTTTTTATTTCGGTTACATTAAATTAGAAAGCTTTTGTTTTGTTCGAATCCTTTCCGTTCCCCAAACTTTCTACTTACTTTGTATGATTTGAAAATGGGTATATTGGTTTTGGGTAAATTTAGGTAACAGGCAAAAGAAGGCATCTCCGACAACAGCCGAGTCGATATAGTCTTGTCCGTCCTGGAGACTTTAGAATTGGAATATAGGTTCTCATCTAACTCAGGTAATAACAAGTTTGCTCCATTTTATCGATAACTATATAAAACTTGAATATATAATTAACAGCTGCGCTTAGGGTATATCAGAGTCGAGCTCAGTTGGCAAGAGCCTTCTAACTTGGTTTTTTATTGCTGGCTGTCTGGGCTTATTTAGCATGCCCTTTCATTATCATTTACTTATGTGCTCTCTTTCGCTTTTTTCTCATCTTCATTTTTCATTTTCATTTTCTTTTGCTTTGTTTTTTTTTGTTAGCTTTTTAATTGGCTCTTTCGCTTAGGTTTAGGTACAAGCCGTGTCCTTGCCGCACTCCGGCTCGTCCTGCTGTGAGCTTGTTGTGCTTGCGCTGCCTAATTTATTTTTTGGCAAATGCCTTTTATCCCTTTGTCATTGGGTGTCTGTTCCTTTATCCCCTTCCCTCCTTCCTTTCAGTCTGCCGCTGCTTTTGGTGTCGCTGAAATGAAGTTCAACTAATTGCGTAACGCATACGCAGCGTGCGCCTTAAGTGGGCTTTGCTGCAGGACTGCAGACAAGGGTCTTAGACAATCACATCTCCCTAAACCGAGTTCCCATCTCTTCTCCCCACACTAATCGCACTCATCCAGCCAGCCAGCCAGCCGTAGCTGCTGTTGGCCTGGCATTTTGGCTGGGTGGTCTTCAATTTATTGTGCGTGTCCATGTGGCGTTTTATTATCTCAATTTGCCGTTGCCGGCTGAAATCCAGCGGGATTTGTGGCATGATTTAGCGTTGCGTACAATGTCATTAAAATTTAATTAAGCACCAACTTCATATGAATCAAACACAAGGAAACGGGGGCAGTGGGCACGACGATGGAGACAGATAGAGGCAGTGAAGAAAGAGAGATAGAGTGAGAGAGAGAGAGATATAGAGGAAGTGACTTAAGCTGATTCAAGATAGTAACGAAACGGCAAAAGTCTAATTTGCTGTGAGTGAGCATATAAAACAGCCTATAATCATTTATGACATGACGAACTGAGTTCTGTCACACAAACACACACACACACACACACAAACACACACACACCGAGTATCTTCTACGCATGCAAATGATTTGTTTGCATCCTTTTTTGCATATCTGACAGGCCAGCAGAGAGAGCAAAACCTTCGTAGTAACAATCATGATGCTAACAACGAACACACGTCAGGTTACACAACTTCATCATCGGCATTCGCGACTAGCAAATACCCTGCAAAGCGAAGAATAGAAGAATACATTGAACACTTGCTGAGAACATAAACTGATTATTGCAGGATCGAAGAAAGATGCTTTCATAGGTCAAACAGATCTACTTATTATATATATATTTTTATTATTTTCAGGGTAACATGCAATTTGAAATAAGTTAAGTTAATGCTGCCATTATAAATAATAATATGGGGCACGTGCAACAACCGGTTAGTTATTAATAAAGTCAGTGGAAGCAGATAAATCATTAGAAATTCCAGAAGGGAAATAAAACATGAATACTGTAGTCGAGTGAGCTACCCCGAACACAGTTGTTGAACATAGTTTTGTTTTATTGGCAGGTTTCTTTAAACAGTCACCAAAGTTGAGCAGTTCTAACCTGATTTACATTCATCAATAGATATATATATATATACCTTCAGGCTACACAAAGCTGCTATATATGGGATCGCAACTTGGGTGTTTCTTATTCGATCTTAATGAAATTTGGACAGTTGATCAATAACATACATATAGCTATCAACAAAATAAAGAAACTATATTCCAAACTTGAAGTCAGACGGATATGGCTATATCGCCTCGGCTGTTGATCCTTCGGAGGTGCTTCCTTCAGCTACTGTTACATACATTTGATCAAATCAATTGTACCCTTTTTACCCATTTTAAGTGGATTCAGGGATAATAGAAAATAATAATAAAAAAAACTGCATAATTCTATTTTTTCCGACTTCAAGAAGACGACGAGCAGGGCAAGTTGTAGTTGGTTATTGATGATGACGAGTAACTGGGCAACTGAGCTCAACAAGATGGTTTGCGGTTCAAGAGATTAGATTGTACAAGGGAAGACGTTTGTGGGGGCATGCAATGTGTGAGAGGCATAAAGATTGTTGCCATATTGCTATTATTTGCACACAATCTGCGTCACGAGCATCGCATAACAGACGAGCAACATTGCTGCTGTACGATGGAGGGAGAAGGGGGGCAGGTAGTATGGCCAGCACGTAATGTATGCATAAGGAATAAAATTACAGTGTGGCATGAGTGTGCTCCAGCGATGCTGAAGCGGCCGCCGGCGGAAGTGTCAAAGGGAAATGAAACGATTTGATTGCGTTGCTACAACGATGACGGCTGCGAATGGCACTGTCAACCACACAAACAGAACGAAGCTGTAATGTGAGATGGCCAGAGACGGACAGGGGTGGGCAGGGGGGGGCCTACCCCACTTGCTTGTTGTCATCGCTATCAGTGGCCTTGTCATCGAACAAATTCCAAAATTGCAAATAAATTGAAAAATATAATAAACTCCACGTAATCAAATTTCAGAGAAACATCGCAATTTAAGTATGTGGGTGTGTGGGTGTGTGTGTGTGTGAGTGTGTGTGTGTGTGTGTGTAGCTACCAATTGAGCAGTCTGAGATACGCTCTATTTCGAAGAGAATTGATGCAATCCTTGCCCAGCTGGATTTCATTTCATTATTGCTGCCAACTTTAAACGAGCGAAAAGAGATTTCTTTCAGTGCTTAAATGTTAACGATATAATTTTTATGGAAAGTTTTTGAAGTTTTTTTTTTAACTGTTTGCTCGTTAATGATGAAGATGACTGTTTCAGCTTCTGGTCGTTTCTATTAATTTCAACCACTTGAAAAATATTTAAAAAAGCGAACGGAAGCCAAAAGACTTGTTGTTTGCTGTTTTCAATTTCCTTTCATTTATATCTGATATTAAATGAGGAGTAAAGTGGAATTGACAAGACTGCCACACGCCCATCTTCTGCACCCACGTCCCCGTCCTCACTCCCAACACTGACTGAACGCCTCATTGATAAAAAAAATTTAAAAAATACTTTAAATTGTCAAACGACGAAATTTTGCGGACATAAAAATAGCTGGAAAAAAGAGCACAGAGGCTTCTCAACTGAAGTGGCATAGACAGAGAGAGAGAGAGAGAGAGAGAGAGAGAAATTCGCGACCCACTTTAAATGCGCGAAATGTGGCAACTCGCATAAACTGACAAATTTATTTGATTAGCCAAAATTTGGCCAGCCACAACGCCTGCACGTACGCAATCATTTATGTTGCCACACAACCCCTCCCCTCCCCAACCCTCCCCAACAAGCTGTGAGTGCTGCGTAATTGCCTTATGGGATGGGGAGGGGGGTAGGGTGTAGTGAATGCTGCTGTGATTCATTGCGGCTCACATTTGGCTTTGGCTTTGGCTGAGACTGTGGCCCCGGCCTCAACTGCAGCAACATTAAATCTGCCCCAAAAATTGAAAATTATCTGTCGGCTGTTTATCTTGCTGTTCCTCTTGCAACGGCCTCTTTTTCCATTTCCTTTGTTGCCTTCGTTCTTGTTGTCTGTTGGCTCTTGGCTCTTGGCAAATCTGAGCCATTTTGTGCTGCTCTTCCATTGTCATCCCTTCCATCTCATTAGCATGAAACTCAAACACACAACAAATATCTAAAAAGCATTATTTTTTGTTCTTGTACTTGCATTAGGTGTGTCAGAAAACTCTTTCATTCCCATTTGTTGACACAAGAAATAATTTTATACTTGGGCACACCGAAAATTGTTTGCCCTTGCAGATCAATTTTATTCTAAAATTTGTTTATTTTTAATTTGTGTTTAACATATTTTAAATTATGTCTGTCAGCCAATAAAAATGATTCTTAGAAAAAAATCCGATCTGTCTAAAACTAATACTAATATCGATATCAATGTGTAATATACATATATAAATATATATATAAGTATATAATCTTAGTAGTATATTTATTATCTTAATTTATTTATTAAAGATGTTAGCTGACTTGATCTTATTATTTATGCTTTATTGGCTGCTGTGCTTTTTCAAATGTGTGCGATATTTGGCAAAGGCTCGTTACTCATACGCCGGGTGTTGCCGTCACTTTCGATGTCGTCGCATGTTGCATGCTTCATTTGACTGCCTCACCGTCTGCTCTTCCCAGTCTATCTGTCTATCTGTCTGTTAGCTTGTTTTTTCTTTCATTTGGTTCTGTTTTCCATTTGTTGTGTACATTTGCTTATAATTGCCTATTAGTTTTCATTTGTTGAATTTGTTTGCTCGGCCGAAGACACGTGATGCGTGGCTTGTGGCTTTTGGCTTTTGTTTTGGCTTTGCTATTGAATTGTTGTTGCCTATTTATTGATTTGGCATTTGCGATTAAACCAAAGAACACACGGAACAAATCACACACAGCCGCCCCCTTAAGTGGACTATTTCGAACTGGCCAGAAGGGGATCCTTTCAACGATTTGGATAAATGTGCCTCATATACTTATTTCGGGTAGTATCTGCGATGTGGAGTGTTGGACTTGCCCTTGATTGAGTCCATTTGCTATCTGCCTCACCATTTCTCAGTCTAGTTGAAACGAGAGAACTCTTTGAACTTGAACTAATTTTGGTTTTATTTTGTGGTCGGTCAGCTTGCGGTTCGTTCAACTTGTTGTCGGTGTTGTGGCCCAATGCTGTTTGCGTCTTGTCTGTCGACACGACAAGTGCCACAAATATTTCGTTGTGGCATTTGCATTATGTGGCGCGTCGCTTTTGGCATTTCACTAGCCACTTGGCAGGCTCATAAATCTTTTAAATTCCCTTCTCTTCGGCCTCCTTCCCATCAGCCCCAAACGCCAAACATATTTTCTTGTCTCTCGTTTTATCTTCTGTGTGTCTAATGAATGAAATTCGCGTTTTCGCAAATTGCAGTTTTTATTTTATGTTTTTTATTCGACAGCTGCAACACTATGTAAAACAGCAGTTTAAAGCTAATTTATTGACATTGAATGTTTGTCGATGCACTACATATTCCTATACTATATACTACTACATATACTACTATATATACACACATAAATACTTAAAAAAAAAAAACCAGCATGCATTATAGAAATTTCTGTAAAAAAAACAGGTCTTAAATTCAGCATTGATTTTTCCAAAATTGAGTAAAAATATATGTTAAGCTTTCAGAGTGTTAATTGTTTCCTATGTGTAGAATTGAATTCTTTTGCTATTCATTATGCAAATATTCAAATTCGCTAATGATAAAATTTCAAATTCACACATAAATTGGTATAGCTTAATTTTAAAAGGAAATGAACCAAAATCATATATTTGGGACTAAGATTTTCTAATTTATAAAAACAGGGGAAATCTCAATAATATTTTATGATGCTATAATTTTCAAAGCGCTTATTTTTTTTTTTAGTGTATTCACTAATACATAAGCAACAACTAACGCCGAGGCACACAATTTTGTATCCATTTTTTGGGTGAATTTCTTTTGTATTTTTTATCGATGTGCCGCCAAATGCTGAGCGCAGCAAGTTGGCAGCAAATTCATTGACGCTGATTAATTGCCACAGCCACTGACCCTGCCCCCATTTCGAGGCGTTCGGTAATTGGGGCCAAATTGTAAGAATTTTCTATAGATTTTTAGCCTCTACTCTAATAAGAGCTCGTATTACATTTGTGGGGGCAGCTTCTTTATCCCCTCTCCTTCAGACATCACAGAGCGAATAATCTTGTGTTGCATGCATTTCGCACTCAAGTTGCAACGTTAAGATTAACCACCATAAAAGATTGAATTTTATGCATTCTACTCTGAATTTTCTTGATTTGTTTTTTGGTTTGGTGACCTCTTTTTATAATTTAATTGTGTTTTTAACTAAAGTTCTTCAAACGACTCTGGTTTAATTTATAGCAAATTCACATTTAATTAAATATTAATTGGGATTTAGTCTGATTAATAAGCATTGTTTCAATGTACGTTTAAACATATATTTATCACTGATTTATTAATTTTAGTTTGATAAATTAGCATATCAAAACTGTGTTCGAAGAACTCTTAAGACATTTTGAGCCCTTTTAAACAATTGATTTTAAATATTGAATTTTATTCAAAGACTTTTTATAAATTTAAAAAAATAGATATTCATTTAAAAGCTATCACAAAAATGATTTCCTTTATGCTCTCGTCTCAAATGCGTCGTTCGTTGCGGCGTGCATAGTGAAAGCCACCATAGTATTCCTCCAGATCGCGCAGCTCCCGCTGCAGTTGCTCCTCCAGTTTGGCCTGGGCGGCCCTCTGGCGTGTCGAGAGACGCCGCACGCTGCCCCGATTGTTGCTGCTGCCGCTGGGCAATCGAAAGCTGAGGCGGCAACGCGACTTTTTACCATCGCCAATGTGGTCGTAGAGCGGCTGCTCCTCCATGAGTGGCTGCTGCTCCAGCGGCTGAGCATTCGGCACTGGGCAACGGCGGACATCGGTGTGCGAGGGAAAGCCCCGTGGCGTTGTCTGTCCCGAGAGTGCCTCGCTAATGTCGTGCGGTCGTTGCGCCGTTGGGGCAAGTAGCCGCTGGCCTGCCGCATGCTCGAACATGCATTTCCATTGGGCATAGTTGTCCGTGCTCTTGCCAGGCTTGCTTTTGGGCGTCAGCAGCAGCGTGCTGCAGCTGCCGAAGGAGGAGCAGCGTGGCATTGGACGCAGCAAGGCAGTTCGTGCACCACAGCCGCGCTGGAAGCGGCAGCGACGTTTGTGAATTGGTTGCAACTGACGCGTCAAAGTGCGGCGCCATTTGGCCAGCAGTCCGAGAAAGTTTGGACAGCATGCAGCGCAATCCGTTGGAGTGCTGTCCGTCTTGGTTGGTGTGGCGGTTGCAGTCGTTGCGGAGTTGGAGTGAGTGCTGCCCATGATGGTTGCTTTCCTGTGTTGTGCTCGTTGTGGTTCCCTTGTGGGTGGTTTATTGTGGGTTGCTGGACTGCCAAGTGGCTACTGTGTGTTGTGCACCAAGTGGCTGCTGAATTTATACATTCGAGTGGAGTACCTGTGACTAGGTAACTGCCCGCCAAGCACCCATTTTGACAAGCAATCCTCCAGGCTGGCATCTCAGGTACCCAATTACGGTTTTTGGGTTCTTATTGCGTTGGCTTTGCATATTTTTATGACCTGTCATTAGGTTGGCTTGGGTTGGTTTGGGTTGTGGGTACAAAGCCGCGACGGCTTTGATTTTTGGGCTCATAAGTGGACACGTGTTCCACACGCAAACAGTCACTTGGCTAATGGCCTGTCATTTTCCGACCCAGCGTCCAATCTGCGTTCAAGTTGTAAATGCCAGCAGGCAGAGGACAACCACTTAAGTTATGACTACAAATTGGCAATGGCCGAGATCAGAAGTGGGACACACACACACACATACACACAAGAGAGATGCTCCAACTACTCCTCCTGATGATATGTATGCCTTCCAGTAATGTTACCGGATGCGAGGGTCCCACACAATTAACTGGTTGGGCGAGAGGCAATTGTGTCAGTTGCTGCGTGTCTGTTTAAGTCATGTGGCAACAGCAGTGGCAGTGGCAGTGGCAGTCGATGCCCCTCCATTTCCTTCCTTGATGCCTTTGTATGTCAATCAGGCGACATGAAATGTGGCTTTTGCATGTCAGCAACGCCCTCATCAGACATGCTTTAATTGTTGTTGCATTTGTATTGTGCCACTTGTGCATGCAACTTGGCGTCTAAAGTACAAATTCAATAATTCGATAGAGGTCCTTCCAATTAAAGGGCACTCAAAGGGACAGCAAAGTTCAACGATTGCCATAATTAACAAATGATGAATATAGCCCACATAGATATTATATAGATATTATATATATAATTTTATTGTATATTTACTTACTTATATATAATATTACTATTATTATTTAATATCACAAATAGATTGCAGACATTATTTATTTATTTGATCGCATCTAAAAGAAATTAATTGGTAAATCAGTGAAATGGATCAAAATGAAGTTTTATTATTGTTGGCTAATTAATTTGCAGTCACAGTTCGTATTTACATTATTCATATAAATTTCATAACTGTGAAATTAATGTGTGTTAAGAGCTGTGAAAATATCATAGTTCACCCGACTGCTTCCTGGTTGCCTTTAAGCAGTTGGCATCTATTTAAATCTCCGATGGTGCGTTATAATTGGATTTGCTATTCAAATATTCATGCATCCCATTTCAAGGGCCTCTCTAATTACCATCAAATTATTGCGAGCGAATTTTCTGGGTTGCATTGTTAACAGACGCACTTGCAACAGCAAGGCAAAATGTGGCAAAATGAAAGTAGCTACAAAAGCAACAAATGAAACCATCAACTAGCCACAAGCTGGCAAACTTGGCAAATACTTCCAGCTGAAAGTTCATTTTACCAAATTCCAGCACTCTCACAAAAAAAGCAAATAAACAGCAAAAAATTTGTGTACACATTTGGAAATGTGCAGCAAAACTCTGGTCCAACGCAATTCGGATGAGCTTTGCTTAACTTTTTGGATGATTTGGGTTTAAATACTGTGGGCGAGCACAATAAAAATAATGCTATAATTAAAGAACTTGAAAGAGTTTTTGCAACTGCAACTTTGCAGCAGGCACTGGACATGTGATCTGGGTCAAGCGAGAGAGAGAACCACAGGGGAGTGGGGAAAAGTATTCATTCTGGTAACCAATGAAAAAATTAGCATCTCTTTATTTGCCGGGCAAATATATTATAATTGTGCTCAGATTGATTAAGTGAAAAGTTTGAAACAAATTTGCAACGAACTCATCCAAATAGAGCATCTTCATGCGACTGTTGCGGTTGCTGTTGCAGATGTTGCAGTGGCATGCAGGGGAATTTCAGTATTGTGAAACAACAGGGAGGCAGAGAGACAGTGCAGTTGGCAGTTGGCTGGGCCAAAACAATTTGTCGACAGGGAAATAGCAATTGAAAAGTGTTGTGTTTTAACCAGAGTTGCTGAGGTGGCAACATCTTGCATAACATTTGGGTGCATTTTCAAATTGTGAATAATACATGTAAAAAACGACATGAAATCGATAAACAGGAGCTCCGAAACTGGAACAGTCTCTGTTGTCCTAGATGTTGTACAGGTTGTACAGATAGAAATATCCGAGATAACCGATTTCGATTCTCAAACCGCCAACAATTTTAAATGTCAATTTAATTTCGCATGTGGTCAACTTTAGTTTTTTTTAGTTGAAATCGTCCTTGATGCATATTTAGCTGCTTTTAATTATAGTAATTATAGCCCACATTGCCAGCTGCAACGTGGAACTATTTTACTATTGACATTATATTTTTAACTCGATAATTAAGTGTTTGTCACTCATCATTATTTGAGTTTATTTTTTGAATTTGGTTTTGACATTATCAGCGTTTGTTTTTGCAAGTATTCTCTTTATAACATTCTAATTATTTTCCTACTGAACCGCTAAAAGAAAGCAGTGGCAGGCACAGCAGGAAAATAACCGAATCGCCTCCCCTTTCGCTCCCCGCACCCTTCGGTTGATTACTGCCTCAGACGGCGCAGTCGACATGTTTTACACGGCCGCAAAAGTTTTTCAATTAAAGTTGACTTCTCTGTTGGCGGTTTATATTTTTGTTTTATGCTGGGTGTGGTGTGTTCTTGTGTGTGTGTGTGTGTCAGCAAACAAAAGCATGACATGACAAAAGTAGGAGCCACGTCAACTACAACCACATCGATGCCAACAACGCCTGCGACAATGGGAACAACAGGTGGCACTGTAGGCATTTTCCGTTATTTGGTTCACAGCAGCAGCATCAAAAGCAGCGCCGCCTGTGACTCAAATTTCCCCCATCCTCTTCGCATTCCGTTACACTCTTCATTTCTCCCTCACCCTTTCTCTGCCTTTCTTTCACTGCTTACGCAATGTGCATTAGAGATGAGTGTTTCATATTTCACAAAGGGTTGGTCAAAATTGATAAGATTATGCGAAGAATAAATCAATAAGCAACTCATTATGCAATGTCATTGCAGTTTTGTGCATATTACTGTTATTATGCAAAGTTGCTGAGTCACAATATGAAAATAAAATTGATGTGTGAACTGATATATATATATATTTTTATATGTTTTATGCCTGTCCGTCCGAAACTCTTTAATATTTTGCATAGTCGGCGCCCATTTTGGAGGGCTCTAATGCAATTTACTGTTGTTGTGCGCAACGGTGCGCGGGGGAATTGCACGGGAATGCTGTGGCATGGAACAAAGTGGCGCGAAAGCATCTGAAAGGGTTTACAACTGTTGTTGGTTTTGTTGCTTTATGGCCATGCTGGACCAGACCAACGAACGCAGATGCCATAAAAATGCCATGAAAATTGTTTTTTGTCGCTTAACCCTTTAGCCCTGTGCTCGTTTTTACCCGTAAGCATAAAAAACGCATCAGCTACCGGCTGGCTTTCCCAGAATACAAATGTTTGTATGTATTTGAAGTGTTTTGCAACACTCTTCTTCTTTTACCCTTTCATTCCAGAGCCACGTACCAAATGGAAAAGGCTCAATGCAGAAATCGAGTTTATTGAAGCGCAGCGTTTTCTCATGCGCAACAATTGGCCAAAAACAGTTGACACTCCATCCTTCTATACTATATACATATAGATTAACCTACATATATATATACCTAGCTGTATGTGTGTCCCTTGTTGGCCAGGCCACAAAAGGTTCTTCTGTGTTTTGTGGCTGGCACAAAGCTGACATTGCGATTTCACCAAGATTCTGTTGAAGATGCCCTGTAACCCACAATTGGCTGCAATGGGCTACACTAATGGAATGAACACTCATAGAAATAGCCGTAAAAAATGTGTCAGATTCAAATAAATCTTTTTTTTGATGGGATGGGGTATTTCATGTACTCCATTCTCATTATAATTTTTGTTTTTTCCATTTTTGTTATTTATTGCTGATTACGGATTACGTTTTAAAAATAAAAATATTTTAAATATTTGTTTTCAAAAGGGTTCAGCTAGTCGAGCAGTATTGAAATATATTTCTATGAGTTTTCCCCCAAAATGCGAACAACGATGAGTTGATGAGCTATAAAATCACATTTTTTATGGGTCTTGTATTGTCTGCTTAGTGGTCTTGGGAATTAGAGCTATTCCCATACAATGTACTCAGCAGCTAGAAAAGCACAAATTTCTCCTTGATTTCCTTGAAATGCTTGGCTTTTGTTGGCGTTGAAGTTGTTAAGCTTTACAAATTCGAATCGAATTTTAATAAAAATAATAACATTTCAAATTTGATTAGCTATATATACATATAAAGTTTCAAGATGGATCAAGGTCAAAACAGTTTACCCATTTTAAGGCAGATCATACTCCCGTTATTAATAATGATAAGTGGGATTTGATAGCAAAGTTTACAAAGCAAAGTCAAGTGTAAGCAAAACTTAATAATGCTCACACACACACACACACACACACACACATATACATTTGTATTTCTGTTGGCCTAAAAAGTTTTGGCCAAAAATTGGGCAGCCGAAGATAACGAAAAGAAAATAAACTAAAAGGCATCTTCATAATACAGACTACATATATGTACTACATATATACTGAATACAGATATATGTGCGTGCCTCGTCCTGTTTGTGTGTATCAGGGTTAAGGACAACCGATGCACGCTTCGATGGGAATCAATCAATTTTCACGCTCGCAAAACAAACAAAAAAAAAAAAAAAAAAAAAGAAAACGAATCAAATAAACCGATGGAGGAAGCAAGTCACTGGCAAAAAGTTAACAGCATCTAATGTGATTTTGACACACTCGCTTACAGATAACAAGAACAACAAAAAACACACACACACACACTACACTGAGCATAAATGTGTGCGAGTTGTTATTTACTAAACATATCCAAAAATGTATGCACATCTAAATCACCTCTGTGGACTATTGTTAATTATGTATTTAAATATCGATAAATATCGGCTACAAATTTAAACAACTCTAGCCTTAGTTTCACCGGGTCTCTGATCCTATCTCTCAGTGCCAACCACTTTTTATGCGTCTTGTGTTTTTTGTTGATTTTTCATAATTGAATTAGTTTAAAACCAAACCGATTCTGTTTTTTTTTTTTTATTATGGTTTGTTTGCACTTCGCTTTGGGTTCTCTCCAAATCAACAAAGGAGCTGCCTAAATGTCAACCACAGCGTTCCCTCGGCCCAGTTATGATTTACACGCATTAAATTCCAGGGCTACGCTTGGCGCTTTGTTTAGCTGCTTTTAGGTCTCTTATAACTGGGGTCTGGAAGTGCATGAGCAGCAGATGGTGGCAGCCAGCAGAGGATGGCCAAGAAGGAGCCTGACTTTGAGAGGGGCCATAAATTCATCAGGATGCTAAACGGCTTTGTGATGGTTGCGTTAGCTAGCGTTACAGAGTGTGGCTAGTGGATGGTGGATGGTGGATGGGGGATGGTGGGACGAAGAAGCATATAGTGAGATATATCGCACAGCTGCGTTCAACACCGCAACATGAGCTGTAATCCTGCCAAGGATTTCGTGTCAAACGCCTTGTGATGAACGAATTAAACTGAAGCCCCGCTATGTTTTTCCATTAAATACCAAGTGCTATAAACCACACACACTGATACACACACACACACATACATGCACCTATTTGGGTTGACTAGTTAATCTGTGGCTTTGGCTCAGCTGCGGTTATCATTGGCCCAGCCCTAATCCCAGCTTGAATTCACACAATCGCGGCACGCACGCGACATATTCAAGTGGGATTTGGTACTAAATCCTTCAGACCCAAAGAGCGTTCAATTGTGCCATCTCAAGTGTTGCATTTAGTAATTAGAGCTGCCTAAGAAGCGTATACCCTATGCCAGTGTAATCATCCGCCACAACGAGCCGATTCAGTTCTCTAATCCTCAGTGGCTCAGTGGCAGCGGCCAGCAACCAGGCTGTACTTTTTGGTGTGGCTTAATTGATTGTCTTGGCTTGGCTTGGCTTGGCTTAGGCCAGCATCACTTCAGCCCCTATTGTGGCTTGAAGTGTCGCAACAACAGCAGCACTCTTCCCTCTTCTAGCCTCCTTTCTATGCCACGTTCTTTTCTTTGTTATATCCCCGAGCCACCATTAAAGTGCCTGAATTATGCATGGGTCAGGGCTAATAGATGCTGGCCCACAGCCAGTCCAAATAAGGCTTTTATAAATGTGTATGTAAATATAAATTTATATTAATTCAATATGTTTCACTTGCAGTCCACTTCTCAACTATCTTCTAGAAACAGCTAATGACAAATCCTAACAGATATTATTATTTATATATATAATTCCACTCTTCTCAAATATTAATAAATTAACTAGCTCACGCCAAAAGGTTAACATTAAATACAAAAATAATTCTTATTTATTCATAAATTTAATTTCGTGTCAAAAATTGCTATTTCATTTAAATTTCTGTGGCCCAAAGTGCCTAAAAAAAAATCACGTTTATTTTTCGGGCTTTGCACATTTTTAATGAACTTAATATTTCAACTTAATAAGTGACGTACTTTTGCTTTTGTCCTTTGATATTAAATATTATTAAATTTGTTGCATTATTTTGTGTATATAAGCTTGTGCATTATGGACAAAAATCGTAAATAATTTCCAACGAACCTTAATAATTTATACAAATAAATGCAGATATGCATGTGGGACGCCATTTTCGCCACATGACTTTTTCAATTTAATTTGAGTTATTTTTCACATAAATTCAATTGAAAATTGTTCGATTTACTATTTATGGGCTGGCCTTTTGGGAGAGCCTTTAACAGTCACACGCACATTGCTAACCATATTTTCAATATTTCCACATCCACCCTAACGCCCTGTCAGCCTCTCCCTGCTGCCCATCGATAACAATCATAGCATTCGACGCTTGGGGGCAGTTTTTGCTGTTTTTATCGCTCTATTCGAAACCCAGAAAGTTAATAATTCTATATCACTTTTATGTGCGTGCACTCTCTCTCACACACACACATCCACACACACACACACACATAGATTGTGAAACTTTTGTCACACTCACATAAACCATTTGATATTTTTTCCCAAGGCTAAAATAAGTTATAATAAAATTGTTAAATTGTATGCTTTCGTATGTGAAAATTACTTCATATTATTAACAGTTGCTCCTACAGCAATTCCCCACTCACCCATCCCCTTTCCCATACGCCCATGCACCCATGTATTATTGCACAGCACGCATAGAGAAAACCAGCTGCCGGCAAAAGTTTTGTAATAATGAAGGCGAATTCTCGAAGGCTTCGCAGGAACTTGCCGGCCACCTGCGTCGGAAGTGCAAAGGTCCTGCAATTTGCCTGGCTGAGAAATGCTTCCAATCATTTTTAGACTCGGATAGGGGAAAGGAGCTTTGAGTTTGGGGTCAGATCGTGTGCACTTTTCACATGCTGTCATTTTGATAAGGAATGACTTTAAGATTGGACAACTGCAAATGTGTTCGGCATATAATCAAAATTCCGACTGAATGCACTGTGAAAATTGTGTAGTTTTTAAACTTAAAAGATCAAAAACTGAACGTTTAAATTGAAAACAACATAGCAAAATACTCGAATATGTTGGAATAATTGAGATCAATGTTAAAGTTGTGAAATTTCGGTTCAGACTTAGAATTGCAAGGTTTTCTAAGTAGTCATTCTGTTCGCTCAGTGTACGTACGCAACACACGCCACTAAAATTGTGCCTGACCTGACGCTGCAACCTCAAAAGGCGACGGTATCCACCTGTGCACAAGTTCTTGGAGCTTTTCCACCGGCGAATGGATTAACGGAACACTGACTGACGACTGATTGCGGGGCGCACAATTATGGTTAACACTGTCACGCCATTGTTGCAGTGCTGGCGATGGCTTAGAAATGCAAACCGTCTGCAATGCGAGGGCTGCACTTGTGCAGAGGGTTCAACTGAATAGGGATGGGGCTGTTAATGGGAATGGAGATGTGGGCCAGACTTGCCATTGCTCGGCAGAACGTCAATTATTGTGCGGGCTAACCAAGGCGGAGCCAGTTAGCAGTGCCCCCCCCCCCCCCTCGATGACAATGATGAGGCCAAGGAACAGGTGTTCCCGACACTGCCACCTGGTCTTGAAAATCGGTCCCAAGGACTTCGATAGAGAAAGCCAAAATCAATATTACTTTAAATTATGAACAATCAAATGAATGGTTGCTGTTCTTGTTGTTGTTGTTGTTCTTGTTGTTGTTGTTGTTGTTGCCATTGCTGACGCTGCTGTTATTATTGCTGTTCGTAATTTGTGGAAAGTTTTGACAAATATTTTGAGCATTTGTGAGCAAACTTTGAAGCCAACTTTATAATGGCTTAACAACTAATGTCACGACATTTGCAACGCATTGAACCATTAAAGGTATACATAGATAATCCCGATTGGCAGTGGATACTTTATTGATGGAAGTCTGCAAATCGGAGAGCTGCTTAATTTAAGTAATGTTGAAAATAATGTTATTTTACATTCAATGCAATCGTGCATCAGTAACATAAGTATGTTAAGTCCCATATGATCGATAGTTTTAATGTTAACTAACAGTCTTGAAAAAACTTCGTTTGAGTACTCAACGCTGGTGCTACTCAGTTTTAGTTTTCTTATCCAGGCATTCCCTGACGCGGGGAAAGGATTTTCGCTCCAACAAGTAATAATCATCCACAATATTTTATATGAATCTTTTGCGATTTCGCAAATATATTAAATATTTGACCAAATTTATAATTAATCCAGACTCCAATTAATATTCTCAATGGCAGTTGTTGTTAACCCGTTCGACGAATCGCAGATAAGAATTTAATTCTCGCTTATTTGTGACAGGCTTAATTGGAAATCCTGTTTGTAATTTTACATTTGTATAAATAGAATTGCAAATTTTAGTGTAGATATAAAATTTAATTTGAACGTTGCGCATCCGCCATGTGGCTTACATTGAATGAGTGCCCTTCCCTTTTATGGGTGGCCGGGAATATTTATAAAGCGCATTGCCATTGGTCAGCTGGTGGTTGACCCCACCTGCCCCTCTGCCAGTTTGGCTTTGCGCCACAATAAAATCATTAAATTGAAATTGTGGCAAGATAGAAACTATGGCAACAGAGTTAAGTTTAGGGCAAAAATTCAGATTCTTGCAACAAGATGCTGAATTGAAAGCTGTTTGACAAGAAATTGAAAGGGTGTTGTGCGGAGAGGATATAATATATGAGAAAGACTGGTGGAAAATGGTAAAAGAGTAGAGTAGAGAAAGTATTTGATTAATACAAGCTCAATAAAAGAGAGAATCTGGCAAACTGCAAAGATTAAAAGAATTTGCCAGAAAGAGGAAAAAATAGAGGAGAGGAAGAGGGAGGAGACTCGCAAGAAGAATCTGTACAATCCGGAAAATAATGATACCAGGAAACAAAGCACGAAAAATTAATTAAATTGTAAACTTAATGAAATAATAGATTTAAAACACAGTTGGAATGAAGAAGGCGTTATTTGCATTAAGGCTAAGACAAATTTCCAAGAAATTGGCAAAGCGTTAATTCGAATTCAGGCTAAAGTCTATTTTGGCCCGTTGACAACAGGTTCACAGCTAACGCTTCCGGCTGCTGCCTGCTTCTTCTTCGACTTGTTAAATACTTGTTTGCTTTGGACTAATTAAGAAAGTCCTTAAAGTGACCAGTATCAAAGTGTATTCAATCTGGGGAGGACCTTAATTAATTTCAAATTAAAATGTGAATTTTATTTGCTTGTATTTATTATTAAATCGAATTTAATAAATTCTTAAAATTTGATTTTAAATTTGGAAAAAAAAATTGTATTTTAAATTAAATTTGTGTCTTAAGGCTAAACATAGGAAAAGGATGTAAATGTTGTTGTTGTTGCTTTTGTACATCATTGCTAGGCAATTATTCGTTGTTGTTGTTGAAACGGAAGTGATGAATTACTTGAATGATAGTTGACAGATGAATTTGCATCTGACAACCTGTTGGAAGTGCTTCAACGCTTGATTGATTGCTCTCTCCTCGCGTCTCTCCTCTGCTCATCTTTGTATTTACAAACTGATGCGATGATTGCTATTGATTCGCGACTCGATTGACTGACTGACAACCTGTTGCCAGTAGCCAGCAGTCAACTCAAATGTGGAACCTGTCCAGTTGCCCATCAAATGATTCGCCTCCTCCTCCTTTAAAGATCTGTGCTTATCGGAATCCTCAGATGCTGCTGCTGGACCGAACTGTTGGCCCCATACACGGAGACATTTGTGTCCACCTTGAAACGCTTGGCCGCACTCTCCATCTCCTCCAGATCGCTGAAGGCCGGAAAATCGGTGGGACAAAAGTGGCCGGCTATCGCCTCCGGTATATGGCTGACATTGTGGAGCATGTGGGCCGGCGTACTCTGCAAATAATTGCGCCACTTGTGGTATGAATGTGAGTTCAGCTTAACTGTTGCATCCCGACGCTGGCCAATCGGCGACGATGTTTTTGGCATAATGCGCTGCGCGTGCTGCATCATGTACATCTCCCACTCCAGGTTGCCCACGGCGGATGACAACTCGCAGCTGTTGTTCATGCTGTTATCATCATCATCGTTGCTACGATTGCTGCTTTGATTATACTGTTCCATGTCCTGAGTGCGTCGCAGCTGCTGTTTGGTGGGCGTGGAGGCAGCGCTGCTGCATGTATGATAGCCACAGGAGCGCTCCAGTTCCGTTTCAGCCACTGGCTGCTCGGCAAAATCATCGCAAATTGGCCGCGATTGGCTGCGACTCCAAACGCTGCTGCTTGGATTGCGACGCGGTGTGCTGCAATCGCTGCCCAGTCCACTACTGTTGTTGCTGCCAAAGCTTCTGCTGCGACTGCGCTTTGAGGCAAAGGCGCTGCCATTCAAACTCCTGCGACTCCTATCCAAATTTAAATTGCTCGCACAGCAGCCCATTTCGATCAAAATTATGTTTGTTTTTGAGATGTATTTGAAAAGTAAAGTTAAACGCGATGTGTTCGCTGCGTTGGTTTACTGTCAACTGTTTGGCCTAAACATGCAGCAGTTGCCTCTTATATAGCCGCTTCCCAGATGGCTCTATCCTGTTTGTCCATTGTCTCTGCCCTCTCAGCTTTTAAGGCAGGTAGTTTTCGCGAATTTCCACGAATTTTGTGTGTTGTTTTTGTTGCATTCGCTTTACCTGATAGCCGGTTGGCTACAACAATCGAGGACCATTGGCTAATCCGATGCGCGGAAAAATGTTTTATGACCAAGTGAAAGTCCGCTAGATCCTGTGCACGTGTGCGTTTGGCTTAAGAGCAACACTCATTTTACCTGCTTATCGTCCTTGATTGCCATCGTGTTTGCCTGGATGGATTTTCAATAATTCAATTTTGGACTTTCGCACGTAGATATTTGTAAAATCAAAAACCCTTAAATCACAAATGTTGGCCATTTGTTTATTGGCAACCCTTTATGTTTGCTTGCATTCACTTTGCGCACCTCCAATATATGCGATTATCTTTTGGTCCTGCTATATATTCTTGGGCCTTTCAATTTCGATTTGGATTTTGTGTGCGGCGCTGCGACTGCACCTAACCTTGGCCCATTGCGATTGTGGCCCATTGTTGTGCAAACGCCGCTGACGCCGGACACGGGCACGGACCCGGATACGGAGACGGACACGAACACTTATGCATAAGGTGCAGTCCGGTATAATGGGAGAGAGAGACCTCCTCGCTGCTGGACAATAACAGATGCGCCTTTCTATCACTTTGAGTTTTATTGAGAGTTTTTACTTAGTTACTCTGTGGCAATTTCACATGAAAATTTCTGAATGGAATCGAACGTTCTTGGCCAGAACTACTTATGACTCCTGCGCCTCCTGCTGCTGTTGCCGCTCTGCAAGATTGCCCGATAGATATTTCAATTGTCCTTAGCCAATGTCAATCAAATTTCATGAAAACAAGTCACTTGAAATTCTGCATAATTGTTGTGCTTATTCATATCCAGCTTACTTGATTTAATTTAAGTTAAGTGTCCACTTTAAGTCATGTATTTTTCAATTTATAATTTTCCATTGAAATTTACACAGCTCTTTTCTGAAGTGCCTGGAATCAATCAAATATTCAATTTTGGCTATATTCAGATTTTCTTACATTTCTCAATCGAAAATTAATCATTAAGCCAAAAAATAATTAATTAAACCAAAATTGTTTAAGTTAAATTGAACACTTGACTTATTTTTAATCAGATAAAACCATGTTTTTAAATATGATTTATAATTTTAGAATTTAGTTTAGAAAGTACCATTTCTTTACGATGTTAGATTTAAGAGCTGCTTGGGCCAAAGATTTTTATGGAAACTTCTGGAGGAGAATTTTGAATTTAACAATCGCGTAGAAACGGATAAATTTTTTTTGGGATTAAAATAACCAATGAAAATATAGATTTCAGAATTTTTAATTGCTAATTTAAAAGCAAAAACTATGCAAAAATGGCGATTCCACTTATCTTCCCAGTGTGGGCAAATGATGAGCTTGGTAAACAGAGAATGAAAACACGGACATGTTCTTGGGTAAAGGGTGAAGGATGACGGATGAGGGATGAAGGGTTAAGGCGTTGCATTTGCAAACTCACTGATGTTTTGGGTGCAACCCATTTATTTGGCTGGCGTTAAATGGTTGCAACTGCGACTGTTGGACTGTTTTGCCGGGTTCATTTGACTATCGGCAGGAAACGTGGAAGGTTGCATTTTCACACGCAATCGCAAAAGTATCCCGCAGATTTCCGCAACCGCCAACTGGAATTTCCCCCTGGCCCAGGGACCAGCGGGCAATGTTCACACCATTTCAGATTTACTGTCAACTGCAAAAGTGGACTGTGTGTGTGTGTGTGTGTTGGTGTGGTTGACAATTTTCCAAATTCCAAATGGAATTTAGCTCGGGGTTTTTCATTCAGTGCTGTTTTTCTGCGAGTGCGTTAAAGAAATACCGAGTGTGCCGGGCCAAACCGGGCCAAACCGGACCGGACCTCAAATCCTTCAACTCGAGTCCCCAACTGCAGTTGTCCAGATTCCAATTTTGTATTGTTTTGCGTTGTCAGCACGTGACTAAAGCTACAGTGGGGCAAAGCAGATACGAGTGGAGGCAGTTGCTTTCATTTAATAAAGTTGCACCAAAATCAATAAAATTTATATGCTTTCTTCTTTAGCACGACCCAAAGGAAATCTATAAAACTTCCCTGAACTGAGGGAAAATATATTCTTATGAAAACAACAACTATAAAACTTATATATATTTGCTTATATCACTATATGGGAAAACAAATATGTGTCCAGCAACAAAAAAAAACACTAAAACTTTGTTGGCTTTTATCTTCAGATTATTTTCTTTCATTATTTTCATACAATTAAGATGATGGATTCATCTGATAAATTGATTCGAAATTAATGGCACATTAACAACATGCTCAAACTTGCACAAGGAGTAACTACTAATTAACCATAATTTAGCAATTCCCGGTGCCCTCTCGGCACATGTGGAGCTGTCCTTAATGGGGCCATCATTGCAGCAGTTGCACACAAGTTACAATATCTGCCCCAACACGAACAGCAGTCAAAGCTGGTGCATGGGGCATGCACAGCCTTGGAATAACCCAAACAATTGAAATGCTATTGACACAAGTCCTTCCATGATGTCCTCGCATACAAAATATCCTTTAAAGAACAAAAAATTCAAATTCGCCTTGACGAATAATAAACAAATGCTAAAAAAAAAATCTGTTATCAAATTTAGGTTATTTTATTGCAGATTGCAAACTTTTCTGCCATATACCCGGTAAAAGGTCAACTTAATTTTTTTTATAGTTTTATAGTCTAAAGTCACAAATAAACACAATTTTGCATTAACAAAAGTATTTCATTTTATTGCTTCCTTGAATTATAGGTCGCTTTAATTACAGTAAATTTCAAAAATAAAGATAAATTAATTCTATTCGTAGAAAAAATAGAAAAATAAATCGGGTGCACAAACGAGTAACCACAAACACTCGGTCACAAAACACCCCATTTGCAATAATTATGAGGGGTAGAATCGAAGCACTCGAAATGAACATTTCAGCAATTCGAAGAAGGCCATTTGGGTTAACTTCGGAACGTGTCCGAAATGCTAAAACCGAAAATTGTCCAAACTTGTGAATGCAACCAAAAAACACAAATGTTTCCACATTCTCAATTGCAAGTTTTTTTCGTATTTTTTTGAGGACACAAGTGCGTAAAACAATTGTTTTCAATCAAAACACAAAAACATATGCAAAGAGGGAGAGAGGGAGGGGGAGAGAGAGAGGGAGAGAAACATACAAACACTTCAAGCACATCTGGCGATTTTTTAGCTCACTTCCTCAAAATAATAAAACAAAATGAATAAATGCCATAAAAACTTTTGTAGCGGAAATCTTTAAAAATTTGGCTGCTTGCTTAAATATCTGCATTTTTTTTGGCTGTGTTTATGAAATACATTTGTGGGCCAGGTCTTAAGGTCGGGCCACATCGTTGCGGCCATTTGGGCCATAAAAGCAGTCGATTGGCCCGGCCAGGTAGGCATAGCCAAACAGCGCTCGTCCTGCCGTGATTTCATGCTAGTCCTTTGGCTGGCCACTTGTTGATCTGGTCGACAAGTTGGCGGGGCCAAGACGACGGGGCGCTCTATCGCTCGATCGCTGGTTTTGCTGCCAGCTCGTCTTGGTGGTATTTCCGTTTGGTATTTCCGCTTGTCGATAGCACTGGGAATTGCCAAGGAGCAACAAGCAAATCGCGTCCACATGTGGCACTTAAGCTGCTCGTTAACATATGCCGCGCGGGGCGGCAGCTATTTAAACGTTAATTTGTCCAGGTCGCCTTGGACTTGGCACTACGCACTTGCTTGCGGCAAGAACGCTTCTCGAAAAAAAAAGTCAACTAGAGACAAGTGTGGCAACAAGACAGCCTTCGGGATTTGCCCACAACACTTCCACCAGGTTGCACCTGAAGCCTGCACCAGCCCAGACCAGTTCAGCCCAACTTGCGTACAGTTGTGTTCCCTGGCAGTTCAACTTTGTGTGCACTGCCAACCGCCTCACCCCGTTGACCACTTAGACAGCACTCCGGGTTTTATACGTGGCACTTTTTCTCCATACGTGGCTAAAACAGCAACTATGCTTTTAGCCCTGTTGCTTCTGCCACATTGCTTTCGGTCAGCAAGCCATTACAATGTAAGTCAAAAGAGCCTTTTCCACTTAGGAAAATGTTGCCACAAAAAATAGAAAATCGTCCTAGAAATAATTTCTAAATATAAAAAAAATGTTTATTCCAAAAAAAAATGTAGAAAATAGTATTAAAAAATTATAAGCGAAATCAACAAATTATGAAATGCAGGGAACTGGGTTTTACCAAACCAGAATTTTAAGTTTTAAAAACTTAAGTTTTGTGTAAAACAAGTGAGGAATTCTTAGCGCCAAAAGTATGATAATTTTTTTCTAAGTGTAGTGAGAGAAATTGATTTGCCTTTTTAGTATGCACGATGCAAACATTTAGTGCAGCAGGATTAACGCATCTAAAGGACCTAATCAGCTAGTTTGAGTAATGAATCACAATTAATCATTTGAAGTTAAGTTAAAATAATATATATTATATAATATAATAATATAATAATATAATAATATATAATTAATATGAATATGGCTTTAACAGTGCAAAGCTTTGTGAAAGTTCGAATTGTTTTGTAATTAGAATTAGTATTTGCAATCATCTAAACCGATTATTTAACAAAAGAGACTGAATAACTTCAAAGAGTTTAAATTGTTTTATAAAATTTAATCTGTTTATTCTAATTGTTAATGAAACTACATTTGCTAATTATTTGTTTTAAATGCTTATTGTTTCTCTTGCCGCAAATGTAACTTTTGCTTGTTCCATTTTAAATAAACAAAACTGTAGCTAAATGCGTGTATGGGTGTGTGTGGGTGTGTGTGGGGGTTGTGTGGGTGTGTGTGTGTGGGTGTGTATGTGTGTGTATGTGCTATGAGTACGTGTATTTTTTGTTTGCATAATTTACAAAGCAGCCGACTTCGATTGAAACTTGCGAGTGTGTATTGCAATATATAGAAAATCAATAAATGTTACCAACATTCCACACATATATATATATATATATATATATATATATATATTGTGCTTGCTGTGATTTCATTATGAATTATTTAACGGCAATGAGTTGCCGCTTTGTATATTCTCCCGGGAGCACTTAATCATAATGGAAACGACAAATTCCACCGATATTATTATTATTATTTTTTCGAAAAGTGCTGATTGAATTGCGGGAATCAAATTGTTGTTGCTCAACCCAAATCTCAACTCGTCTGTCATTTAACAAAGTCGCATCCAATTTAATTGCACTTATTTGCCTACGATGCCCTGTAATATGGCCATAATTGAGCTTATATGACAGATTCAGTTCTCGACTGATTATAATGGATATGGTTTGCTGATCGATTCCGTTATGCACACTGTAAAACTGTTAATTGTTTCATGAGTATTTTAGTAGTAGTTTTCTGGTTTTGTAAAACTGTATTTAAGCATATTCAATCCCATAAAGTATATATAATCTTGATCAGAATCAACAGCCAAATCGCTTGTCCAGTTAGAGACTTCAAATTTGAAATATCATATTTTATATAATTTTTTCAACGTCTTTTTTCGTAATATCAGATATCAGTTGGGACTTGTGAATTGATATCAATAAATGCTCAGCCTTAGTTCTTCTACTCCTCAGTTTCTGTGCCGACAATAGGAGGAATAAATTAATAAAACTAAAACATAATTAGCAGCTGGGTTTAGGGTATATTTTAGTCTCAATCGAATATTTTATTTTTTAATTCATTCTTTTTATGTTGTTTTTTTTTTTTGTTCTTGGCTGCCCTGCAATTTCGTTAAGTAATTAGAAAGGAGCTCACATCCTGCTGCTGCTGGTTTTGACTTAACGAGCATTTAATTGCCAGGTTTACCCTTGGTGACACACACTTGCACACACACTCGCACACTTGCACACACACTCGCACACTTGCACACACTTGCACACACACACACTGATTACCTGCACTTCCTTTCCGCTTCACCCTTTAAATACGATTTTCACCGATACTTCAACTTTCTCCTTTCGGTGTATTCTTTCTTTTGTGCTCTCTTTTTTTTTGCTTACGCTTTGCATTTTTATGCCATTTCAGTTTCATTCATAAATTACAGGGAATTTCTCATTGTGCAAGCTGAGAAATGTTCCAGGAATTAAGTCAAACGCTGTGCGTGCTCTTTGTGTGTTGGTGTGTGTGTGTGATGGTGTTGTAGGTTTGATGTCTAGTCCTCATCTAGTCTCACCCTGATCTTGTTGCCCGGTTGCTGTCTTGTGGGAATTGTGCATAATTTGTGCATGTTAATTAGCTCATTTTCGGTCGTAGATTAAGCAAATTAACCAAATTAACTAAATGAGCAGCAAGTAAATAAATAAATTAAATACTCCATAAAGGGCAGTCCCAAGGATAGGGGTATGTCAAGGTCAACTCTTGATTTCAATGTACTTAACTACTTGAATGTATATGTAAAACAGGTTCCCCACATCAGCCGGTTCATTTTAACACGTCATAAAAGCTGTTTATCGGATTACGTATGGAGTAAATTGTGTTGATGAGGGGAGTGTGTCTGATATCCCTTCCATACCCAGATTACGGTTGTTAAACATTTTCGATAACCATGACTGCCTCAGCAAATAAATATAATCGAATCTGACGCAAGCATTAACATTTCATATTAATATTAACTGAGCCCAACGAAAGTTTGACAGGCATTGATTTGAACTGACTTACCATTTATATATTCCGAAAGTTTCTTAAGCTGATATAATATAGTAATGGAAATGCAAGTTATTATGTCCAAGCACTTATGCAGATATCTGTGAATATAATACATACATACACACCCACATACCATGTATGTCCTTCACTCGAGCACTGGCAACTGGAGCAGAACCACTTTTTGCTCCGACTTAACTTGAAGATGTTAAATTGATGGCATTTTGGCTTTGGCTGCCGTTGTCGTTATGGTTGCGCCATAAATCATCATCATTACAACGGGCACTAAGTAATGTTGCCCCAGCCCGCACCCTGTCCCTCTTCCCTGCCTACCAGTTCGCTTGCCACGCGACCTTCCTTTGCTGAGAAATAATCGCTGCTCTAACTTTTAATGCACTAAACAAGTGCCAAAAGTTGCGCATATTCGTAAATTGTGTTCATAGCACCAAGAACAAAAACAACAACAACAACAACAAAAGCAAATATTTGTGTGTGTGTGAGTGTGTCTAAGAAATGTACTTTGCTAGTTTTCAGGAACTGTTTGTTCCAAGTTGCAGATGAGAATCACCCGAATCGGTGCATGCAACACTCGGTGGGATTATGCTGACGTAAAGCTTCGTGCTTCGTGATTCGTGCAACCTTTCCAGCTTACAAATTTTACTAAATTGAGCACTCGGGAAAATCTCCATGGAGTCGCACAATTTACAATAGATTAAAGCTAAATTGAATTCGACTGACATTGAAATTGACTTAGAGGCATCCCCATCTGAGGACTCCAAATGCTGCTGATGTGCCCCTTAAGTTTACTGCTTATTCTTGCTCAAATTTACTTGGCTAATAAACACGTGTTTTACACACACACATTCTAAGAAAACATGTTTTTTAGTTAACAGCAATTTAAAAGTAAATTGAATCTACCATTTAAAATGCATCTAGTAAATAATCAAAAACTGGGGCCAATTAGTTAAGCAATAAGCGAAATTTATTAATGTTGAGATAGTTCTTAAATGTATCCTCAATATGTAGTAATCATATCTGGAAAAATCGGTGTCCAAAGAAACTTTTGACTTACTTGGCAGAGTTGTGTTAATTTTGAGAATATCCAAATTCTCAAAAATTCAAGCGAATTCAGTTTGGCTTTTAGCCAAAGTACTGGCGACAGAAGGCCAATATGGTCGAGAAGTCAGTGCTTGCCACTTGCCACACAAGAATGCCGCACTCGAAAGTTTTTTGTTTGTCTTTGTTGCTCAAACTCATTTCCACTCACTCTTTTTCTCATTTTTCCATCCAATCGACAATTGCAGTTGCAAAGCTGGCTGCATACGGGGAGGAGGTGAAAAGTGCGACTGGCATCTCGGAAGGTGAGTAGATGACGCATATGCCACGTGCCAGATGCCAGATGCCATGTAGCGCATGTGGCATGCCGCATGACACACGATTGACGAACTTAATCAAGCGAGTTTTGCAGAATGGGGTTCCGGTTGGAAAGGCGGCACAAACTTTCTTGTCGAAGTGGAGGAAACGGCTGTCATGTCACCGAATGCCGTACGTGGCAGCAGCAACACATCCGAGGACTACATCGCTGAACTAGTCAACGGCCCAGAGGCAGACGCCACTGGCGCAACCATCTCTGCCAATGACACCAAAATCGAAACGGGTAAGTGAAGAGCATTAAAAAAAAACGTCAACGCAGTATGAAAAACGCGTCGCAAATTACATCATCGAAAGCATCGGAAATATCTGGGAAATCTTTGCATATAAAAAGCAGAATGAAAGTAAAAGCCATGTTGAACAAGTTAATGCGTTGTCGTGCAATTTAAAGAAAATATTTGTAAATCATGTGGCATCAACATGCCGGCAAATCCTTGAAGATTTCTTGCCACAGATGCACACAGCAGCTCCGCAAGATGCGTGTAATTGAATGGTTATGGTCTTAACTGTAATCCAATTGCCTTACAAAGGTCAGAGTGAGGCAAGGCCAAAATCGAATGTGGCAACCACGCGATCAGCGTCTCTCGAGTTATTTATGTGGCGTACGTGCGCCAATTGAAAATTCAAATTAAATCGGAGCAAACCGGAACTGAATATTTAACACACTTGTTTTTTTTTTTGGCCTAGAAGGACCCAAGATCATTGTGCGCACCGAGGAGGTGCTAATTGTTGGACTCGTTCTCATGCTCTGGGTGGGTGCGATAATGCTCTTCTTCAATCGCTGGGGCAAGATACGCATGCTGGAGCCCTATCAGCCAAAGTTCCAGCAACAGCATCGCAGCTCCTGTCCCTTGGTGGAATTAGACGCAGTGACGACACATCAGGTAATAAAGCCAAGATCTCTACTTTATTTCAGTAATCTTTGTTAAGAATATATTAAAATATATTTTAAAAATAAATATATATATATGAATATATATATATATATATATATGTATATATATTTCAATTGTTCGAACTGTACATAGTGATAGGTATTACTTGTTTCCAAAAACCATCGGACTCAGTTTAAAACAAATCTTGCAGCTTATTGCATAAAATAAAATAAAATAAATAAAAACTTAATTTTAAAATTGCTAACTCGTAAATAAATTTTGTGTTGTTTAACTAGTTCAGATTAATTATTTTTTTGGTCTAATTGGGTTCTTTTCTGTGTTTCTCCCAACTCATGCAACAAGTTTTGGAGTATTTTGCATTTAAGCAGCACACAGAAATCTTAATTTGTTAATTTAAAATTTATATATTTAATTTTATAGTTTATTTTAAATTTATTATAACTAATTTTTTTTTACTGTTTTTTGTTATTAAATAGATAAATATAAATTTGAGTTACACATATTAAATAGCCGCATAATCGGTGGCTTTTGTGTCTAGCCATAAATAACTGTATAATATGTTTATTGTAATAAATAAAAAAGTCTCCTTAGCATTATTGTAAAACACATTAAATTCCAATTAACGGTTTTTGCCATTCTTTTATTTTTTTTAGCGCACCTCCGTTTCCCGCATGTCGATGGGAATGGTGCATAATCATGCTCTGAATATGCCGACGTGTCAATTTGCGGCCTATAACCCCAGTATTTATGCAAAGGGTAAGTTTCTCCTTGCCACATGACGTGTGCTGTGACCGCCAACACACCCCGTCCCGTCAAATCCCCCTTACCACACTTGAGTTGCATATAGCATGCTGCACGTTATACGTGTTCCGCTTGCATCATAAGAAATTATCGTAAAATGCAAATGAAAGTGCAAATGCCATCAAAGTTGAACGTCATCTTCACACTCACACCCTCTTCCATCTTTGTGTGTTTGTTTGTGTGTGTGATGCATTTTTTTTGTATTGTGTTAACTTTTGCTGCAGTTTTTGTTGCCTACTTTTTAGCGTCGCCTGAAGCGTTTTAAACTTTATGCACTTAAAATATGTGTTAATCGCATCACATTGACTTGCAAAAAGTTGTCGAAAAACTTCAAAACACTTCACTTTAAAACTTTTGAGAAGTTCTTAAAAGTGTTGTTCTAACTAATCTATAATAATCCTCAATGCACAATCTTTATTATAGCAAGACAGGACAAGTTTTGTTTTCTTTGGAATGAATCGTATAGTAAGGACTCAGCTTAATGGATTGATCAAACAATTAAATTAAGTAATGAGTATACTAATACTTAATTGTAAATGTGTATGAATTAAATTGAATTAGTATTGCGAAAAATAATTACTTTTGTAAATTACATGAACATATTCTTGGTTGTCTGCTTGTATTTAAATACTTTACTCATCATTTATTAAGGATTTTATACCCTGTACAAATAACTGATTACCAAGGTATGCTCAGCCTAAGCCGGAAAATGAGACAGAGGATTGCTTAAAGACAGATTTTCGTTATAAGAAATATTATGAAATGTATATTATAAATATTGTTTTGACTGCATAGGAATCGAGGCAAGTCAACTGTTTCGTTGAACTCTTAATCAGTTGCCACACAATTAAGTTGCACAGTTGGGGTTGGGGTTGGGGTAGGTTTGGCTGACATTGAGGGGCAAGCTACAAGCACACAACAACACAATTTAATTGCCATTTGTCAGCTTTCTTCTGAGGATGCTGCGAATCCGATTCGGATTCCGTTTTTTGCCAACGACACGCACAACCAACACACACTTGTGCAGCTCAATTTGGCTCCGGGAAATGGTAATTAAAATGGAAGCACAACGCACCAGCAAAGAGTTTTCTCTTTTGTGTATTGTGTATTTTAACGTTTATGTATTAACGTGATCAACTGACACATTTTCTGAATTTGCTTATTCAACTCAACTATTCAAGCAGCATATAAACATGCTTATGCAACAGCTAGTTAAGATTTCCAGATAATAATATTGTGTTAGATAGTGTGAATTATAATGTTTTGAAACTTTTTAGTCTTACAATAACTTTTGACTTAACAGATTCCCGTCACGACTTGGCTATTATTAAACTTAAACAAAGTTAATTTTATATCTTTGTTTCAGGCTACGCATCGCATGTCTCGAACGCTTCTAGGCCACGTCAGAACTCGGTCTTCGTGGGGGCCAGCACGAGTCACTATTTGATGCCGAGAGCGCCCCGGAAGACCCGCTCCGCCATGGATCTGCACTCAATGGTGTTGGATGAGAGCGCCGAGCAGGTTTAGATGAGTGCGTGTGTATAAGTGTGTGTATTATTGTGTGTGCACAACACAACGAATGTGAAATAAGTCAGTGAGTAAGTAAGCAGTAAGCAGTTGGTAGGTAATAAAAGTGAGTAGAGAGCAGAAGAAGATGTATAATAATTGATAAGAAGAAGAAGAAGAATAACAACAACAACACTGTCCAAAAATTACAACAACTACTATTTACAAGGTGTTTATAAACTAAAAGCTGTGCATTACTTAAGTGAGACAGCAAACATCTACCAACTCTCCTCTTCTCTTCTGCCCTCCTTTCCACTCCCCTCCTCTCCTCTCACTCTTGCTGTCCTTATCTAGCGTCGTATCTAGCGTATTACAATTTAGTCGTCATTCAATGGAATCCCAATTGGAATCACATGAGGCACAGAGTAGTCCACTTCTCTTGGAGCAGAATGCTGATTCCTATGAAAGTAAACGGTTTAAGTTTCCGCTCGACAGCTTTTGTCAGTCCTGCGCTAAACAAAAATATATTTTATAGTATTATTAACTAGTAAAACCCTTAAATCTATTCTATTCTATAAAAATATATGCTCGAAACAGTGTCCCAGCTGGTTACCACCCCACACACAACATGAACTCGTTATAGCCACAAATAAGAATATTCCTAGATGTTTACCTAGTATTAAAAATAAAAATAGTTGGCTGCAAAAAAAAAAAAAAAAAAACCAAAAACAAAAAGCATAAGCTCAAAATATCCCAAATACGAATACATATTACGCTGTTTCCTAAATATAGATATTAGATTAGATTCAAACGAACAGCTTGAGTCCAATGGGTAACGGAAGGGATCGAGAAAAATGCAGAATATTTGGGGAGCATCAATAAAATAGATGATTGATGCTTGATGTTGCTCTGTGTGAATTGAGTATGAGAAGCGGCATTGGCGAGATTTTAGTTATAACGATTAAAATATATGAGAAATTACTCCCACAAACTAAGGAGAGGAATTCGGATACCAAAGAATTATGTGAAGGAGAGTTGGACTCATTCTAATCGGAGAGACACAACAAGCACGGTGAACATTTTGTTCGTTCGCCAAAGTATAAACAAATAAGCCAAATTCGTTCAATTAACTTGCAACGCGCTACATTTTGTACATGCTTCAGTTTGATAGACTTGGAAGATTTTATTTGATTTTTATATATTTATTTAGGCTTAAATTCTGGCTTATTTTGTGCACTTTTGCGTAAATGCAAATGCCACAAGCCGTTTAAATGTCTTAAAAGTCAATTTGACGCCCTCTGCCTCACAGAGGTGTTGCCTTTATTTGCATAGTGCATAGATTGTAGAAATAGGAATATGGGATCTTGTATTTGTATCTTATAACCTTACTTGTAGCCTATACCTTATACTATCTTGGCTGAACAGCTGCCCCTCAATATTCTCGTAGTCCATTTAATTGTATTTCGCATAGATGTGTTGCTCTCTCTAAACAACTCTATCCATCAGCATATTCTTATGTATCTCTGCCTATCTCTATATCTATATCTATACCTACATATATAAAAAAAAAACTTAAGCACTTGTAAGATGCTGTAATTTGTAAGTAACTGTACTTACTTTCGACCAAAAACAAGATCAAGAACAAGAAAATATACAACTACAACCAAATGTACGACTAACGAAAGCTTTAAACAAATAAACAACCCATCCAACTGTGTAAACTAATGTTATATATAAATATATGTACACGAATATATATTTAAATATATATATTTTAAGATTCTTGTCTGTATGATATAAAAATAAATAAATATAGTGTTATGCAAACTTTGCGGAACAACTAATTAACCTAAATTGCTACTACAACAATTACATCAAAAACAAAATGCATATTAAAACTCTTTTCAGAGTAAATAAAAAATTATGTTTTAAGGCACATTTTTGGTATTCCCTAGCTCTGATAAACTGATCAATTAATTAGTTGACTGGCACCAAAAGAATTCTCATACCACAAAAACCGAGTTTAAAATTATTTCAGTTTCATGTAATATTCGATAAAAATATATTAAAACTAAAATTAATTTGTTTTTGAGTTTGTACTCTAATATAAAAAAAAGTGGAAGTTGTGAAGAGCAAAATCAACAGATGTATTGAAAGAGTTATACCTACATAATCCGGATCTTTAAAAGGTACGTAAACTATTCGTGTGTGATATATTCAACAGTTTATCAGAGTTGCGGAACACAAAAATTTTAGTTTAAAGCGTGTCCCAAATTTTAATGGGTAGTTCTAAGTGTTTGTCTCTTATCTTCAAAATAATAAAAACAAAAAAAAAACACACTCACATGAAAAAACTTGTTATGCATACACATAAACTATAAATATTATATTGAAAATTTGTATTCATATGTATTTGTCAATTTGTATTTTACTTAATGTACAAGTACGAAGAAAAAACAACTTTTAAATACATATTTATACATACATATATACAACCAATGTTGTAGACGTTAGTGTGCGAGTAAGCAAGCGAACTCGAATACATAAAGTATATATTAAATATACTCGTATATTATAAATATCAAAGCGAAATATTATAACAACAAATATATACACTAAATTTCAATGAATAAAGGAAACAATTATATTTGGTTCAAGGTAGTAAAAAGTTTCAATGGGTGGATCAAATAAAGAATGCTAACCGTTTTTATTTTATTTTTATTTATTTTTTAATTTATAATTATAGTTAATTAATATAATTATAATTAAATTAATGCTGCTCGTTGTTATTAAATTTTTTATTTCAATTTTTACCAATTGATTACATAAATTTGTAAATGAAGAAATATTGAAGAAAATGAGAATGTTTATTATTTATGGAGTGAATTTATATTTAATAAATAGGAACAGAAGAAATTAAAATTACTTATTTGAAACAAACATCGTTATTATTATTTATTGGGGGTTTTGTGCACTGCGATCTAATAGATCTATTGTGCCCCCTTCTGAGCTTATAGCTCCTCCACCAACCCCAGTTCCTGAACGAATGTCAGGATATTTTATGGGTCGAGGGCTACTATGTCTTTGACATTCATAACATGCATCTCTAGGATGCTGCATCTTTTCCTGGCTTGGGCGATGCATTTTGTTAGGATGTGAGTTGAAGACTCCTCCTCGACTTCACAAAACCTGCATTGACTGCTGCTACAGATACTTATTTTGGACAGGTGGCTTTTTAATCTACAATGTCTTGTCAGTAGACCGACAAGTATCCTTAGCCTATTCCTGCCCATGGATATTACTTGCTTAAATCGTTTATGATTATAGCCGCCCAAAGGACATTTGGCCTGTCGGAGTCCCGGTGCTTCCTCCCAGCTCCGCATTCCCCTTTGTCTTTCTTCATTCCTGAGTTGCAGCCGTATTGTGTGTTTATCTATGCCACAAAACGGATCAGGCCCTATTAGGGGCCTCTCTGCACCCATTCTCGCCTGCTCATCCACTGCTTCGTTCCCTGCTATCTCCCTGTGCCTGGAGACCCACCTTAGAGTTAGTCTGTTGTGAGCCTCGAGTTGGTCAAGCTTGGATCGTACCTTTTGGACTAATTTTGAAGTTACCTTCGTCCCATTTATAGCATTTATTGCTGCTATACTGTCGGATATGATAGATATATCCGCATTCCGATATTTGCGCTTTAAATTAAATTCCGCACACTTCCCAATGGCACACACCTCAGCTTGGAATATGCTGGTGTACATCCCCAGAGATTCATGGTATAATATCCGAGGACCCACCACTCCCAGGCCTGTTCCCTGATTGGTGAGTGATCCATCGGAATACCATTTTATGGTGTTGTGTTTAATAGGATGGATTTCATCTAATGATGTCCATTCCTTTTTGCTACTCGTTTGAACTTTGAAATTCCGCTCGAATATATATTCTGGCTTCATTTCATCCCTAGGTTGTAACAGGAGGGGAAGTTCATCTGAAAGAAGTTGGGCATCTTTATGACTCAGTATGTGTCTGCTCGCAACTCCTTCTGCTGACATCCATAAGATTGTAGCTTTCTGTTGGAGCCTTATGGTGTGGTGGAGTGGCGTGATGTCGGTGCTGCCCCATATCGTGTGGTGCGCATTGGCATCGCAACCGATTAACACCGGCATCTTCTCCTTTGTGCAATAGTCCACCAGTCTCTCCACCTCCGGCGGCGGGCAGGCTACGTCTCCTGCGAAGTATGCAGAAACCGCTACCATAGAGACCAAATTACCACTTGTTTGTAGTAATATCGGGACATAGTCTCTGGTGAGGAACTCTGAAAGGATAGTATAGTTAATACTCCGCACCATACTGCATGCTCTGGGTGCTGGGTCTCTTTGATCCCAGATTACCTTTGAATCGGCCGTGTACAGTCCTTTCACTCCATCGTGCACCCATGGCTCCTGTACGAGGGCTAGCCCAAGGTGCTGTTTGTTGAACGTCCTGGCTAAGATTGCCGAAGACGCCTTAGCGGTATGGATGTTCACTTGGGCTAGCCCAGTGTTGATGACTTCAGTCATCTATTGGGTGGTAACCCGGGCCCCAGCCAGGCTGACTCTCGGCACGGTCAGAGTCACACCTTAGTCCGGCCCGGAGTGAGATGTGGGGTTAGGGAAGGGGTAGGTACACTCGTGCAGGAAAGTTTGGGGTTGTGTGAGGCTATGCTTTTGAGAAGGCGGCGAACGCCTCGTCAGTACGATTTACATTATCGTACCCGCTGTTTGTCCGGGACTGCTTATTTACGACCCATTTCGTATTATTCGCAGCTAACCTCCCCGAGGGGAGGCCTTTCGCTATACGCAACCCGCTAACCGCCTGGTGGCCTCAGCTTCGTTTTTGATCATGGTTCCTGTTCTAGATTGATAATGCATTTAAATTTGGAACAAAACTAGTTAAAGGACTTTCGACATATTTATTGCAATCAGTATACAAATAACTATTGCTCCAACGGATATCCCTAAATGAATTGTTTCAAGACTTCCACAAACACTAATAGATTCTACATAGGCAATAATAAAATATCTTAAGCACAGCTGACTGCGTTACAGTGCCTTGGGGCAGGCAAGTGTTTCGCTAAGAGTGTTACGTGTACAGTATTAAAGCAATGTGGCATTAATATTGAAGGCTGCGCCTATTTGCAGCCTGATGACTTCTGGCTCTTTGGCATTTAGGTCGTAAACAATTAAAGCAAATGGCCAAACAGCGCGTAAACTGCTGACAAAGATGCATAAAGCAAAAGGGAAATTGTGCCCCTTAGCCATAAAACTGCCGACCCGGCACGTCCCAATGGCATCCAGTGAGTGCGACTTGATCCCTTTAAAATAGAATACACAAGTACACAGTACAAAACATTGGCTTTAACTTAAATGAGAATATAGCTTAAATATGTTTTATATATATATTCAAATTTGAACGTCGCTCAACTAGCGACGCTAACTTATCGATATTTCTAATTTCTCGTTTAGCAAAGTTGCTTCATTGTTTTTAATATCGGTTAACAGAGCTGCTTAACATAATTAGATTATGTAAACACAACATTTAGTAATTAACATAATGACGGTTATATTTAAATGAGATATGCTTTTGAGTAAATACTAGTTTTAAAACAAATTGCTTGAGTAATTAAATGATAAATGAATTAAACTAAACTTAATATTGAATATCGCAAGAGTTTGAATTGAAGAAAATATGTGTTTTTAAGTGGCATCAAGAAGTCGCCTGGCCTTGAAGATGCACACAAATCAAGCAACTGCAAAATGCAATTGCTGAGGCTGTGGCTGTGGCTAATGCTGCAACACAGTAGCAAATGCAACAAATCATGGCCATGTCTCAGTGTTGCCACAATCTGCTGTAGGGGATTCCTTAAGGCCTTAAACAACTATTGATTGCCTTGGCAGCTGCATGTGCTTGGGACCGTCAACACCGAAACAAACCCATCTCCCCTCTATCTCTATCTACCTTTCTCTGTCTCTCTCTCTCTCTCTCTCTCTTTAACTGCCAAGCCCTTGACAAATGACATTTGTTGTTCATGTCTCTCTGCCATTGCAGCTCGACTCTGTCTCGCCGCCAATTAGCTACCAGTTTGTTTTGACCATTCTGCACAAAAACGAAGATTTTCGCGCGCCAAACCTAATTGATAGCTATGTAGTGAAGGGGGTGGGGGCGCAGCATATTTGCATACAACTGTACACTATTAAGTACTCTCTGTTTCCCCCCCCCCCCCCCCCTTGCCCATCAACCCACTCTACACGGCTTGGCCTACTTTTTGGGGCGCAGTTTGGCAAATTGATGTGCTGCATCTGAGGGTGGGCAACTTAATTACTTTTGGTTATCGCTCCAATTTATGTATATATACCGTGTACACAAGCAGCAATGGTTGCAATTGACAGAAGGTGGAAACGTTTCTATCAACACACGGGATACACAAAGTCGAATTTACCTCTGTCCGTTTGTCCATCTGTCACTTGTTGCCTTGTTCAACCTTGTATTTCTGGGATGCAGGGTATATTCTAGTCGGAATCTCTGGACTTGATCACTGGCATTTGTGTTCACAGGCATTGTGCTACATGTTCGTATACTGCCTTCAGGGTTTCTTGTTATTATTATTGTTGTTCCCGTTCCTGTTCGTGTTCCTGTTCCTGTTCCTGTTGTTGCTGTTTTTACCAATGTTTCTTGAGGCGCGCCTTTCAGCGCTTTTCATGTTTTTCCTGTTGTGCTTGCCAAGGAAGACGCTTCGTTAACTTTGATTTGTCCACTGAGAGACATTCAAATTAAATTTCTCATCTTCCCCACACACACACGCACACACACTTTCTCACACACAGAAGCCAGCCGTTTTTTTACCCTAAACTTTGAACGTTTAACGTTTCCGAATGCAACGCAAAACAAAATGCAAAATATTCCAGATCTGATGAGAACAAACGCAAAGCAATTAAAACAATAACAAATTCCTAAAGATTTTAACAGATCTTCGGCTAGTTTCGATATCAATTGAACTACCATATTAATTACAGAGTATTGCATAGTCCATTCACTACACGGGCAACGGACAAAACCTTCGCCTGTCGTCACATTGTCTTCGGGCAAGGACAAACTCATAACTGCGACACGTGTGTGTGAGTGTGTGTGTGTGTGTGTGTGTGTTAAGTTAAGAGTATAAAGGATAAGGGGATACATAAATGCGAAGTATCTGTGGGTGCCACATTTGAAAATTTCAGTGTTGCAACGAGTCTGTCGCATGAGCGATGGCTTTAATTGCTGCAATTCGCTTGACAATGGACGTAATAAACTCGATTTTAGACCGTTAGTAATTTATTATACATACATATGTCCAATAATGTATATACAAATACGTATATATTCGGTTAATGTGCTGTTCCACTGCGTAGTAAGAGCAGACAAGCTAAGCGAATTTGCCATTTGATAGTTCGTCCAGCTGATTGATTGCCTCCTCCTCCTCTTCCTCCTCCTTCTACAGCTGCCTCATCTGACTGCTGTTTTGCGAGAGTGACTGATGGCGGACGCTGTGGAGCCGGACAGCACGAAAGATGCATGGGGCATGTGGCATGTGGCTTATATCGTGTGGATATCAAGTGCAAAGCGAGTTTTATAAACAAATGTTTGTTCGATTTATCACCAAAATTGACCGACTTATTCCCCTCAAAATCCATTCCCTCTTTACATTTGCAATTATTCTCAAGTTGATTCGACAGACCAAACACCAGTGACTTAAAAGATTCGAATGTGAACACAAATGCAAAATATGTTTGGGTTTGCTCATATTCTGCAGAGCCGGAGCTCAACTGGTATTTGGGCTAAGTCTTCTGGATACTGAGTGTATACTTTTTTGGACCGCATCAGACAAGTTACTCATCGCGATTACAGTGCATAAGTCAGCTGGAGCAGTGCCTGGTGGATGGGGACGAGAGGTATCCGGGGTATCCGGTTGTGGTCAGCGTCAGCTTCGCCGTCGCAACAATCAGAACAGACTAAAAATAATGTGCCGTTCAAGGAAAAATTGGAACGTAAGCTCATATCAAATCAGGAGCCAACACATGGGGGAGGGACGAGGTTCGACCTTGTCCTGCATGCTACGAACGAAGACATAGGGTAGGAAACTGCTGCGTCTATCTCTGATGGCAAATGCAATAAAAACCCAAAAGCGAAGAGTGTCATTGTTATTGTGGCCACAACGTTTTGGGGACTCCAAAAGTGATGAGGGGGGTGGAGGGGGGGGGGGTGTCATTGCTGTTGGTCAGTGGGCGGGTGTTTTGGCTGTTTGATTAATGACTGCCATTGCGCTGCTGAGTGATGAGCGGCTTTGACAGTGGAACACGACGCAAGAGCGATTCCCGAAATGGCAAGAAACTCGATTGACACGGACGAGCCAGGACTGGACGATAGCCGGGCCACTTTTATGCTCATGGATGCCACTTTATTATAGTGCAAATTGATAAAACGCCAAATCAAAGTTGCCCAAATGGAGCCACTTTAAAGCAAGCCAGGGCACTTGGTCTGGCGCGACTAGACGATACCGCCAGACAAGAAAATGGGAGCAGCAGAATATTAACAAAATATGTGAATTAATTTTATAAATGTTATCTTACTCGCCCCAATATCGATTATATAATGATAATGTTTTTCACTTTTTGTTTGTGAACTTCTAAAATTCTATTTAAATTGATAGCAAATTGTAATCCGAACTTTTTTGTAACCTTAGCTTGTCAATAGATGGCATTCTCAAATTTTATTTGCAATCGACAAAAAGAATTAAAAAGCCAAGGGGGAATTGTATGGAGTTCCTATGGTGCTATATGCCAACAAATAATTTTAAAAAAAAATATACTAATTTGATAAGAATAGCAATGCTTTTATTATTAAAATAGTAACAACTCAACTGCAACTCTTATATATATTATATATTTTTTCACTTAATCAGCATGATTTTTGAACTTATTTCCCTTGTGAGCCAAAGATTTCAGAATGAAATGGAAACTGATTTCGTTTATACTGATTTCAGTAAGGATTCGATTCTGTTAACCATTGTCTCCTGCTTCATCAACTAAACCGTATAGCATTTTCTACTTACAGATTTCTGACTGGATTTCTGATTAACTCAAAAAGTCGTATTCAAAACTGTACTTTCTAAGCCTATTTAAGCCAACTCTGAGGTACCGCAGTGTAGTCACCTGGGTCAAGTACCTTTTAACCTATTTATTAATTACCTTCATTCTGTAATATTGCTTTCTAGCGAACTTATTTATGCTGATGACGTCAAGTTGTGGCTGAGAGATAATGATATGATTGGCCACTCAATTAAGTATTATTATGTATCAATTAAGTAAATGATTAAGGTTTACTTCTTGAACATAAGTTAAAATTCGATAGTCATATTAAATTAGTTAACAATGACTTGCAAGTTATTGGTTCTAAGGAATTAGACGACCCCCCTACGACCAAGATACTTTTCACTTCTCTTTTACGTCCAATTCTGGAATATAGATCTTGTGTGTGGTCTCCGCAATCAAAGTAGAGTTCCTACCTTTTTGCTCTTTATCGTTTCGACTTATCATCGCATTTTGCTAGATGTTATGTTTGTCGATAAATTTCGAAACGGTGATATCGATTCTGCTATTCTATCCCCTTATGACGGTCTCGTTACTTCTTCCCACTTTCATTTAATCGTTGCACTTCTAATTATTGCTTGTATGTACCGTTTCCAGTACTGTGTAACAACAGATTGTATCATATAATCAATTCAGAATATTCAATTTCTGTAATTAAGAGCTCAATTGTAAAGTGAATAACTAATATCTACTCCATACTAATATTTTTTTTATGCCAAATTGGAGTATTTCTGGGTTTTCCGTAATTTTTGCAACAAATGTTGCTTTGTTTTGCATTTAAATACCACCATAAATCTTATAAGTAAATTTTAACAATATTTCTTATTTTAAATTTTATTTATAATTTTAAATTTTGATTTAAATTAAATTTTATTCAAGTTTTGCATCGTGTATTTTATGAGTGGACTGACTTCACTTGACAATACATAAATAAATAAAAACAAACAGGCCTGTGTGGAAACACAAATACTAGCAATTAAAAACACATTTCGTCACTCAGCATTGGATAAATAAAATATGTGGAATAACCGAAAAACTTGCATATGACTTTTGGCCTTTAGGTGCGAAATACATCGCCTTCGTTGCAGCTTGCTGCTCACGACAGCAGATACACGCACCAGTGGCACTATTAAGGTTGCTGCATCTGCTAAAGCGCAACGAATGAAGCATACTTTCAGGAGGATGGTTGTTAAAATTCGCCCGCGTGAGTTGAAGCTTTTATGGGATTTTGCACATATACCAGAGCTTTAAATTCTCAAAGCTCACTTGACTTTCCTGTGAACAAACAAACAAAGCAGAAGTCGCAGCTTTGTCATTAAATTGTTCCTCCGCCATCCAATGAACACGGCAAAATGACACTCAAATTAAAAATTAAAATTCAAATATTTAAATTTGTTTGCTTGTCATATTATGTTTGCTTACATCTTGAGTTGCACATCCCAATGTGCTTGTTTTTCTGACCTACCCCATTATTAAATTTTTGACAATATTTCGTTCTTAAACCTTAAACCTTAAATACAATAGATAAGCGAAAACCGATTCCGGATTTAGGTTATCACGCCTTGGACAGGCTATGAAAACAACTTGCTGGCAATAAACAAAAAAAATCATATCAAGTATTAGGCCAAATTTACTATATTAAAATAAAATTAAAGAGCATTTGGTATTTGATTTGACGTAAAATACTCATCTTTAATAATTGTATAATAAACAATGATACTTTACTACTGTTTTGCATGTAGAATATTTATAGAAATATTTATAGACTCGCTGGTAAAGTAAACAGAAAATGTGTACACTTAAAAAATAAAATTTAAAACAATGTAAACAAATTCGTTATAAAATTAAATCAAATTTGCTGTTAAGAAATTGCGCATATTCAATGAATATAAACACTTCCCTGCAAATGACGACTGCGACAAATGACTATGAAGCACTTTGTGCGAACCTACAGTAAACACTGAGAAATTCAATACTGACGATGGATTGTTGGGAAAACTTTGAATTTTATATATTAAAAAAAAAAATAAAACATTTCCTGTTCTATTAAATTTTGTTTTCAAAAAATAATATTTATATAAACTTTGAAATAAATGGGTGTATTTATTTTTGTATATTCAAAATAAATGTATAGTTATATAATAAGAAATAATAAATAAAAGATTTAGTGTGCCATTAATGATTATGATACGGAAACTGATGTCTTGTATGTCTATTGAGCTCACTGTATGATGTGTGTCCAGTATCAAGGTTATCGCGATGCGGTCTTATCAGCCATTTGGTGTCGCTATCTGGGGGCAGTGCGTTGAGGAACTGCCATTTAGAAGCGGAAATTATCAGCGCCAGATGATAGTTGAGAACGGCGAAAGTGAGATGATGCCTCAGTTGTGAAGAGTTGGGCAAACGAGAGACACAAACAATAAAACCTGCAACCATGTGGTGGACAATGCGACGAGTGGCAACCAAGTGCTTCCAGCAGCAACGCTTTCTGAGCACTGAGGCCCAAACCCTGGGCATCATCGGTGTGCCCTTTGCCAAGGGGCAGGCCAGGCAGGGCGTTGAGCTGGCGCCCGATTTGCTGCGCAAGAATAAACTACGCCAGGTTCTGCAAAACAGCGATGGTGAGCAGTAAAATCACCAATCAAAAATCAAAACTCAAGCCGACGATTGCACATACCATTGACGTCCGACGTGAATATATAATATAAAATAGCAATCGATTTTATTACAAATTTAGAAAAAAAAAAACACGCCGATAGATTTTTCTAATTTGTTGTTTTTTCACTATATGTTTCCATTAAATATGTTTCGCATATTCCAAGTACAAAAAGATTATCATACAGGAATTCATAAATCATAGTGAAGTTATTTAAGAATATAATAAACTCTCTCAGGGAAACAGACAGACGAACGAACCTAGCTTTTGATATTGATCAACAATCAACAACAGAGATTATTTTCTGAAAAAGTAGTAAACATTTCAATAACAATCAAATTGATTAATTTTGAGCTTTGATTTTTTATTTTTTTTATGTTTAACAATTTATGCAATTCGATTGACATTTATCTATTGCAGAGCGGCTGGTGATAACGGACTACGGCAACTTGCCGTATGCCGTGGATGAGACACTGCTGCAGCAGCAGCGGCAACATTACCATCACATTCGAAACTATGCGGATTTCATGGCCTGCAATCTGGCGTTGATTGGCCAGGTGCAGCTGATGCTGCAGCAGAATGCACAGTTCCTGGCAATTGGCGGTGATCATGCGATCGGCTTTGGTCGGTAGTTAAACGGCCTTGCTGCACAGTATCCATGATTTTGATTCTTTTTTTTTTGTTTTTTAATTTGTGCTTGGCTATGTGCTGGTGGCAGGCTCCGTGGCGGGTCATTTGCAGCACACGCCGAACCTGTCCCTGGTGTGGGTCGACGCGCATGCGGACATCAACTTGCACAGCACCTCGCAGTCGGGCAATATACATGGCATGCCCGTATCGTTCCTGCTGGAACAGCTGCGGCCAACCTGGCAGCACGCGTCGCTCGACAAGATCGCACCCAATTGGTGAGTGCTGCGATTCTTCATCTTCATCTTCATCTCCACCTGCATTTCTTTTCATGTACTCTTCAGTTTTTCTTTATTAGTGTCATCGTTTTCGTTATCGTTATCGTTATCGTTGTAACGTTGCTTAAATCTAAACACATACTTCTTGTTGTTGTTGTGGTTGTTTAAAACTTATAATCTAGTTTTAGTGCTTATTTTGGAGTTCTCTCTCTATTTTATCACAGTTGTCTTAACGTACAAAGTTTTTGATTTTTGTTTTCGATCTAAGGATGTTGATTTGTTTGTTTCACAATTAACTTAAGTTATTTATTTTGCGTTGAGCTGCGTTGGGTTCTCAGTCTCAGTCTTTGGTTTTATTTCTCATTTATATTTTATTTGCCTTTTATGCTTGGCAACCTAATTCTTAAATAACATTTTTGATAGTTATTATCGTTTGTTTTTTTTTTTTGGCAGTTTCTGCTTAATAATTTATACGAAAAAATATATATTGAAAGTGAATTAAATCAAAATATACAATGAACATTGTGAAGTTAAAGAAAAACGATAAAAAAATTGTTGACCTCCAAATTAAATAAAAAAAAACCATAAAAAAATGAATGAAAATATAATTAGATTCATATGTATAAAATATTACTTTTTAATACTGTTTGGCATGTGCTTAATTAAAACTTAGCATCAACTAAGAGAAATATGAAATTAATGAACATATTCAAACATAAATTGTTAAGTCATTTGAACGTTGCGTTCTATTCAAGCTTCACAATTAATAAACTAAATATATATATACACATATATATTCATTTATTTATATATGAAATTTGGATTGGCAAACCCAACTACAAATGAACTCAATTCACAGCTCAGCAAACCCATTATTCTTGTCTTCTCGCACAAGAAAAATAAAGAGTCGACAAATAAGTATCGAAATAAAATTAGGAACCCACTACGTAAATCTTGATCTATTGGTTTAGTATAGTATGGTGCATAATGACTGTGAGGACGTGTTTTGGGTGATGGTGGGCGTATATTTGGCCCCCAAGCCGAGTCTATTTGGGCACACCGTGGAAACGGTGCTGGTGCTACAAACCAAATCAAATCAAATCGAAACCGAAACCGAAAACACCGTAAATTCAAAATTTCTAGCTTAAACTTAATGTTAATTCACTGGCATGTTTAGATATTTTTTTTTTTTGTACATACATAGAGATAATAAGTAAGTTATTACGAGTATATTTTATGTGGTTCATATAAAACTTAAAATTATTAGATCACAATAATCGATAATCCAAATCCAAAACCGATGAAATTATGATGCTAAAACGCAAAACATAAATTTTCTTCATTTTTTTTTTTGTGTTTTTGCTAAAGACAAGCGTACGAAAGTCTGAGAGAGACAAACATAGAGACATAGAGGGGGAGAAGGTGTGTTTTTATGGGGGAGAGAAACCAATAGTTACACTGAGAGAAATCATGATGTGTTGGTATTATATACAATTATATCAAATACTGCACAGAATATACAAAAATACAACAAGAAATTCGAGATCATATTGAAATGTAAATAAAGACGAGAATTATTATTTTTAGCGTTTCGCAAAATGATATATCGGTGTTTTGGTGGATAGTGCTTAATAGTTGTTGCTCAGCGACATCTTGATATTGGTGGCTAATCGATTTGGAATCGGTATTTGTGTGGCATGTTCTAGACAAGTGGTGGTTCTGTTTTTATTGGAGATTTTGATGCGTACGCTAAATCAAAAGGACAACACAAAAAACATACAAACTAACACACTTTTCGGGTTGTCACACAATCCTCTCTTTCATGGAAATACCCACGCGAGTCTTCAATTTACGTGTGTGTGGCAAACCGAGGTGTGTTGAAAGCGGCAGAGGTTTACAACAAAAGAATGTTTAGCTTAATATTGGTTTTCTATACAGTTGTATTTTTCTTGACTTCTTGACTACCCTTGCAACTGTTGTGTAAAATTGTAAAAACGTTTAAATACAGAAAACAGGCAACATTTTTCTCAACAATCAATTGAATTGAAGATTTCAAGAAAGTTTACCAAATCGGACATTTATATCATATTTTTGCGAATGGAAATGTTATATTTGGAATGATTAGCTCTATTGGAGAATGGGAACAATTTTCAGATTTCAATAAAGCTTAAGTTTTGAAAGGTTTTTTGCGGTTTCGAAGATTATTGAAACTGTGCAAGGGTATTTCAGCTTCGGCATGCCGAAAGATAAAGATTTCTTCACTTTTAGGTTTAATTTTTTGATCTTGGGTGGTGTGTGGAAGAGTATTACTATAAATTTGTTTTCTTCAAATCTTATAAGAGTTATTCGTATTTAGATTTGTTTTCGGTTTTTTTTTTTGCTGCGGAAACTGTAAATAAATCAAGGAAATTACAATATATAATCGTGTGTATATAATACGAGTATGTATGCAATATGGCTATACATATGTATGTATGTTTGTATGTATGTATGTATATGAATCGTAGTTATATGTATGTGCAAATGTCTGTATGTATAAGTATGTACATGGCATAGAGACAGAGAACACACGCACAAACACATATGTACATACAAAACATGGACGGGATAAAGGATATTTATATATATATATATACATATATAAATATATATATGTATATAAATATATATACATGCATATACACATAGATACATATATACATACGTATGTATTAGGCACATGTAAATAAGTATGTAATTACAATCAATATCGAATGAATCATATATAATTATACAGTCAGTAATAATTGTGTTTTTCTTAATTTTTTGCAATTAATTAATTAATTAACTAATTCAAGGTAAATATGTAAGTAATGTAAATGTTAAATGTCAAATTCAATTGAAAATCGAACAACACACGCCTGAAAATAAATCAAGAGAAAGAAACAAATTAGAAATATGCATTCGACTCGGTTTTATCATTTTTTTCTGTTGTTTTTCGCATATGGTTTTTTTTTATGTAGTTAGCTACAATAGAAAAAAGAGTATAAAAAAACATTTTTTAAGTTAAAACTCATCATGGGCGATGTTTATTATTGAAAAAAATCAAGCATTTAAATTTTTAACGCTGTACAGAGGAAAGCAAATCAAATTATATAGTATATTAGCCTCGTTAATGTTTTGGGTTATATAAGTAAGTAAGTATTAGCCGTGTTATCTCTCAGTTAGCCGCTTATTCAACTTTCAACTTTCTTTGCTCTCTACTTACCGGAAATAAAATCTTATCAGATAAACAATAAAAATCTTGCGTCATCTACAACAACAATGAACTCAAAGATGGGAGAGCAAAGAACGGTTAGAAAATACAGGGAAAGGAAAAAAATAAAAACTACGATACTATTTTCTTTTCCCATAAGGCATTTACACTGAGAGAAATCAATTGTGAGTTTAAAAATGGGTCAACTTGCATGAGAATTCAATCTTAGGAAGTTTTGAGATTTTTGATGTTTTTTTTTTGTGGCTTACTTACACACTAAATCATAATGAACTCAAGTCGTATGTAAATACACTGCGCAAAAAAACATATACGCTTTTGTTTTATAAAAATTGTATAAACACGGAACACTTTGTTGGTATTTTGGAGACTGTAGCACAACAACTGAAACAATTTGGAGAAAAAGTGTGTGTGTGTATGTTGTGTGTGTGTGTGTGTGTGTTTGTGTGTGTGTGTGTGTGTGTGTGTGTGTGTGTGTGTGTGTGTGTGCATGTGTGTGTGTGGGTGTATGAGAAATAACACAAGTTACACTGTAAAAAAGAATCAACTTTCAATTATTACAAATCACAAATGTTAAACCAAAACGAACTGTAAAAAAAATACTATATTCGAGTATCCTGAAGAGCATCGGGCGGTTGTACAACAAAGAGAGCGAGAGCGAGTGAAAGAACGCAGAGTACAACAGAAGATAAAAAGAAAGTGAGCAAGAGAGAGAGAGAGAGAAAACATAAAATAACCGAGCATAAGTGTTGGAAATGATACAGCTGAGGCGGCTAGACAAAACTAGAGACAGCACAGCAGTTGACACAGTAAAATAGAGTTAACAAAATGAAAACAATGTAGAAAACGGTGACGCAGAAGAAAAAAAGGACGTAGAGGAAACAAATGTAGAAACTGAACCACACAAAAATCAAGCTTAAAACGGAAGAAGTGAACTGATGGTGGGGAAAAAGAAAACTTGAACTGAAGGACAAACTGAACCAAGTTTTGTGTATTTGATATGCAAAGCAAGAAAAACTCATAATCATATATTTTGCAAATACATTTATAATATTAATTTTTGGTTTTTTTTTTTGTTGCATTGTTTTCCATTTTTTGTTGAAATATCATTTGAAATGTTTGGATAAATATTATTAATTAATTGATATAAATATGTTAATAAAAAAATTAAATAGTTTCTTCATCAGTATCTTTGTAATCATTATCATTTTGCATGTATATATTATACATTATATATTGTATATTTCGCGTATTATGTATGTTATGCTGTTCTGGTTTGGTATTTAAAAATTTTTTTCTTTTATAGTTTGTTTATTTTTTTATTTGTTTTTGGTTAAAGTTTTAGGTTCGTCGTACTTTCTCTCAAGTATTTTGTGGTCGAACGAACATATATTTTGTTTCTGTTGTATAAATTAGTGTATATATATATACATATGTATAAATATATATATATATATATATAAATAAATAATAAGCGCATATTAATATAGATTATATGTTAACTAAGCGTAAGACTAAAGCTAACTAATCATAATTTATAATCAATTCAATTAAAATCAAAGTATTTTCGTTTGCACACAAAATAAAATTGATAATATCGTATTTGGTAAAAATTGCAAGTATTCTTCGTCCAGTTTCGTTAAGTCCCGATTCGTGGAATGTGCCAGAGAGAGAGAGAGAAACAGAAAATGGTATATGTGTTTGCGTGTTTGTGGTTGTGTGTTTGTGGACAGTAAAGAGATTTAACGAAATATATTATAACTAAGTACGGCCGCGATTTTGACTAGGCACGCCCCCAAAATGAATACGTGAGGCGTATGCAGTTGGCAGGTGTGGAATGTTCAGAGCTTTTGAGATCATTAAATTGCTGGCTTGACTGGCTAGCCCCATATATATATATATAAATCTAAATATATATGTTCTTGGGCGCAAAACACTGGGCATCAGATCACCATATATGTGATTCTGCGCTGCTCCGTGTTTAGGACATTGGGAGGGGGGAACTGTGTGGCACACATTGAACGTTTAAGAATAAGGTTGGCAAGGAGACAAAAAGATAAAATATAAAGTATGGAAAAGAAATAAACCGAAAAATAACACAGGTAAGGCAAGAGAGAAACAAAAAATAAATTAAAACAAAAACGATAAAATTATGCAAAAATTTATCAAGTGTTTTTATTGAAAAATTATTATTATTGCTGCTGCTTCTTGTTCTGGGCAAAAATCAATCAAATTATAAAAATCATAAAATTAAACATAAATATAATGAGTAATAAACATAATCAAAATCGGAAAGAAATTCATCGAAAGAAAACAAAATTATATAAAAAAAAACACACATTTTGAATGCACAAATTTCTCCCTTAACATCATATTAGATACGTATCTACATATAATATTCGCCGGCTAGGATTTGTGTGTGTACGTGTATATATAAAAATGTGTGTAACAATTATGATTTTAAATAAAAAATAAATACATAAAATGATTAAAGTTAATACAAAAAAAAAATATTAATAAATGAAGAAATCAAAATATAATGGTTTTTCATATTTTAAAACACCAAAGCAGGTATGGCTCTAAGAGATAGAGAGAGAGAGAGATAGAAAGTGAGAGAGACAGAGAGTGAGTGTGTAAGTGTAAAGGTGATAAAGAGAGCGGGAGATCTGGCAGTGCCACCGCTGCTGTTGTGAGTGTGTGTGTGGGTGTGTGTGGGTGTGTTTCGTGTTTGAGATTGCGCTCATCTCTGTTGCAACAGTCGCACTGCGCTCTCATTTGTATGTTTCGTTTAAATAATAATATTTCGTTTGATCTTTGAATCTAAATTAATTATAAAATACAATAAATAATATTCATATTTTTCTTGTTTTTTTTTTTGTTTCTGTTGTTGTTTGCTTTGTTTTTCATTTTTTCTTCTTTTTTTTTGTTTTTTACTTAAAGTTTACGAAAAAAATTAAATATATTTCATAGTTACATAAATATATATATCAAATTTACTTAATGCGAAAATTACAGGAAAAAATAATTGTTATATTGTTGTTGTATAATATATTAATATATTTAAGTTGCATAAACATAAATGATTTTTTCGCTTCAATTACTCATTTTGAGTTTATTTTTCTTTGCTTTTTTTTTACTTAAGGAAATTATAATTGTAATTTAGCTGAGATGCATGTTTTGTTATTGTTGTTGTTACTGCTGCTACTGCATTTAAAAACTATTGCACAGTATAAGAATTAAATATTTATTTAAAAAAAAAATTGAAAATAATATAGTTTGACAAATAAATTAAACAAAATCAAGTACATAATTTCACTTATTGAGTAAAGTTTTCATTGTTTTTTTTTTGTTTTTTTCTTTTGCTCTTCACATAAATTTTTAGTTGCATGCAAAAAGAAAAATAAAAAATCGCTCGCTCTCTTTGCGTTTTTCGTTCGCTCTCTTTCTTTAAAGAAATTAGTGCAGTTGCGGGGCATACATAACTATAAAGAAACTAAATCTTTGGATATTCTGATATTACAAAAAATGAGAAAGAATTATTAAATAAATTAAAATTTCTCATCGTTTCAATGTGCTTCTTGTAAATGAATTTCAAAAAAAATTGTAATTTCCAAGAGTTCTTCTTTAAGTTGGCGCGCTCAATTTTGCTATGCTTAAATTTTAACTAGAATTTAAGTGTTTTTTTTTATAGTATTTATAGTATGGTTTAAAGGAGTTTCTAAGCTGGATCGCATCTTTGTATAGCTGATCAACATGAGTTGCTTTTGTTGTTTTGGGATTTTCATTCTTTTCTTTGCTATATGGTAGATTTTATGGTATGTTTAATTATTTAATTATAGTTTATAAATTTGCATTATTCATACTGTATATTGAAAATATTTTTTATTTTTGCCTACAATTGTCGACTCTATCAAGTTTTTTGTTTTTGTTTTTTTTTCGCGTTTGCCTCTTCTTCATTATCTTCTTCTTTTCTACTTCAGTTTGCTGACTAGATTTCTTGTTGCAAATTTTGTTCAAACAAAAAAATTGTTATAAAAATAATAATTATAATAATAATTATGAATATTGCTTGTACAGAAGCAATTTCTTTTGCACTTATATCATTTTCATAACTTTTTGTTTCTGTTGCTTTTGCTAAGGATCTTTTTTAAGGTATTGTTTTCGTATATGTGTGTGTGTGTTTGAACTTAAATAATTAACATAAATTAATTGTAACTAGACATATATATTGTACCTACGCTAAAGAAAAATCATCATTGAAAGTAATATGAATATATATGTATATGTTGATTGGTTTTCGTACATAATAATAAAATCAGAAACGTGTTGAATAAGTATCTTTCATTTGATATACAATAAATAAATATGCATGGCTCTAATTAACTACGAGCGCTTTCTTTCTTTTTTTAGAATATTTTGAAATACAAAGAAACAAAGAAATCATACAAAACTTATAGGTATATAAATATTTACCAATTCCAATTGAAACTTAAACTTGAATATAATAATAATTCGCAAAATTAAGTAATAAATACAATTTTTTTTTTTTGTAATTGAAAAAAGACTTTTAACTTATAAAGAAAAGAGTACAGATCATAATATGTGGGAGATGGGGGGACAAGGGATCGGCAATGAAACGATTTAAGTTATGGGAAACAACAGTTTTTTTTTTAACCATTCAGCCTGGTACGGTGCTGCTACTGGTACTGGTATCGGTACCGCACTGTACTCTATTGTACTGAACTGTGTACTGTGTACTGTGTGCCATACTGTACCAGTACCATAACTGTACCATAACAGATTATAAAAGCTATCGTCTCTAACGGTATTCGTTTGTTAACTTGTTGTATTGTTTGTTTTTTTTTTTTTAGTATTTCTTTGTCGTTTTTAACAAAAAGTTCACTTACATAACTGGAAAAACGCTTTGCTAATGCTGTCATTTTGGTTTTTTGTTTTTATCGGTTGTCAAACTTTTCTGACATATAAAAAATGTTCTGGTTGTTCTTAATCTGGTTTTAGTTAACTGAGTTTTTGTGCTACGCTTTTTTAAACGCTAAAAATGTTTGCAAATGGCTTTAACGCTGCTTACTTGCTGGCTTGAACTATACATTATATAAAGTACATAAGGTATCTATACCTTATATATATATATGTAATAATAATATATATACATATACATATTCATATATATATTATAGTATAATATTCACTAACAATTATTTACTTTAGTAAACCCTTCAAATTTGCGCATATATTATTGTATTATTTTCGCATTTTCGTTCATTACTTGACTTTCCATTATTTTTGTTAATTTATTTTATTTTATCTTTGTTGCTTTATGTTGCACACTTGTCCCAAAACTTCTAGCTGCTTACGTGAATCTATTTAAGTGGGTGTTGGAGTATGTGTGGGTGTGTGAGTGTGTGTGTGTGTGCGACTCGGAAGTTAGTTTTGTTTGAAATTTTCGCTTGGCTTTCGTTTCGTTTAATATATGTAAAAAACAAACACAAAACATTAAAATTTATATACCATATATATATATATATATATTTTTATATATATATACAGATGCATATATGTGTATGTATGTATGTGTTGTATATATAATAATTATTAATTTCATACATATTCTTTTTTGTTTCTGTTTTTGTTTCATTTTGTAATACTGTAGCAGCCTCCTTGTGTTTATATGCATTTTATGGGGATTCTTTTAAATACTTCTTTGTAAGCCTTGTCGAAATAAAAGAGAGGAAAAAATCAAAACATACTAAAACTAACGTCCGCAACTCAACACTGTGAAAAATATAAATACATATATATATTTATATATATATATATTATATATATATGTATATATCGAAAATGTTTAAGCTTGTTTCTCTCACTTTTCATTTTTTATGTTTCTTTTCTTCTTATTTTTTTGGTATTCGTTTTGTTGTAGAAAAATTGGAGTGTAATTAACAGCTTTGCGTTTTTGTTAATCATTTTGTTACTGGAAGATTTCTTTGCTGCTTACTTAGTTATAATTTTAAAAAATTCTTTTTGTTTTTTCTTTTCTTTTTGCTAGGTTAATTTCTTTTAGTTAAATTTCATTATTCTTGTTTTGTAGATTTCTTTGTTTGTTTTTTATTGTTTTCTTTTCATTTTTTTTTTTTTGCGACTTTGCGACTAATTTGACTGCGGCTGCAATTGGATTTTTATCCATGTCTGGGCGCCCAATAGGGACAGCCAGAAGTTTGTCTTTCCCTCCATTTATCGTGTCTACCAAATATATATATATTGCATTTTTCTCACGATTTGGTTATATTTGTTTAAATTAGTTTTGGTTTTAGTTTTTTGCTTTTTGTTTTACTTAAATGCTAAGAAGAATTTTGCTATTGCAACGGATGACATTTGTAGTCGCCGTTTTCCTTTTCCTTTCGTTTTCTTTCTTTTTTCATTTTTCATTTTTCGTTGTTTAGACGCGTTTTGAAGCCAAAGGACACGCCCACAAAAAGGATGTCTTGTTTGCATGGTTTTATGACGTATGTGTCTCGGTGTGTGTTGTGTGTGTAATGTGTGTAGTGTGTGTTAAACACATACATTCTTGTTGCGCTTAGTTACCATTTAGTCCATGCATATTTATATATGTATATAAGTGAGTTTTGTGTGTGTTTGTGTGTGTATAAACTAGATAAGTATGTGTGTGTGTTTCTTTTTTGTTGCTTTTCCTTGGTGTTGTTGTATTTTTTGGGGAGCGATGGATGTTGTTGGTGGTGGGGGCAGGGGAGGATGGAGGTTGCAGGCAACACTTTACTTGGCCTTATTGGTCTTAAAGCTGACCTGCAGCACACGATTGCCCATAGTATAGCCATTGAGGGCACGTATGGCCATTGCTGCTTCATCATAATTGGTCATGGACACAAATCCATAGCCTTTGCACTGATTCGTTGTGGGATCCTTAACGATCTTCACCGATTGCACAGCGCCAAAGGGCCCAAACAGTTGCCAGAGGGCCGCCTCTTCCGTTTCGGGCGCCAAATTGTATATAAATATTGGATAGGCGCCACCCGGTCCGCTGGCCAATGTTGTCGCCGCCGCCGCAGCAGCACCCAAACCATTTGGCAGCATCACGTCCAACATATCACCGGCCATGGGTGAGAAGCGTGCGAGACCCTTATTAACTGGGGTGTGCATTGCACCGCCGATGCGTCGCACCAGTTGCGGATTGAGAAATGCGGGCAATTGCGGCTGGATGATCTTGCTGGTGCTGCCCGGTGTATTTGAGAATTTGACAACAATCGGATCGGTGCAGCTGCTGGGCGTTGTACCATTCAGTGCGATTATCGCTCGAGTCGCCTCCTCACGCTTATCGAATCGAATGAAGCCGACACCTTTGGTCTGTGTATCGTTCCCGGCATTTTGGAGAATGCGCGATGTGATGATCGCACCGAACGGTGCAAATATTGCCTCCAACTCCTGTTGGGTCATCGTCTTTGGCAGTCCCGACACATACAGATTGGCGCCCTTGATCGCATCCGACGAGGGGCGGGCAAATGATACCTTTATGGTCTTATTTTGCAAACGGAGACCGTTGAGCACATTGACCGCCTGTTCGGCATCCTGGGGACGCACATAGTTGACAAAGCCATAGCCAAGGCTTTGACCCTTGCTTGGTGCTTGCGGATTCAATGGGTCAATGTAGACCTGCGACTTATCGCGTATCAATTTCACCGACTCAATCTCGCCGACGCTGCTGAATAGCGAGCGAATCTCATCCTCTGTCATCGTTTGCGGCAAATAGTTGACAATTAGATTTGTGCGCGTCTCTGTGCTGCCATTGCTGCCATTTTGGGCGCCGCCCGTGTTGCCATTTGTGGTTGCCTGCTGCACTTGCTGTTGCACTTGCTGCTGCACTTGCTGTTGCACCTGCTGTTGCACCTGCGCTTGCTGCTGCTGTTGCACCACTTGCTGCTGCTGTTGTTGCTGCTGCTGCTGCTGTTGCACGGCGACAACTGCTTGCTGTACTTGCTGCTGTTGTTGCACTACTTGCTGTTGCTGCTGTTGCACAACCGCTTGCTGTGCGACCGCCTGCTGTTGCTGTTGCAATTGTTGTGTGACAGCCGCTGCTGCAGCAGCAACCGCTTGCTGTGTCTGCTGCTGCTGCACTTGCAATATGGCCTGCTGTACCTGTTGCTGCTGTTGCAGCTGGGCGGCGGCGGCAACAGCCGCTGCACTCTGCACGGGAGCCGCCGCCGCATTTGTGGCAGCAACTGCTGCTGCCGCTGCCGCACTTTGCATTAGTTGCGCTTGTGTATCAACGCCAGTGGCGCCCGTGTTTGCCATCATAAAGTCCACTATGATGATTGTTGTTAAGTTGTTGTTGTTGTTGTTGGTGAGTTGTGTTAAGTTGTTTAGAAGGAGGCCAACGCAGGCACAGCACATGAAATATAATAAAGATTTGATGTCAAGATTAAACCATTTGCTAGAATTGTTAGTAACAGTATTGGTCCATTTTAAATGGATACTTTTTGTGTGTTAGTTGCAACTAAATCTACCCCCACATATATATATATATATTCAGATGTCGTAGAGACATCTCAGTTATATATATATGCTGTTTATATATCGTACTAAACAACAAACTTAAAATTATTCATTATTTATACATCTAGGTTTGTGTATTTTCTTAAAAACAAAATTATCAAAAATTTAAATTGTAAACGGTTTAGTGTTTCTTAAATTATTATTTTTATGTATTTTGTTGGCATAACTGTATGTGTAGCTTGGATAAACATTTTCAAAATTTTATAACGTACATTTTTATTATATTTTCAAATCGATATTTAAACAGCAATCCTTTCTTGATTTTAGTTAGGTTTCATTTGGTTAGTAGTTAGTTAACGGTTAGTTGAAGCTTTTGTCCATTTTAACGAACAAATTTCGTTCAAAACTTACTTTGTTTCTTTGCACGCACACGCACACACACACAGCCAAGACGAGAGAGTAAGAATAAGAGAGAGAGACAGATGTGATTGGATTTGGAACTTAGAATTACAGACACAGACAAAAATCACTCGACAAACACACACGCAAACACACATACACAAACACACCTAGTACTGCGTGTAGGCGTACGTAAAGAGAAAGAGAAAGAGTGCGAGAGCGTTTGTATTGTGAAGAAGATGGAGAGGTAGCTTGTGCGATGAGCTTTTCTTTTTCTTTTATTTATCTATATATATATATATATTTTTTTTTTTAATATGCCGTTGCCGCTGCGAGACCCGCTACGTCGCAAGCACGCGATGCTACTGAGCGCAGGTCCTCGCAATGCTTTCGTGCTATACTAGCGTTAACATCACCTCATTCTCTCATTCTCTCTCTCTGTCTCTCTCGTCTGTTCCATGGTCCTGCTCCTGTCGTTAACATAACAGTTGTTGTTGGATAATGTAACTAAGCACGCGTGCCCGGCCAAACCCAGTTATGTAATATATGCACATAAACATACACATACATACACGCACAGAAAGTCAGGCAACGAACTCTGCAGCAGAGCAGCAGCAGGACATACCCCTTGTGAAGAAAGAGAAAAAACGACGAAAAGTAAAAAATTTTGAAAACTAAAAATGAGCATCCCCCATGTTCGCTGAAGCGCGAAGCAGGAGTAACGCTAGCCACCAGCCACCCGCCTAACGACACGAAAGTAGCAACCCTTAATGGCAAAAAAAAAAAAACAAGTTGTAATATTTCTTTTGCAAAAATACAACACACAATACGAGAGCTTGGCACGGCTAAGGGTTAAATAAAGCGGCGCAAGCAATGCCACCCCCTTTTGGCTTTGAAAACAACACACCAAACGGCATCATGCATCATGTACGTGTGTTTTTAAACTGTCTGGCATCACTGCTGCTGCATGATCTGTGAACTTGCACTCTGGGTGGATGTTGTTCGCTGTTAACCGTTAATGTTAACCGTTCGCTGCACCAGTTTGGCACGACTCACGCGAGTCAAAAGGTCAAATGAAAACTAACACATATACATGCACACAGACGAATAATTATATATACATACACACATTTGTACGCCCACACGCCGATAAAGCAAGCGGGTCTCTCTCTAAATTTCGATGACAGCCGAGATTAGAACATGGCTGAAAGAGACACTCTTCTTAATCATTTCCACTACATACACACACACATGGCGACAGTTACCGTTATGTATAGATTTGTTAATATATGTATTTATTCAATACTCACTTGGTTCTGTTAAAATGTTTCTGTTTAAAGTTTGTCAAACAAATTGATTTAAATTTGATTTGATGTCCGTTAAAAACGCGCGCGCGCTCCTCACGCCGATAATCCTTTTTTTCCTTGGCTTTACTTTCGTTTCCTTTCCTCTTGTTCTCTTGGTCACCTCTTTTAAGCAATTTGGGTTTACCTAAATTTATTGCAGTAGATGTTCCTTTTTGAGTTCCGTTTAATTTTTTGGTTAAATAATTTAGGCTATTTTGGATTTAATAATTAAACAATCGCTGACGTTGTATCGTCGTCTTCGTCTTCGTCGTCTATTGTTGTATAAAAAAGAATGGGAATAAAAAAAATAAAAAAAAGCGGTAATTTTATCTGCTTGTCTGCGACATTGGGCGTTGCTGTTATCGTATTTATCGATTATATCGATTTTTCCCAAATCCCAAGCTGTCTATCACCACGAGCACATTTACATCAACAACATCAGCAATGCATCAATTTTAGAAAATCTATGCATATATTTATATAAATATATTTGTATATGTGTATTTGTATATTCATGTTTAATGTGAGTTTCATATTTTATTATATGAAACAAAACGACGCTATTCTCTTTTTTATTTGATGGTTACACAATTTCTGACATATGTATGTGTTGCTGCTGCTCTTGTTGTTGTTGTAATTTTGCTTTTGTTTTATTAAGTATTTGTTCAATAATACTGATTATTATAACAGTATCTCTCAGTTTTTGCTGCTGCGCCTCCTCTGACACTGTGCTAATTTACGGAGAACGTTGTTCGGATGAGACAGAGATAGGGAGAGCGGAAAGAGCAACCCACCGCCCTCGCGTCTTGCTCCCTTTCTACATAGAATGTCTGTATTTTGTTGTTGTTGTTGTTTATATGCATACATACAAATTATGTATTTTAACTAGCGCGCATATATTTGACCACATATACGTATATACACATATCCACATACATGTTTGCTAACACACAGACGCACTTAGTATCTATAAGTTGTTTTTTGTTGTTGCTAGACATTGCGCTTATTAAATTAAAACACGCGTTGTTTCTGTTATTGTTTCTGTGCTGTATGTTTGTTGTTGTTCTTGCTTAATTTGAAAACAAAATACGAAAAAAAAATTAATATTGAATTGAACACTGCTGCTGGCGCGTTTATTATTACTCTCTTTTTGCTGTGCTGTGTTGAATCGTTCTAATTTGTATTTCCGCGCAATTCTCTCTGTTCCCCGCACAACTTTTTTGTTTAGCACAGGCTCAGTGTTGCTGTGGCAACCAAACACTACGATCTATACAATACTAATTTACTTTTGGGTAACAAAAAAATTAAACTACAGTTACTGTTTTCTTTTATTTGCAAATATAAATATTTTTTTTTTTTGGTTTCTTAGTTATTTCATTTCAGTTAAATCAAAAGTGTGCTTCTACTACTATTTCGTTGCTATTGTTGTTGTTGTCGGCGGCGTAAAATGCTCCTTTTCCTGCACATAAAATCAATATGCTAGTTGCTCCCTTTCTGTCGCTCATAACCACACACAGGCACAGACAGCACCATACACACATACACAGCTCTCATTTTACAGATACACATCACAGAGAGCCGACAGAGCGACAACATTTTGCAGTAGATTTTAACGCACAACTATATAGTACAACTACTACTATTTTGAGTCGTTTTGCCAGCACTGGCTGGCAGCCCTCCCCTTGCCGGCTCCGATCATCGTTTGCCTATCTTTTGAGTTTGTTGAACTGTTTGTAGTCTTTACGTTTTACTACGTTTTTTTTTGTTATACCCATTGCATATTGTAATTTTTGCGTTTTAGCATAAATTATCAAATTGTTTCACTCACACTCAGGTAACAACTCGAAAGCAACAACAAAAAAAATACATACATATGCGTATGTAAATGCATGCATGTATGTATATAAGTATGTATATGTATGTATGTAATTGCACAGCTATGCAGCGCGTAGTGAACGTTTGGCAATTTCCGTAGATATTTTTTTGTTTTTCGTTATTCTTACGTTTTGTTGCGGCTGCTACTGTTGTTGATATTGGTAGTGGTTTTAATATATTATTTTGTATTGGTTGTTCCTGCACTTTACGTAGTTTTCTATGGCAATGCTTGTATTTTTGTATATTTTCAACAATTGTAAACGGTTGTGGTCGTTAGTACTTTTTCGAAAAAAAAAAATAAAAAATCAATTGCAAAACTGAACTGAGCACACGAGAGCTGAGGCAGCGCACACGAGCGTTCAAACGTACTGCGGCGTACAACGTCTAGCGTGGAAATGAAAATGACGCGAACCCAAACGCAAAAACAAACCTTGCTACCCTCGTCGAAATACGTCTCTCTGTCTATATGTTATATGTTTGTGCAAACACTCTCGTTATGCGTATGTGTGTAAGTTTAACATTCAGATTTTGGAGAGCATCAGAGAGATCGTGAGAGAACGTTCGTTTTGTTGATATTTTTCCTGCATTGCTTTCGTTTCCCGCTGTCTCTCTCATTGATCTTTTTCAGGTATTTCACTCCTGTGTGAAAATCAACTCCGTTTTCGTTAACTTAGGTGGTGGGTGATCGGTTTTATCGGGAGACAAATCGATCAAACCTTTCGTTGATTTTTCAAATTTTCAATTCTTAACGATAACTTAATAAATTATTTTAATTTAGGCGTTATGCCATCGCATGTTTTAAAAAAAAAAAAAAGAGGTGCGATATGTATATATGTAAGCTGCAAGTCAAAATGGCAGATTGGTGTATTGCGGAGCTTTTATGTTAACAGCCAGCAAAAGAATTGGCAAAACAGGGATTAAAAGTGTGGCCAAAATGTTGCAAGAGTGATCGCTAAAAGAGACTGGCAAAATATCGTTTCAAATTTGAATCTATGTTGCGCAAAAGCTGTGAACAATTTGCAGATTGTGTTTTTTTTACTTTATTAGATGAGATAAGGTCGACAACCGTTCTATGATGCTCTGTGTATGCTGGAGCTCGCTCTCGCTTGCTTACTCTTTACATGTACATTATCCTTGAAGGGCTGTTCGCTTGAGTTGTGTGTGTGTGTGTGTGGTTTGTATGTGTGTGTGTGTATACAGTGCAACCACTAACGCCGGGGTGGTTTCTGTACTGAATACACCCCCCATTTGCGCCTATCTAGCGACTCTTATAGAGGGGTTTTTTTTTTTTTGGCATGCGTGCGTGTGCTTAATTGCGCTTGTATGCAGCATGTGTTCGTGTGCCTGTCTGTGTGTGTGTGTGTGTGTGTGTATGCTTCCTGTTGTTCTGCTGCCCACCGCTTTCATGTGCTGATTTTTATGTTTCAAGAACATTACAAATGTGCCGACGCCGTCGCCGTCGCCGCCTGTCTTTTCCAATTTACACAGAGTGAACACATTGTTATTGCTGCTGCTGTTTTTGTTGCTGCTCGCTAAAACCCAAAAAGTAACTCAACTTATTTTTTTCTTTTGGCAGGGGTGGTTTTTGGATTTTTATTTGAGATTTAGGTTTGTCAGACCGGTCAGCCCAAGCCCACGAGTTGGTGAAGAATGTGGTGGGGGGTGTGTTGGTGCGGCCAGACGAGACAGATCGGCGACGCGCAAGTGTTTGTTGCCACATATCCTTTGCATGATAAGCGACTACACACACATATATATATACATATCCATATATTTATATATATATATACACACACACATATATATATATATATACAAACATACATAAATGTAAGAAAGTCGAGCAAAAAAAGCTATTTTTTAAAGGGAGCTAAAAATGATGCTATAAAAAGTGAATCAGCACTTATATATATATATATATATTTATTTTATTTATTAATTTATTTAAAATATAAAAAAAACAGTCATTACAAAAGACACAAGTAAGGATTTTAATTAAAAGAATTAAAAATAAATATAGAAATAAATAGCTTATCTATTAATAATGTGTATTGTGACGCAAGCCGCTAAATATATATATTGAGGACTCGGCGAAGATTGCTAGATATTTGTTTTTAAAATCTAATATATCATTTTGCTTATCAAATAGCAATAACCATAACAAGAATAAGCACTTTTCAAAGAGCGCCGTTTTTATAACAGTTCCTGAGAGAAAGAAAAATGTGAAATTGGCAAAGCTGTGAGCCAAACCTAGTGGCGGGGGGAGGGGGATTAGCTCATCATACAGACACACAAAAACACATACACACAAACGCACATGTATGTGCATGTGTTTGCGTTTGTGCACATATATTTACAGCGATAAGTATTTGTGATAATAGTTAATTTGCAGCAAGTTCTGATTTTGCTGACGCATGCTCCGCAGCTATGTAAAAATTGGGTGTGCGAGTTGTCTATGCAAATACGGCTCACATGGTCGGGCCGCTCTCTCTCTCTCTCTTTCTCATTCTCTCGCTTTCTCTTGCTTCGCCATGCGATATGCAACATATTTGAGAAATTTCAAAATGGACAACGACTTTGGGAAAGGGTTCGGGACACGGGAGCATGCCTAATCCTTTTGGCTCTGGTGAAAATAAAACAGAACAAAAACAACAACAACAATGACAACAACAGCAGCAGGATTAAAGAAGCAAGGATGACAAAAACAAAAGCCAGCGTTTTATTTATGTATTTTTTTTTTCATTTTCGGCTTTTCACCCTTAACCAATTTTTATATTTACGAATAAACAGCCAGGCTGAAAACGGCAGCAGGATCAGAGCTGGCCATGTGATTCATTCAACCCCCAGAGAACCACGATGCCAGAGTTTTCCTTTTGGGGCGAAACTCTGCATTTACATATATAAATATGTGTATGTATATACACATAATGATCCTTGCACGTCTCGCTGCACCGCCCTGCGATCGACAGATGCACTTTTTACCCCAAACCTTAGAATAATAATAATAATAATCACACAAATTACCATAAGACACCGAGAGAATGAGAGAGAGTCTCGCTCTGCGATCGCCGAGGGTTAGAGTTTCAGTAGGAGGGGGTGCAGAGGGAAGCAGGATATGCTGCCTTGCCTTGCCATTTTATTTGTGGCATGTGTTTCCGCTGTTGCCGCTTTCTGTTCTTCTCTTACAATATTGTGCCCAAATGCCACAGTTCAGTGCTCAATGTTGGCCCTTGCCACACCTGGCCTACTAATCAGCATCTGACATTAGATCCTGATCCTTGAATTCTATGTTTGCATTTGAGTTTTTCAAATATGCAATAAGTAACCGTTTTACATCAAATGTTATACTAAAAACGTTTCTTTAACTTACCTTTTTATTATATTTGTCTATTTGGTTTCCCATATTTTGGTACTTTTTATTACACCAATTTTTTTTTTGTTTTAATAATAATTAAGTGCATTTTTATGAATTCTGTCTTGATTGAAGTAAGGCTTATTGGTTTTTTGGAAGTAATAAAAAACTAATATTTAACTACATTTTGAATTATTTGTGATTAATTTTTTACACACATTTTCTGTTTAATTATTTATTCATTGATATATTTAAAAGTGCACTTATATAAATAAATATATATATATATATATATATATATATAACTATAATTACTAAATTAATTCTCACATGCTCAATGACTGTTTTTCTATTTTGTTGTCTATTTTTCTGACTCATTTCAGCTTGCCAAAGGATCAATTGGTTTACATTGGCTTGCGGGACATTGACCCTTACGAGGCGTTCATATTGAATAAGTTTGGAATACGCTACTATGCCATGGATGTAAGTAGGAAATAGGTATAAATACACACGCACACACACTTATGTATACATATATACACACACATGCATTTAGATGTGTCCTTTTGTGGCTGCTGTTGTAAAAATTGTAAAATTCCGGTTTTGCAGCAGGATCAAATAACGATCGTGCGTGACAGCCTCAACAGAATTACAATAGTTTGATGTGTGTGTGCGTGTGTATCCGTTGTAAGTGTAAGCTTGATATTTATAGGGGTTGTCGAGAGAGAAAGAGAGTGAGAGAAATCGAATCTAGTTGCACCCTTCTGCAGCCAAAGGCAAAGTTACAGAACACTCCCTAGTAACATTCCACGACCCAATCCTCCCTCCCTCCCATCCTCCCTTCCAACATATATCCATATCCATGTATCCCTCCCGGACAGCCAGACAGCCTGTCAGCCTTGTTACATTTAGCGCCTGCAACATCCGATCGCGCAGGGTGGGTTGTTTGCAATGCATGCAACGCTTGCAACGCCTGCAACGTGCTTGGCCACATCCGGCTGTGCCTCGTTGTTGCCCAGCTATTATTTATGGCTCGTGCAAAATCGACATCTGTTGAAAAATGGTTTAATGGTCTTACGGAACTGCAAAATTTATTACAGCTCATTAGTTCGATCCAAATATGCGCGCCGCACAAATCGTTTGTCGTCGTCGCCGTTGTCAGCTGTACTTTGTTTCTTTTTTCTTTTTAGAATTCTTTCTATTCAAATAATGCGATTAATAGCCGCCATTTTCAATTTTACGAGGCGCCATATTCCGTTGCTTTATCACAAGTCCAATGAAGTCCACCAATCGCATCACAGAAAGTTTGCTAAGCTTTTGGTACCGTTACAACCGATGCACGGCTTCTGTTTGGTCTTGGTATGCGAGGGCTCCTCAAACTTTTTGCCAAAAAAATGCTAATGTTTAACAAGCAATTTTATTTTCTTTCATTCTTTTACATGTTTCGAAAATATTCATAAGCTTCGAATTTCTTTCTTTCATTGCCATAATCTCATCGCATATAATTTATCTCAGATACCTTATCTCAAGTGAATTTGATTGGGTAAGGCAATTTGGCCAATAAGGCCAAAAAACTCTTATTGGACCAAAGTTGGCAAAGTTTTCAGCCGTTGCATGGCTTTTGTGGACTAGCTTTAGCGAGGGGTACTGAAACATTTTTCTGAAATAAAATTACATCAAAGACCCAGTTTCATTTTGGTTAGTCTTCTACAAGTTTAGAAAATTCTATTACTTTGGAATTATTTGAAATAACCTCTGGGAAAAATTCGAATATCATATATTAGTTCAGGTATATTACCTAAGTTGAAGAATTTTTTGTAGCTCAAAAGTAAAGTTTTGATGTTTAAAATTGTTTATTGCTTGCCTTCTCGAACAGACTATCGATCGTGTGGGCGTGCCCAAGATCATTGAGATGACGCTAGACGCACTGAATCCGCAGAACAAGATCCATGTTAGTTTCGATATCGATGCGTTGGACAGCAATGTGGCACCGAGCACGGGCACTGTGGTCCGAGGTGGCTTAACCCTGAGGGAGGGCATCAGCATTGTGGAGGCGCTGCGGGACACGAAACGGGTGCAGGGCATGGATCTGGTCGAGATCAATCCGAAGCTGGGCAGCGAGCATGATGTGCGCACCACCGTTGAATCTGGCCTGGAAATACTCAAGAGCATGTTCGGCTATAGACGATCCGGTGCACGCAGCTACAGCAATCTGGATACGGGCATACTGGGACACGAGCACTAATCGACACACGCATATAAAGAAATACGATCTATATATACATATATTTATATATATATATGTATGGTATCTATACTATATATACAGTGTTTCATTACAAAATTCAAAAGTTCAATTAAAATATTACAATTAATATCTTCTACACTTTTCATTTATTTTTCCAACGTTTTAGCAATTTGAGGGCATTAGAAATTTCCTCGTTTTAGTCTACGAGCGAACACTGTATATCTATACAATATTCATCTATTTATATATATATGTATTTATGTGTAAGTATGTATATATAAAATTTATGTATGTACAGTTTTTATTCATTCTTTTTTTTTTGCTCAGTGTAAATTATGTTTAAGCAACGATTACGTTTTGTAGCGTAATAATATTAAAAAAAAAAGAGATTTTGGATTTGATTTTAAAAGAGATTCCGTTTGGCGCTAACTGGGCCTTTTCGGGCCGGGGATTAGCGCTACATGTCAGACTTGGGAGCTGCTGTCGGCAAATAGGCCGATATGTCCACGTTGGCCATTAGATTGGCGGCATTTAACAGCTCATTGCCCGGCATCGGCATTGTTGGCGCCATCGCTGGACCACTGGCCACGCTGATTTCTGTTGGAGGCGCCGCCTTCGCAGCCTGTGGCAGGCGCTGGTAAAGCTGCGGCGCAAAGGTGTGCAGCAGGCGACGTTGCAAGCCCAAAAGCAGCGCATTTACAGCGCCGGAAATTACAATGATGCCAGATATAATCGAGCAGAGCCGTATTACAAAAGTGAGGAAATTGTCACGATCGTGACTAATGACTACCTTCAAGGCGGACCAGTCGTACTTAAAATATATGCCCGGAGAACCATACGAGTTGCGCTCAGAGTCTGCAAACGATTCGAGACAAAATATTCGATTAGATTCACAATTAAGAATAATTTGTTAACTTAGCTTGTTTAAAATTAAATTTGAGTATTTCAATTAAGACTGTGTGTGTTCAAGTTTGAACATGCGACGCAGCAGGCTCAGCTATTGTTTAATGACAGAAAACACAAGGCCTCGCCTTACAACATATCAATTCACCTTACAACACATGGAGTCGTAGTAGGCGACGCCATGTACTTAGATTTAAGATTAAGTCAGAGCAAATCAGTTCGATTCTAAACGTCGTCTCATCTTGTTGACTCCATCCTATAAGTGTTTCATACGGTGTGTTTTGTGTTTCTAATTATAAATGTAAAAAATATGTAATTAATAATTTAGACACGAAAGTCTTGCTTTAAAAGTCGATAAAGCTTTACACCTAATCCTGACCTATCTCTAGACTAGGTATATGTGTGCAGCAGGAAGATACCCAAATTGATATATTAGTTTCATCAAGATAATTTTTTAAACTGAGAGTCTTGAGCATATAAAAACATAAATATTATCCTGGCTAAGAATCTATACCGAAGTGACTTTAATTATAATATATACAAATATATATGTATGTGAAAGATGGTAACATGCAAGAAACAACTGCAACCAGCTGCAACTTTTTACTTGCCCAGTTTGCGCACGTTCTCGGTGACGGCGTATTGGAATGTGCTGACCGTGCGAAACGTTTGTTGAATCTCCGTGGGCACCACCTTTATGAAATACTGCACTGTTGTGGCCTCCTCGGTTATGGTGGTCTCATCGCCCTCCAGCGGCTGGACAATGCGTTGCGAGTACTGGCCGAAGCTGAGGCGTGAAATGCGATGCGTAAAGTTGGCGGGCATGCGCCGGAACTCGATCATCCAGTGATCATCGAACATGCCAACCACCGGCTGTGCCCCGCCCACCAAATGCAGCACACCGGCCACCTTGTTAATGCCCAGGGTGCCGTGTAGCCGGCATGCATCATACTTCGCTTCAAATTGTGGATGTTGCTGCAGCTGCTGCAATGCATCCGGTGCTTGTTGTGCAGGAACTGAAGGTGTTTCGCTCTCCTTGGGCTGTATGCGTTCGCGCAAAATATCCTTGAATAGTATGTTCGCGATAGAGTGATATTCCTCGCGTAAAAATTGATTGGTCTTTTGCATGAAATGAAAGTGACGACTTTCCGTATCCGACATTTTCCACCAGACGCCTTCGCGCTGCAACGAGCCATAAGCAAAGACATCCTGTTGTGTCTCATCCACTAGATCGACGCCGGAGAGCGAGGCGCATGGCATCGCTACGGTGATATCCACATGCATCTGCACCTGCTCATCCAGTGACAAATCCGGCTCAAATTGATAAACAATATTCGTTTCGCTCCAATAATAGCGCAGTTCCGTATAAACCAAACAAACGATGAGCAACCGACTCAGCAGTGAGACTATAAAACACATCGTTAGACATAAAGGAATGAGAGGAGCGAGAGAAGGTCTTGGTGATGCTTACGTGTGCCGCCAATCTCTGTGGTCTCTGTGTACTTCTCGGGCACTTTCTTAAAGGCATCCAGATTCTTGGCAAACTCGAGCAAATTGCTCTTGTCGCCCCGATAACGTAGAGTGGCAGTCATCTCTCTCACCAGTTCTATTTCGTGACAATTAAAATAGACCCAGAGTGCAGATAATTATAATTGAAATTAGTTAATCATATCAATTGTGGAATGGGAATGGAAATTCACGACAACATTATCATCATTGCCACGTACTCCTCCCACGTGGCTGAGTTAGTTGGGTGCACCCAGCCAAACAACGTTCTCACTTCAACCCAATTACGGCTAATGTGCAGTTGAAGCTGTATTAATTGATTGCAATAGTATACAGAATAATGCACTTTTCGTTTGTAATTGTGCTACAAAGTAAATCTAAATAGTTGCCGTCGCCGGCTTCATTGTTGATATTGCGTGTCGATATACATCGATTGTCAATATATATGCCAAATATAATTGGTGTTGCTGCTGCTGGCACTGCCAACTGTACTGCTTCCGCTGCGTTCATTGTAAAATATTTGTAAGAGTTAATATTTTCCAAAATTTAATTTTAGTATTGTGGCAGCATAATATTTTAGAAATATTTGTAGAATTAATCAAATACATTGCATTAACAAGATAATTGCACTTGCCCGCAAACTTTTGGAGCATCAACTTTATCGCACCCAGTTGGCAGCGCCAATGGCTAGCTATGCATAGCATGAAATCGATAACGCTAAATAAAATTTTTTGATCAGCAAACAGCTCCAGGTCGATCTGTAATAATTGTACAATTAAGCATATCCAATTTAATTAAAATGCAATGTTATGAAAACAAAACCCGCATTAAAATGAAAACCAAACTTGCCTGCAAATTTTTGGCGCCACAACTTCATCGCACACAGTTGGCAGGGCCAACGGATTTGCTATGCATAGTATCAAATCGATAACACTTAATAACATTTGTTGATCAGCAAAAAGTAGCTCCAAGTGAGGTTTTTGCATTGCATTATTATTAAACAGCGCTTGGCACTCGCAGTGCTCGAACGTGGAAATCGTTAAACAATCGACCATAAATAATAGCAGCAACAGCAAAAACAACAATAGCATTGGAAGAGAGAAACCAGTTTCTTTATTGGGTAATTAACATGCACATATTAAATTTTATTGTTAATTTGAGTGTGTATTATGGTCGCATGATTCAAAATAATAATTATATTTTATCATCACATTTCAATTTACATGTTACTGCGCCCTCTGCATGTCACTCACTCGTCGCATCTACACACACAAATATACTATGTAAATATTTGCATAATATATATATATATATATAGTATATATATAGGGAAAATCGTTAAAAAACGTCTCCGACTGTGACTGTTGCGATGGACGTAGCTGGCAAACGCGCAATAGTAGTTGTCGCCGTACTTGCTGTGCTGCTGACGCATGGCGGCATTGGTGTTGTGGATGCGCGGCGTAACCAGGGCAACCAACGCAGACCATCATCCAGCAGCAACTCTGGTCATGTGACTCAGCCCAGCTACAGCAGCAACAGCAATGGCAATAGCGGCAACTCCCACGCCGATGTTGCCAAACTGAGCTATCCCAATTACAATTCGCAACCGAATCGTCCGGCAAGTGGCACTAACTCTAATCCAAATCCGCCTGCTGCAGGATGGAATGTGCCGCAACACGGACCGCCACCTGCTTATTCCGCCTCGAATCCGGCTGGTGGCGGACACACCAACATCCATGAGCCGCCTCCAGCGTATCATGCGCCCAACTATGGTGCACCCGCCTCCGGCGCCAATGTGCACCAGCCGATAACAGCCACCCAGAATCATGGCCAGCAATATTCTGGTGTGCCACCGGGCGCCACTTATTATCCAGCTGGCAGCCATATGCCCGCCGGCGGTGGATATCAACCTGGAAGCCATATGCCAGCCGGCGGTGGATATCAACCTGGCGGCGGCTATCAACCTAGCGGCGGCTATCCATCGGGTGGTCTGCCCGCTGGCGGCTATCATCCGGCTGCTGCTCCCGGCGGACCACCACCAGGCACCACATATTACCAGGCGGGCTCAGCGCTGCCACCTGGCGCCGTTTACTATCCCCAGGCACCACAGCAATCATCCTCCGGCCTGGGCTTCGGTAAGCTGAACTCAAATACAATAATTACTAGTTTGAGCAACACAATTTGATGCAGGACTGAAATTGGCATTATTTTTTTTATTGTCGATTATTGGAAGCTTTTATCTTAAATTTAAATTTTAAAGAGGTTTCCAAAATTTTCCATTTTGATATCAACACATTTCAAATATATTTATATATGCGACAATAATTTAAATTTATGAAATTTGAAATTGGAAAATCTAAGAACCTCTTTAGAATTCAATATCGAGAAGGATTCAAAATCAAATCGAAGTCAAAAGATTAGCTTAAAACTAAGACCCTTATTTTACAGGAACTGGTCTGCTGGCTGGTGGATTGGGCGGCGCTCTGCTGGGCCATGCATTGACCCCGTCGGGCGGCAGCAGCTCATCGCAGCCAGTGGCAGCAGCGCCAGCGGCTGCCGCTGGTCAGGATCGCATCATCATTATTAACAATGGTGTGCCTGTGAATGCCAGCGATGGCACCACTGTTATCAATGCAAATGGCGCGCCCGTGGCCCCCGTGAATGCTACCCAAATGGATGCACCTCCCGCACACCTCGCCCCATTCTCGCCCACAAATGAAACTATGCCGATAGCTAATGGAACTGATCCGGTTGCAGCAGCACCACCACCACCTGGCGGCATTATTTGTGTGCCCACCAAGGTCAACGAAACGGATCCGGCCGACAGCAGCAAAATGATTGAAGTGGAAAAAGTGGCCTGTTATCCGGCACCACCGCCACCAGCCGTTGCCCCTGGCGCTGCACCCGTACCGCTGGCCCCGATGGCCACCAGTCAGCCGCCGCCACCGGCAATGCTTGCCCCAGATCAGGCAGCCGTACGCTCCAGCACCAGTGGCGTTAGCCAGTTGGTCAACAGCCATTTGCCACTGCTCGTTGGCCTCCTTGGCGGCTGGCTGTGGCGCCTTGCCGTCGTGGCGAACTGAACGGTTCGCTACCAAATCCAATTATTGCGCTTAGCACTCTTTAGTTGCGACACACGAACAACAACCCCAAAACGCAAAAAAAAAACAACCCCACAACCCAATCCTAGTCGTGCACGACCCCCCTCTCACGGGCCTCCCCCCGCATTGCAGCGTATTTTTAAAATTATGCATTGGTATCTAGTAGTTTACCCTTAGTGATCAGTAGTAATTTTGTCTATGATTACGCTTGATATTAACCAGAAGGCCTTCAATTGTGATGATGATATTTATGATGATAATAAGACAGCTATCCCGCTATCAAGGAACACAGATCTTAACTGTGAATCTCGTACTGTATGTTAAACATTCGAATGTGGACCATTTTTAAAGGGTATCGCGTTAATCCCGTATTCCCATATACCCTTATACCCGTATACCCTACACCTACCAACACACATTTTATAAAAGACCAATAATCTCAGTGATTGTATTATATTAAATATTATATTTATAGCAATTGTTGCTTAAGAGTTATTCTTAGATGCTTGCACCCATTTATTATTCATATTTTGTTTTCTCTACCAGTATTTTTTTTTTTTAAATTTGTCTTGTTTGTTTTTAATAATTATTTTTGTTCTTGTTCTTGTCAATTGACTCAATAAAAGCTTAAACAACACGCCGCACCACAAGCTCCCAGCTCGTCTTTCTTTCCATCGAACACCAAATCTGAGGCATACACCTATCTATATCTATCCAATCCAACAGTTCGTATCGGGCATAGCCGATCCAGCAAAGATCTCTCTTTCAGTAGTCTGCACATCAATAACACAACACCTAAAAAACTTTCACTGATTAGCGAATATAATTAAACAGTGTGCGTGTGTATGTGTGTGTGTGTGCGTGTGTGTGTGCGTATGCGTGTGTGTTTTACAACCGTAACAATTGCGGTGCGGCAACGATGTGGGATGAACACAACAACAATGAACTCCAAATGCCAGCTACGGATTTCCCCGAATGTAAGTTTAATTTGTTTTCGCCATTTGACGACTTTTCAAACCATGTTTGTATAAAATCTGATATACACACAATATAACTATAATTGTTCAAAATTTTTTATTTATGCAATCGTCATTTCCATTGATTTGCCAATGCAAAAACTGAGACCGGCCTCAACTAGCCGACATCTGAAATTTGACCACTAATTTCATTGATAGTTGCCTGTGGGCATAAAAATACATAATAATAAAAAATTTATTGAGTAGGTTGAATATTTATATTTTGTTGAACAAAAAAAAAGAAAGTCATCTGTCGACTGATTCTCGCTATGGCAGCTATATGTTTGCAGCAATAAGTCGCATATATGTCGAGCTTCAAAACTCGGCGACTAGTTTGCACAGAGCAGACAGACAGAATATTATAATACATATAATATATTATAAACAACAATTATAATGCCCCCTATTCAGATTTAAAACCGAGACCTATTCCCATATAAATATGGGAACGAACAAACGCAGCAATTAATGCTGATCAACATATATATGTTCATTGCCGGAGATCGATTGAAAACGAGCTCAATTGATGCTGATTACAACATATATATTTATATATACTTATATTCCTTCCCTGGAATCTCAGACGAGGTCAATCGAATTTGAGCACATCAATAAAAGCGAATAGAATAAAAAAAAACGATTTTAATTGTTTTTAGATTTAGCTTTTTATTATTTCATGTAACCAATGTATGGTTGATACAAAAAAAAAAACTTTACTCCGCATCGTCATCCTCATCGTCGTTGGAGCTAATCCTGAAGTAGCGCAGCTCGTACGAGTCCTTCTCGTTGGCAACCACACGGATCCAGTCCCGCAGACTGTTCTTCTTCAGGTACTTCTTGGTCAAGTACTTGAGATAGGCCTTGGAGAAGTGCACATCGGAGCTAACGATAAGCTTCATCTTGGACCGCTCGAAGGTGACATTATTGCCCAGATTGTTCACCTTGCCGTTGACCTTGAGGCGAGCCTTCACATATTTCTCCTGCGAATCGGGGAGTTGGAAACATCCGTAATTAGAGAGGGATGGCGGCTTACAATATACGCGCACTCGCTCTTTTTCAGAGTCGTTGTTGTTCTGTCTCTTTCTTTGTTAAGGCCAAAAGTCAATGGTAAATTCGAACGAAAGGCCCAAATAAAGAAGAGTGTCCAATTTTTCAATATGCCACTGAGTACACTGCCATCAGAGCGACAAACATCACTCTCTAACGGCAAATCGGCGTGGCCTAAACATATATCATTGACTTAAACAAATCGAAATTCGAAAAAGCTTAATCGTACAAACAAACCCAGGCAACGAACAATGATCAATTAAAATGGGAATTGTTTTGTTCATCAATTGAACTTTTTCGATCTTCGTTAAAGTGAAGTAGTTTTACCTGTTCCGAGATGCGGCGACATTAAGGATTGTAGCAGCTGGGCAGAATTGCGCCCTGCTATATCTTTAGTATACTTTTATATATATTTATATGGTAGATATATACACCTAAAGATCGCGCGTTTAGCGCATAAAGGTTTCCCCTTTTCAAACGTTAATTTTTTTTAAATAAATTTTCTGTATCTGTTTAGCTTCGTGGAGAAACCTGCAGCGTGACGAGATTTCAGAAATGTGCACGCTTTTATAGCAGGGCGCACTATGAATTTTGGCCTGACGTACCACGGATGTGGCACGTACAACCCAGGGCCCACCACGTGGCGGTACACATAGCACGACTTGACGCTGTTCACAGACGGTTGCACCAACTGGCCAGACCCGGTACTGGCGATCAGTGGCTACCCCGTTGTGCAGTGTCCAGAGCCCCTTGTCAGAGATGTCAGAAATTATAGACTCAAGTCGAAAGTACAATCAATAAGCGTATAATATTGATTTAGAAAATATATATACACGATAAATGGAAATAAGTTTCTAGCTTTTGTTTCAGCAGTTGTTAACCGCACATGGCTGGCATAATTTTGCCAAATGCAGTTTAATCTCTACCGAAATTACTTGCTTTAACCACAACTTTTTATCCAGAGCCTCTGTGATTTGCGGCAATGAAAAGCTTGGTGTGGTAGAATTGGACTGACGTCACTGTTGCCTTGCATGTCGCTTTTTTTGAGGTTATGTTTAGCAGTCGCTGCTTCTTCTTTTGGATGCAACATGAGTGTGTAGTATGAAACTTGAGTGATACTTACGAAATCGGCAACATCCATAATGTTGTCCTCGGCAATGTTGGTGCAATCGATGGTGAAGCGCAGCGAGACCTTCTTCTTCTTCAGTCCCTTGCCACGCAGCGCGTTCTTCTTTACAACCTTGCTGGGCGCATTTGCAGGCGTTGTCGTCTTTGCCTTGGGCTTGGCGACAGCTGGCTTGGCAACTGCAGCAGCTGCGGGAACTGCAGCGGCGACAGCAGCTGGTACTGCAGCAGCAACCTTGGCAACCGCGGGCGCTGCCTTCTTTGCTGGCGGGGCAGCAGCTGCAGTTGGCGCTGCCTTCTTGACGGCAGCTGGTGCAGCCTTCTTGGCGGGAGCAGCCGCTGGTGCTGGAGCAGCCTTGGCGTCCTTCTTAGCCGCAGCTGGAGCGGGCGCCGATTTCTTCGCAGCGGCAGCAGCTGGGGCTGCCTTGGTGCCGGAAGCAGCAGCTTTCGCAGCGGCAGCGGGCTTACCTGCAGCAGCTGCCTTCACGTCCTTAGCGACTTCCGGTGCCTTCTTCACGTTCTTCGCAGCAGCAGCCGCTGGCTTGGCAGCCTCAGCTGCCTTGGGCTTCTCCACTTTGCCCTTGGCGGCGGCGGCGGCAGCTGGTGCAGCCTTCTTCTCGGCGGGCTTGGCGGCCGAAGCCTTGGTATCTCCCTTGTTGGTCTTGGCCTAAGATATAAGATTCGTATACTCATAATTAATATTATATTTGGCGCAATTTATTTCAATGCATTTTTGCACTATCACTCGCGTATTTTGTGCAAAAATCCCACGGTGTGTGCACGCAGAATAGTTTTTTGCTGCATATTTGCAATTAGTTGAATATAATTCACGTGTGATGGTGCTACAAATTCTTGATTTTTCGCGAGCGCTTACAGTTGGAGCCATCCTATTACTTGAAAACCACGGAGGAAAAGAAACAATACATCGCAACAGACAAAAGTCATCGATTCTGATCACAATACGTTATACAGCACTATTTAGTATTTTTCTGGACCTTTTTTAGGCTCTTAATGCCAAAAACATACAGTCACACTGATAGTTAATTTTAGCACTTGACCAAAAGTTTGGTCTTTTCGTTTGCATTTTGATTGGTCATACTGAAGTGGTCAGCCAGCACAAGTGAACCATAGACGAGAGCGACAGCTAGTTTTTTTTGTTGGGTTGGTTAAAAAGTAAAGTGAAAACTGCGTTTCTTATACAGTTATTTAACAAGCACAATTATGAAATTCCAATATAAAGAGGAGCATGCATTTGAAAAGCGTCGCGCCGAAGGTGACAAAATTCGCCGTAAATATCCTGACCGTGTGCCTGTAAGTATAATAAAATCGAGTATTTATGTCTAAATGTTGTATTTTTGACTCTTAACACTGTGCATTTGTGTGTGTGTTGGGTTGTTTATATGTATGCGTTTGTTTTGCGTCGTTGAATTCGTGTGTGTATGTGTATGTAGTAGCTGTTGCTACACACACATATTGCGGGGAAAATCAATAATGCGCAAATTGGTTGTAGTAGCAAATGGGAATAATTTGATGACCACTTCTTGCTCTTATTTATCAGCGGCACTTTTTCACATGTGTTGCATGCTAATCAAATGCATTTTTCCAGTCGTCACAAGTCAAATCTTAAGTAAAAATCAAATAAATTGATGCATTAACCAACACATACACAGAATGCTTTGTTCGGACTATAAATATGTGTGTGTGTGCGAGAGAGAGCCAGCTGCTATCTGACTCGCTTACTCAGCTGTTTTGCTGTTGTTTTTCATTTCGCTGCCTTCTCGCTTTTTACCCCCACGGCTTCAGAGCCCCCTCCCTGTTCTCCATCAACGCACACACGGCCAACCAGAAAGTTGTTTTTTTTCTATGAAATCAACAAATTTTTGTGTTTTTTTGTTTGCTTCAAGTGCGTTGTTTTTGTTTGTTGATTTGCAAAAAGGTTGTCCAGACTGTTTTAGAACTGCGCATAAAAAAAACAACCTGTGATTTTGGTTAATGTCCAAAATTTGTTGTTACGTTTTTCTATTTTTGCATTGAATCCACAATTAGACACTTGCTCACTTTGTTCTTATTTCGCCATATGTAAAAAAAACTGAATAGACTTCTCTCTCTTGCTCTCCGTCTCCCTCTGTAAATACTACTGTTATCAGCGAAGGAAGTCGCGGCCATTTTTCTTGCATAGGTAGAAATACTGCAATTTTTAATGACAATATGGCCACACTGCAGCTCACCTCTTTTTCTTCCTTTCCCTCAATCACCATGCTCATTATATTATTATTACTTCTCGTTCTATTATAATATATATATAAATATATATATATGTATATTTAACAATTTGTTTGTGTGTTTGCTTGACTTTGTGTTTCACAATTTTTGTATTTTGGCAAGCAGCAGACACTGAAAATCACATAACAGCTGACTACCGAGAAACCAAATACAGGCAAGGCCAGGTCGCTCGCTAATTATGTCCATATATAAATGTCTAAACAAATACAAAATGTATATATATTATGTGATTATAAATACATATATATATATTATATGTTTATACAAATACATATATATATTATATGTTGATACAAATATATATAAATATTATATGTTTATACATACATATATACATACCTATTGGCCATTTTCATCTTGAGCAGGGCCAATGACACACTCCCTCTTATTTGGCTCTTTTGATAGTTAACAACAATTTGAAGTATAAATATGTTGGTATAAATATGTATGTGGGCTTGTGCATATATTGTATACATGCTTAATTGATGTTGCTAAAATTTGCCACTGTCAAATTGTGTTGTATTTTGAGTTCGCTGTTACTGCAATGCTACACAAAAAAATGCAATTACACTTGTTAGTAATTATTTGAGAATGAGTCTACACACGTACTATATTTATATATATATATATATATACATGTACATATACGAGTGCATATGATAAATCATCGGTATGTCATCACGTATTAACTTTTTGTTGAAGACGCAATTTATTTTGTTTCCATATCTGATGAAATGCTCTTATTTTTTCTTCGATTTTGCTACTTTATACAGGTGATAGTGGAGAAGGCACCGAAGGCGCGTATTGGCGATTTGGACAAAAAGAAGTATCTGGTGCCATCCGATTTGACTGTGGGCCAGTTCTACTTTCTCATCCGCAAACGCATCCACCTGCGTCCCGAGGATGCACTCTTCTTTTTTGTCAACAATGTCATTCCCCCAACATCTGCAACAATGGGCTCGTTGTACCAGGTATTATAGAATATGAACTGAAAAAAACCAAACAAGCAATATCAACAATTTCTCACTCTTCTCCCCCAGGAGCATCACGAAGAGGATTATTTCCTGTACATAGCCTACTCCGATGAGAATGTCTATGGAATGGATAAGTAAAAATCGACTGCATCTCTCCCTATTCTGCGGCAAGCGTTTTTCAAACCATGCAACAACAAAACCTATACAGAAAATTCTATATATATATAAATATACATAAATTTTACATTTAGCATGCAAGTTAACATATAAAATGTAATGCATAAAATGAAAAAAAAATGAACGATAGCTAAAAAAAATTGTGCAGGTCTAAGATAGTAAACTATTGACAAACAAATATTCTAAAAATCAAAAATCCAAAAAAAAAAAACAAAATAAAATTTTTTACAGAAAATGAAAAAAAAAAAAAAAATATTATAGGACAAAAGCAAATGTTATGTGAAAATTATTTTATATAAACATTTTCTATACGCGCTAGTATTTCAGATTACCTATGCTTTAACAATATTTACTTGGCACCGATTTGTTCAGTTTACTCTTTTGTCATAGTTGCGTACCGTGCAATTTTCTTATTTCTGTGAGGTACTTCAATATTATCTTCTTTTTTTTTGTAATAATACGACAAAATTTTGTGCATATTTAGTGTGTATGGTTACAATTAGGACACTCTTGGTTAAGCGTACAGTAAATAATCTACTATTAATTAAATAAATACAAAAAAATTACAAAAGTTGGATAACTTGTCAAAAAAACAACGAAATAAAATTTAAATTAAATTTAATTTGTTAAGGCTTGTAATGGCATGGCATGGGGCTTGAACTAGCTGTTCGAGAAAGCGAAAATGTTCACCGTAAAAGTCACATATGTTTATGCATATATACATTTGAATTATAAGATTTCTTTCCAGAAAATATTTACAATTGTATTCATAATTTGTTATTTAGTTGTCGATATTTCTCAACTATAAAAATCGATGTTAATGCACTATTGATGTCAGACCTGTGCTATTTAGCAACACTGCTTTTTAAATATGAGTGAGACCATATTTCTGTAAATGTCATGTTATTTAAACCTCAACAGCGCGTTAGCAGTTTTTTTTAACAACGAGTTTCGCCAATAACATTACCATTTTGAGTTTGACATATTAACATAGTAGACTTTTGTTTAGCAGAAGTTTAGACGTGTTTTTTTAAGCAGGCAGTAGGTAGGCTTTGCACATTCGTATTAGTAAAGTCATTAGTTTTATGTGAAAATATTCAAGTAATCAAAGTGAGGCTGGAGAGAGCTATACGAACTATAACGTGCCCGGATTTTGTATAAAATCTAAGAACTCAAATCAGGTAAAATTAAAAGTGCATATTTTTTCCGGGTTATCAATTTTCGGCTGCCCAGTTACAAAACTGGCGCAAAAAAAAAGAAGTGCTTGTGTTTTTGTTGTTGTTGTTGCTATTGTTGTCGGTGCGAAGTACAGCTTGTGTCGCATAAGTAAATATATCGTATTTAGATAATTATTATTAATATTATTGTTGTTGTCATAGCAGCAAACGGGTGCAACGTGAGCAATTACAATTGATTTTTGTTTCGAGCTCTTTTGTGTGACGCATTTATTCTTTGTCATCGTTTCAAGTTCGCTTTGTTGTTATTTTCTACTGGAATATTGGTAAATTGTTTTCGCTGTCAGTGCGCCATTTGCCACCCCAATCAGAAAAAACATCACAGACTTAACGACAGAAATACAGCAGTGGTTACTTTTACAGTTCCGGTTCTTTCATACCAAGGAAACTTTAATAAACTGTGGGTCACACGGTTTTATTCAATTAACATATACATGGTGATACTAAAACTAGTGCTGTTACATTTTAATGCTGATTTTACAAAATTACATACATTTGATTTTAGATTTTAGAACAAAATATACTTTCAGTGTCTAATTAATTAAAAAGAAAAGACCTCTGGTAGTTTCTAAATTGTCTTTGTAATCGTTAGTTGGAAAAAGTTAGATTTCGCAGAGAAATTAATCGGAACTTGCAGCACTGGTTGGGACTGTAGCCAGTGCAACAACAAAACTCAGACAAACAGCTGATTAAGCAGAATCAGCAGCAGCAGCCATCGTAAACGACCTCCATATCAGCCCCCCACTCGTACCAGCTGAATGTAATACATTGGCTGCCCCTTAACACAAGTACACACACCGTTACGTACACTACGCCGTTATGATAAGTGAAAAAAAAAATGTTACTGATCACAATGTTCTTGCTGTTATTGTTGTATTATAAAGCGTAGCAGCGCTTTACAGAACCTCCGCACATGTATGCATTATTCATGTGTCTGTGTGATCAGACTCACACGTGTGTGTGTGATCAGACTTACACGTGTGTGTGTGATCAGACTTACACGTGTGTGTGCTCTGCAATGTGGATTCATTTTATTGGTGCTTAAGTATCGTATGATAATATGTTGTTGTGCTTTTCCCGCGCGAACCATCGATACACCCACACACACATACACATACACATACTTGCATATTTTTAGTTGCTAGCACCCAAATTGTAGCAAATTAATAAAGGCCGGCAAGGTAGAAATATATATTTAGTTCACACCGATTATTGAGTACACTTTAAAATTTGTACAAAAAACGAATGCCTATATAGTATGTGTATTTAACGAATTCGCACTAAGGTGATTATAGTGATAAATGGGCAATTTCCAAAATTAAAATAAAATGCACTTAAAGTAGAGATCGATAGAGAAAGTAAAAGTGAAAATAATCTATAAAAAAAAAGTTATCTGCGCAATTTGGCACACATTCATGCATTTTAAGGCCACATAAGTTATTTAAGGATTGTCAAATATATATATATATATCATATTAGATATCGTACACATTTCACTAAAGGGGCACAATATTTAGTTTTACAATATTAATTAAATGAACAAATTCGATTTGGTTTTTTCGCTGGCTGCTGTAAAAAAGAAATATATTTTTCAGTACAAATTGTTTATACAATTAAAATAGTCTCTACTATCTACGGTTGCTTTTTTTTTTGATTTTGCAAAACCTTTTGAAAAATGTACACATTTTTAGTTGTGGGGAAAGGATTGATAATTTTCTTCGTTAATTTTTTTTGATTTGATGTTTGTTTTTATTTAATTTATTATATATTTATTTTTCGGTATTATTCATTTGGTAGCTGCTTGAGGCCATACAAAAAGCGCTTAAATGTCACAACACAACAAAAAGGACACAGCCAGCCATGCGAGTAGCACACGCCAGCGCAAACCGCAGCAGCAGCAGGAGGACGAAGGCAACATGAACACCAAAAGCAATAGCAGCACCAACATCAGCACCGGCAGCAACAAGAGCCAAAAAAAACTGTCACCCAATGGTAGCGCTACCAAGGGCAACAGCAGCGACAGCAATACCTCATTTAGCAACAGCAACAGCAACAAATTGCAGACACAGACGAAGCCCAACAGCAGCGGTAGCCATAGAATGCAGTTAAGCAAAAAGGATAAACAGCAAAAGGACAAAGAGCGCATCGAGCGTGCACAGCTCGTCCTCTGGCGTCGACCCATGCAAACGTCCAAATATTGTGCACTCGAACTGATTGCACTGCTGCGCTCATGGAGCAGCAGGTGAGGCATCTACAGATCATAATCCACAGCAACATCAATAATTTATTTACTTCTCTCTTTTAGTTTACAGTTTTTACTAGACCGCAGCATGCTGACTAATTTTATAGTAATAGGTATTGGATTTAGCATAATTTACAAACTTAATGGACACCATCAGTTACTCATTGAGCTGGTGCGTCGCAACACCTGGTTCTTTGTCTACTGGCTCGGACTCGGCGTCCTCTCATCTGTTGGTCTCGGAACCGGGCTGCATACGTTTCTATTGTATCTGGGACCGCATATAGCCAGCGTCACACTTGCCGCCTATGAGTGCAATTCACTAGCATTTCCACAGCCGCCCTATCCCGACGAGTGAGTAAATAACCTGGAAACCAAATCTCGATAATCTCAGTCACAGAACAGTGGTCGCTCGCTAATTGTCACAAGCAGTACACACAGTAAAACTCTTTATGTTTAAATCTACTTAAATACATAAAGTCTATGTATTTTATCATATTTATCATATGATATATGGGTTTTTGAGGAATGAGAATTACCTCTGGACCCGTAGAGAATTCCGATTTGCAAGCGATCACTGCACGAGCATAACTTATGTACTATTTTGTGTAATATGTGACTTGTTACATACAGCATTATCTGTCCGGAGGAACCGTATTTAAAGCACATGCCAAGCATCTGGTCGATCATGTCAAAGGTGCGTCTGGAGGCATTCCTTTGGGGCGCTGGCACTGCACTCGGTGAACTGCCGCCGTATTTTATGGCCAAGGCGGCCCGTTTGTCCGGTTACGATCCCGACGATGCCGAGGAGTTGGCCGAGTTTGAGGCTCTCAATGCCAAGCGGCATCAGAAGAACCTCAGCCTGATGGACAAGGGCAAGCTGTTCATGGAGCGTGTCGTCGAGCGTGTCGGTTTCTTTGGCATATTGGCCTGTGCTAGCGTATGTCCAAGAGTGCAAGATTTTTTGAATCCGAATTCTAATTGAAAATTATCTGTGCAGATTCCCAATCCACTGTTCGATTTGGCGGGCATCACCTGCGGACATTTCCTGGTGCCATTCTGGACGTTCTTTGGCGCCACGCTAATTGGCAAGGCGATCATAAAGATGCACATACAGAAAATCTTTGTAATCATTGCGTTCAATGAGACGCTCATCGAGCGCGCCGTCGATCTGCTCGCAGCGATGCCTGTCTTTGGCCGGAAGCTGCAGCAGCCGTTTAAGGCATTCCTTGAAAATCAGAAGCAGCGATTGCATCGTCAGCAGCGCGGACGGACTGCCAATGCTGGCGCTGGTGCCGATTCCGGCAATCTAATCTCGAAAATCTTTGAGATCTTTGTCATTGGCATGGTCTGTTATTTCGTAGTCTCCATCGTCAATTCGCTCGCCCAGAGCTATCATAAGCGGCTGCACAAGAAACACCGCACAGTCAGTGGCGGCAGCGGCGGCGGAGTCTTGAAGAAGCATAACAAGCAGAAGGCTCTGCGCGACTAAGCATCAAATGCCACACCCACTTGCAAACTTCCTTATCTTTTTTAAATATTTTTTTTTTGTCTTGTGTTAGCCAAATTTCGAATAGTTTTTGATTTCTTGTAGGTGGGGTTTATGTGTTTTTTTTTTATTTTGAGTTCTAAAAAGAGTTGAGTTATGAGGCGAAAATGTTGAAGATGCGAAATACCTTAAAAACATAAGTAATACAAGCGGATAACAAGTAGCAAAGAAAATGGGAAGTTTCTGTAGCCAAGAATTACTGTCCAAATTTGCCTTTCAAATTGACGGTCCACCAAGATACGTTCCAAATTTTCTGTCTTCAAAATTGATCTATTTACACTTTTCGTAATATAGGCCCAGGAGTGGGCTTGACTATAATTTTTTTAATTGATTCTTAAAGGTGACATACCAACCAAATTCAAAAACTGCGGAAGATATAGTTATATAAAATGTTTTGGGGCAGATACCTTTGGTATGAAAGTATAAAAATTCAAATAAAATTCAATACAAGGGAGAGAGAGTGAGAGAGATAGCTATAGTGCTACGCTTGGAATGACCGTAGTGAAAATCTAGAAAAGACTAGTTATTAAAAATTGAAGTGCATATATTATATGAACCATTCGGTTAACTCTTCTTTAAAATTATTATTATTGTTTTATTTTTCTTTGTTGCACTCTTGATTATATAATTTATTTGATATAATTTGCGTTTCTAGAATGAGAAAATTCAATACAAAACGAAATTTGCTGTGTAGTAGAAATTTGCTTTAAAATAAACAAAGACATTGATAATAGAAAACAACTGAAAGAAACTAAATGCTGAAAAATAAACGGAATTACAAATATATATATAAAAGCAAACACTGTTTGTATTGGGCAGAAAAATAGGCTGTTTGTGGCATCTTTACCCAATGATGGATGACCCAAAAAAACAAATGCAAAAGTATTTATATATAAGCAAGGATGGGTTCGCATTACTGCATATTAACAGTTCTACGAATAGATCTGTGTACAAAAATCAGAACTTTTGTAAAATATATTTTCTTTTAACAAAATTATAATTTGTTCTCTAATCAGCAAATTTGGATTTTGAACTGCTGTACTTTTAAAAAGGCACAAACTATTGCAATCACATCAAATATCATATGCAATTTAATGATGGCAATAAGTGTACTCGTCCCATCACAGTCCCAACTCATTAAGTTAAAAAGCTTTAAGCGAAGCGTTTTAGATGCTGACAGTTTGTCCGAAGGACAATTGCCTCTGACGCAGCTGGCGTCGCACTTGTCATTTCATTTTTTTTTTTTTATTATTATTATGCCGACTGCGACTATGGCGAGAACGCGTTGCGAATGTCAAATTCAAAACAGACAACCAACAACAACTAACAAAAAAAATGTCAAGAAGAGAATGGTAGATGGACGCCTGTTGGTGGTCAACGAGCGCAGTGGACGTGCGAAATGTGTGTGGCACGTTCGTTAAATATCTTCATTTAGCTGTCAGCATTTATTTAAAATGAACCCACACACACACGCTCGCACACATGTCAAGTGTCAAAGGATAATGTGTGGTGTGATCCCACAAAAGCGCATACAGGTTTCTCTTCGTTGTCAGTCGAGTGTTGAATGTTGGGTGTTGGCCATTGTAGGCGCCGCGCATAAATTCCGTTTACATGCACAGAAGGCGCGCACTGGCCACACCCAGACAGTGTTGACATGGCTCCTTTATTTTTTCCGCCAAATCTAGCGGTTTTTTTTGTTATTAAGCGTTCATATTCTATTTGAATTACTTTATTTTTTGCCGTGTTCTCATTTATTTTGTTAACCAATTATGTTGCAACTGGCAAGCTTAAACTATAACTAAAATTCAAAAGTAACCAAATTTGTTGCTTTTCGCATTTTTATGGCTTTCCAGCTTTTAAATGTCTGTTTGCTTGCTAAGGGATATCAACACTACATAGGACAACGACTGTGGTGGCTACGTGTTTTGCAACCGTTGACGTTTTTGTACAACAACAACAACAACTGCAATTAAGCTGCCAAACGCACAAAGTCTTCATCCCTAATCTACCCGTAACCCGCCGGCCAGCAGTCAACAAAGTTGGCATTTCAGTTCACGCTCCAAAGTATGCAATGATAGTGTGTGGAATATGAGATACCAGCCGGAAACTGCTCAAGTGACTGCGACAGAGCAGGACACAGAAAGAGCTGGCGGAGAGAGAGACAGAGAGAGAAAGAGAGGGAGTGGTTCAAGTGCTGTTGCACAAACGAGATTCGCTTTGGACTCGGCGTGTGCAAATATGCGCCAAACTGGGGACTGAAACTGAATATGTGTGTTGAATGGCGGCTCGAAGCAACCCCCAACTCAGCCTCAACTTGCCCCAAACGGCAGACCCCTTCACATGTATAGTGTTTCATTTGGGGCTGGCAAACTTGACTGGTCCTGTTGTAATTGTCAATCGCGTGTTATCGGCGTGTATGCGATATGTTTCTGTTATCGATCTGCACGCATCACAGTTATGCACACACGTAAAATAACATAACAAAAAATAAGTGCTTATAATAAATAGACCGAGTACGGCGAGAATAATGTATTTGAACATGCATTAATTGTTAAAATAATTAATATTTTAAATTTTCAGAAATAATAAATAATATGAAGTCAAGTAATGTCAAATCTAAATCGATGAATTTAAGTTATTAATATTAATTAAAGTAGAAAAAATATTGCAGTTAACATTTCAGTACTGACAATCAATGTTCGATACTTTCTGTCGATAGTTTGTGGCGGCAATTAGGATCATCGCTAGCGGCCGTTGCGGCCTGCGAATGGGGCAACTGGCGACTGTGGCTGCAGCATAGCCGTAGACGCATACCAGCTGCGTGCGCATTTAGACGTGTTTTCGCATTTAGACGTGTTTTCGCATTTATTTCTTGTTACTTGTGCAGCTGCTGTTACTGCTGTTGCTGTGCTTTGTTGTTATTGTTGTCGTTTGCATGCATGCATGCGGCAAAGTCACAGTTCGAATAAACAAAAACAAGCATTTTAACGAAAGCGCGCCTGCTGCCAGGCAACAGTTTTTTTGCTAGTGTGATTTTATTAATTGTTTTTTTTTTGTAGATATATTGTGAGCTATTTGTTTTTGTTGTTGTCAATCATTTTATGGTTTGATAAAAATGTTGCAAACATAAATATAATGTAAGAAGATGGATTTCGCGAATCGCAATAATACGGCCAACAAATTTGTCTGTCCCAGCGACAGGCAGCTCGCCCTGCGTGCCAAGTAAGTATAAAAGGATCAAAATGAATATAGGCAATCTAAATTGACAATGCAACAATTGGCTGGCTGCTCAAAGTCTGTGTGCCTGTGAGTGTGTGTGTGTGTGTATATGAAAGCTAAACAACAGCGTTAACACTGACTAAACTTAAATAATGTGTGTGCGCTGTGCGCTTCATAATCAGAAACTGGCTGCTCTTCTTTGTTGTTGTTGCTTTGTTGTTTTTTTTTTTAGTTGTTGTTGCTTGTGCTTGTGCTGATAACGCGGCGCGCAACAGTTAGCGCTTAGCTAAAAACAACAATAAATAACAAGAACAATGCCAACTGTCGCGTATGTGTCGCCCAAAGCTTTAGTTATAATTTAATTAACTTTGACTGCGTCAGTCCTAGCTGTCTCTGAGCTGTATGTGTGTGTGTGTGTGTGTGAGTGTGTGCGAGTGTGATTAACTTAATCAAACATCCACATACTCAGGAAATGAGCGAGCGAGCTACAGTTGTCGCCCGCTAAACTGAACGTTTCATATAAGGAAGATCGCTGGAAAATTTTAACTATACATCAATTTTGAATTGTCAACTTTTTCATTATCCTTTGCTTCTTAATTCCTAGATAATTATGGTATTATAGTTTTCAAAATTGGCAATAGCGTTTTGTTATATTTTGCTATATATATATATATACTTATATATATATATATATGTATATATTAGAACACCGAAATTTTAATTTCTGAAAATTCTATTTTGATGCTTAAAAATATGATTCTCAATTTAATTGAGCAATTCGTTGCGACCTAAGATAAAATTTTAATTTTTGTGATTTATATAAATGAAATTGATAAGACTTTTGAGCTGCTGAAAACCGTAATTATTCCAAAAATGTTTAGAATGATTTTAGAATTAATTTTATATATTTATGAGCACTGTGGTGTCTTAGTGGTGTGAGTGTGTGTGAGTGAGGCAATGCTCACATGATGTCCTTTGTCCTCGCATTCTAATCATAATTGCTGGCAAGGCCACTCGCTGAGCCAATGACAGATTAATTAAATTTTAATAATACTCGAATTTTTTTTATTTATTTTTCTTAGACGGGAAAAAAACGTGTTTGCTTATATATTGCTATTGATGGCGACTGACTGACTGATTGGGTATGGGGGAGAGAGATGTGGGAGGGGTGCAGATGCATTACACACACACACACACACACCAGCAGAAGCTAGTAGCTAGTAGCATATGTTTGTATGAAAGTGAAAAACGTGTAGCATACTGCGAGGCGCAATCCCAGCTGACTGCGAATTGAGGCTTAACGCAGCATTAAATACAAGTACTCACACACTTACACTTACACACACACACACACACACAGGCACATACATACAGTCAGGGTGAGAGACTCGCACATTTTATGCATAATGCCGCATCCCCAAAGCACACACGCACAGCGTGCGGCACAGCGGCTGGCAGCTGTGTGGCAGCAGCATGTTTCAAAGTGCTCAATTTACACTTCCGTTCGCTCGCATTTTTATTTCATTTTTCTTTTATATAAAAAAGGAAACAACAATTGCAGCAGCAACCGCAGCAGCATAGAAACAATGCGGCTGTGCGTGACGCATGCACACTGGGCACATAACATTAACAGTTGGTTGGGTGTGGCAAGATGGTTGGGTGGGGGGGGGGGGGGGTGTTGCGGTAAGCTATAACAGGCGTGTACTTGAAATTCAAATTGCAACACAGCTCAGTGGCAGCTGGGAAGGCCCCCAAGCTGTCAAATAAATACGCCACAAAGAACTGCATTTAAATTGGCTGACAATGTTTTGAGCCTTTTAAATGTAACTGTTGCTTTTTATGTGTATTTGCAAATACATTTTCCAGACATTTCAAATATATATTCAAATGCATTTTCTACTCTGTTTGCCCAACATAAATTACCAATTGGCAGTTTCAATTTGTTTGAGCCGCAAGGATTTGTCGCATGCCACGCATCGTCAGCGAGTTTTTTGAGAACGCTTTTCAAGAATGAACAGTTTACACACATTTGATAAGTGCTTTGGTTGGTTTTTACGGCGTTCATATTTTATTAATAAAATAGTTTACACATTTGCCAAGTTCCATTTACAAGTTCTTTGGAAATTGCAATTGACACGTGAAATGCAGGCAAAGTGAAATGGACTCCATTTGCAAATAACAGGAAGTGAGGCCTAAGCTGAAGCCGGAAGTGCTCAAGGCAACAGGCGACGCTCGAGCGGGGCTACAGTGCACATTCGCTATAATGAACTCAGTAAATACTAATGACGATGCTGACGGCAATATTGAACAGGTTTACCTTAATTTTGTTATACAACAAAAAAAAGAAAAGCATTTAAATTGTGTGTGTGTCGGTGTGTGTCTGTGAGTGTGTGTATATTCAGATAGCTTTTGCATGTCAATAAACCCGGGGCAAGGCATTGAAACGTCGACCACAAAACCAGCAACACGAACACAAACAGTCAGCGTAACATAAACATTCAACGAGCACATTGCATGTTGTGCGAGTGTGTGTGCGTGTGTGTGTGTGTGTGCCAGTATGTGCGAGTGTATCGCGTGTGTGCTGATTTGTACAGCCCTTAAATTGAGGTTATGCGCCCCATAAAAAGATAATAATCGCAAGCAATTGCATGTTGAAATGGATTAAGTTATAATTCGCATAAACAATATACAATTTTACTATTTTTAAATTAAAGCTGATTTAAATGCTAATCATAGAAATCATATTTAATTTATTTAAATCTAGTTTAAAAGCTAGATTATAATTAAGCTGCAACTTCTATTAAGCGCTTCACCCTAGTTTTGCATAAATACATATTTGCTCGCTTGCAAGTGTGGGTGTGTGTGTGTGTTTGTGTGTGTGTGTTTGTGTGTGTGTGTGTGTGTGCGGGTGTGTGTGGGTGTGCGGGTGTGTGTGTGTGTGTGAGTGCCCGTATAGCTGTTGCGTTTTTAATGCCATGTGTAAGTGATTCCAAAGTGGCTATAAAACGCGCAAACCCGGTCCTAATCCAATTCTGACCCTGAGCACACCGACGCCTTTGCGTCTTAATTAACTTTGAACTTGACATTTTGGCCCTGGAACTGAGGCTGAGGCTATGCCCCAACAACAGCCACTCTAACAAACACAACAACAACAACAACAACAGCCACAGCGAAAATAACATGAATACCGCATTAGGTAGCACAGCACTAATTACGCTCACTCGGCAAACACCGACCCTCAAACACACACACACACACAGAGACACACACACAAACCCTCGACTAGGCAGACACCCTTCAGTTATGAAAAGAGCAATCGAATTTAACTGTCTCAAAACTTCGATTTGTTTACCTCTCCTTTAAACAGGGGCAAATTGATTTGTGTCTCATCAAAAATCTGTTTGACTCCATTTGTGCTTCAATTATTAAAAGAATATTTAATAATGCAAACATTTTCCGATTTCGATTTTGAGGTTTTTATAATTTGATTTTAACTTTTTAGAACATTTTTTGGAAGCAGTTTGTTTTTGTTGTTTTTGATTACAATTTCATTATTATTCTTTATTATTTAAAAAACTAAAAATACGAGCGAAAATACCTGCTTTATGTGTTATGGCTTTATAGGGTATATATTATTTATATATTGTTTATTTATTTATTTAATATCATCTAAAGAAAGTCGACACAATAAAATGAATTTAATTAAATTATAAATTAAATTTAAAATTATATATAATATTCAAAATGCAAAATGGTGCAACATTTGTTGCATGAATTGGGGGAAAAAAAAAAAACAAATTTGTTATCTTTTATTTTGTCTTGCAGATTGAAAGCCGGTTGGAGCAGCTCGAAGACCAACGAACCACTGCGGCCCGATGAGCAGGAGGCCATCATATCGGTGATCCGGCGGAACGAGGAGATAGAGGTGGCGGAGCGGCAGCGTGTCGGCCGACTTGTCGAGCGTGTCGAGAAGATCAAGTTGCACGCCGTCGAGCGTGGTCCAAACTGTTGTCGGCTGTGCGGCGATGCGTTTGGGCTGCTGCGGCCGCAGCGCATCCTGTGCGAGGATTGCCGCAAGTCTGTGTGCGCCAAGTGCAGTGTCGATATCAACATACGGTATCACAACAGCGAGCGGACCCGCGAGATTTGGCTGTGTCGCATCTGCTCGGAGACGCGCGAGATGTGGAAGAAGTCGGGCGCCTGGTTCTTCAAGGGGCTGCCCAACTATGATATGCCGCGCAGTGCCAGTGCCACGCCCACATCGACGCCAGTGGCCTGCGGTCGGGCCGTGCAGAGTTGCCACGGAACGCCGACGCGTGCCGCACGCATCAATAAGCTAACGATTCGCGTCAACGATGACACCAGCAGCAGTGGCAGCAACAGCAGCCATTCCGGCGGCAGCGCACACTCCGACCCGGAGGATGAGCTCGATGGTGTAACGGGCAAAATGCCAACCACAACAATGCCGGCTCAACAACACCAACAACACCAACACCAACAACAACAACAGCAACAACGATTGCAGCGAGATGAAAGTTTCCGATTGCGTGCCTACGGCTCAATACGCAACTTCATCGACGGCGGCGAACGGAAGCTGTCCAACTCTTTCTTTTTTGGTCGGCCACCGACGACGACGACGACGACACCGAGGCACTCACAGTGCCTGGACAGCTATGACACCGTTAGCATCTCAAATGCATCCACAGTTGCCGCCCAGCTGCGTCGCGAGAGCAGCTTTCTGTTGCGTCGCAGCTCGGTCAGCTCATCGTGGTCCTTTAGCGATAGCTCTGGTTCCGGCAACTCGGCCACACAACAACAGCAGCAGCAGCAGCAACATAAACAAGAACAGCAACAGCAACAACAGAAGCAGCAACAACAACAACACCAGCAGCAGCAGCAGCAACACTGCCGTGATCCTCTGCTGGGCTGGTTGGAGATTGCAATCAGTTATCGGGAGAGCTACCACAGCCTGGATTGCACAATGGTGCGCGCCCGGGATCTGCCCGCAATGGATGCAGCCGGACTGGCCGATCCCTATTGCAAGCTGAATATTGTTACGCCGGAGGGACACACAAAATATACGCGTTGGCAGCGCACCAAAACCGTGCACAAGACCCGCAATCCGGACTTCAATGAGACGCTACAGTTTGTGGGTGTTGAGCCTGAGGAGTTGGGCAACTCGCTGCTCCATGTAGCGCTATTCGACGATGATAAGTATGGTCATGATTTTCTCGGAGCCGCCAAGGTGTGCCTCTCCACAGTAAGTCCCAGTTGACTGCACAACTCTCGATGAGATTCACTTAGAGCACTAAGCACCTGGAATAATATAGGGATTTTACTTTTTCTTTACTTGGTTTTATTGATATATAAAATTTTCAATATTTTCTTCATTTGCAAACAATTTTTGAGATCGACCAATAGATGGCGCTATGCAATTCCTTGATCTTAAATCTTCTTAAATCTTCTGACAGCATTTTCGATTACCCATAAAGTATATATATTTTATATATAAATAATATATAATAATAATAAATAATAATTTGTATATATAAAGCATATATATTTTTGATCAGGATCAACAGGTCCCTGTCTGTCTGCCCGCCTTTCTGTCTATATAAACACGCGGATCTCAGAGATAAGAAAAACTTTATTTGCTCGATAACTGCGTCCGTTTCTCGATTATTGATACATTTCGATTGCCGATAGCAATAAGCTTAGACAGAATATTTTAAATAATACAAAATATTTTTATGCATATTATGAATCAACCAAGAAACTTAAATAACTTCGTTTAAAAACCAGCTCACTCGACTACAGCATTCTTATTCTTAGTTGCTGTTATTATTAGAGAAACTCTAATTTTCTTAACTTCCGATATTATAAAAAAAAACAATTCTCCTGGTTATACTTATAAATGAATAAAATACATTTTGAAAATGAGACAGAAAAAGTGCACAAATTGTTGTCTTTACACCTATTTTAGTGTCCAGGAGGTGTGTGGTGTGTGTATTTTCATTCATATATATTGCAAGTCTTCAATTTGGGTTATTCCTATGCACAGGTGCACAGCACGACGCAGTATCGGATCTCGGTGCCGCTGGGCGTGGAGGACCAGTACAGCAATGAGGCGGAACTGGCGCAGAGTTGGCCAAATGGCAAGATACTCATTTCGCTGTGCTACAATACGAAGCGACGAGCGCTGGTGGTCAATGTGAAGCAGTGCATCAATCTGCTGGCAATGGACAACAACGGAAGCTCCGATCCCTTTGTTAAGCTGTAATTGAAACGGGGAATTATCCCTGCTCCTCCTCCTTTTAATGTGCACCCAATTACTAATTGACTTGATTGCAGACAATTAAGACCGGATGCGCACAAGAATAAGAAGCACAAGACGAGCGTCAAGTGGCGCACCCTGAATCCCATTTACAACGAGGAGTTCTATTTTGAGGCCAGTCCGCACGATCTGAACAAGGAGATGCTGATCTTGACCGTCTGGGACAAAGATCTGGGCAAGAGCAACGACTTCCTTGGCAGCCTGCAGCTGGGCTCCCAAAGCAAAGGCGACCGACTCCAGCAGTGGCTCGACTGCATCCGTTTGCCCGATCATTTTCACGAGAAATGGCATTGCCTCGCCCCCGAAAATCCGACGCATTAATCCAAAGACGAACCTCAGCCAGCTAATTCCAGTTTTAGCTTTACATTTACAAACATACATACATACATACATACATAAATATTTATATCTATTTAGATATATATACATATAAACATATATTTTTGATATGCCTGCATGCAATTGTGTGTGTGTGAGTGTGTGTTTGTGTGTGTATCTGTGTGTGTTAACAATAACAATTTCTGATTACATTTCTCATCTCAGCGTTTGCATATAAATCCAATCTGCAAAGCAACATAACCTCACATCACTTAATTCTCCCCGTCAAAGACACGCATGCACACACACACTCGCACTCACACACATACTGTATATAGCTTATGTTTAAGTGTCCTTAAAAAGGGTTTATCAGCATTTGGCAACAATTGTTTTTTTATTTTTTCATTTCTTTTTTCTACTTCAATAACAATTATAATAATAATATAATATTAACATTTAAAGGCAGCAAACAAATTGTCCACAAAGTAGCAAAGAAACATAAACAAAAAGAAATGAATATTTTTGATTCGTATTAATATTATTGTATTTATTCAAAGACGATTCTTGCAGAGCACTCTATATTTATAATACCCTTATATTAACCAAACAGTTTATTATATATATACATATATATGTGTATATATATATATATATATGTAAGTATACATATATGTATACGTACAAATAAATCAAAATTATTAATATAAAAAAAAAACTAACAAACAAATTGGTTTTGATTTGGGGCAATGAATGTTTTCGTGGTTTTAGCAACACTTTTTGCAGAAACTTACATTTGGCATTTGTCTGTCGTATACAATTTATTCAATAAACCAAGAATCAGTATTATATATGTATATATATAATGACAAAGATAAAATCATTTTAGGTTAACAAAAAATAAATTTAATAATATATCGCTAAAGACCGCTAGCGGTTTTTTCATTCAATTTGTTCTTAACAATTTTGGCATTTGTCGAATACTATTAAATTATATATGTTTATCCACATATACATTGGTATAAACAAATCATGGATCAGATGTATATATATTAGAAAAAGATAAAGGAAATCATTTGTGGGGAATGAACGTGCCTTACAAATTTTTGATACGTTTTGGGCAACACGCTAAATAATTTCAAGGAATTTTTTCTTGCAAGTGCACAATTTTAGTTTGGCAAAAATATAGCATATATATATATATATATACCATGTGTGTGTGTGTGTGTGTAAGTACTTTAAGAGTGTCTATTTTATACATTATATGTAGGTACCGCTAGTTGTTGCACGTAAACTCCTTTAGCTTTCAACAGATTCGACAAATTGATTTGAAAGTGCTGCTTTTAAGCAGAGCTCTTAAGAACTACAAAAAAAATCTGGAAAAGGTGGTTTCGCATCCAGCGCCAACATTTCACAGGTGCTGCATAGCCCCCACTTCGTGCCCCTTTGGATAAACACGATGTTGCAAACGCGATTGCGACTGATCATGTTGCTGTTGCCGCTGCTCCTGCTGCTGCTGTTGCTGTTGCTGCTGCTGATGTTGTTGGTATGCTGTGGATTGATGTTGCCGCCGCTGCTGCTGCTGTTGCTGCTGTTGTTGTTGTTGTTGGCTGGCAGCTGACGGCGCTGCAGCGTTTGTTGTATGTTAGAAGAGACGCTTCTCATAGCTAAACAGGCCGTGCACGTTGCCCTCCTGCTGGGCCGAGTGGGTGCGCTTCATGAAGCGCAGCTCTCCGCTGTAGATCATCGTTCTGCAAAAGTAAACAATTATGCCAATTAAATCAGTATTACAATTAAACCAGATGTCACAACACAGTTTTCATTTATATTTTTGTATTTTTGCATATGCACATCGAATGTGTCTTTTTGTTGACATTTGTATTATTAACAAGGAATAAAAAATAAATAAAGTGTTTAGCAATTGTTGTCATCAAACAGATGATGTTCATACTGATCAAGAATATTAATATATATGTATATATATATATATATAATATAAGGGATCGGAGATGCTGTCTTTTCCGACTCCAATTGTACCCAGATGCAGTTGTTGTATAAATAAATATAAATATTAAAAAAATAATTTATACAAAAACATAGAATTGAAAATTGTTTAGGATTCACTCGATGACTCACTTTAGTTTATTAATCGAATTGGCGCCAATGTCCTGGCAGCTGTGCTGCAGTCCGCATTCCAAATACGGCAGATAGCGCAACACGGATCCCTTATCGACAATGCTGCCGCTAACGCCTTGGGCGACCTTCATTTTGTCCATCTCGTTGTGATAGTAGCGGGACATGGCGGCACCTTTGGAATCACCACGCTCCATGGCCTCCAGTGAGCCCATGCCGCGGTATTTCTTCAGGCGGACACCATCCGAGAAGAAGTACTCACCGGGCGCCTCCGAGGTGCCAGCGAGCAGGGAGCCCATCATCACAGCGCTGGCGCCCAGTGCCAATGCCTTGATAATGTGTCCAATCGATTGAATGCCTCCATCGGCAATGACCGGCACACCGAACTGCTTGGCAAAGTTGGACACCTGATAGACGGCCGTCGCCTGTGGACAGCCGCAGGCCATCACCTCCTGTGTGATGCAAATGGAGCCGGAGCCCATCCCCACGCGCAGACCATCCACGCCCGCTTCGATGAGATTCTTGGCCTGGGCGCGTGTCACAACTGCCACACGGGATCAAGGAGCAACGAGAGCAAGCAATGTGTGTGTATTGGTGTGTGTTGGTGTGTGTTAGTACAACTTGGGTATAAAAGCATGCTATGAATTCGATTAATAGTTCTAAATCAAGAAAATATATATCTCTTGAGTGCCACAGCAGAATCAAAATCGAATTCCAAATTCCAAATTCCAATTTTAATTTCTCATTTTAAGCCCAGAAAATTATTCAATTATTTTGATCTAAATTAAAGGGAAAATCAAATTGTTATCTTAATAAAATGATTTTGAATTTGTGGCACTCGATTATAAATAAATTGTAAAATTTACAACTGAGATATATATATATATATATTTATATACTTAAGGATTGAGAACTATTATTTAGATATGTAGAGTTTTGGGGTTAGTTACCATTGCCGCCAATGACCTGCAGATCGGGGTACTTCTCTTTGATGAACTTGATCATCTTGATCTGATAAATGGAATTGCCCTGCGATGAGTCCAAAATGATGACGTCGACACCGGTCGCGACGAGCAGTTGGAGGCGTGCCTTGTCCTCGCTGCGAGTACCGATTGCGGCGCCGACAAGCAGCTGCTTATTGGAATCCTTTGATGCATTTGGATAGGAGCGCGCCTTCTTCAGATCTGTGCGCGCAATCATCGCGACCAGCTCGCCATCCTTGTTGACAATCGGCAGCTTGCCCTTCTTGCTCGTCTCAAGGATGGCGTTCGCCATGGGCAGCGTGATGTCATTGGGCGCGGTTATCAGATGAGTCGTCATAATGTCAGCGAGCAGAATTTCCGGATTGTTTTCCCGGAAATCGATATCACGCGACGTGACCATGCCGAGCAGCTTGCCGCCGAGCTTGCCATTCTCGGTAACCGGGTAACCGGTGAAGCCGTTCTTGCGCCGTGCCTCGAGCACATCGCCAACGGTATTCGACGGCGACATCACCGACGGATCACGCATAAAGCCATGTTTGTATTTCTTAACCTTGTGCACCTCCAACGCTTGATACTCCGGCGTGCAGTTGTGATGGATGATCCCAATGCCACCACACAGCTGCGCGTGGATCCCAACGTTTTTTTTTTTAAATCGTAGTCGTCCGGTAATCGTCCGGCGGCGGCGTGCGAGGGGAAATAATTATAGCGATTATAGAGGCGCATAAGAGTGTCCAATTACAACCACAACTGGAGCAAACAAACTCAATATCAACATCAATCAATATATTTATCATATATCATATATATATATATATATATATATAGTAGAGCACCAAGGCTGGCGATGTGCATCGGACGGCAATTTGCTGTTAATCATTATCGTTATCATAATCTTAATCGTTTATCGGTTCTCCTTTCTGGCTTTTCGACACTTCAACGCTATTTCGACAGTTCTTGGCAATGTTAATGCGACATTTACAGCATGAAAACCATGGACATATTATATGATATATATATATATATATATATATATATATATATATATAGACAAGCAGACGAAGGAAGTGAGTCGATTTTTAATCTGAATCTATTTACGCCTAGCATATCAAGTATTTCAAATCTAATCTAAATAGTCCTATGAATTAATGATGATGATTTTATGTATATATATAAATAGTATGTATGTACTATATATATACATATATATATATGTGGTATTTCGATCGCAAGAATAATATTAAAATGAAAACTAGGATAACTTGTTAAGCAAAAAGGTTTTTCTTACAGGAATTCATATTTAGACTGATTGTACCTATTGCAGCTATATAGGATATAGTGATCCGATTTGGCCGTCCCCGACTTACTGCCGGAGAACAATAAATAAGTCGGATATATGCAAAACGGAGCGACAATTTTTCATAGAAATCTTGCTATATGTATAATTTATATGGGATCTGAGATATTTACTTGAAAACATTCAAAATTAAATACTAAAACTCGACAAGGGTATTTTAAAAATATTACACCTTATCTCAGATTATTATTATTGAGAGAATTCTATTTTTAACATTCGAATTGTTAGGTTGGCACAAATAATAAAAAAAATGTCTTAAAACAAAACAATTAATAAATGCTCATTGCAATAATTCTCTAAAGATTGCGCCGATTGCTTTAAATTCTTTGAAAAGGTTTCCGATTACGGTTGAAAAAACCGCAAAAATATCAAAATGAAAAAACGAATTTAAATTTTCAACTATTTTGATGATGATGATGTTGATGATGATGATTTTGGCTGGTTGTTTTTGTTTGGATTGGTTTGGTTTTTTGTTAGATTGATTTAGTTTTATGATACTTACCGCCATGGCTATGGCCATCTCGGATTCGGTTACAGTATCCATGGGCGAACTGACGAGCGGAGCACGCAACGAAATACGTTTGGTTAGCGGCGAGCTGAGATCGACCTGCTCCGCGGCAAAGTCGATGTAGCCGGGTAATATGAGGAAATCGCTAATGTGGCAAGAGCGGAGCGTGTTGGTAACATGAGAACAACAATGTGTGGCATATGTTAAAAAGGGTCAGCGAGGGGGGTAAATATTCAGAGAGTGAGGTGAATTCAATAATGAGTAAATTAGGTCGTGAACTGATTGAGTTGAAATTACAAAACATGAATTATATAATCCATTTAAACATATGACAAACCTGCCAGGCTCAAAATCATAATCATAATATTAAAAAAATATTGAATGGCAAACATAGATTTCAAATGAGCTATAAAAATGCAATTGCCTTGCATATGAAAATATTGTGTAAATAATTCAATTGCAAGTGGAAATTAAGATTACAAAATGAAGAATATAAATTTGGGGAAAAAAGTCAAAATTGCATTTTAAGCTCAATTTGCTTGGTTTTAATTAAGAATTGAAGTCAGTTTAAGGCCAAAATGAACTTAAAGTGATGCTTGGCAAGGTACTGGACTTACTTGTAGGTTAGGCCATCGCCATTCTTGAACAGCTCGTTGCAGCTGACGCCATCCTGGAGGAGCAGGTCCGTCTCCGAATTAAGTGTCTCGGCACCGTTGGCCATTAACCCGTTGACTTCTCGCCTCCGGTTCTTGCCGGCGGCGGCGGCTGCTCTGCTGTTTGACATGCGAGCGAGCGAAGAGCGTTGACCGTACGAGCAATCGATGACCAACGTCAGCAACAACAACAACAACAACAACTACAACGATAAGAACAACAGTGAATGTGGACACAGTAAACAAAGTAAACACACACAAATAACCCACTCTGCTTTGCCTTGTTCTTGTTCTTGTTGTTGTTTTTGCTGCTCTTGTTATTATTTTTTTTTTTGTCTTCTTCTTTCTTTCTCTTTGACGTATGCCGTTGATTTGTTCAATTAAAACCCGTTAAATTGCAATTGCCAATTACGTGTCTAGAATCAAAAAAAAAAACAAAGTAAAACCAAAAATTAAAACAATAAATAAACAAATAAATTAAATGATTAAGAACTAGTTGCATCCAGGAATTAAATTTTAATTTGAAGCAATCGTTTTATATTGTTAATCCAAATAAAGATATTCTATAAATCTAAATATTGCAAATAGTTGGAAAATACTTTCTAAAACTGTTTCTACTTCTAAAAGACAATTTCAACAAGAGCGAAAATTGCATTCCGACTTTGAAATACTTTTATACAATTGGAAATATCAGCTGATAACTGCTAGTGAAGATCAGAGTAGGTAAACCCAGATGTATATCCATATTTGAAGGAGATTTTTAGATATCCTTAAGATTGCAATAGAAGCAAGAGTTTTCTGCCAAACTTCCTTCCAAGTTTCGGTAAGTTTAATTTATTACGGAAGATTTTTGGAAATATTGGGGGTTGGTGTGAGAACATCGCCAATAATCACTTTTAAACCATTTGTTAATAACGCATAACAAATGTTTATTTTTTCTTTTATTTTTTTTTACAGAAGTTTTGCGCATTAAATTTTGCAATTTGCAAGCGAACATTTTACAATGAGTAAATAATTTTGAATTGATGTTTGTTGACAAAGAGATGCAACAAATTAAATTATTAAATTGACTTAGCAAACAGTGGGAAATATGCCAACATATATATATAAATATATTTATACACAAAAAATACAATACACACTTTTTGTGTTCAAGTGCCGCCGAACGGTCAAAAACATGGTAACACAACGACAACAACAAAATTCGCATATTTTCGAAACATATTTTTGACGAGCATATGGATAAACCCTTTGATAAATTGCTATTATAAAGGGAGACAAGCGGGCAGACAGTTTGATGGCGAAACAACTTAATCGGGTTGACAAATTGTGTAGAAGGCGCTTAATAATTAGTTTTCTGGTTGGTCACAGGAAAAGGTCAAGACACGTGGTTTCTATATTTACCCATCCAGCCGCTTACCAACCGAGAGCGTCGAAAGATTGCCAGAAACTGTTCAACATTGAGATGTCAAAAGCAACGTGTCCGCGATATATCGATTAACCGTGCGCTGCTAGGCTTATCGATGTTTTACAATTGCGTCGTAAGAACCATAGCTACCATCGGCCATTTATTGCCTCCATATTATTATTAGTTATATTATTAATATAATTTAATTTATATATAAAAATTAATTAAATAATAAAATAGATAGATATTTCAACATCGATACTTATGCCAAAGGTATTTAATGTAAAAGGTGACCATATTTCTGACTTTGGACCACACTCTTGTAACTGATATTATAATATTTATCCGAATTGTGCACACACTGAAAGCTTAGCCTCGACACAAACCGCATTTGAAAATATTCCAAAGCTTATCGAAAGTGCTCAGTGAAATGTTGTTGAGATGTGGTTGCCTAATCTGCTCCTTTCTGAGTTAACAGTTTGTAAACGTACGTTTCTCGCAGAGCGCTTTCTAGTTTTTTTTTGGTTGCATATTATTATGAAATTTGAATTAAAATTATCATTGTGATTGTATATATTTTCTAGAATTGTAAAATTTACGAATATTAATTGTATGCATTATGAAATTTTAGCTTAACAGTAACATTTTGAGTATATTATAAGCCAACAATACAATCAGACCGTGAAATCCTCGCTCAGTTATGTTAGATTGAGCACATGTAATCGTTAACAGAGCGATGTAACAGCCATGCTGGAAATCAGTTTTATGTAGCATGCTTTTAAGCGCGCCATGCTCACTTCGGACCGGAGACGAACAACCGAACCCAATGCTAGATGGAAACGAAGCGCTTGAAACGAAACAAGAAAACACAAAAAATTTCTCTCTCATTCTTAAAATTTCACTCGCCGCGAGCTGTTGTCGTTCGCGCCCGGATAAACGATATTTTCAAAAGTTGGTTGATGTGGTTTTTTTGTTGTATTTTTTTTGTCGTATATTTTAACTGCAAAAAGATGCATCAAATAAAAAGTGTACAGAATGCAATTGCATGTGTCTATATATATAAATGTGTGTGTGTGAATGTTTGAGGGTGTGTGTGCGTGTGTGAATGTGTGTGTTTTGCCTTTGGCTGAAGTAATTGACAAGTGGCCAAAATAGGCGCCAAGACGCCCCACAAAGGACGCGCTGCCGGCATCGACTTCGCCTAAGCGGGATTTGTTTTTGTTGCACTGCATGCACTGCTCTCTGCCCTGCTCTAATCAAACAACTGCATATCCCTCCTTCCCCCCTCACCAACCTTTAGATAAAGAGTGATTGAGAGAGAGAGCAGCGGCAACGGTAACAACAAATTGAACGAATTTTTTTGTTATTGTGTATATTTCCAGATATTTTTGTGCAGTTTTGTTGCCTGCCAAACGTGACGTGAGATATTTGAAAATGTGACAAACGAGAAGTGAGAAGCGAGAAGCAAACACCAACCGTTCAAGATATGTTCTCAGCTGAGAGCAAGAGCGAAAGCGCCTTAATTTAAGCCTAGGATATAAAGCTGAGGCATGAATTGTATGTAAAAAAAAAAAAAACGGATTCAGCGAGATACCCCGCAATGTGTTCAACATAAGTGCAACAACAGCAAAAATAAATATAAATAAATAATAATAAATTAAATTAATAAAATTTAAGGAAATTCTCCTCAAAATTTTATGTCTTATGCAAATGTATATATATATTTATATATTGTGCAAGTATCTATCTAATAAGTATATGTCGTAAATACACACACATATATTGTACAACCATGTGTAAATAAAAAAACAGTCACAACGGATCAAAACAAAACAACAAAAAAACAAATCATAACAAAACATCGCTGCTGCTGGATCGTGAATCTAAGAAGAAGAGAGCAAAACGCAAAGCTTAAGAGCAAAACTCGACCATACGAACAACAGCAACAACTACAATAACAACAGCAGCTGCAATATTTTAAACGCAAGGCTCAATTGTTAAAGTTCAACTTACAGTCGCTCGCTGGCAGAGCCACAGAGCATGGATTACACCTTTAACATAGCAGCCACAGCAGCAGCATTACTATCAGCATCAGCAAAAGCAGAGCAAAGAAAAGGCACACATTAAATGAGCGCCAGCCGGCCACAAAAATGCCGCCGCTGCAAGGACGTCAACAGTTAATGTAAGTAGCCGAATTAAATTTAACGTAACATACTAACGTAACAGTTTAAGCTAAATGTTAGTGTGTGTTTGTGTGTATGTGTGGGGTCAAAACACATGTGAAACGCGTACAGACGTTCGTTGGTTCGTTGGACTGGCCGATATCTCGCGCTCTCTGTTTATGAATGAAACACAACGAGGAAGCAGCGCACAAAACCAAAGAGAGTCAAAAAAATACCAAGAGAGCACTAAAAGAGAGCGCGCAATGCGGAACGCCAATCTCCCTCGTAAACAACACACACACACACGCAAACGGTTGGCTACGCTTCGCGCTTGTTTGTATGCGTGTGTGTGAGAGAGAGAGCAAACACAATACCAGGCATTGGCACGGCGCGAGTTCATCGACCTTTGCTATTGAAATTTTTTGGGCAACAATACAAACACACGCACATATATATAGCGAGCACGCATACAAATACTAACGCGATTTTATTTACACATTGATAAACTATGGTGTGTTGACTTGCGAGCTGTTGTTCAGTTTAGCTGTCTTTTGTATGCTCTTGTGCTTTGCTTGTGTGAGTGTGTGTGCTTGCGTTGTAATGTGATGCAATTTGACACAGATTGAGATAATGATCTAACCCTTTGCTGATATTCAGCATTTCTACCTGTCACTCAGTGACAGGCAAAGACAGCGAAAAGGCGAGATAGAGAGAAGGACGTGTAGATCCAATAATGAAAGAGCATGCCGATTTCGTTCAGTTCGATTCTTCTTCCTGATTATTTTTCGTACGTGTTGTGTGTATGTGTGTGTGTGTGTGTGTGTGTGTATGCGTGTGTATAGCGGGTGGGTTGGCGAACGCACGATAACGCAATTTTCGAAAACGTTTTGCGAAGTGAGAGAGAGAGACAGAAGAAAGTTGAACTGAGAATTATGCTTTGGTTTGCTTAAGCTTTGGCTCTGCTTTTGTTTCGGTTTTGATAATTTAATGCTTTATATAAATGTATTTAGTTAAGTTCAATATAATTGTGTTTGACTTGGTAACAGTTGGCAGCAATTTCTGAATGTAGTGACAAGGGCACACACATGCATACACATACACACTTACTCACACACATACATATTCACACACATTTTGCTCATATTTTGAAATTCCGATTGATTAACACACATTTTGGATGCTGCTTACTTTTTCAAAATAAGTTTAATAATCATGCATTTTATAATAATGTTATATACATTTTATTCACCTACTTTAAAGTGGCAAGCATTGAAATTAAGGTGAATTTTCTAAGGAATTTGTCAGTGTTTTAACTTTTGGTATATGTCTTACATCGTTTTATAAGACCAAAATTGTTTTCATGAAATCAATTGGTTATATTTGTATGGACTTTGGCTGTAATCATTTAATTTCAGCTAATCAAAATTAAAATGATTTGAATAGCTCTACACTAATTTTATTTTGCTGTAGATAGTCGACGACGTATACGCAATTTTCTAAATGTTTGAGGGATGGTTGTTGTTGGTTGTGGCTTGTCCTGGGTTGGGTCGGGTTGGGTTGGGCAAAGGGAAACACAGCAGCTTACAGCTTACAGCCGCCCTTGCCCTTGCCCTTGTCCTTGTTGCACTTCTCCTGCCCATGCTCCTGTATTAATTTCATAGCCTCATCCCCCGGTGGTATTTGCCGAGTTTTGGAACTAACAACTGGAATTTGTGAATTTTCTTCTTTTTTTTTTAATTATTTCTTACCACAATCCGAATATCGAACGTTGCTGATGTGTGCATATGTGTGTGTGTGTGTGTGTGTGTGTATGGGCATTTGGTACCTCATACATAATTGGGTGCTCTGACTGCCCCTTTGCGTTTGTACTCTTTTCCTCCCTCGTTTGCTTTCTCGCACACACAAAAACACATACACGCAGAGACGCATGTATGAATTTCTGTACGTGAACACTTATGTAAAATCTTACATACATACACGCATACATATACATGTATATACGTGTAAAATGGGGGTTACATGACATTGAAACCAATTTTGAAGGTTCAAAGTTGTCTGCTTCATTTTTTTTTTTCCTTTTGTTCTTGTGATTGCACAGATACATTCATACAAATATATATGCATACATATATATATATATATATATGTATATTAAAATATAAGTAAATGTTTATTTTGCGAGGGAAGAAGAAGTTGCCACGCGAAAGCTTTTGATAATTGATAAGAAAGTAGATTTACTTTGAAGTTAGAGTCCACTTACTTACCCGTTGTAGCCATATCATCTGAAATGTTGAGAAACCCGAGTAGATCTAGCTTTTTAGAAGTTAACTTTACCAGCTCAGCTGTGCCCAGTCGTATCGATGACTCGACCAGTTTCACATAAGTCGATACAAATCGATTAAATTTATGAAATATCAAATTAAATACGCATGATCAATAAGATTTTTCTTTATAAATATTATTATATTTTTAACATGCCATTTTGCATTACAGTTATTAATGAATCTATATTATGCAGGGTATCTTCCCTAGCTGGGCATCATTTGACTCTCGACAAGTGCACTCTTTATTTGTTTTGTTCTTATTCATTTCTTTTTTTTTTTCGCTTTCCATTTTTATCGATGCCAATGAACTTGAGCTTTATTTAATACATGTCCACATGTCTCCTGCCGATTGCCCACTCGCTGCTTCTGATCGTTGCTTTCGGTCGCCGTTTTCGATCGCTCCTTTTGATCGCTGTTCGCTGTTATTACTCGCCACAAGTCAATAATATGGACAGAGTAGCACCTGCACACAGTAGCTTATCTTGGTCTTGAATAGGAGTTGCCATTACACAATATATACGTATGTAAATATACACAATGTATATATAAATACAAACATATATTTATGTATATATATAGTTGCTTGATCCCAATCGCCACAGGTCCCAGCAGACTCTGTTGGCGTTATCTCGATTTTTGTTGTTGTTGTTGCTATTTGATAGCGACAATAATTTCGAGTGTTGCCAGTCGGCGGGAGTATGTGTTGAGTACACACACACACACATACACACACAGACACGCACATCAATCGTGTGGTCAGCGCCTCAATGCAGAAGGGAGCATTGTTGACCAACCCCATGTCCCTCTACGACCCACTCTGTGCTGCTAGGGACAGGAACACACACACACACTCACGCACACACACATACCTCAATTGCCACTGCGTCTATTCAAGTCTAGCCTCAGAGTACGTACACTGGAAGAAAAAGACCTTAATTCAAGTACAAAATGCGTTTTGTTTCCAAAAACGTTCTTGATATTTCCGATGCTCGAGAAATATGCATATTTTTCACTAAGTATTTCAAAAATCCTCCCCATCCACTCTAGTACATCTCTAATTGCAATAAAATCTTTTTTCGTTTCGCGATTATCGATTTAAATATATATTTTAGTTAGCAGTTGAAACATCAATTTTAATTTCATATATAGTCGATCTAAAATTTATTTTCACATATTTTAGAGGAACTGCAAAAGTTGTTATCAAGATCGGATAAGAAAACCTTTTGGCAAAACGGAACATTTTTTGAGCTTAATATTCATTTGTAATCGACCTATTTTGATTTTTAAATGTCTTTACTAAGTGGTCGCAAAATTCTGAAAATTCTTGAAAATGTTTCTCAGTATGTTCGTATATAAATAAATTGTATATAAATTTCTTGATGCACATATATCAAAATGTTTTTAAAATCATCGTTAACGAACAAAATTTTCATTATTCATTCAACGGTATCAAAGCCTGGCCTCCCCTCTCCCATTCGGACAGCGTCCTATTCGAAGTGTTTGACTTAGTCTGAGTCACTGAGAGAAAATTGGACACGTTTTGTATCATGTTCGGATACTTTACCTTAGCCCGAATATTTGCCGAGTTGGCCGCTTTGTAATAATGTCTACAGCAATTTTCGCTGCTTTCTTCGAAGCGAAAGAAGTGGGTAAAATAATGTGCAAAAGACAAGAGGAATGCCGGCTTAGCTTGCCGACTATTAAATACACTGGCTGAAATTTGGCAAATGTGTTCGTAAAAGTTGTGCTCGCAATTATAAGTACAGTCGTGATTTGAAAATAGTTTAATTTGCATTATTAAATCGCAGTTTTAGAGCTTTGATACTTTTCAGACTTTACAAGATATGTTTATCAATCCAAAACTGGCTTTCAATTATGTAAAAAATATATATATATTAATATATATATATATATATTAATGCATTTTTGTTTTAAAATTGCATTTTTAAAAAAGTAAGTATGATTCTGATGGCACAGTATTATGCTGTGTGAATGCGGATTGTGGATTGTAGAGTGTGGAATGTGGAATGTGACGCTTGCTTACAATTCGGTTAAAATCCATTAGAAATTTACAATTGCATTTGTCATGGGCTGGGATCTCTGCTGCTGCTGCTGCTGCTGCCGCTGCTGCTGCTATTGATCCTCCTCGTCTTTTATTATGTTTCTCTTTCTCTCTCTATTCCTCGATCTCTCACTGTCTGTCTGTCTGTCGCGCGCATTTGTCTATTATCATTTGTTTGCGCTTATTTCTTTCCAACTATTTTTATTTTTGCCCTTGCCCATTGTTTCATTATAGCTTAAGCTTTTCACCAGTGCCGTTTCCATTTCTCCAATTTCTCCATTTTCGCTGAGTATTGCAAAAAGGCGAAAGAAAGAAGTACTTGGCTTCGCTTTGTTGTTTTAGTTTGTTTTTTATTTTTTTTTTGCAAATACATGTGTATGTAGTAATAAATATATGTGAGTAAATAGTAGAAATAGGTACAATGTTCGTTCAATGACCTTTTACTTTTACACTATTCCTCGCTGCCCATGTTTTTGTCTTCTTACTCTGTGTGTGTGTTTGTTTGTGTGCGTTAAAGATATGGTTAAATTAGTCACTCGTCGCCAGGGCGCACAAATTGCGTAATTTTTCACAGTGTGACGTCAATCAGAAGCGGAAGGCGAATTTCACTTAAAATGTACACAGGCACCTGCTATAATTATTAATTATTGTATATCTTATTTATATATCTTTAAATTTAAATATATATATTTATACAAATTAACAAATGTTTAATAATTGCATCTTAATAATTGTAAATATACGAAAGTTCTTCGGCAAGTTTAAGTTGACGTTTTGCGGTTGTTGCCATTGCACTACTACAAACGTACACATATACACATACGCATACACAAACACACAGACGCCATAAGCACACGCACGCAGCACACAACTCACACGCATTCACGCAATGGTTCTCTTACGAGCGAAGAGCAGCAGAGAGAGGGAGAGCACGCGCTTGGCGCACACTACTCTTGAAAGGGCACGTTCGGTGTGAATGACCGCCGCTAACACACATTTGTGTGAGCGCTAAAACAAAAGCAAAAAACAAAAAAAAACAGAAGAAACTTAAAGCAGCGTCGTCGCGACTTCGGCAGCAACGAATACGAGGAAGCCAGGCGACCAAGCGGCCGACAACAACAACAAATACAACAACAACTGAAAAGTAAAACAAGTAAAGACTTAACAGCTGTTGCTGCCGCAAATCGACTATGAAATTCCCTGTACAAAATTGCAATATGTGCAAATATTGGCATGTGAATAAACTTAATTCCTATTTAATTAAATCAAATGAAAATTAAATGCTATCAAATTAATCACATATATGTGCGATGTGTGCAATTCACGTTAGATTATCTTATCCTTATGTGATAAGACACCTTTTAGCTGCGTGTACAGGTAATAAAATATTAAAAATACAGCATTGCATAAAAAGTTGCAGCGTTGTAAGTTGGCGTCGTCATCAATGTTGCTGCGGCTGTTACACTGTACACCCAACAAATCTGTCACATGCGTTTTTGCGAGGTACATGCTTCTACTCAAACGGCAACCTCTCATTATTTTCTAAAATTCAAATTTATATATTCAAATCTAATGTTTTGTCATTCCCCTTCACATTTCTACCAAATTTTATTATATTTTTAAAAGTATCTTCTGACAATTTAAATCGGCAAATTTGCCCTTTTAAAATTTTTGATTGTGGGATATTTTGAAGCAAACAATAGGAGTGATAACTGAAAAAAAAATCTAAGAAATAGAGCTTTTATAGTTAAATTGTAAGGGGATAGCTGTCCTCCGCCGTTCATTACCTCCTCTGTATATCTTACTATTATTATTATAAATATTTTGTCTTTATAATTGTCGCTTAGGTAGATTTTTCTTAAGCTTTTTTGTTGAGGTTTGGCAGTGATTTTCCATTTGGAAAAAAATTACTTAGGATATGGGCACGCTTGGCCGAGCTTTAACTCAACACAAATCCGAACCGGCCACAGTTGCCAGTTGCTCCAATAGCAACAAACTACATACTTGAACATGTACATGTATGAAAGTGTGTACAAGCGTAGCTATTAATGTATTTTTGTATAAGACAGTGTGTGGACATACATATGTGGGTAATCTGCTGTTGCCTCCTCTGCCGCCTGTACGACGACGTCGCTGCTGCTGCTGCTATTTGCCTTGCAAGAATAAATAAACAAGCAGGCAAACGAACGGGCGAAAAAAAAGGAAAGAAAACCGGCAATGTCATTAAACCCTAAACAAGAGCGAAAGCAACAACACAAAACGCAATAGAACATTGACACGAATACAACAACAAGAAAAACCAGAAGCGTTATGAAATACTCAACTTTTGAGAGAGTGAGAGAGAGGCAAATATTCGAGAGCAATGAACGGCCGGCCGGCCAGTACACACACACATACGTACACTTAGCTGCTCTCATTGGGGGCGCGCACACGATTTGTGTATATACATTTGGCTCTCTTAAGTAAAATGTACGCCGCTCTCTTAGGCTCCAAAGCCAAAGCGAACGCAGGTGAACGACCGACCTAGCCATTTGTTTTCCTTTTGTGCGACTTGCATGTCGTGTGTTTCTGTGTGTGTGTTTGTATGAGAGAGCATCTGCACTTGCGTGTGTGTGTGAGTGTTTGTGTATGTGTTTTGCTGCTGCTGAGAAGCAAGTGAGTCATTTTTCACGGCTGCGACAGGGGCAAACGAAATTACTTTGATTTTATTTAATGCTGACTGTTTTGTGTGCTGTCTTGTCTTCATCATGCTGTGCTCTCTGCGCTCTGCTATCTCTTATTGTTTTATTTTATTGCCCGATGACGGCAACGACAAACGTCGATGCCAAAATGCCGCAATGCACTTCCTTGTCGCATTTTTTTCCGCACACAACCGATCGCCGCACCCACACTCAAGCGCTCTCCCACTCTCTCTCTCTCTCTCTCTGTCTCTCTCTCGATATTGCTCTATCTTGCGGAAATTCTTTGGAGCTTTATCCATAGAGCAGCTAGTGCGTGAAAGTAAGCGTGACAAAGAATATTTATTGATCGTACTATCGCACTCGCACCCACTCATTTACACACACATGCATACGCATATACATATTCATATACATAAGTATGTATTTATGAATATGTATGCATTAGCTCTGTCTTTGTTCCGCAAGCACAGTGCGCTGTGTGTGTGTGTGTGTGTCTTTGCACGCATGTTGACCTTGACTGTGACTTTCATAAAATTGGTTGTTCTTGCTGCTGCTGCTGTTGTTGTTGCCGTTTCTGCTGTTGCTGGTGTCGCTGTCTTACTTTTGTTGCTGTTATTGTTAGTGTAGTCTTTGTGTCGTCATTTATGAATTTGATTGCATCTTGCACCATCCAAATACAGACATACATAAATATACACATATATAAATACATACATATTTTCATATGCATACAAATTGTAACAAAGTCAGTTTTGGAATTATGTTGGAAACGTAATAGATATTAATGATGATTTTTGGGTGCCATCGTTCAAATTCTACACAAAAAGATATAGTTTATATAAACACATTTGAATACACATTTTATTATGTATTTTTAAACGTTGTTTAACTTATTTGTACCTTTGCATATTTTTGGCTGAAATACCTTGTGACTAATTTATGTTATTGTGTAATTGCTGATTCCAATTGGATATCGAATTGTGGCTTCAATTGTTATCGTGAATCGATTTCTATTGGAAGTAGTTATAGTTGGAAATGGCATAAGTTTGCGCATATTCCACTTAATACTTCTATCCGCTATTATTTAAATTGATTAGTATCACACATTCGATTATATTATTTTGAATATTGGAATCACCTTTGAGTAATGCATTTTATAAGGAGTGGACATTTCGATGTAATTTATTTATTTTTTTTTTACACGAATTTGATTTGAATTCCAAATCCGGTTCGCATTCCTATTTGTTTGCCAGCTTATCCACCGATTGAAGCAATTCTTCTTGTTGTAGTTGTCTTCTTACACATTGAACTTGTGTGGATAGAAAGTCTTATAAACTGATCATTGTATGTAAATAGTATGTAGTATAAATAGTATAATAGAATGTAAATAGAAAAAATATACAACGATTCCAAAAGAATCAATTGTAAGATTGGTCTTAATCAAATCTGTTAATATTACCTTAATTAATAAAACGTTCATGAATAAAAGAGCTTCTCAAATTGGTAGATTTGTGCTTCTATACAGGACTTTGGCAATTTCAATAATGCCAAGGAAAGGGAACTGGTTGGGGTCAGAAGACACGTAAAGCGTAACCTAAACTTTAAGGAAAACAACGCAATGAAAATCAAGCTATGCGTGACGCGAGAGTTTGCCTCGTTTGGGGTCACACAGTTCGTTGCCGGCTATAAAACAAAGTAAATCCGTTAGGCAAACATAAACTATAAAATCTGCGAGAGACAGAGAGTGAGTAACGGAGAGAGAAGGGGAGTTTAGTGATAGTGGAATTATCACAATCATTATCAATGTGAAGTTTAGCGTTACTTTCCGAATTATCACGTACTCGTCACACGCACACAAAGACACACACACGCAGACGCACAGACATACACTCACACGCACATACTTACACACACGCACCCATAGAAAACACGGCACATAAAGCCAAAAAAAACAAATCAAAAAAAAATAAAGAGACCCAAAAATTAAGGTTTTTAGCGCGTTCTATCCAAAAGTTCAGTGAACTTGCAGCGTCCACAGCTGCTGAGGAAGCAAAATAGCAACAACAACAACAACAACTACAGCAACAAAGAAAAGAAGAAGCAGCAGCTCAAAAACAATCACAACAACAACAAAGTTGGTCGCATAGTCAAAACGAAATTGCTAATAAGCGTTCAGAGTAAGCGAGAGAGTGGAAGAGAATGGGGGGGTGAGACAGATAGAGAGACAGAGAGTGCAAGCGAGAGAGCCCGTATGCCTGTATTGTGTGTGCGTGTGTGAAAACAGGAGCGTGAGCCAGCGAAATACGCAAGAAAAAGCAAGAGAGAGAGAAAGAGAGCGAGCGATTGAGTGAGTGAAAGAGGGTGAGCAAGAGGAAGAGTGAGCGGCGAGAGTGAGATGGATGGAGAATGGGCAGCAGAGTTTTTGCCCAGCGGCTCGCGTCAATTTCGAGTTCAATGTCAAACCACAAAAACAACAAAGCCGCAGCCAGCGCAGCCAGAAGACGAAGAGGAAGAGGAAGCAGCAGCAGCAGCAGCAGCAAAAGAACTTGATGACAACACGCTAGCCGCGAGTCAGCTGCTAAGCGAGCCCAGGCATGTAGATGATGCACAAAGCACAGAGAGAGACATACACTGAGGGGGTGGGCGGGGGAGAGTGAGAGAAAAAGAGAGGGTGGGCACCACGTATAAAGCGGGTGGGTACCGCAACAACAACAACAGCAACAAATAAGAGCAGCAGCGACATTTTTATTAAGTAGCAATTGTGCGAGTTGACTCTGCACTAAAACACAAATGTTTTGGGAAAATGTAAAAAATAATACTTCAAAAATAGCGCAAATTTGATAAGTATTGTATTTAAACACAAGCAAAAATAATTGTCGCTTAAGATACAAAAATTTAAGTGCCTAAATTTAACATTAATTTGGTATTTTATATTTATTAATACATTATTTTCTCAGCTTTCTCTGCGGCTAAATAATACTTTGAAAACAAGATATGACCAATTAATTATTTTGTATTTATATTTATTACACTTTTATTGACATTTATCATTTTAAAAGTAGTGGACAATTTTTCTCAGCTTTCCTTGCTCTTAAATACTAGTTCTAAACACAAGAAATGAAAAACAAGAAAAATGCTTTTATTTTTATAAGTCTGGAATTATTTGGAATTAATGGTATTTGCCAGTCGGGAAACGAATAATTTTTTTAAGTTCCGATTTAAGCAACAGAAAATGAGTAATATTTTGAGAAGCAGCAAGTTTTTTATATTTTACACAAAAATATGTCCATAACTTTGACTAACATTATTTCATATTTACTCATACATACATAAAAACCCATACAAATGACCCACCCAGATACTGGGATTTGTAATATCGAATATACTATAATTAACTATTATTTGACTTATGTTTACGATTGTAGAACCCATTTTAATTCTCCATTAACGATCGCTTAAAGTATATATATATATATATATATATATTTATTTTTTTTTTTATTTTTTTTTTGAATCAGTTGAGTCTATATAAGAAATGTATATCGTAGGTGATCAGTTTGGACAACTATATCTTATAGCTGGCAAACGAACAATAGAAAGATGTGTTTTAAGCTCTAGCATCGAAATATCAATGTTATTAAGGATGCAACTTATACAAACATTATAATATTAATCACTACGAACTCTAATTTAAATGTTTGCAGATCTCTACTTCGCTCGACAAGCGTATAAAATATTACAATATATATATATTACATATAGAATTAGGTTTTAATGATATTTTGTTGTTGTTGTTGGGGAAATAATATGTTTATAAATATGTCCAGATATGCAGATCTCTGTTGAGATACACAAGTATACTATAGGTACAGGGAAGAATAACAACAACAACAACAACAACAACAACAACAAGAACTGCGATAGCCAAGGTTTGAAGTGGGAACTGGGAACCGGGAACAGGCAGCTAGGAGCTATGGCATCGCCCCCAGAGGGCGTTAAACTTCACGGTCATGGCTTTTTTCTTGTTCTTCTTTTTTTTGTTTTTGTTTTCTGTTTCTGTTGTTTGTTGTTGTTGTTGTTGTTGTTGTTACTCTGCTTTTGTAGGCGTCGCGTCGTGTGTGATTGATAGCAACCACGGACAAATGTGACGCATTGATGATGATGGCCACTGGGCTCATAGACTCTCTCTCGCCCACTCCCTCAACGGCCCCTGGCCCTAGGGTGTTGTTTTTTCTCTTCTCTTCTCTTCTCTTCTCTTCTCCTCTACACTCTACGCTCTTCCCTTCTCGTCCCCTGCAGTTGCTGCTGCTGGGGCTAATGACCGATAAAAACAAGCACGCGCCGTCAACAACGATACTGTTGCGGTTGCTGATATGTCGCCAATCTAAGACATAGTTGCAGACAGAGGAAGAATGAGAGAGAGAGAGAGAGAGATAGAGGGAATGTGGAAGAGAGAAAGGGAGAGTATGTCCCACGCTGTGGCTAAGCGTTTTTAAAGCTGATTAAGCAAAGCACCAACAGCAGCAACAGCAACTGATCCTGAGAACGAGAGAGAGAGAGAGAAAGAGAGCAAGAGAGAAAGGGCAGAGAACGACTCAGATAGACTGGCTGGCAGCAACAACAACAGTTAAGGATGAATAATACAAAAATAAACAAGATTCGAAAAGCGTACGTGAAAGTCAGAGGAAAAATCACAGAAAAAAGATAAAGCAAAAAATAGAAAGAGAAAGGGAAAATATCAGTAAAAGAGAACATGAAAATGGCTAAGAAGCAAAATGAATAGTTAAACGAAAAATTACCAAGCGAAGGGAATATAAATAAAAACTTGGATATTGATCTAGAAATGCAAATGAGCTGGCAAATAAGAACAAGAATAGGCTAAGAGAACGAATAACAACTAAAAACACAAGCAATAAAAATTGTATACCTGAAAAAAGGGGAAAAAACTAAAAAAAAAATATAGTAAGCAGAAACAGGAACCGAGATCAAGCAAAGGACATGCGAAGGCTGGCAACGCATCGCGCATTCAACCCTAACCTCAGACAATATGCATATGGCTGTGTGTGTGCGCGTGTGTGTGTATATAGAACTGTGCACTGTGCAGCAGCCCTGAATGCACCTACCCCCAACTCCAACTTGGGATAAAAAACGCGCGCGCAAAAACCAACTAACAATGTATAAAAAAAAAACGACAACAACAAACGAGCCAAATGCCGGCAAGCGAAGCTCACAGAGAGGGAGAGAGAGAGGGAGAGAGAGAGGGAGAGAGAGAGAGAGAGAGGAAGAAATGCGGGAAATGCCCTGTTGCGACATTACGTCACGAGCGAGAGAGAGGGGATGAGGGAAAGGAAAAGGGATGAGAGGAAGCGTTAGCAAAGCGAGGGCAACGACCAGCACACATTTGATGCCCAACAAAGTTGTGGGCCAACTTGGGCGAGACAGGCTCCCTAATGCAGTAAACACAGAGAAGGAGAGAGCGAGATAGAGAGAGAGAGAGAGAGAGAGAGAGAGAGAGAGAGAGAGAAGGAGGAGGGAGGGAGGTTGATAGAGGGGGCTTAGACGAGCGCAACCGTTCAGCAACGGCATACATTGAGCTCCTTTCTTGGGTTGAACAACCTTTGGCGACCCTGAGAAGAGGTCAGCAACCCCTACAAACAAACACAAAACGCAACAACAGCTCTCTCTCTCTCTCTCTCCCTCTGTCCTGTGTGTGTGTGTGGTGCGGTAGGACCTAAAGAGCACGTTGTGCCAGTGAAGTGTGTGTGGTACAAAAGTAAAAAAAAATAAATAAATAAATGGCACTTAGCAGTTTTTTCTTGAACACTTTTTAAAATAGGTTCTTCTACAAATTCGATAAAATTCTTGATTCTTTTCGGAAATTTGCTTAAGATGTTTTTTATTTACAAAAATATAGAAAAATGTGTTGAGTTGCGGAAATCGAAGTATGCATTTTTATTATTTTGGTAATACTAAAAAAATATTTCAAAATATGAGTTAGCTAAGCATTGGTTATATTTTTGATTAGTTTAAATATATAATAATAAATTATGCAAACATAATAGGAAATAAAATACATGTGTCACAGCAGCCCCTGCTGCCCGCCCTTAAGCCAGATTGTTTAGTTTATAGTTGCAATTTTGCTGTATTTAGTTTATTTATTTATTTATTTTTTTTTATTTTTTTTTTTTACATATTTTGGTAGATTTGAACTACTGTAACTGGTACAATTTGTGTTCGTACAATGACTGAATCGCAGCGTAGAGCAGGGCATAAGAGAGGAACAGCAGGCGCTCGCTCTCTTTGTCTTGCTCTTTGCGCTGTCAAAGAGAGCATGCGAAATAGTGGGAGATGTAGTGAGTTGGAGCACAAGAGAGTACAAGTTGTTGGATGTTTGGGGAAGGGGGTGGGGGACGCTTTTGCTTTTGCTTTTGCGTCGCTCGTTTTTGTTGTTGTTTTTTTTTTGCCGGTCGTTGCCCGTTTGGCTTGCTTTGGGGTCGTTCCTGGTCGTTATCCTATATACCGAGAAAATCTATTTTTATTTTGCATGCCTTTAGCTTGCCCGCCTGCCTTGTCTGCCTGAATGCATGCCTGGCACGCCTGGCCTGCCCTGCCCTGCCCTGCCTTGCCCTGCCCAGCCTGCCTGACTGTTTGGTGCCGTGTGGTCGACTCCTCCACCTTTTTGCCTTTTTCTCTGCTTCTGATTCAGCTTCAGCTTCAGCCTCTGCTTCTGCTTCTGCTGCTTGTCTCATTTCGTTTCGTTTCGTTTCGTCACAATGTTGTTGTTGGATCCATGCAGAGGGCGGTTGTAGGACTGCCGGAACACGGCGGATACTTATGTTTGTCTTGCGTTATGCACACACAATGGAAACTCATAACAACAACAACAACAACAGCCACAACAACAAGGCCAAATGTAAACGCGGCGCTGCCAACTGTTGACAAACAAATTGATGCCAAAAGCAGCAGCAGCAACTGAGAAAGATGATTATGTAAAAAAAATTACGCATATTTCACTGCAGCTTTAACATTTGCTTAATATTACCAATATTCAACGTGCGCTGGAATTTTAAATAAACTCTTCTATTTTTATTTTACCCCTAATTAATCTACAAGTCAAATCAGTAACAAAAAAAAAACAGTTAATCAAAATCTATTCAGGTTTCAGCCAAAACTATATTTCTATATATTTCTAGATCAGATCAGTTATGCCGTGACATACTTATGTAAGTTGGCAGTTACCTTTTTGGCAAGAAATTTCCTTTTAATCTATAGTACAAATGGCAGCTGTAAAGTTGATATAGTGATTCGATCCGATTATACCTCTGAAGTATCTGAAATTTGCCCCAAAATAAAAACCCCTTAAAATCGAAATTTCCTCAATTTTTTTCTGTTTTTTCCCGGTATCTATTTCACGATGGATATTTGAATGTTAGATTGCTGGTAACACCCTAAAAAAAACCAAAAATCTCTAAGTCCAATTTTACCCACAATTTTATAGCGAAAGTAAGCAAACGTGACTACAATTCCTAAGAAAATCGCTGTTTATCTGCTAAATTTTTAGACCCACTAATATCAGAAATAAAAAAATTAAAGATAAAAATGAAAGGTATTTATATATTTTTCATGTGGTATTAGTTAGCTGGTATCAGATCTATAACACTTCTAATATAATCGACGGTTAGTAATTAAAGTTAAGGTTTTTCAAAATAGCTCGAAAAATAAAATAATTTATAAATGGGATTTTTAGGATTTGTCCCGGCATTCGGTCATCTTCTCGGTCTCAAGCAGTTGACTGGTGGGCGGTGGGAGTGGTTAGGTGTCAACTAGCCGTTTTGTATGCCCAACACAATTTTTAGCGGGAAATCTGCTATGCACTTCGCGCATTTTTGATTGTTCTCTATTTGATTATTTTTGTTTTCTTGTTGTTGCATTCTTTCGTTTTTGTTGTTGTTGTTGTTTGCCGACAGGTTGACGGGGTCTCCGGCTGCAGCAGGTGCCGCCAAAGGGGGGGATGAGTGGGTTGTATTTATGTAAGTGATATTTAGTGACATTTTAGAGTTCAAGTTGCCATAGGGCAAACACACAAGTGTTTCCTATACTGTGTGTGTGTGTGTGTGTGTGTGTTGTGAAACGTACTTTGTTGACCTTTCTCGCTAACTGTGTCTGTTGCTGGCGACGTTGACGTCGACGTCAACGTTAACGCTGACGTTGTTGCATTCGCCGGGTTAATGAAACCGATTGACACACAAACACAACAACAACAACAGGAACAACAGCACAACAGCACAACAGCAACAACAAAACAGAAGAGTCTGAGCAAGAGGCAAGTCAATCAACTTGCCTGCGAAGAGTGTGTGACACATTTTAAGAGAACAGCAGCAGCTACATTAACAGTAAAGAGAGTGGAGCTCCTCTCTGCGCTATGCTAACTTACAGAGTTGGAGAACGCGCTATATGTATTTTGGTTCATGGGTTAATGTAAAACAGATATGTATTCTTTTGGTAAGAATGAATAGTAATAATAAATATACAGGAAGTTTATGCATATTAAACAAAATGCTTAAGTTAACAAAATTTGTTGCTGTTGTCGTTGCTGCTGGTTGTGCATGGTTTGTGTCTGTGCTACAAAGAAAATGTTATTTGCAGTGTTAAATGCTGGTTTTGACAGCGCTGCTAAGTATGCAGCGCTCCGGCTGTTGTTTGTGCCAATATGTTTGTTGGCGAGAGCTGTTAAGTGCACTAAGCTTGCGCTGGGATAACAGTCTGCTGTTGTACTATCGCCATCTATTGCTTATACAGTGGCCGTGTGCGTTAAATTTATGTGGCGCCATCTTCATTTAGTTATATCACTTTGCTGGTTGTGGTATATGCTTAGTTATAGTCAACACGCAAACCATTGTTAATTCACAACTAATTTTTACCGATACCCCGTTTCTCCCCTCTCCCCTTGCAGCACCCGTCTTGCCCGCGTCCACAGAGCCAATGTGAACATTGGCAGCTACATTAATCGCACGAATCTAGCTACCAAAACAAAAGCAAAACAAATTATAAAAACAACAACACACAATACACGAACTAGAGACAAATTCAGATTCAGATTCAGATTTAACAGCCGCAGCAGCAGCAGCAGCAGCAACAGCAGCATCAAGCCGGCGATTAGCAGAGATAACGGGTAAGTTATCGACAAATCTTCATATCCATTCTACTAAATATATATATCCAAATAGCGAGAGAATATCTGACTGACACTCTTTGAAACGCTTTGTTTTTTTATTAAATTGCATAAAATAAATATGATAAAAACAAATTGCATATTAAATAATTATTAACATATAAGTCCTGAAATATATTTATCGTAAATATAATATAATAGCTAAGAGTAAATAATAAAATAAATAATATTTTGGAGTTGTAGACCGAAAAGAGTGCAGAGAACCCCGAATACACAGAGTGCAAAATACAAAATATATTCTTGCGTCAAGCAGAAAACTATACAAAAGTCTACAAAAATACAAATTGCATTAATCCTAGCATAAATAAACTTGAAACTTAAAATTATAATGGAAAATCGGTCACAAATTGAGTTTTTATCGATATTTATCGATTGAATTTGTATGCTCTAAATTTGAAATGATTAATTGATAATACAATTGCGCTACTAAAAATACACAAAGTGGAATTTGTTGTTGCCACAGTTTAGTTGGTGGTTGCCACACCAAGGTTGTTTGTTGTGAAGGATTTGCGAGAAGCCTTCACTGGGTGCAATGGACTCCCGGACATAAAAAGCGTGAAATATCTGTGCCAACAACCTTCGACCAGTCAAGAAGAAGAATAAATACACACACACACATACACACATACACACACACACACACACATAGTATATGTGTTACATCCTCATAAATATGCAGAGGAGGTGTTTGGGTTGGGTGTGGATTGTGGTGGTTTGCGTTCTGAATTCCTGCAGCTGACTGCTTTGGATTTGGATTTGAGTTTGAGTTTGGATATTGTGTATGTGTGTGTATGTGTTGGTGGGGGGGGGGGGATTGGTGGGAGCTGTGTGAGCTTCGCAATGGTTGTCGCCGTGTCGCCGCCATTTCGAGCACACACTCCACAGTACGTGACTCGAGCGTCAGCAGCGCTGTCGACGTCAGCATCAAGGATATTCGCATGTGTGTGTTTATCCTTCAGCTGCTGCTGCTGCCTTTGCTGCTGCCTCTGCTGCTATTGCTGTTGGCCTGGCTCTTTTTTGTTCAGCATGGCTCTGGCTTTGATGTGAGCTGCCGTCATGCTGTCCTTCAGTCTGCGAGTGCAACGAACGCTGTCCTTTAACCTACATACATACACACACACACACTCACACACTCAAACACACAAACACATTGTGCACTGCTGGCAAATTCTCAACTAGTATTAAAATTGTGGCGCAAGTTGCGGCTAACAGTGAACAACTTTGGATAACATCAATTGCAACCAATTGCAAAGTGGGGTGTTTTCCTCTCCCAAATACCCTGTAACCGTTTTACTTTGAGTCGTTGCCTAACCTATCGAGAAATATCGATTGTTGATGACTTTATTTTTGTTATATCGAAAAGTTTATTAACTTTTCATTTTCTTACACCAATTCGCTGTAAACCTTTTAGTAAATATCGTTATAGACATGCACGTTGTTTTAGACTATCGATAAATATCGAGTGTTTTAATTTTCTCAACACATCAGAAATTTTTAAAACTAAAATACTTGGAAATTAATTTAACATTAAAAAAGAAACACATTTACATTAGAAGAAAAAACAAACTTCTAGATATAATTATTGAGTTTGAGTTCCCAAAAAACACTCAATCATTTTCGACTACAGATGATATTTATATAAATATAATAACTAAAATAATTATAAATTTATTTTGACAGTCCCTTATTTTTATCATATGTATATATATATGTATATATATATATATATGTATATATATATATATAAATATATATATAAATATATATATATAAATATATATGTTTGATGTTTCTAGCTACGAAACAAGACCAAAACTTTTCCAAATTAATTTCGAGTTCCAGTCAAGTACTTTTATAATGAAATTAATTTTAAAATATGTGCGCGCTTCTTCTTCATCTGCATTTCGGTCTGTTTACAGTTATATGTAATTTGTGGTGAACTGTGGGTGGCAAGTGGGTGTTCGGTGGGCTTTCTGCAATGTCGGGGCACATGCCACATGGCACATGGCACACGGCACAACAAGCTTCCATCTGGCAATCAATATCAGCCGCAGACGCAGACGCAGACGCTGCCACAGCAGGAGGCGGACATGTCTATTACGCCATCACCAAAGTAGCAGCAACAAAAACAAAACACAAAAAAAAAAAAACTAAAATAAATAAATAAATAAAAGACTGCAACGAGTGCTGCTGAAATACATATTCTTCATGTTCAACGTCGCCAGGCTAAACTGAAGTCACTGCAAGCAAGTAATGTCTGTGTGTGTGTGTGTGTGAGTTGCCCTGACAGGCGGTCGGTTGCCTTCGCGTCGCTTCTATTTACATTTGCACGCTCATTTGCTGCTCAGTCGCTGGTGGCGCCGACGCCAACGTCGCGAACGCTTCTAGTTGCAGTTGCAGCACAACCACAACAGCAGCAATAGCAGCAACAGCGAAGCATCGCAGACGTTCAGACGAAAGCGAAAGGCCATTGTCCGGAATTTTGTTGACCTACTAAGAGCCAGAATGTAAAGTACGAGGCATAGCTACACTGTCATTGCCGTTGCCGAAGTCATTTGACTAACGTACGAACCCACGAGCGACCACACGAACAACTACACGAACGAACGAACAAATATATTTACCAGCAAAAGCTTTTACACTCTGCAAAAAGCTTCGCTTATCTGTTCTGCGCTCGCTCGTTCTGTGCATTACGTCCGACTATTTTGTTGAAAGTTCGTTTCGAATTTAGCTACATATAAGACACAACAACAACAACCACATCTAATGGTCTGCATTTTCGATATGAACGAAGTCAAAGCCGAATTGCTAGCGAACGCCAACAGAGACAGCAGCAGCAAGTCATTCACCTTTTGCCCGCGACGCTCTCGCGATCGACGCCCGCTCGTGTTCTCTTCAAATGACATTCTGCGTTTGATTACTTTGCTCTCTTTCTCTCTCCCGCTCTCTCTGTACGTCTCTCCCTTTTCGATTTGGAAGCTAAGCTCAAAGCCAGCGGCTGACTAGCCCTTGTTATGGCCTGTTATGCTCGTCACTTTTGTTGTTTTTGTTGGTTTCGCTGGCAGCTGTGCAACTGAGTTAACGCCTACGTCGCGAAACAGCACAATGACAGTGGGGAAGCCAAAATAAGAGCCACAGGAAGAGCGACGAGGTGTCACACAATAGTAGAAAACGAAGCATAGCCATCAAAATTTTGACGAGCAATGCGTCAAGTTTTTTTTTTTGGTATATCTTTTATTTATATATTTTTCGTATTTTTGTTTTTTGTTTTTTATTTTGTTTTTACTTTCTCTTGGCAAATAGAAAACAATTATTCACTCACACTTCCACACATATGCGTGTTTGAAATCGCGTATGCATGTATGCATAAAGAAGAGCTTTTTAAATCCCATTCTATTTGTGGCTGACCACTGTGCATCAAATTGCATTGGATCGTTTCCTGCATAATTTTAATATGCATCTCACATATGCATATGTATGTGTGTGTATGTATTTACATATATGTATGTATGCACATATATTACGTCTCTTCCTCTTGCTCTCTCGCTCTCTCTCTCTCTCTCTCTCTTTATGGTCACGCTTAGCTGCACAGAAAGTTCAAATTTATAGCGATTGCACAGGCGAAAGCACAGCAACGAATTCAAACAAATCCCCCTGCCAACCCATTGCCAACCCCTGCCACTGTCAGTGCCTCCCTCTCCCAAGTTGTGCAACTTTGGTGAGCTTTAACCTAGTTTAAGGTCATTTCCAAGTCAAAGACAAACAACAACTCGGCCGGGTTGACGGGCGTTTTATTTTATGTGTGCAATAGAACAGTTTTTTTTTTGTTTTTCTTTCTTATACCCTGTTACTCATATGCTAAATTTTGTAATGAAGAGTGCAAGTTGATAAAGAAAAATAAACTAAAATATAAATAATTTATGTTCTTAGAAACAAATAAAATTGCACTTAAAAAAACACCAAGTGTCTGCTAGTCGGACACACTCGACTATAGCAGACTTTCTTCTTCTTCCATTTATTTTTTACTGCAATTTGTGGCTTTCTGTTTTGACATTTGCCGTTCAGGTTAAATAAGACTCGAAAATGGACAAGGGATGGGGTTTTAGATTGGAGGTTTTTCTATTTTCTATTTTTGATAGAATTATTTGCATTGCTACTACATTTGTGTGCGTGTTTGTGCTGGTGAAAAGGGGAATATGCATCTTATCTAATTATTGTTGTTTCCACGCAATTCGTTCGCTTAATGGCTCAATTTTTGACAGTGTCCAAAATTAAGGTCACAGAATAATCTTGACATTGCGCGCTCCAGAGAACAAAACAATGACGATGGCGACGGCGACGGCGACGGCGAGAGCAAAATCCCAGCTCATCACCGAATCTGTCCTCTCAGCCCACTCTTTCTCTCCCTATCGCACTCGCACTCTCCTACTTATCATTCGCGTTGCGCGCGCTTCGTCAACAAATTATTATTGTTATTGTTGTTTGCATTGTTTTTATTGTTGTTATTTCTCATCCAATGCTGTCGGCGTCGCTGTCGCCGTTGCCGTTGGTGATAATGAAATTGAAATTTCATTGCTAATTGCGTTTAATATTTATAATTGACCCAAATAATTTGTGATTGGCTTGCAAAAACAACAGGCAACAGACATATGTACAAACATACACACAAACACATGAAGAACAAAAATTAACTGAATGAGTGCAATAAAAGCAAGGAAAGAAAGCGACTAAATCGGGTCAGCTGTTGTTTGTTGTGGTTGTTGTTGTTTTTGTTCTTGTTGTCGTCTTGCTTAATTAGTCACCGTTATTTCTGCAGCTCAGCTCCTCTACCTATTTCAACTGTATTGAATTACAATTCGACATTAAACGATCTCGCTTTCAATGCACAACAGCAACAACAACAACAAGAATAATAACAGCAATCGCGCAAATTTGCAAATCGAACAAACTAAATGTGCTCAGTATGCACTCATACATATATACCAATAGACTCACACACACATAAATAGAATTCTTGCCTGCTGCTAGCCAAATCTGTTTTCTGCATGCAGCAGTTATTTCAATTTCGTTATTATCATCATAATTTAAACGAAATATTTTTTTTTTATTGTTTTGTGTTATTTTGTTTTTACAACTCAGAAAATGAATATGAATTCCAATACCAATATAATAAAATGTTTGGTAAGGGCATATAATAGTCGCCTAGAGTAAAAGTTGTGTTATTTACCTTTGCCTTGCCTCGCCTTGTCTTGTCACTCCACCATTCCCATATTCTCCTGCTATCACATCGAAAAAGTTTTTGCTCTTCGCCCTGTGCCCGACGTTCGCCGCAATAAGTAGGTGAAAGGTCTTTAACCTTTTTGCATGAAAACAAAATTGTGCAGTGCATGGCAAAAGGGGCGGCCTAATATATATAAATGTGTGTGGTTGTGCCTTTGTAGTACAGAGCTTTTTAGCATTTGTTGTTCTTGTTGTAGCGAGGTAAAAAAAGAATATATATATATATACATATATTGAATAAAAATAAACATAAATGCAGTGTGCGAAAAGTCGAGCAAAGTGCATGGCCATGTCAGTGTGGTGGTTTGGTGGGTGGGGTAGGGTGGGGAGGGGTTGATGAGGAGCTAGAGCTGACTAGTTGACTGACTGACTGACTGCCTGACTAACTGACTGCCTGACTAACTAGCAGCGCACACAAAAACGAATGCGAACTGCAATCATTCGCTATTTTTAGCTCGCAAAACAACAAAACAAAAAAAAAAAACACTCACACAAGCGCACTCAAAATGCTTACACAGCCTGGACTTGGACCTATCACAATAGCAACGAGTAGGCGGTAGGTTGTGTTAGCAGCGACGACGACGACGAAGCTTCATCAAGTTTTCCTTTTCGTTATTTTTGCACTACGCGAGAGATAGAGAGAGAGAAAGCTTTCTGCACGGCGAAGAGAGCACTGCAAAGCAAAAAGCTACTTGCAAATAAGAAAAAAAAATGAAACAAATAAAATGCACTGGCAACAACAGCAACCAATATTGCGTACAGTCGTCCCTCACCGCGACCCTCAAAAGCTGTGCGCTGTGCGTGTGTGTGCTCGTGTGTGTTTGGTGCACGTCGCAGACAGAGACATTGATTTTCAGCTGCAGCAGCTGCATGGGCCCAGGCCCAGGCCCAGACCCAGACCCAGGCAAAGGCAGTACCAAGCCTAGCCAGATTTTCCAAAAATAAATCCGACCGTCGCAACAAAGTGTCAGAACAAAGTTGCCACTGCGCGGTCACTGACCACTGATCACCCAATTATTTCATCTCTTGATCTTCATCAATATATTAGTATTCTATATATATATATAAAATATATATTTTTATTATTGTTAACAGTTGTTTTTTTGATTTATTTCTGTTTTTATCTGCTTGCAGTCATTCCCATTGCCATTTCCATCGCCGCGAAGCGGCAGTTGCCACAGCAAACGCTGCCTCGCTTGCAGTCAAATCGGTGAGTAACGGGGCATCTGCCCAATCAGATATGTGCATATGGTAAATCTCTCAATCGCACAATGTACACGTATTATGTATACATAAAATGCACATTAAATACACAAGTATAATAAATAAACAAATAACAGTTTGCTATGAAACTGAATATGCTAAAAAAGAATCTAAGCTTCTGATCGTGCTGAAATTTTTGTACGATATATTATATATATATTTTGTTGCTCCAATAATCTAAATATTGTTAAACAAAGGATTGATACTCGATTATAGATTAATTAAATAAAACAATGTGCGCATTTAAATATAAAATTTAACTTGATTAAATATAACGTATACGTATTATATGGATATTTTATTTAATAATATTAAGCAGTTCTTAGGCTAGATACGGCCACACAGATACACATATATTATATATATTTATTTTTATTGTAAATATATATCGCATACCCTTTAATAGGAGAACTGAGGAGAACTGCATCAAGAAGCACAAAATCGAATTAGCAAAATAGAAGAAATAAAAAGGCAAATATCAAAAATACATGCAGACAAGCGCAAGCAGACATATGTACATGTGTGTGTGTGTGTGTGTGTGTGTGTGTGTAGAAGAAGAAGCAAAACTGTGCCAATGCCCTGACAGCGAACAGCACAAGGTGATGATGCAAACGGCAAACGGTGAACAGCGAATAGCGCATAAAATGATGATGATGGGCGGGCAGAGATGTTTGTCAGATTGGGGAAGGGATTGCCATCAGAGAGGGAGCGGGGGGTGTTCAGCAAGAGAGTGAGAGAGCGAGAGAGAGAGAGACAGGGAGAGCGAGAAATTAAGGGAGACAGGGTGGCAGCATGAGCAAGATGGATGTTGTTGAGTCAGGCATTGTTGCTGTTGTCACTGTTTCAATGTGCAACATGGCATGCAACACACACACACACACACACACACACACACACACACACGCGCACTAGCTTGACAAAGGTGCACAGTCGGTGGTTGGAGGCAGACAAGAACTACTCAAATAGCCCACTTACCACAATTCCCTCCCCGCCCCCTTTTAATAGAGTCAAAATTACAAGCAAGCAAGAGAGAGAGAGAAAGAGGGTGGGTGGGTGGGTGGTAGAGAGTGGAAGGGAGAAAGGCAAGGGGCTTGTTGGTCTATTTGAAAAATTGTTGTTGCTGTGCCGCAAACAAGGAAGTGAAAACGTTCAAAATGAGCACCAAGTCAGAGAGTGAAAGAAAGAGAGAGAGAAATAGAGCAAGAGAGGGCGGGAAAGAGACGAAGAGACTTAAGTATCCATTTGGCCATTTCTGAAGTGTTTGAACAGTGCACTTACCTGCAAGCCGAAACACTGCTCCCCACTACTACCCAGCCCAGCTGCCCCAACCAAACCCCTCCCCCCCCACCTAGTGTAAGCAACTTCACCCACTTTCAACTTCTCATTAACTTTTGCTTATGCAATGGAAAGTGGCAAGGCAAAGCAAAGCAACACCAACAAAGAAGAAAAGAAATAAAAAATGAAAAACAAAAAGAGACAAAAAAAAAACAACAAACAAGAAAATACCAAAAAAACATACAAGCAGAAGTATACACTACATATATATATATATATGTATATATGTATATATGTATATACCAAAATTTGACTAATAATCATCGTCAATTTCAGGGATATATCGAAAAAATCATCTGCGTAACATTATTTTAATACAATCCAAGAAAGTTTATTCCGAGCATAAATATTTAATCGGGATACATAAGAGTTCATTTGGAATTGGTTCATTCATGGATTTTAATAGGCATAAACCAGTCGATGTTTCGATTTCCTAGCAGGTGTTTAGATATTTGAAAATAAACAAAATGTTTCCGATAAATTAATCGATATATTGATATTAACGTTAAGAATCATTTAAATATATATAAAATATGAATATTTAGAAACAAATGCTTTTATGTTAAAGATAAAGAATAACGATAATTAGTTGCGATAAAATAATCGATAAATCGATATATTATAAATTAAGTATATGAAAAAAATGAATATTTTTTAGGCAAACGTTTTCATATTTGTGATGAAGCGTAACGATAAATCAATTTTGATAAATTAATCGATAAATCATTATATTATAACTTAAGTATATGAAAAAAATATAAATATATTTTGTAGGCAAATGTTTTCATGTTTGAGATGAGGCAGAGTGTATCGAAAACTTGATTTGTGTGTGCATTGTGTGTGTGTGTGTGTGTCACGATTGCATTTGATTCGCTTGGCGGCTGCCTCAAGCGTCGACTGCCAACTGCCAAGAGACGCCATTGACTCGTTGACCGAGCGACTCACTGAACAAAACTATGCGCACACACACACAAACACACAGAGACACACACACACAGAGGTATTAAATTGTACATAGATATATGCAAGTGTGCTTTTGTGTAGTTTTTTTTTTGCTGTTTGGTGTGCAATTGTGCGCCACCTTTTGAATTGAAAATTTGTTAGCGAAATCGAAAGTTCAATAAACTTTCACGTAATCGACAAATTGCGCGCTGCTTTTGCTGCTGTTGTTGTTGTTGTTTTAGCTGTTGAGGATGCAGCCAGTTAGCTTTGCAATATGTATGTTGCTGTTGTTTGTTGGCCGCATTCAATGTTGAATGTACAAACTTAACATTTATGTATATTTATATATTTATGTGCTGCGGAGGGGCAGGGGGCGTATGCGTAATTTACATTGCGCATTACGTATACGCAGCAGTTGACGGTCAAGCAATAACATTTGAGCGCCATGCAGCGTGCATTTAAATGCAAAAATACACACACGCACACACACACACGTACACACAAGTACACACACACACATATGATTGTAGTTGTGCTAACATTGATAACAAATTGCATTGTTTATTTTCTTATTGCCATTAAATAATAATAACAATAATAATACATCGCATGTGAAAAGCATCCATCTCGCTTGCCCCCATTGTAATATTAAGTGACCATGTACAAATATTGCTGTCTCGCTTGGGCCAGTTAGTACTACCCTTTTGGGCGCAAAGAAAGTGAACAAGTATGAAGCAAACAAGGTACGCGGAAAGAGTGAAAATAAAAATGAAATTACATAAAAGTAACAACGAACCCACAAAACCAAAACCAACAATCACATGAATGCCAATCAAGCAACAACGAACAACAATAACAAACAAAAGTAACTATCGCGGCAACAACAACAACAATAAAACTGTAACAGCAGCTCAACTTAGCTTAGAAGCACATTCAAGCGCAAAGAGCGTAAACTACGCAGGAGAGCGCGCAAGGAGAGCGCGCAAAGAGAGAGAGAGCGCAAACAGCGTTTGATCGGCATCACGTCTCGTGTTGTCATTGCAAACCAAAGTTTTGCGCTCTCTGCATTCTTCCTGTTCACTTTTTGGTGATTTTCACTGTGTTCTGCTCTCACTCTCACGTGCTCTTGGTCTGCTGCTTTCATAACTATTCCCGATTGTCTTTACCCAAAGTCCCAATACCACTACCAACATCAACACCAACACACTACTTCAAGCCACATCACACTGTACGCTGCGCTGTGTTACGCTGCTCTCCACACTCCACTTCAGTACACTTCACATTTATTTTATTTCACAGTGCGTGCCTCGCTCTTGTCTGCTTCTTTCCACACTCATTCGACGCTTTGCCCGAAATTGGGTCAGCCATTGAACCCGTTGCGACGACAACGGCAACGACGACGTCGCGTCGGCATTGGCGTCAACGTCAACGTCGACGTCAACGTCAACGTTGGCGCAGACGCAGACGATAGCTTTTCTGGTTGCTCTGCTACGTTGTTGCTGCGTTGGCGTCGCTGTCACTGTTGGCTGTCTCCCGCAGCCAGCACGTGTTCTTTGACTCAAAAGATGTTGCACATACATGCATTCATACATATATATATATATAATACATACATCTCTACATAATGACAATAGGTAAGGCATTACGTAGGCTTCTAAAGGCGACTAGATATATACATATATGAATATAAATTTAAAATAAACTACTACTAAGTCTGGTAAGATCCAGTTTATTTTCTTAATTTTGTTGAATTTACATTTTAGTTTTAATTGGCAGATGAGATAATAAATTGTAAAATGTAAAATTTGTTTATTAAAAGCTTTCCACAATCAATCCAAATTGAAAAGAAATTTCTTCAAATTATGTGAACTTTTTTTCTATCATGATCAGAGATTTGTTTACTTTAACACTTTTTGAGCAAAAATCGCCAGCTTGGCGGCAAGCGAGTTAAAATCCGTTAAAATGGACGCACCCACCCAGGAGATGCGTCATGAATTTTGCATATATCATTGAAAAGACATTTTCAAAAGCTTTTGAACTTAGTTGCGCGTTATTTTTCGAATTCGAATTGTTCATTTAATTAAATATACTAATTGAATATGAGTATATTAGATATATGATTTGCTGCTTAAATGCGCCAACTGCGATGCGGACGTCGACTGCGAAAGCGGCTTAAAACAGCGATCATTGTTGCGCTTCGACCAAACTTAAGGTTATGGTCACTCGCATTTACAGCAATAAAACCCTTCGCCCCTGCTCCCCCTAAAATCACATGCCACGACCCGACCGTGTAACGCACATAAAAAAGCAGAAGAAGCAGAATAGAGGGAGAGAAAAACAAAAACATAAGCGAAGAAGAAAGAAATAACCGAAAACAAAAATTTCACTTTCACATCAATTACGATGACTACGACGACGGCGACGCCATATTGAAGTACTGTACTTGAACAAGTTCAACTACGCGCCTCACTTCGTCTGTGTGCGTGTGCACTTCAAATGGCTGTCAAGTCGCAAGTTAGATCGTCAACTGACAACACACATTGCCCCTCTCTTCTTTTGGCGCTTTCTTTTTGGCTTTTGGGACATTTTGAATGATGGCTCCTGGCACATATGATTCATACAAATGGACATTTCAATCGCTGCTTGCTAAAGCCGATCTCCAACTCCTCCCCCTCCTCCCCATCATATATTTTCACCGGCTACTCTGCGCCAATGTCATTGAACGCTTAATGGCCAAAACGTTACGCCCTTTTTCGCATTTTTTTTTTTGGTTGCTTGTCAACGAGTAACAAGAAAAGCCCAAAAAAATAAACTGGAAGTTCAAGTGACCGTAAAGCAGCGTGTCGAGATAGACAGTGAAAAAATTTTTGAGAGAGAGAGAATGAGAGACAGAGAGCGAATGAAATAGAGATGAAGCTTAAATGGCTTTGCCGGTCCGACCCTCAGCTAGAAAGTGTAAAGGGCACTATGAACACCGTGTGGCATCATAAGTCGTACCCAAAATACCCTGTTGGTATTTTAAAGGCAGCCTGCAACGATGGCATTATCGATTTTTTAATTGATGACAGTTTTCTGAGACTATGCAAACTTGAAAACAGTTAATTTTAAAATGGAATTATTCTTGCTTTGACATTCTGAATTGCAGTTAGAGTTCATAGCTAATGAAATAAAAAATTCTTCAATAAAATTGTGAAAATTTATATTTCAAAATATGTTGTAAATCGCTCCGAATATACTGTTGTAATTTAGATCAGTTTCTTATTTCTGTTTCTGGCTTTAGTAATGGCAACTACTTCAAAGGGCAATGAGCACTAACTAACTAGCTAACTGTATTTGGTTTTTCTATTTGTATTTGCATTAAGTTGTTATTTTGTTTTTTTTTTGTTGTTTTTTTTTCTGTTTTTTTGTTGGAGTTTTGTTTATGGTCTGTGGAGGGTAGCGACCCAGCGACGATGTTGTTGGAGTAAATAGGGAAACCGGTTACAGTTACACACTGCTCAAAAACGGTTGTTGTTTTGTTTTTTCTTCTTTTTTTGGGGGTCAACATGCGCACACATACGCATCTCGTGTGTGTGTGTGTCTGTGTGTGATTCAGCTGCAGCTAGTTTGCTTTGCTTTGCTTTGCCTGCCGCCTTCCTCTGCCATCAGTTAAATATGACTTTACACACCTTGCTCCCCCGCCTTAACCATCCTGCCCCCCCTATCTCTTTCGCTCTTTCTCACAGCTGCAGTCTGTTAATTTCTTTTGGTCGCCTCGCGCTTTATTCTGTCGCCCTTTTTTTTGTTGTTGTTTTTGTGGTTGTTGTTGCTTTTTTTTTTTTTGGTAGCTTAATTCGTGCGTGTTGTTTTTTTTCTTCTTCTTATATACATATTTTAGTCTTTCTTTCTTATGGGTTTTGTTGTTGTTGTTGTTGTCTACAGAAAATAAACTTGAACTTGCCCGTTCACTTTTACTCCATATCTTTCCCTTTTTCTTTCCCTCTCTCTCTCTCTCTCTCTCTCTCTATCTCTCCATCTCTCTCTCTCGCTCTGTTTCAGACTCTGTTTAAGTGTTGGCCTTTCTTGGTTGTTGTTGGCTGTATTATATTTTTTCTCTGTTGTCTCAGATGATTTTTTGTTTTTTGGCTGGCGGGGAAGATTACATCGCATAGTTGGCCGTTGATCATGAAAATTTTCAATTCAAGTTTAGTGAAATTTAACGCTTAAAATGCAAAATGCAAAGAGGAACTGCCTCTCTGTGTGGGTTTGAGAGAGAGAGAGAGAGAAAGAGATAGTGTCGAAAGGGGGAGAGATGAAGAGAGTTGCACTGAGAAACAGCAAGTTCAAAGTGCGAATATGACTCTTCTTCACAAGTAACTGTTATTTTTATAGAAAACTAGGAAAACATTTTTATATCCAAACGTATCGAATAAATAACTGATTATGTGAATAATTACTACATTTTATGAACATCATGAACATCCCAATGGAATCGAGCCACTTTTCAGCTCATTTCTGCTGAGATTAAATATTCCACAATTTTAAGTACATTTTCTCTTTCGGCATTTGTTTGTGAATGTTTATTTTGTTGTCATGTGTATTGTAACATTTTGACTAAAAAGGTATTTTAATAGTTTCCAATCCGTTGAAATATATATATATATATAGAATCCACAGAAATCGTCGATCTATAAATGGGTTTTAATATTTTTTTGTTTAACAAGTTATCACAACCAAATTGACATATTATGTGTATTATTTTAATGCTCCTCACATTTTGGCATATAATTAAAGAGATCGGACTACTTTATTATATAGCTCACTATTTGAAAATCAGTCTGTTTAAATTCACAGTAAACTTTAGATGATTCCGTTCTGCAAGGACTTTTCTAAAAAACTTTCCATATTTCGTACTATTTTCTTCCATTTCATAATATATGATCAACTTTGACCCTTTCCGAATGCATTCTGTATGCATTCTGTATTCATAGAATGTATTTGATTACCACGTAAAACTTCAGTAAATAGAGTTGTACGCAGGAGTTTCCAAGTCAAAGCTTCTCCTAATTAATTACATATTACATATTTCTTATATGTATTGGTTTTACTTCTTCTGTTTTACTATATCTTTTAATTATTGCTTTCTAGTTTGGACTTTGAAATGTATTTTTGAAGATTTTCAATTTGTGTTGTGAAAAATGAAACACAGTTTTGCTTATGTTCAACATTCGAATATATTTTAGAATTTTAACTAAATGTTTCATATATATACTCATCCATTTTCCGTAATTGGGTATATAGAGTCGCTTACAAGGGAATTGCGGCATGTAGCGTGGGGTGTTTATGGAAAAAAGTGTGCCTTACGAATGGAATTCGTAATGTGTAGAGAAGAGGAGAAAGAGGTATTTAAAATATATAATTTGCTTAACTCTCATTTTGTGTTTACAAGCAGATGGCAGCAATTTCCAGAGTTCTCATTGATGTATTACAGGGTATCTGTCGGCCTGTTTGCAAGTTGTCGATGAAGCGTGAGGCATATTAAACGTTATGTTAATGTCGCAAACTGAGTAACTAAATAGCAACTGATTGACTAAATGACTAACTGACTAACTGACTAATTGACTAACTGACTCATTGAGTATGACAGACTGATGAACTGATAGACTGACGAACTGCTTCAGTGTTGCAGTCGTGCTTTCATTTTGGGTTTTAGATTTTGCATTTACATTTTGTTTTGTATTTTTATTTTCCTTTTTTTTTTTTTCGTTTTTTTTTTTATACGCCCACATGACAGCCGCCAAATGCGGCAGGCGAAAGTTTACTGGGACTATGACCGCTTAGAATGTCTACACACACACACACACAGGGGCACACACAGCAATACACACACACACACATGCGGAACAGACTCTGGAACTTGAAGCGGAATATTTTGTTGCTCTGTTGCATAGTGGTTGTTGTTGTTGTCGTTGTTGTGTGCAGCAGGCTGTTGAAGTAGGGAAGGAGGCATCGCTGGGGGGCCTCACAGAAGTGTCTGTTGGCAGTGGCACTGTGTATATGTGTGTGTGTGTGTGTGTTTGTGTGTGTGTGACTGCGCTTATCTCGCGAGTCGTTGCCTTGAATGTAGGGCAGTAGTTGCCACTCGAGAGTTGTTGCTGCCATTGTTGTTGTTGTTGTTGTTGGTGGTGCACGCTGCATGTGCAGCTCATGTCCCAGTCCACATATAGATGCACTTACACACTTACACACACACACACACACACACAGAAGCACACACAGACAAGACATTAATGCAGTTGTTTCTGTTGTTTTTGTTGTTGTTCTTGTTGTTACTTGTGTGGCAAAGTCATTGACTTTTTCGCTGGCTGCCACACGAATTCGGCATGGAAATTGCTGCAGTTGTTTGTTAAGCCATTGTTGTTGTTACTGTTGCTGTCGCTGTTGATGTTGCCGGCCATTGATTAAATGTTAGCCACGATGCAAAGGTCGAGGATTTCATGTTGTCTCTTTCTATATCTCTATTTTTCTTTAGTTCTTCTCTCACTCTCTCTCGAAAACTTAATTTATAGCTCGCTAGTATTTCTCGATATTGAAATTGAACATAAGCCCAGGGTTTTTCACAATTTTGATTAAATTATGTATGTGGCAGATACAACTGGAGTAATGCAACAAATATGCAAAGATTTCAAAGCTCAATTTCAATTTATAACAAATAGTTTTTTAAATTGTTTATAGATCAGAATTCGTTTTTATGTCCGATTTTACTTGTAAAGCTTAATTCATCATTAAATATTGCACCTGTGTCTTCTTCATCTTTAATTAAAATTAATTTTTTTTTTTTTTATTTTCTAATTGTTTATTTCTGTCTCTCTGCTCAGCTAAAGTTAGACATATGAAAAAACTGGGATATTGCATTGCGGGATAATGAGAATTTTTCATCTTCCTTCTGCCTATTCTGGCCACACACACACTCTTTCCTCTATTTCTATATATATATATATATATGTATCTGTTCGACTTGAGTCAGTTATAAATATACGCATCTGAAATGAATAGCACATAAATAATGGGAAAAACGAAGCTGAGGCAAACGAGTGATTCCCTCCTACAAGCAGCAGCAAAAAAAAAAAAAAAATAAAAACAAAAATCTTAGTGTGTGTATGAGTGTGTGTGTGTGAGTGCAAGTGGCATACAATAAAACTTTACTGGCTCTGTAAATAAGGCATAAGAATTGGGTTAAAAGTTTATAGAGCAATGCAGAGATTTCAATGCAAGTTGTCTTTACGCATTTGTGTGGTGTGTCTGTGTGTGTGTGTGTGTGTGTATATATATCTCTATCTCTATCCGCATCTATATGCATCTGTGTGTGTGTGTTTTCATATCAGCTGCTTCAAGTGGTTACATGGTCGTCGCATGGTCGAAGGCTCTTGTCAGTGTTGACAGCAAATTGCAAAAGGATTTGCGACAACAACAACAACAACAAAGAAAAGGTTTTTAAGGCAAGCCGAACAATTTATACCCTTCTGGTTGGTAAACTAACATTTCAATTTTAGTCAAAAGTTTGAAATATTTCATTTGTTTTTTATCGAAATTTTATTGAAATGTTTTCTGTTTTTACGATTGGGCTACGAACACTTTGTGAATATTACAATGCAACAACTTAAAGCTCATCTTAGATATAGTTGCCCGATCCGATATATATATACACAACAACAAAAAAGCCCTTTATGGTGTCTCGTTGATAACAATGATGATGTCAGCGTTGCACGTGCTACATGTCACATGCCATATGATATTTTCCACATGCCACATTGCACTTACCATTCTAATTGATAGTTATAGGCCAATGTAAACAGATGCCTAGTTCAAAAGTGAGATATCAAATAAAAAAACTAACCCAGTTAATTGCAATAAATTAGAAAGAATAAGAAGCAGATGAATAACAAAAAGAATAAAAAAGACAAGAAGAAGAGGGAGAATAAGAGGGAGAGGCAAGCATGTGAGAGGTATAAAAAGAAACAGCAAGAAATTTTGTCAAGTTCTTCGATTAGGCGCAGTCTGCGCTGATGCTTTATCAGCAGTTAATAGAAACGTGGACTTGTGAGTGGAGGTGGGGGCTTGCAATGAATTTACGGACATCAATAGAAAATGCAAGTGGGGAAAAGGCGGTTGAAAGGCATGAGGAAAAAAAAACTCAAATATACATGAAGTAGCTACAGCAGGCGCAAGCAGAAGTGGAAATGCACACACAAGGAACACACACACACACAAAATACACACACTCACGCATACGAGAGCCAAAGCCAAAGCCAAACAGTACAAATAATGAAACGAACGAGTCCACGAATGAGCGAGCGAAAGAGCGAGCGAACCAAACTGAGGAAAAATAATAATAACAACGTGCAAATGAAAAGCTAAGCGGGACGATAGGCTGCGGGTTGGTTGGGGGGTTCGATGGGGGCTCAGAGCAGAGCGCGTCAACGTCGTCGTTGTCGTTGTCGTCGTCGCAGTAGGTCAAAGACCTGTAGGAGGTCGTTTCAGCCGTTGCAGTGGCAATAGGCAACGTACAATACCACGGCGATGGCGGCAGATAGCAAACACACACAAAATAACAACATCAAACACACAAAGCACACAAGCGCAGCTGCAGCAGCAGCAGCAACGTGCTCTATTGAATAACATAAGCCAACGCCGACGACTACGTCAGCAGCAGCGCTGCACATGCAGTTAAGAGAGACAGCGTGTGTGAGAGAGAGAGAGAGAGAGAGCGTCGAACGAGAGAGCATCAGAGGTGGGAGAGCGTGCGCGAGAGAGCTTAGAAAAAGCTTTGCTAGTGCGCTGCTGATGACGTTGACGCAGGCTGCTGCTGCTTTTTCTGCTACTGCTGCGCCTGCTGCTCCAACGACCCAGCGACCGAGCGAACGAAAATGAAATTGAAAACAAGAGTGAAATGCAATCCAAGTTGCCATTTAGCTATTCTAATATGTGTGAGTGAGAGAGCGAGAGAGAGAGAAAGAAAGATGTGAGGCATTAGGGAGTTGCAGTGCAATTATGACTATTTGATTTCGACAATGTGCAGCATTAGTTGCTAATACACACGTTCCATACATGTGTAACATGCCACATTCCACACTTATTCCTGTATTTGTTTCTTCTCATTTCAGACATGCCAAGCAGAGGAACTGCAAATTGCATGCAATCGTTTGGCAGGATCACACAAAACAGGTGAGTGATCTACGAATGTTTTGGTGTGTGTGTGTGTGTGTGTGTCTGTGTGTGTAAGCAATGGAGTTACGCAAGAGCTTATGCAATAAGCTATAAATGTGTGTACATGTTCATAATTCCCAGGTGCCCCCTCAAGGTGCCTGGGCGCTCCTTCAAATGGCAAGCACTTGACTCCGCAAGCGCCACACCATTCCCGCCGCTGCAAATTGTTTTGGATTTGTTTTAATACGTTTTGCAGCGAATAATTTATTATCTTTAATTAAGATTTATCTGCAAATAATAGAAACATTGCTAAGACGAAATCTTTTCTATTGTTTTGTTGTTATCTATCAGATAAGATTTCTCCAAGGTTGTTCGACTCTTATCCAGTTCAAATTAATAATTTAAATTCACTCATTTATGCAGTCTACTTGATTTTTTTTTTTAATGTAAATTTGAATATATTCCTTATTGTTATGTAACCAGTATATATCGCATCGGATCGTATCGTATTACTATATCAGGCAGATGCCTTAGGCAGAAAGATAAGTTCTTGTCATGGTTTCAAATCTTTTTATTGCCTTTCAATGCCTTTTTCTTTTTTTTTTGGATTGTTAATAATTGTTAATAAGATTTCGTTTAAAAATTGTAAGCAAAATTTAACTTTACTTTTATTTTGTATTTTTTTAAATTTGTTTTTGCTACAAGTTCATTTAAATATGAGAATCAAAACAGAATTTGATTATTTTCGAATTAGGCATTGAATTGGACTTTATTAATGTTTTCGTTTGCAATTTTTGAATTAAAATCATGCGAATAATTTGAGTTAATTTCATCATTTAATTATTTCGTAAAAATTTATACATGTATAATTAAAATAAAATAATTTAAATCGAATCGATCATCAATAACTGCACCCTAAAATCACTCAAAGATTAGATACATCTCCCTTTGGCTGCCCCCATTGCTGCCTGCGATATTATCTAAATGGAATGTGTGTGTGTGTGTTTGTGTGTGTGTGTGTGTGTGTCTTTTTTATGTGCCAAAGCTGCAAAAGTTTTCCGCTTTTCACGTTCAACGACGACGATCGCCGTTGTGTGTTGTCTTTGTCTTTGTCTAAAGCCTATCCTATTATTGTTGTTGTTGTTGTTGTTGTTGTTTTTGGTGGTGTTTTCCTTGTTGGCTTCATTTGCGCAACAACATTTGCCTGGGAGAAGAGGGTGTGTGGGGTGTGGGGCTGTGGGGGCATAACCAGTGTGGCCGGGGTGTCGGTGTCGGTGTCGGCCATCATATGATTTGCAATTTCCATTGCATTGCATTGCATTGGGGGTTACGTAAGCTAAAGTTAATGCCACATAATCATGGCTGAAGTTGCAATGCGACGCGACGCGACGCGACGCGACGTGAAGCGACGTGAAGCGACGCCACTCGACTCACCGGCCGCAATGGGAAATGGGGAAATGTTGCAGCGGCAGCCATGACACGCCATCTTGCTGCAACTGCAACGGCAACGGCAACGGCAACTTGCAACTGGCAACAGTTTTTCCTGGCACTTTCTCTCTCTTTTGTGTTTGCGGCGATGAAGTAATCGACTGCCGCACCACCAATACGCACTATAAAAAAAAACCCCCGTTCCACCCCTCCCCCCTCCTACCTTTAATTTTCCCCGCCCTTCTCCACTGTGTACACATCTACCCTCACCACGTTGCCAGCCATGCAACACGTAATGCACGGGGTAAGTTGATCGTCGCGCTTGCAATTTTTCATTTTGTTTATTATATAAATATATATAAATTATATATATATAAATTATATATAAACAAATTGTTTATTCTTGCTTAACGTTATATTGAATTTCGAATACAATTCTGTTTATTTTGACTTTTATGCAGGGTATTTACCAGCTGCTGTGCCCTCGACTATTACACTCTCGTTTTTCTAACTGCTGTTTTGCCATTTTGCTTTCATGGAAAACCTGTTTTAATTTTGTTGTTGTTATATATAATTTTTTTTTTTTTTTGCATTTGCAACTGCAGCTTGCAGTTTGTTGGTGTATAATTGTTGTTGTTGTTTTTTTGCTGTTGCTCTTGTTGTTGTTGTTGTTGGGCCTATCTTTTGCCTAACGATCGCAACGAACAGTTTTGGTGTGTCCCAAAATGGCTCACAAGTTGGCGGCTGGCGGTTACGTTGGCTTTGACGACAGCCAGACAAATAGACAGACAGACAGACAGACAGGCAGGCAGACAAACAGATAGACAGACAGACGGACAGGCAGTCAGACAGAGTGAATCCAAGGAGGTGAAGCCCTAGACCTCGTCCATTTGTGGGCTGGGCCAAACACAATTGGAGGCATTCACGTGAAAGTCTTTTTGGAGCTGACTTGAAAGACTTAAACATTTGCTAGGAATCGCTGAGGATGGCCACTCCAAACATTAAAAAGCGGACAATGCGATGCCAAATGTTAATCGATTGATTATCTAAGCCAGGCGAACAATCGAATTTCCCTTTAGTGCAAAGCGTTTTTTTTTTTTTTATCGTTTTTAGATACTTGATTGAAGAAGAAGAAGAAGATTTCCAACTCTTCCGGCCCACATCAGATCGGATTTCAATTATCAAATCGTCTGTTTGTGATAATTATTATTGTTGATTATCTCGTCAGTATTTATTATTATTATTTTAATTAATTTATTATTATTAATTAAAGTTAATTTTAATAAAGTCTCCTTTATTTATTGTATGACTTTGGGATACGTTCCAATTATGTAATAAATTAGTGTTACTTAATTTACAGCTATAAATTAAATATACATCAATATCAATTTTCAATCTTGAATAATTTTTTTTTTTGCTCCCTTCTTCTTTGCTGGCAGCCGCATTATTCCGCATGCCCCAGCGAAAATCATCTCGTTGGCCATATGCGCCGGCAGGAGGCAACGTGCAACATGCAACGTGCAACGTGCAAGTTTAATGCATTTGTCAATTGCCAACTTTCTCTCTCACTCACTCGCTGTGTGTCGCTGTCTCTGTCTCTGTCTGTGTCTCATCTCGTCGCTCTTTGTGTCTATCGCATCACATTGCATCTTTGGCCTGTTGCACTTCCTGCTTTAGCATGCAACCGTTGTCAATTGATCCACCACCTCCACCCCGCCCCCCCACTAACGTCTCTCACTTTGACTTGCCCCTCTTTATGCAGCGGTAACAGCCTCCTAACACCATTTTCCTTTTGCTGTTGCTGCTGATTGTTACGTGAAAAACGAAAGTAAAACTCGCAACTGGCAACTGGCAACATTGCAATGTTGGCGCAGTTGTTGTTGTTGTTGTTGCTGTTGCTGTTGTACAAGTTGCAGTTGGCATTGTTAGTTAGCTTGCCATTTTTCTCATTTTCATTACGCGCCGACTGATCGAATCAGTGAATGGGCAACAAACGGGATTTTTCAGCCAGCAACACAGCAAATGGAAAAGAAAAACTGGAATATGGCACACGGTCTGCCGCTGTGGAGGTAAAGATCGACGTTGTCATCGTTGCTTGTTGCAGCCAGTTGCTGTTGTTGTTGTTGTTGCTGTTGCTGTTGCTAGTTTGTTGCCAGTTGTTGCCTGTTGCTGCCCACCACTTGGCTGGTTATGTCATACAAGGAAGCGAATTGCCAGCGCGCAAGACGACGACGGCCAACAACATAAGTCGCAAAAACAACATTAACATTGTTGCAATCATTTGGACTTGGATGTGGCAGGAGTTGTTGTGGTTGCTGCTGCTGCTGCTGTTACCAACTTCTAACGTGGGCTAAAACTGGCTTAAACAGTTGACGCCTTGGACAAGTTTTTCCTTTCAACAACCGCAGCGAAAAATTATGTAGCCTAAACAACTGCAACAGTTGCTGCTTGCCTGCCTGCTGCTGCTGCTACTGTTGTTGTTGTTGCTGTTGTTGTTGTTGCTGTTGTTGCTTTTAGAGTTCGTGATGCGGTTTTTTCACTTTTCATTGGACGTTTTTGTATTTGTTGTGTTTGTTTTCTAGGTTTCCTGCTGCTTTTGGCGTTACTGGGTAAATGTTACATAATTGCTGCAAAGTTGGCGCTGTGCTTTCAATATACCCTGGGTCCATACGAAATGGCTAAGCTGGCATATGCGACAGTCAGCTAAAAATGAATCGAGCTAAAAATGAAGATCTACAATCTGAAATCAGAACAATTCTAATTAAAATGTTATTGATTTTGCAAATCTCTCTATCAAGCAGGCTGTGTGTATGTGTGTGTGTGTGTGTGTTCATGTACATGTATATTTATGCAATTATTAAGGGGTATCTACAAGTCGTACACAATCATCTGGAGTATTTTCTTGTTTTATTATGAAGAGCATTTTCAATAGTAATGGAGACGCTGCGCTAGCAAACACACAGCTTGACTTGCCCCGCACACACAGCCTGACACACCTACTCCCACACACACACACGCACACGCACACACATATAGGCCAAGCCACGCCTTCGTTTTGTGTGGGCTGCAAAAGTCATTGAACTATTGTTGGAGAATTTAGATCAGAATTTGTGAATAGCATTTGCACACAGTTTTGGCTTGTGTGTGTGTTTGTGTGTGTGTGTTGTGTGTTTGTGTGTGTGTGTGTGAGTGAGTGAGTGACCCTGTCCCAGCCCAGTTCTGAGCTGCAGAATATGCGACTTTGACTTGAAGCTTCTCTTAAACTAAGTCTTCTCTTTCCCTTCTCGAGTCGCTTCTGTTTCTTGGGTTTTCTCTGTTCTACTTCTTCTTTCTGGTTTCGGCTTTTTCCCTTCTCCCTCTCTCTCTCTTTCTGATTCTATTTTCCCTTTCGTCTGTTTGATCTTCATTCCTTTCGCTTATCACTTCGCATCCTTTCTCACATTTAGTTCATTTTCTGTATTATTTCTTTTCTCGACTTTTCTTTTCTCTAGTTCTTTTTCTCTCTAACTCCCCCCCCCCCCACCCCTCTGCAAATATCTTGTCGTTTTCTGCTTTCTTCTTTCAGCATAGCACAAAAATTCGATCTCAGTAATTTTCCCGTTATTTCGATCGTGTTCGTTCTTCTTCTATTGTGTAACAGCCGTTCCTCTCTCGCTCGCTCTTGCCCACTCCCACTCGCCCCGTGCAACTGTCCCTCTCTCTTTGTGTATACTTTTTCCGCTCTTTTCGCTTTGCATTTAATGGACAAAAAGCAATTAAAATGTCAAAAGCGTGCACAAAAGGAGAAAGTGAAAAAGTGCAAATTTTGTGCGGCGCAAAGGTTTTTGATATTTTTTATTTGTTATTTGTTATTGTTATTGTTGTATTTCGTTTTTTTTTTTTTTACATTTATTTTATATCAATTTATTTTTTTTTGTATTTATTTCGGATTTTGCACTTCAACAATTACAGCATTTTTAAAATGCGAAACACAAACGTTGCGCGCCTTGCGGAATGCGGCAGCTGAATGGAGGCATGGGGGCAGAAAGGGAAGAATTAAGGAAAGAGAGAGGTGTGGGGGTGGGGGAGTGTTTGATGGGTTGGCTTGATTTGATGCTTGCCTTTGAACTTGCCAAATTGACAACGGGGCGTATACGTAAAATTCTCTGCAAACGCTGTCAACTGTCAAAGCCAAAAGCAATAGCAACAACAACAACAACAACAACAACAATAACAACAACAATGGCTAGCAATACCAACAACATTAACAACAATAGCATAAGTAATAGTAATTGTAATAGCAACAATAATCATAATAAACAATTGAACAACTTTCACTTGGTGTTTGAATTCAACGCACGACGCAATTCAAACGACAATCATCAAACAAACTCTATGTGTGTGTGTGTGTGTGTGGGTGTGTGTATATATATGTGTCTATATATGTTTGTGTGGGTGGTTGAGTTTTGCACGCCCCTGCACATTAACAGACCTCGTTACAGGGGTACAAATATAAATAAAGTCAAATACAAATAAATTGAAAAAAAAGAAGAAAAAATAGATAAATTTGCAAATGCCAAACACATTGATGAACAGAGAGAGACAGAGAGAGAGGGAGAGAGGAGAAGAGCAGTTAGAGAGTTAAACTTGTCTCCATTTATATATAGCAATATATAATATTTATATATTTAAAATAAATGATTATTCTTTGCAATGCATTCAATTAAATTTGCTTTATGTGGCAATTGTGCATTAGTCGAAACGATTCGAACCGTTTCCTAGTTAATCAATTAACCGATTAAAATATTAGCAAATGAAAATCTACTTAACACATTCGATTTCTATCAAATTTCAATTATTTATTTACTTAATGTCAACTGAAAAAAAACATGTTTCAACATTTGTTGCATGCAGCCAAAAAACCAATCCGATTAGTATAAATGATGAATTAGTGTATGCCTCAAATAAATATTTATTTATATTGCCACACTCAGTTATTGGTTTGTCTAAAATTCTGTTTTCTGTAAAAAAGTGATTTTTTTTTTTTTTTTTTTTTTTTTTTTGCATTGAGAGTGTCGCAGAATGAGGCTTTTCTGCGATTAAATGCAGACACTTATATAATTCATATTAATACACATTTCTATTTACAATTTCTCTTGTCTGCCTGTTGAGCTGTAAATGTCAAAGGGAACCTTGCAACATGCTTGTGGCTGTGGCAAGTAGTTGTTGCTGTTGCTGTTGCTGTTATCGTTTTGTCAATGCCATTTTCGAGTTCTTGCCGTGGCACAGCTTATGGGCTCTGCATAGTCATAACAATTCGATTGCCTGTGGTTGGTTGGCAGCCAACTCTCCCCTCCCCTCCCCTCCCCTACACTCCTCTCTTCCCATCTCCTCTGCTCTAACGAGCTGTGTGCTGCTCTCTATTCTGGCAATCAGGCAGAGCCAGGCTGCATGCAACGCTGTTTGCCTTATATTTGCCACATATCAGTGTGTCCTTGGACTCGCCGTAGTATTGTGCAGCGGCACGTTGAACTTTCGATTCATGTTGCCTTGGAAATGGCTGCACTCAAACAATCGCACGAACGGGTCCTGCGCAGTACGTGCCACGGACAGCGTGCGGCAGGTCAGTACGAGCTGGGAAAGCTTTTCAGCTAGCTGCTGCTCCTGACCTACCGCCAGCCATTTGGCAGTGTGTCCTCGTCCTGTAGACGCTGCAAAGTAGTCGACGTACCCACCCTCCTCCAAACAGCCTCCTCAACCCCACCACCCCCTTTTTTTGAAAGCTGCGTGTGTGTGTGTGAGTTTGTGCCCAAGTGCAAGTTCAATCTATGAATTTGAACGGATTCTGTGCACGGCCCCGAACCCGGAGAACACCAACCCTCCAACACTCCACCACTCAACCAATTACGTGCCCCTTCGCGTTGCATGCAGCTGCCTGTCGTCATACAGCAGCTCATCCTCTTCTCTCTCTCTCTCTCTCTCTTTCGCAACACTCTTTCTCAGTCGTCTGATGTGTTTTTTGTTGTGCTTGCCAAAATGTCCTTGCCAAAATGTAAAGTTCAAAAACTTGCAACAATAATAAAAGCAGCAGCAGCAGCAGCAGCAGCAGCAGCAGCAGCAGCAGCAGCAGCAGCAGCAGCAGCCTCCCCTTTTATCACCCTCCTCAAGCAATGAAAAAGCGGTTTATTAAATCAACACAACAAAATATCTTGCAACAATATTATAATTTACTCAGTTGTCAACAAAATGTGAACTTTTATTGAACTTGTAATTATATTTGGAGAAGTGAAAATAAAATGTTAAATTGTCCATTTGTCACTTGACTTTTGGGCGAATTCAATTTGTTTTAAGCAAAAACTTTGAAAAATATAAACTGAATTAAATGGGGTAAAACCAAACGAAGAACATTTTATTTATGATGGGTAATTTGCGAATGATTTTCTTGACTAAGCAATATCAGTGTGACCTTATGCAAATGCAAATAAAAGCAGTGTGACCAGCAACATAAAACACACACACACAAATTGCGTGCTTTGTCTGTTACCAACTTTGATATCCATTTCGCAATGCATTCTTTGCACAAATACCAATTTCCCACTGTGTCTGATCAACAACTAACAGCAGCAACTAGCAACAATAACTGACTAACAGCAACAACAACAACAACAACAACAACAAAGAGAACAACTCGTTCTGCGTCTTTAGAACGTCCGGTGTCTGTTCGATGTTAAGTTCAATGTTGAAATTAGCATAAAATACCGTTAATTGCATTAGCATTAGTCTGGCTCGCACCGTTTGCGACGCGTCGCACGTATGCCCAACCCCCTCTGCACACCGCCATCCCATCCCCATTCTATTCCCAATCCCCGCTGCTGCCCCCGTCTATTGTCGCGTCTCCCACGATCGCCGCTCGATCGCCGACATTCAATTGCACTTTTGTTGTTGTTTTTTTTTCTCTTCTTATTTCTTTCTCATTTTTGTTGTTGCTTTTGTGTGTTTTATGGCGCATTCTTAGCGCATATGTCACAGCAACAGTCGCAGCAGCAGCAGCAGTCGCAGCAGCGGCAGTCGCAGCAGAGGCAGTCGCAGCAGCAGCAGCAGCAGTTGTTATCCTTGAGTGTATCCGAGTGTGTGCATTGCGCATACGCGTCGTTCGTCGCTGACTAAAAGCAATCGCAATCGCAGTTGCTGATGATGATGATGATGATCATCATGTAATTGCTGATGATCGCAAATTATGAACGAAACGATACTCGAGATACCCTGCAAACTGAACAATCAATACTGATCTTCGATTCTCATATATATCTTTTGATCTGATCACATTCTCCAAACAATATTTATATAGACACGGTATTTGGCAGTCAGGTTAACTTGACCAGATGCTGGCATATCTTTTCCAGGTGTTCTTCTTAACATTATTTATTTATTTGTTAAATACCACATTTTACAATTTATTCTCAGTAGAGCTGTAATAGCCAGAATGGGAACAGTGATTGTTCCGGGCAGCAATAAATTTACTTATCTGTACAAACGTAAAGAACTATATAAATAAATCAATATATACAAATAATATATACATAATAGTTGAAAGTTTGCTTTTCAGTAATATATATATATACATTATATATCAGATGTCTTCAAATACCTTCTGTTTGCAGGAAGAGTCGATCACTTCAAGGTCTTAACTCAGCATTAGTCTAACATTGACAATTTGACAGGGTTTGGTCAGGAACAGATCTAATATATGAAAGATGAACTACTATGGAGCTATGCATGTGTGTGTGTGTGTGTGTGTGTGTGAGTGGTATTCCCATTATCGTGTCAACTTTAGTTTTGTGGGCCAGTTTTGACACATGATAGATATTTATATGCACGCCATGTGTATGTAAATCTATATGCAATTATATATAAATATGTATATATATATATATATATATATATATAGATATTATATTATTATACATGTTATTTATGTATTTAAGTATTGAGAAAAAAGGATCTGCAGTTGGAATATATTTGGGATGTTTCTTAACTTTTTGTTCTTACTCAACCGACAATAGGAAAGGCAAATAGAAAGAAAGAAAGAGAATGAGAGAGAGAGAGAGAGACAGCAAGATAGATAGATAGATGGTGATAGAGAGAGTGAGAGAGATGTATACGTAAAATATTTTGACCTAGATTTCAAATGGTTTTCTTATATTTTTTATTTATTTACTTTTTTATTTTGTGTTGTTTCTTTTTCGTATCTCTTAACAAAAAATATGTATTTCAGTTCGGGTTGTTTGCCCTGCGTGTGGCATATTCACATGCCGCCTGCGTTCGCCGCGACGCGACTACAGGCAGTGTGGTGGGCGTGGCAAGGTGTAGGGTATACAGCGATCGCAGCTGCCGCAAGTTGTTGTTGTTGCTGCTGCTGCTGCTTTATGCCGGGTGCGTAGAATATGAGCAATAAATTGTGAGAGAGAGACAGAGAGGAACGAGGGAGCGGGCAGAGAGGGGCGAGTTGAGTGCAAACAAATTGTTGTTTTGTTTAAACTTTTTATGTGTTGTTGCTGCGGTTCTTGTTTGTGGAAGCCGAAGAAAGCAAGAAGAAAGAAGAAAGAAGCAAAACAAGCAAGAATTATGTTAATATATGTAATTAGCCGCAAAAGTGCCTGACTAGGGAATACCCTGTAGCCGTCGACTTGCAGCCAAAACGTAGATGAGTCAATTTTGTGATCGAGCCACAGATACCCTGTAATTGGAGCTGAAGTGCTTGATGATTCGTCTTACTTTGGCTTGGTGGGGAATTGCCCGGAATTTTGAATCCGGCACAGGGTACACAGAAAGAAATTCTGAAGCTCGATCACCGTCGATAAGATAAAATACTGAAAAAGAAAAGAAAATGAAATGAAAAAAACACGCACCAAATAAAAAATAGAATAAAAGAAATTCTTTTTTTCGCTTCTCTATTTCGAAACGTTGACGACGACGATGACGATGGCGGGCGACCTACTTGTTAGATGTGTGGGCGTGCTGCATGGGGTGGAGGTGGAGGAGGAGGAGGGGGGGAGGTGGTGTTGGTTAGGTTGGCTGCTCCGAGTGGTACAGGCACACACACATATGTTGGGGTAGTGGCTGCCGAAACAGTCGCGTTATTTGTGTTTGCTTTTTGAGCTATTGTTGTTGTTGTTTTTGCTGTTGTTGTTGTTGTTGTTCTTTTTATATTGTTCGAAAATGATTGTAAACAAAAATAAACCTTCAACTTGATATGCGTCCAGGGATGTGTTGAAGGTGTCGCACTAACACACACACACACACACACAGATAACACACACATATTTATATGAGCGATACGCTGCATACATATATATATTCATATATATATATATATATATATATATCTGTGTATTCTTTTCGATTCTATACTTTTGGTAATTAGTGCTATACATTGCTTATCTCTCACTCTCTCACTCTCTCTCTCTCTCTCGCTCTGGCTTGCTTTTGGTGTCTCTCGCTCTCTCTGCTTAGCTTGGCCTGGTTATCTTCTGTTCTTTTGGTAGTGGCTCTGTATGCGTAAATATATGGGTCACTAGCAAACATAAATAACGCCCTAAACATATACTACGCTCCTCATACACTGAGCCAAAATTTGACTAGCTTTACATTTAGTTAGTTGCAGTAATTAAACTTAATTTGAAATACTTTTGAAAAAGTTGCAATTAAATTTCTACGATCATAAAATATATATTCAAGCGATTCTATAGTCGGATAAATTCATGTATAGATATTTGATATATATATATATGTATCTATATATATAAACTACATATTTTAGTTATTGGTGTTCATTTATTTTCTCTCAGTGTGTGGAAGTGTCTTGCATATAGTCGCTTTTTAGATAATTCGAAGTATTCAAGAATCCGCTCACCTTTCTGACATCAGCTGCCAGTTGTCCACCCACACACACACACATACACACACATATACACACACACACACACACACACACACCCAATTTCAAGTTCTTGGCCCAGCGCCCGTCGCCTGTCAATGCTGATGAGCTGAGATGAAGATGAAAACGATGTTCTTTGGGGGACCGAATCGATCTTCAAATTGTTGTTGTTGTTGTTGCTGTTGTTGCTGTTGTTGCTAGCTGCTGTCAGTTAGTGTTTCAACTGTCAAAATTGACCTAAAATTGAAAAAGCTAAACGAGAATTCGAATTTGGAAAAGCGCAGCAAGACAAAGGCAAAAAAACATAAAACAAAAGCAACAGAAACAGAAACAGCTAGAAATGTAGCGGGAAACTTGATAGCTGCCAGCTCCAACTCAAACAAAAACAAAAAAAAAAAAAATAAATAAAAAAAAAAAGAAAGAATAATGTCTGGTTGCCATACCTTCTTCCGTTTTGCTGCTATAGCATAGAAATCGGAGATAAGAATATGGAGCAAGCCAAAGCGAATGGTCACCCAAATTCCAAAGACATATTTCCAAGCGATAGAATATCCGAAAAGCACTTATGCAATGACACAGCATATAGCTATCTGTCATGCACTTATCGGACTATATGTGCGTGTCTATATATGTCTATATCTTTATCTGTCATATCATGTATTAACTCTAAACTCTCCTTGTTGCTTCTTCAATTGCAGTTCTTAGAGGGAATGACGCAGGCATTTCTTTTGCAGCGTTGGACTTTCGTTTTATAAGGTAAGTTTTTTAATGCTAAAACATTAGTTTATATATCAATTAAGGGGACTGTGGGGGGGGCTTTACCTGATACTCGATTTGTATTTGCATATGTATGAGTTGTAATAGTTGTGTATCTCAATTATCTGTTGTGATTGATATGACGCTTCAGCACTTATATACTTAATTATCTATGACCCAGAAATATTATGCGAACGAACAACCACAACAACAACAACAACAGCTGCAATAATAATGACAATTATAGTAATAGCAACAAAGAAGAGCCAACATTTTGCACTTTGCTACAAAACTACAAAAAAAAAACACCTCGCAAACACCTTTTGAATCGCTGTCCCCCTCTTTTCCCCCCTCTCTCCATCTTGCTTATGGACTTGCTTTTGGCCTGTAAACCCCATAACACACACAACCTCCGCCACACAACAATTCCCTGCCCCACTCCTTATGCTTTTCCACTTGACATTCGTTAAGGGGCACAAAATTGGCCCAAAAGGCAATTTCGAACTTATTTCGGGCAGCAGCAACAAACTGCATTTGCCGTTAATACAGCACTCGATAGTTTTTTTTGTTTTCTACCACATTCTACAAAGCGACGTCGCGACCTGCCTAGCTAACAATCCGCAATCCCAACCCCTGCCCCTGCCACTGCCCCTGCCTCTTGGTGGTCGTCTGTCGCAATGGTGGCGTATACGTAATATTGTTGGTACTTTAGCTGCGGTTGTTGTTCTAGCTTCAATTGTTGTTGTTGTTGTTGTTGTTGTCTGGTTGTGGGGGGAGGGGTGGTTGGGGGTTTTTGTTTTTATGCAAATGCCGTTCAAGGATTTTGACGTGAAAGTTGTTGAACCTGATGACTGGCAATTAGAGTGCAACTGCAACTTGTGCGCATATTTTTATAGAGCATGTTTATTTATGATCTATCATTTCGTCTCATTCTCAGTCTCTCTCTCCCCTCTCTCTTTCTCTCTTTCTCTCTAACTCTCTATGTCTGTGTGTCTGTATGTTTTGCTATAAAATAGTTCGAATGATATCAACAACATGTGGAGTCACATTCGATATGCTTATAAAAAATAAAAAATAAAAAAATACTTTCCGTTTTCTGTGAAATTCAGTTTCAATTTCAGTTTTTGTTATGATTATAAATAAAATAATATTTATACGCCGGGTAATGCTAGAAATTTATTTGAGAAACCTGAGCAAATTATTTCTTGAACGTAAACATAGTCAAGGGCGTGCACCGTTGGGCAGGAACAGACGCAGGAGCAGGGGGGGGGGGGGTTGCACCCACATCTTCATTTAACAAAGACGAAGACGGATGGTCATCGGAAGAAATTCGAAAATTAGGTCAAAAGATAAATACATAAATACATACAACGAATTTTTAAATATGTTTATAGTTAAATACAATAAAATGTCGATCCAATTTGTTTATATATATATTATATTATATATTTAGTAGAGAACATATCATTCCTATAACAGACACTGAGTTTTTAATAAGAATTTCAGCTAATTTTATTTGTGCTCTTTGTGAAAAATTGGTCATAAAACATTCAATTCAATCATTTTTATATTGATTGATTTAACTTCTTTATGTGACTAATCAAATATGAAAGAAGTTGCGGCAACTTACTTGTTACGTGACTAAAACATATCTACACAGGTTCCAATATATATATATATATATATATGTCTGTATATGTCCGTTTTAAACTCAATTTCGGAGCACTACACAAGAGTTAATTAACATTATTCACTGGCGCAAAATGACTGAGAAAATTTATATATATATATATATATATGTGTGTGTGTGTATATGCAGACATACATACATACGTACATTTGTACTTACATTGATGCATTCATAGCTAATCGAAATGGTTTTGATAGGTTTCATCGAAGCACAAAAATAGGTCTCTTTTTCTGCAGTGCGATTGCAAAATTGTTCGAGAAGTTATCCAGCTTAATCGTGTTCAATTTGCGATAGTTGGTCATGTTGCTTGGCTAAAACATAAGTGTATATGTATGTGTGTATGTTTGTATGTATGTGTTTACGTGTGGTTGTATGTGTGTATTATATGCACTTGTGTATCTATGACAACAAAAATGTGTCAAACAACAATAACAAAATGCTGGCAATTAGATCCAGTTCCCAGGCGACTTCTGGGCAAGCATAGACTAGCACACACACACACACACACACAAACACATACACACATAGAGAGACGATTGCATATGTCTGTGTTTCCAATAACATCCAAGGATATTTCGGCTGCACTAAGTCCACATGACCTTCCAAAGTTGGTTGACTCGCGTCGTCCAATACAAAAAAACCAACAACGTGCTGTGAGAAAGAGAGGCGGGACAGGGCTGTGAGAGAGAGAGAGAGAGAGAGAGAGAGAGAGAGAGAGATGGCCTCAGGATGGGGGGTGGCTGCAGAACAGATGACGACAACTTTTGGTTAAGCAACAGCCACTGCACAAGTTGACAAGTGTCAGGTCAGAGGAAGCTTTTTAGCGTGGCGGGTGCAGCGCAGTCCATGATGCAAGCAGCGCAGAGAGCACACACAATGCACAGATAGACAAAGAGAGAGAGAGAGAGAGGGGGAGAGCGAGAGCGAGAGCGAGAGAGCTTTAAAGAGAGCCGAACGCAGCGCAATGCACTTGACGAAGCCGTTAGAAGCCAACAGACAAGAGCAAATCGCAAATGGCAGTTAGCAAAATAGCAACTGCAATAACAACAACAGCAACAGCAACAGCAGCAGCTTTTGGGGCCTAAGGAAAACCCCACGCGCAGCAGCGTCGTCGCTGCTCGGGTTCTGCTCTCCGTTTGGTTTTCGGTTTCTGTTTCGGTTTCTGTTTTGGTCGTTTGCTGTCGCTGCAAGCGTTTGACAATTTCGCTGCCTGTTTGCTGCCGTTTGCTGGGCTGCCAGTTGCACATTTCCGTTATATCCGCCAGACTGCCGTGCAGCACAGGCAACAGCAGCAGTAGCGCTTTTGGCACACAACAAAATCGCAAACTACGTGCAATAACAACAATAATAAACAAAAATTTTATTAAAAAAAAAAAATTAAAAAAAAAAGTTAACAACTTGAGCAACTTCTATTTGAAGCACTTGTAACACAGCTGCAGCAGCAGTAGCAGCAGCAAGAAACCACAACAACAGCAATAACAACTGCAACGCCAGTGATTTTTCGCATATGCTGCTGACTGTGCAGCTGACGCTGACGCTGACGTTGGCGTTGGCGTTGACGTTGGCTTTATTTTGGCTTCAGAGCTGCAGCAGACTGCAGACGGCAGCGACGGCGACGGCAGCGCACTGACTTCAGTCGCTTTGTGGCTCGAACGCAGTCAGAGCGCGCGCGCGTTTACCCAAAATAGAAACAAAAACATAAAAAACGTAAAACAAATTCAATTTAAATGACTAGCTAAAGATTTTTTGTTCAAGTGTTGTGCAAAAGTGACAGTAATTGTAGCGCAAAAAATTCTAAGGATCTAAGTCAATACAACAACAAAAGCAGCAGCAGCAGACACTTAACACCTACAATTATGCCTGGCCCGGCGCTCTGGTCCGGTGAGTACCAAACAACATTGATCATCAGTCCAAGTCAAGAAAGAAAAACATAAAAATAAAAAATATAAAAGAAAACATGCGCACACCGTTAAGCTCCCTCAAACGCACGCGCGAGCGCAACGGCTCTCTTTGGCGGGCTCTCTTACTGCGCAGAGTTACATATTTCCGCATGCCATCTCGCTTCAGCAATCGGGCGCATGCGTGTAGGCTTACTTTACTCTCACTCTCTCTCTCTCTCTTTTTCTCTCTCTGTTGCGATCCGTGTCATGGACAAGGAAAGAACACGAAACTTTCACTTGCACCATGACAGCTATCGCAACGTCAGCCTATCAGCTGACCGCTGAGAGCGGTTTCACAAAGAGAGCGCAGAGAGCATAAAGAGTCAGCTTAGGCGGCTGACTGATTTTAAGCTTCCTGCGTTAGAACAACAACAACAACAGCAACAAGAGCAAGACCAAATGCAGTAGTAGACTTGACACAAGTTCGCTTTTGCTCTTTGTTTTTTGTTGTTGCTGCTGATTATAAAGTCGTAAGCCGTTTATGTATGCATGTGTGTGTGTGTGTGTGTGTGTGTTGCAAAATGTCAGTGAGCAATAAGGAAATGAAATGTAACACATTGAATTTGATGTTGTTGCTATTGTTGTGCTATTAAAAATCGAAAGTGCTCAGCACACACACATCTATCACTGATCGACTGATGTGTGTGGGGGAGTGGTGTGGTTGGTAAAGAGAGGGGCAGGGTGGCGGGACTGCCAAAATGGCTAACAAATATCGCAAAAATTAGGCACAAAAAATGTTTTCATTACTCCACCCTTGCTAACCCTTCTCTCCGTCTCCACCAAAACAATTCGCATTTGGTAATTCATGACATTGCTGCTTCTTAATTCTGCCCGCCGCTGCCGACGGTGGCGTCAACGTCGACGTCGTCGTTGCCGTTGTGCTCCACTTGCGCACCGTTGCCGTTGCGCAATCGTCGATTTTGTGCTATTTTTCAAATTAACTTTTACCTTTTACTGTCACTGGGAGCGTATACATATACACACACAGGAATAAAAATAAATTTTAGTGTGTGTGTGTGTGTCACCCACTGATCAGCAACGGTATTCTGCATCTGCATTTTTTGCCATTGCATTCGCCGCGAGAGCCAGGAAGCATTTGCAGCAGAATTCACTCTCTCACTCTCACTTACACTCGCACTCCCAAGCAGCTAATGCTCAAAGCTTTTATTTTTTGTTGCCGTCATGCAGCGACAGCGACGTTGGCGTCGCTGCACTTTGCTAATGCTGGTGGCACAGTTTTATGTTTCACATTTCATTGAACCTTTGCATAACCCGCAATCTTCCGCAGCCGCTCTCTTTCTAGCCTGTTGACGTAAGTGGCTATTGCACGAGTGCATCTCTGTGTTCGTGAGTGTGTGTGTATGTGTGTGTGTGTGTGTGTCCCGAGTGAGGAGTTTCCGAGTTGAAGTCGAACACGAACTCCAACTCAAAGTCGGAGTTGCAGTCGTCGGTGATGTTAAAATCTTAGTCGAGTGTCCAAGCAAAATTTTTTTTATTATAATTTGTTTTATTTTTCGCCTGCTGTTTTTGTAATGCATGCGACCCACTGGCTGGTGAGCCGGTCAACGTCCACACAGCTTTACATGTTAATTGAAATGCAGCACGCACACACACACACACACTTACAGACTATGTAGCTAGCGTATTTTATTTTCTATTTTCATGCGCCTAGGCAGCTGCGACGCGACGGCGACGGCGACAGCGACGGCGAAACTGTCGCCAGACGCAACGGAGTTATTCCTGTGCGAGGTGTGGTGGGGTGGGGGCAAATGCAATGCATGCAAGTTGTTTAGAGTAGCCAAGAGCGAGCTTCTGCTGCGCGCCCACTTTACGTTCTCTCCCTCTCCTACTCCCTCTCTCTCACTCTCTCTATCTTCTGTTTGTCTATCGGTCGCTTATTGCACCCGAACTGAGTAGCCGACTGTTGCCGAACGGCGGCGGCCGCTAAGCATAACTATGACGTCGACGTCGCCTGGTCTATGGCTGTGTCTGTGTCAGTGTCTCTATGCATATGTGTATTGTGTGTCTAAGCACTGCGCCATGCATGTGCTTATGTGTGTTTGTGTGGCGTTTTTTTCTATTTTTTTTTTCTTTTTTTTGTCTATTGGTTTTCATTTTCGTTTGCAGTTCACGTTGACTGCGTCGTCGACGTTGCCGTTTAATGGCGAGCTTCTGCCGATCGTTGGCTTCGGCGACGTTGACAGCGGCAGCGACGGCGACAGCGACGCTTTGAAATAGTTGCTGTAGTTGTGCGCAAGTTTTGTTGAACGAAGCGCTCGCGCCTGCAACAGCAGCTATGTGTATGGTTCGTTGGCAGAGACGCCAGCGCAGACGTCGCTGGCTGACTGGGCTGAGACTGTTGTGTGGCTGCTGCTTGCTTTCTTTCGCTCGCTTACTCCTTTCATTTCACTTTATTTCGTTCGAATGTACGCACGTTGGCCGCGGAGCAGCATCAAACAAAACAACAACCAGCCGACAGCAACGGCGGCAACGGCAACGGCAACAACAACAACAACCGCAACGAGGCAAACAACACACGGCGCGAAAGCGACTCTTGTCCGCTGTGTTTCTCTGTTTGTTGTGGTGTGTGTTGTCATACGGAAGAGACACTATTATTATTATCACTTAATTTTTTTTTGATTTTTTTTTTAAAATTTTGTATTTTTTTGTTGTTGTCGTTTTCTGATACACAATATATATTTTTGTAGTTTTGTTGCTTCGCCACTGTCGGTGTTTTATTTTGGTTGTTGTATCGTCGACGAGTGCGCGTAGAAACGATTGCCCGGTTTTTGGCTTGTATCCGATAAACTCGATAATTTCGGCGTTCGAAAACAGTTAGTTAAAAGCGGTCAATACGCGAAACCAAAGAACAACTTCGCTCGCGTCTCATTCGATGTTTCATGTGTAATATTAATGGATATATTTCTAAATACATATCTACATGCAGGCATACATACATATACATACATTTACATAAACATATAACACAACTATTTGCATACAAATCAATCCAATCCAAATCAAATCAAATCAAATTAAGTCAACAAAATGCATTCTCGCTCTTATCGCAATGTCCCGTTATTGTGTGCCTGCCTTTATGTGTGTATGTATGTGTATGTGTGTGTGTGTGTGTGTGTGCGCTGCGTACTCGCTGTTTCTAGCTAGAACAACAACAATAAGAAACAAGAAGCAAATCTCCTATATATATCGGTCCATGGAATATACGCAGTGATCAACAGGCCCGATTGACATATCTATATACATTTTTTTTCGCTTGTTGTTGTTTCCAAGTGTTTGTGTGCGTGCAAGTGTGCAAGTGTGTAAGTGTGTTTGTGCCTTAGCAGAAGTTCCCGACGACCCACCCCATTCACACAAAATCACACTCTCGCTTCACGTTACTCGCTACTCGCTACTCGTTACTCGCTGCTCGTTACTTGTCAAGTTCTTATAGCCAGCGACCAATTGCATATTCAAGGATATTTATCTTATGTGTGTGTGTGTGTGTGTTTGTGAGAGTGTGTGTGTGTGGCTGTGCATTACTTTTTTTTATCATTTTTTTTTTTCAACTCGCTCATCTCAGCTGTGTAGTGATATAACGAAAGATCAAACACTCGCTTGTTGTTGTGTGTGTGAGTGACAAAAAAAAAGAGAGAGAGAGAAAGAGAAAGAGAAAGAGAGAGGGAGAGACATATAAAGAGAGAGAAAGAAAGATATATAGAACAATAGATACCCTGTAATTGAGAGAACTCAAATTGGATAAAACTCATGAATAGCCTTCTGTGGCAGCATGCTTCATAATTGGCTCTGCTTGCCATCGGTTGCCGTTGCCAGCATGGCACCAACAGTTGCTAGTGTTGCCACCGATCATCAGCTTTGTCTGCCAACCTAAGAGCACACCGCCCAGCAGCAACAGTAGCCCAAATGAATGCTAATCAGCCGCTGAGCCTGGAGCCAACAGTGGCTGCTGTCAATGTTGCTGCCACCGTTGCCGATGCAGCAGCAGCAGCAGCAGCAGCAGCAGTAAGCAAAAGTGGCGAGGCCAAGCAGAATGGACAGCATACGCTTGAGGAGCAGCAACTGAGAGCCATCAATGGTCATGGCAGCAACAGCAGAAGTAACAGCAACAGCAACAGCAATAGCAGCATCGATGACGACAATATTGCTGACAAGGACGCCAGCCTCGAGTTTGATAGCGGCAGCAGCAGCAAGTTGACTATTATAAAAACGCCGCTCAACAAGACGCTGCTCAAGAAATGTAACAACAACAATACCAATAGCAGCAACGGCAACCTGCCGCATGTTGTACTGAACAGCAACAACAACAACAACAACAACAATAGCAGCAGCAGCGGCAGCGGCAGCAATAACTTACGCAGCAGCAGCAACGCTGGCAGCGGCGTCGACGCTTTGGGTTTTGGTTGCGATTCCGGTTTTGAAGGCGGAAATAACAATGAACAAGAACAATTTATGAATGATAATCATCATCATCATCATCACTACCATCATCATTATCATCTTCATGGCGGCGAGCGCGATAGTGATAACGATAATGATAACATTAATGATGTTGCTGCTGCTGCTGCAACTGTTGGCGAGAGCGGCGCCGATGCTAACGATATTGCAGGCACAGGTGCTGCAGCAGCAACACTAACACCAACAACAACAACAACAACAACAGCTTCAGCAGCAACAGTAACTGCAAAATCCTCAAGCTCAACCCCCGAACATGTTGCAGACGAACAGCAAACGGAAGAGCAGCAAACAGCACATGACTTTCAAATAAAGGCGCCAGCAACTGTGGCAACATCATCATCATCATCATCAGCAGCAGCAACAGTCTCCTGCACAGCAGCAACAGGGCCAGCCTCAACGCTTGCCACAAAGGCTGCGGCCCAAAACGCCTGCAGTCAAAAGTGTAACAAGTGCAATTCACTCAACAACAACAGCAACAGCAATAACAACAACAACAACAATAATAATAATAATAACAACAACAACATTCATTACAACAACTATAATAACTATTATAAGAAAAAATCTCGTATGCCGCCCATTTGCCGTTAGTATTTTTTTTACGTTCTGTTTTCTCATAACATAACTCCATAATATATCATAAACACTACAACTATTCGCTAATCAAACCCGACACGCCCTCACCTCGCCCTCGCCCTCGCCCTTGCCCCTGCCCCTGCTACCAAATCCAACTTAAGAAAAAAAAAAAAGTACACACCACACACGCACCCTGCAAAAACACAACACAACAAAAAAGCAACCCAAATAAAAAACAATATTAAAATCAAAATTTTTAACTAGTGACAACAAAATACCACCAAATATTACCGCAACAAAAAACAAAATTTAAAAAAAAAAAAACAAAATAAAATAATAATAAAATTGGCATAAATTCTTGGCGCCTGATCATGATCTGATCCCATGCTCAGAATTATGATCAGGGTTCGAGAAATCATTGGATTTGACGTATTTTTTCCTTTCCCAATTTGGTCTCAGGCTCTCAGGCGCTGCCGTCATGTGGCAGGTGCGGCACACACGGCTGACAGATCCTAAATGCTTGTCTCGAGTCCAAACACAAAAACAAAAGCCAAAACAACAACAACAACAACAACAACAACTACAACAATTATAAGAAATTCCAAGAAACCTAAAAGAAATCAAAAGCAAAACAAAAACAATAACAAATTTCTACACAATCGGCAAACAAAATTTTTGCGTATTTTGATACGATCCAAATTCAAGAAACGAATCGGCAACTACAAAATTATGACATCCATAGGTAAATTTTGTGCAAATACCCAACCTGTTAACCCCTTAAGTAGTAACTCTTACTAATTACCTAAATGCATTTGAATATTACCAACATTAAACCATTCCTAATGCCACTAACAACCTCTCCACTCTCTCTGTGTAAATACACACATATATATATATATATATATATTTTATTTTCAATTGCATTACACATATCATTACATATATCTGCACACCTACATATGTGTAGCACTTGATTTAAATTTCGGGTATTTAACATTTGCTTAACGATCCAAATTAAATTCATTATTCATTATTCGATAAGCTGAAGAAAACTCGAAAAGGCGAGAAAAGATTTTAATATTAAATCAAAAAAAATATATGGTTTTAATTGTTGGTACATACAGAGCCAGCCTATCGCTAATATAACTGATAAAGTATATTTGCTCAATTCAAAAAAACTACATTAAAAATTTGGTTCTACTCGAAATGCTGGAAAAAAAAATACAGCCACTTAAAAAAACTATTTACATTTCGAATTTATGTAAATAACTTTCCGAATCGTTCAGAAATCAGGTCTTATCTATTTTTCAATTAAAAATAATTTATTGTCAAACCGCAGAGCACTTTGAGTTTCTACAAGTGCATTTTATTCCCTCGATATGATTAGGGGATTTCATAAATTTTGAAAATCTAAGTTTGTAATTTGTTCATAATATTTACTGCAGAAGTTTCAACTTGTTTGTTGGCCTAAAGTTGATTCAATTGTGGAAGCATTCCATTTGAAGTGTTTGATTTCAGACTTCGTTTCGAGGGAACGGAAAATGTTTATTTCTTGCGAAAATTGTATTTTGTTAATATGGATTCCGCTTCAGGGGAATCGATTGGAATCCAAGCGACAAACTGCAATTGCAGTTGCAATTTGTATTAATTCTCGGTAAAATAACTTCAACGCATTGATAAGTTTTCACGGTTCGTTTCGCTCTTTATTTGTTCTTGCTAACAACACAGCAGCTGTGTAGGTGAGTGTGTATCTGTGTCTGTGTGTGTGTGGGTGTTTGGCTGGCTGCTGTTGCCACCACGCGCCATACAACGCACAGACACACAAATACACACACAGACACACACAGCTACAGTTACGCATGGGCTTTATTGTTTAGAATAATCTTGCGCTTGATAATGAAAATAGGTCAAATTTTAAAAATACACACACAAACGCGACATTGTCGACGTCGGCGTCAACGTCAGCGTCGTCAGCGTCAGCGTCGTCGTCGTCAGCGTCGTCAGCGTCGTTTTCGTCGGCGCTGGTTGTTCGCTTGGCAAATGATCGCGGCATGCGTAGATACAACAGCATTAGATAGAAACACACACACACACAGATACACACACACGCATATTCATTAGCTGGGCCAACGCACCGCGTTCACTAATTGAGGCAGACGGTAAGCTTCAGAGAGAGAGAGAGTGAGTGAGGGAGGGGGAAAGAAGGAGAGCAAAAAGAGAAAGAGAGAGCGGGAGAAGCGAGTTAGAATTTCAATGCGATCGAAAGTTCAACTGGTGGCAGCCACATCTTTCTCTCACTTTCTAGCTCTCCATTTTCTCTATCTCTCTCCCTCTCTCTCTCTCTCACTCTCTCTCTCTCTCTCTCTATAGTTTGTTTTGTTGTGTGTATTTGGTTAAACTTCTAGCTTGCAACAGATTGCAACACATTTAGAACGCTTATCTTGACAGCTAGCGCGCGGCAACTGTGCTCGCTGATAGCAACGTCGTTGCACTCCTCCCTCCACCGTCCGTTCGTGCCACAAGCAGCGCAGTTCCCCTCCTTACTCCGCTGCCAGAAATAGAATGCCAGCATTTTGTCCATGTTCGCTTTTGACCCATTTTGTGCAGCGGTTTTATAATTTGTGGCAGACGAGCTAATTAGTTGATCTGCCTCCCCCCCCCCCCCTCCTCATCCCCTCCCTGTTGCCTAACCAGTTTATTTTTGTTTGCTTCAAATCGTTGTCGTATTTCTTATGTTTCTTCTTAAAACTTTGCTCGGCTTCTCTGTTTTGGGAAGTAAATGCAAATTTTGTTTTGGCCATTTTGCCATTTGGCAATAACTTCCGCCAAATTCGATAAAGAAAAAAAAAAAAACGAAGCAAAATATATTAAAATACTTTAGCTGATATATTATGATATTTTATGGTGATTCACCTGGTGGCCAGCATCATTTGAGCAGACAAATCGACTCGTGACATGGCCCAAAATCAGATGTTTAATTTAAATTCAAATTCAAAGCGAGGCATTTTGGTTATAGCCAAAATACATGGCTAAAATTAAAACGTTTGTAAACTGTTTAAGAATAGTTTGTGTAAATTAGCTGATTGTTTTAATTTATAAATTTCTAATCTATGTCAAGTAAAAAAAATAAAATTCATCAAATTTAATATATTAAAATGGGAATTTGAAAAATTTGATATATATATTCTTTTTTATATATGAATATATTATTTATATATATGAATATATTATTTATATATATGAACATATTATTTATATATATGAATATATTATTTATATATATATTTTTTGTTAACTTACAAAATTAGTAATTGCAGTAATTGGAGGTGGAAATTGTTTAAAAAATAATTATTCAATTGTTTGGCAGGTGTCGAAAAAGATCTCTTAAATACTTGTCCAAATGTATATGCCCGCTCTTCGCTTCAGCTGCAGGGTATTATAAAGGTGATTTTATTGAAGATCTGAGATTCTAAGTTCCAAGTTAAACAAGTTGAATTCAGTTTCGGACAAAGTCATGGTCATGGGAAACATGATATCGGCGGAGCAGCTCGGAGCAGAATAGAATGCAAGAATACTGTAGACACGATCTTCTTCGTCTTTAATTCTCAGGGGTATATTAGTATATATATATACATATATATATATATATATATATATATTTTAGGCATTGTTTGACAAATTATCTGCTATTTGCCTACTTATCTTGCAATATCTGCCATTTTGTCATCTTGATAAACTTTGCATTTAAATTGCACATAAATTAATTTATTTTTTTTTTTTAGTTTTAATTATTTAGCAATGCTAAATTAGTTTAAGTTTCTATTAGGATATAAATATGAAATTTAAGCCAAAAACTTTTCATGTCTTCGTTTTTTCCGCGAATGATTGCCGGATAAGTCTTCCTAAGTCTGACTAGAATTAATCAAATTAATAATATGTATGACACATATATATATATATATATATATATATATATAAATTTATCTGATTGATGTATTACTATTATTTCGTTTGCCTTGTTTTCCCTTGCGGGGTCCACAGGAATTATGACACTGAGCCGTGGCCCGTACAGCGAGCTCGATAAAATGAGCCTTTTTCAAGACCTCAAACTCAAGCGGCGCAAAATCGATTCAAGATGCAGCAGTGACGGCGAATCCATAGCGGACACATCCACCTCGTCGCCGGATCTATTGGCGCCGATGTCGCCCAAGCTGTGCGACAGCGGAACGGCGCCGTCGCTGCCGCCACTACCGCTGCCGCTGAATGCGCTGCCATCGGTGATGGTAACAACATCGGCAGCATCCACATCGGCGGCAGCAGCTGCTGCCGTCTCAACATCTACAACAGCATCAGCAGCAGCATCAGCTGCAGCTGCAGCAGCAGCAGTTACACAAGTAGCAGCAGCGGCAACATCAGCAGCGGCAACGTCTTCAACGTCGTCTTCCTGCACCAGCAGCACCATTACCATAACGGCAACTGCCACAGCAAAGGCGGCAACAGCAGCAGCAGCAGCCGCCGCAGCCGCCGCAGCCGCCGCAGCAGCAGCATCAACATCAACAGAAGCAACTGGATCGGCTGGGGGATCCAAGCATCAACAGACTGAAATTCACTCATCGAGCAATGCGATAACAGCAGCTGCCGCATCGACAGTAATGTCGCCACCGCCGCCAGAGCTGCAGCGAGCAACATCTCCGCTGCCAGCTGCCAGTGTTGGTGGCGTGGCTGCAAGTGTTGCCGGTGAGGCATTGTCGCTGGCATTGAATTCGCGCGGCACGCCGACGCCGCCACATAATAATGGCGGTGCATCGAGCTCGAGCAATGGCAGCAGTCGCGCCTCGCCCGACTCGCTCGAGGAGAAGCCCTCAACAACGACGGGGCGTGGCAGCAGTACGCCCACCAACGGACTGCTGGCCAACAGCAACAGCAGCAACAATAACAATAGCAGCAGCAGCGGCATCAACATTGCCAACAAAATCAACAGCAGCAGCAGCAATCTGAGCGTCATCCGCTCTGTGAAAGAGGAGCGCATCCTGGCATCGCCCACAAAAATGCTTGCCTACCATCAGCAGCAGCAGCAGCAAAGGGAGAGGGAGCACAGGGAGCGTGAGCGGGAGCGCGAGCGGGAAAGGGAAAGAGAACGGGAACGAGAAAGGGAGAGGGAAAGGGAGAGGGAACGTGATAGGGAACTGAAGGCAGCCACTGGACATGGACACGTGACCGTCCTGGTGACGCCCTCACGCATCAAAGCCGAGCCACCACCGACCTCCTCGCCCTCCTCCACAACCACACAAAGGGATCGCGAACGGGATAGAGAACGCGACCGGGACCGTGATCGGGACAGAGATTTGGGCAACTCCAGTTCGATTAGCTCGTCGCAGCAGCAACAGCAACAACTGCAGCAGCAGCAGCAGCAGCAACAGACGCACATAAGTCGCAGCAGTCCGCCGATGGGCCAGCATTTGGGGCACGCCTATGGGCATCCGCATGCTCATCTGGGTGGTCATAGTGGTGGTGGCTCCATTGTGCAGACGCATCATCTCCACCAGCAGCTGACGCAGCCGTTGACGCTGCGCAAGAATAGTCCGCCGCAGGAGTTACAGCTGCCGCACCTGACTATGCAGTCCATGCAGCAGCTAACACAGCAGCAGCTCACCCAGCAGCAGTTGCATCTGCATCACTTGCTCGGTCAGCAGCAGCAACAGCAGCAGCAACAACAGCAACAACAGCAGCAACATTCGCCGCATGCTTTGATTCGCGTCAAAAAGGAGCCCACTTCAAGTGGCGGCCCTCAACAGCAGCGGCATCTATCACCGCATCATCATCAGCAGCAACAGCAGCAACACCAGCAACATCAACAGCAGCAGCAGCAGCAGCAACAACAGCAGCAGCAACATCATCACCAGCAACAGCAGCAACAGCAACAGTCGCTGCTGCATTCAGCCTCGATGCAATCGCTGCGTCATCCCGGCCGCGATGCCGCCATTTTGTTTCGCGTCAAGAGTGAGGTGCAACAGCAGGTGGCTGTCGCTGCCGCTGCAGCAGCATCCTCCAACTTGCCGCATCTCATGCAGCCGACAGCAGCAGCAGCTGCCGCCGCTGCAGCAGCAGCAGCTGCGCATCGCATGGTCTGCTTTAGCAATGCGCGCATCAACGGCGTCAAGCCGGAGGTAATCGGCGGCCCCTTGTGCCCTTCGCCGCATCCCTCCTCCTCGTCATCGGCGTCTTCGCAGCTGTCGCCGCAAACGCCCTCACAGACCCCGCCCCGTGGCACGCCCACCGTCATCATGGGCGAAAGCTGTGGTGTGCGCACAATGGTCTGGGGCTATGAGCCACCGCCGCTCTCGGCTAACCAGCAGCAACAACAACAACACCAGCAACAACAACAACAACAGCAGCAACAGCAGCAACAACAACAACAGCAGCAGCAGCAACAGCAACACCAGCAACAACAGCAGCAGCAGCAGCAGCAACAGCAGCAACACCAGCAACAACAACAGCAGCAGCAACAACAACAACTTTGCCTGCAAACCGCCTCCTCCTCGCCATCGACGGGCTCAATAACGCCCACCCACACACCTGGGCCGCCGGCAGTGGGTCCGCAGAACAATGAGGAGGCAGCGCAGCTGCTGCTGTCCCTGGGACAGACGCGGATCCAGGATATGCGTCCGCGACCACATCAGTTTCGCACGCCGCATGCACTCAACATGGAGCGATTGTGGGCCGGCGACTATTCCCAGCTGCCGCCGGGTCAGCTGCAGGCGTTGAATCTAAGCGCCCAACAGCAGTGGGGCAGCTCCAATTCCAACTCCAGCGGCAGCGGTCGCTCCCTTGAGGCACCCCACGAGCCCACGGATGAGGACGACCAGCCACTGGTGTGCATGATCTGCGAGGACAAAGCCACTGGCCTGCACTACGGCATCATAACCTGCGAGGGGTAAGTAATAGCTTCCTGATGCCTTCTCTAATCCAATCCAAGACGAGTTCCACAAATATTATAGAAATGTATTCCTGTCCCACAGAAAATGCATCAATTTCAATTTAATTGAAACTCAAATTTTTTTTTTATCCGATAAGTTTTTTTTTAAGGAAATATTTTTCCTTCATGACTATGTGTGGAATGAAAGTACTTGGAATCCCAGGCAATGCCGGGAAGTATTTCCAAGCTAAACCCTAACTTTACCTCTTTTTCTCTTTCTCTTTCTCTTTCCGTTTATCTTTCTCTGCCTGTTGCGATTTCTCGCTGTGTACGTTGCAGCTGCAAGGGCTTCTTCAAGCGGACGGTGCAGAACAGACGCGTCTACACGTGCGTGGCGGATGGAACCTGCGAGATAACCAAAGCACAGCGCAACCGTTGTCAGTATTGTCGATTTAAGAAATGCATTGAGCAGGGCATGGTGCTGCAAGGTCAGTATGAATCCATACCAAGTGCCTCCAACTAGAACCCACTGCTACAAAAGGACCATTGCGAAATTAGAACTTATTTATTTCTTATTAAGAATAAGAATAAATAAAAATGAATAGCTAATGTAGCAAGTCGGAGTCCCAAGTGGTAGTCGGGGAGATTACTTTTGGCGATAAGTGTGAATCTAATCTTGAATTATATTTATGATATAGCCGTGCGGGAGGATCGCATGCCAGGTGGGCGCAACAGCGGCGCCGTCTACAATCTCTACAAGGTCAAGTACAAGAAGCACAAGAAGACCAACCAGAAACAGCAGCAACAGCAGCAGCAGCAGCAACAGCAGCAGCAGCAACAGCAGCAACAACAGCAGCAACAGCAGCAGCAGCAGATGCTGTCACCCATACATCATCATCATGGGGCGGGTGGACATGGTCATCCAGCGCAGCTATCACCGCATCATCTGCTCTCTCCGCAGCAGCAACAGCTGGCGGCAGCCGTTGCAGCCGCCGCACAGCACCAGCATCAGCAGTCCAAACTACTGGCAGCTGGACACGGGGGCGCAGGGGATTTGAAACCGATGTTTATGGGGCCGGTCCTGAAAGCGGAACACTTGCAGCAACCGTCGATGCACAGTCCAGCACAACAGCAGCAACATCAGCAGCAACAGCAGCAGCAGCAGCAACATCAACAGCAGCAGCAACAGCCGCAATCGTCGCCGCATTTGTCACTTTCCTCCCCTCATCACGCGCCGCCGCCGCCGCCCAATGCCAGCCAGCAGCAGATACACCACAACCATCACCAGCAGCAACAACAGCAGCAGCAGCAGCAAACATCGCTGCCGGCGCATCTGATGAATGGCACCATACTGAAGACTGCGCTGACCAATCCCAGCGAGATAGTCCATCTGCGGCATCGTCTCGACTCGGCGGTCAGCTCATCGAAGGACAGGCAGATCTCATATGAGCATGCGCTGTCGATGATTCAAACGCTTATCGATTGTGATGCGATGGAGGATATTGCGACGCTGCCGCATTTCAGTGAGTTCCTCGAGGACAAGTCGGAAATCAGCGAGAAGCTCTGCAATATCGGCGATTCCATTGTGCACAAGCTGGTGTCATGGACGAAGAAGCTGCCCTTCTATCTGGAAATACCCGTCGAGATACATACCAAACTGCTGACAGACAAGTGGCACGAGATACTCATACTGACCACAGCCGCGTATCAGGCGCTGCACGGCAAACGCTCCACGAGTGCGACGACTCCCGCAATATCGGCAGGGTCCGCAGCAGCAGGAGTAGGAGGAGGAGGAGGTGGAGGAGGCGGCGGAGGTGGTGGTGGAGGAGGAGCATCCAGTCCGAATAATCATAATAGCAACAGGCACGGATCCCCGGCGCCAACATCGACGCCGACCGCCAGCCAGCTGCCGATGCCACTGCACAAGGACGATCCAGAGTTTGTCAGCGAGGTGAACTCGCATCTGAGCACGCTGCAGACTTGCCTAACCACGCTGATGGGACAGCCGATTGCGATGGAGCAACTGAAGCTGGACGTCGGCCACATGGTCGACAAGATGACGCAGATCACCATCATGTTCCGGCGCATCAAGCTCAAAATGGAGGAGTATGTCTGCCTCAAGGTCTACATACTGCTGAACAAAGGTACAGTCTGACTTGCATTTGAATCCCCATGAATATGCGCCAATCCCTATTCATGTTGACCTTTATAACCCTTAGCAGAAGTGGAACTGGAGAGCATCCAGGAGCGCTACATCCAGGTGCTGCGCTCCTACCTCCAGAGCTCCTCACCACAGAATCCACAGGCGCGACTTAGCGAGCTGCTGTCCCACATACCCGAGGTGAGTCTCCCCAGCTCCTTTTGACTAGCTGTTGCTCTTGCTCTTCCTCCAGCAATTCACAGATCTCAATAAAGATAAAGAATCCAATTGTGTGGAGATATTTACCATTTCAATTAATTAAACCTAACTCCGCTCTTCCCTGCTCTTCTTACCCCCTTTCCCCTACAGATCCAAGCGGCAGCCAGTTTGTTGTTGGAGAGCAAAATGTTTTACGTGCCCTTCGTGCTCAATTCGGCCAGCATAAGGTAGCAGATGCTTGAGCACGGCCTGCTGCCCACAACCAATCATCAGCCGGATCCACAAAAACGTCAGCAGCAGCAGCCGCAGCAGCAGCCGCAGCCGCAGCAGCAACAGCAACAGCAACATGAGCAACATCTAACAACAACACGTCGCAGATCTCGTCTTCAGCAACAGCAGCAGCAGCAGCAGCAGCAACAACAACAGTCGCAGGGGCAGGCGCAATCGCAGGTTGCTTTGTTATTGGATCTGCCGAAGATAAAAATTGAAATTGGTGCTGCTGAGCAGCAGCGAAAGCAGTCTCTATTGCTGCCAGCGACGCCTAAAGCCGCCAACTCCTCCTCCTCATCATCTTCCTCCTCATCCTCCTCGTCCATTTTAAAGAGCTCACTGCTGAGCGGTGCAGCGGCTACGCTGGCCACGTTAACAGCGGCCGCCGATCAGATTGCGCGTCGATCAGCAATTGAGGCGTCGATCGGCAACAACAGCGGCGGCAACAGCAACAGCAACCACAGCAGTAGCAACACTGCCCCAATAGCAATGACTATGGGGGGCAAGGCGGCAACACACAGCAGCAGCAGCAGCAGCAACAGCTTAGAAGAGAGCAAAAGACTTGAACATCAACAACACCATCAGCAACAACAACAACAAAATCAGCAGCATCAACAGCAACAACATCAGCAACAATATACATCAATTCTACAGTCAGCCCTAATGTCACAACGTCCAATGGTAGCTGCCAGCCCGTCGTCAACAGCAACAGCAACAGCAACTGCAACAGCAAATGCAACAGCAACTGCAACAGCAACATCGGCAGATGTAACATCATCAACAGCAGCAACAAGAACAACAACGACAATGACAACAGCGACTACATCACCGCCACCAGCGCATGTGCTAAAAACTGCGGTGACATTGGCGAGTCTAAGTGAAATTGCCACTGCACGACAGCAACAGCAAGAATTGCTCGCGTTGCAGCAGCAACAACAGCAGCAGCAACTGAAATTGCCTTGTAGGATTATCAATTTGAGCAGCAACACTACAACAGGTCCAGGAGCAATAACAATTACTGCCAAGCCGCTGCTGCGACAAAGGAACAGTACCAACAACAACAACTGCCACAACAGCAACAGTTCAAGTCAATCAGCAAATGGTAAGCAGCAAAATAGTATGTGAAAATGATGCATGCAGCTAATTTGATATACCAATTGGCAGCAGCAACAGCAGCAGCAGCAGCAACAACAGCAGTAACTACAAGAACAACAGCAACTTCAATGGCAAACGGCAACTGTTGTCACTTGCAGGGAACGGTTGCCAGCACTGCAACAATACACACACAAACTGATGATCTGTTGCTGTCCGCGGTTACAGCGCAGCCAGCGTCATTAGCAATGCGCCCAGCAACAATGCACCAATGGACTACCGTGTCGACGACGACGACACAAACACAACAGCAACAACCACAGCAACAACAACAACAACAACAACATCAAACAACAACAACAACAACAATACCACATACAACATCATCCACTGCACCCCACAACAACAACAACAACAACAATAATGATAATAATAATATTATGAATAATAATAATAATTATAATAATATAAATAATTATAATGCCACCGCTGCCACGCCCATGCGCCCGCCTATGCGCACGCCCGTGACCTCAGCTTCTGTTACTGTAGTTGTGTTCAAAACAATGTTACCTGATGACTGAATTATTTTAGAATCGTACACTTAAAGTATGTTTTATTATCGATTACCAATTACCGATTACAAATTACCAACTACCAATTATCGATTATTATTACTATTATTATTATTACTACATACATAATGTAGAGCATATTGTATTTTCGTGTAATTTAGTGTTCGCCCCAATTGTTGGACTTGATAAGCCAAAAAGTAACCTAACCTAAAAACAAACAAAACAAAAAGCACAAAAACCCGTAGAAGAAATTCCGTAAATTCCGTAAATTACACCCGAATGCACTGAACCAATCCATAACAACCAATCCAGCTGCCCTCCTCTAATCCTAACGAAAACATAAGAACACAAGACTGCAGACCAAATGGACAATGGGCCGATCCGAAGAGGAACGAAATGTATAACACAAGTCTCCACTTCACCACATTGGAGTTGAATGGAACCAGGAACAAGGAACAAGGAACAAGAAACGCAATGGTTCGATTTGGTTTGGTTTATGGTTCGGTTTTAGAACTGGATTCTGTGGTTTTTACGGCATTGCGAATGTGTGTGTTGACTTTTTAAAACTAAATAAATTATGCTTTTACTATATATATATATATTATTTAATAACACACACATACACACAAATATCGAAATCATTAATAACAAATTCAACTTTTTTTTGTGAACAATTTTAAGAGACAACAACAAATATATAAAACTTAAGTTAAGTGTTAACATGTATCCACATGGAGATGATTTAAGATTGATATAATGAGTTGTAGTTGATTATAGCCAGAAAACACCCATTCACCAACACCACTCACACACACACACACACACACTCATATATACAGCTATAAGAATGCATTGTTTTTTTTTTTTATATATATATACAAGAAATTTATATTTAAATATATAATATATACACACACAGATCTGAATAGATTTACAAATAACTCAAAACAAAGAAAATCAACCACATAAAGTATATATCGTTATATACACGCATACATAAAAAAAAGAAGATATACATATATATATAGAAATGTATATATATATATAACACTATATATACATATACATTTATACGTATGCATATGTATGTATATAAATGTATAAACTGTAGTAGTATTTAGCTAGTTTTTACTGTCGCTCGTTTTAAGTACTTTTTGTAGAGAAATTCACACACCCACACACCCACACACACACACACACACACATACACACATATATAGACTGCAGGCGGCGCTGCGTGTGACGGGCTGGTAGGAGGCGAGTAGGGGCGGGTAGGCGTGTTTTGCTGCACTTATCGATGAACGATAACACAGCAAATCGAGAGAAAAACTTATACTTTAAATTATTACAATGGCATATTATGTAATATTAGCTTAATGAACTATTTACACACAAACACACACACACACACACACACACACACTCTCACACATACATGCATGTTATATATATAATCATATGTCAAACACTATATATGTATGTATTTATATATATATATATATATATATGTATTTATATCTGTTCGACTATTTATATATAGCCCTGGGCTCATAAGTTTATTGGCTCCCAAAAAGCAACCGTCTCTGGTTAAAAGCTGAATGAAAATAAGCATACTCTCGCACATACACACAACCGATCACACACACACACCCATACACATATACACTGATACACCAATACACACATACATCTAAGCATAAGCTAATATAAAATAATATTAAAATGAAAGCAAAATGTGTGCATACAAAATTATACAACTGTTTTTTGTATGTTTGTATGTATGTATTGTACACTTAAATATCTAATTCTAATTATTCATTTACTATTTTTTTTTTTTAATTATTATTATTATTATGTATGTATTTACATATATATATATATATATATACATATGCATACTAAACATAATTATCGCATAGAGCATACAATTTACTATGTATGTATACATACATTTACATATATATGTGTATATATATGTTATGATTTTTAATGGATCGCGATCGCGTCGTCGTCGTAACCCAAAAAGAAAAAGAAAACAACAAAAAAGGCCTAAAACTGGGCTGTTATCGATGCCGTTTGTTATCGATATCGATGTCGCACTACCGTTTATTGTAAATGTATTAATTTTGTTGATTTTTTTGCTGTCTGTATACATTTTTTTTTAACATTTTCAATAAATGTAATTCTTAAATATTTTTTTTTTTATTATTATTCTTTATTACTTTGTTTACCAATCCACCCGAACTCCCACCAGATTTCCGAAATTCCCTATTCCATGCAATTGCTTACAGGCATCAGTTGGGAACACATCCATGCAACTTAAGTTCCTTTTGCTTAGTTGCACGATTGTGTTGCATACTTTGAGGGATCGACGCGATACGTTACTGCCTAGAAGTCCATCTGTATAACCTGCATAAAATATCAATCTTCCACATGCGTTGTTTTTTTTTTTTAATTCTCCACATAAGGGTTTTCAAAGCGCTTCTAAAATAAGAGATTTTTCTGTTATGACTGCAAAATCAAACGCATTTATTATTCCATATATATATAAAAATCGTTGAGGTCATATTCTGCACTCAGTTCGACGTCCTTATTATATGAAAGACATTCTTTCAGAGATATATTTTAAGAACAGCAAATATTTATTAGCGTACACATAAATGAATTATTTACAAAAGTTTTGGTTGAAGTTTAATTTACAATTTTGTCAACTGGGCAGCGTAGAATCTGTCAACCTAAAAACCATAGAGAAACAATAGTGAATCGAATCTTAAGGAGATCTGTAGCATAATAGATAGCAAAGATATGAAACCAAAGATGTGGCTCTTACCCAGTCCCGAGACCCCCTCTCAAAACAAAAACATACGCGCTCTCGCTCACACACCCTTACTCACCCACACACACACACACACACACATAAATGTAAATGAAAACAAATTGGAATGTAGGTAAAAAAAAAATGCGAGAAAAGCAAGAGTCTGACTTCAAATTGCCTTTAAGAGTTGTATTTCAATGAGAATTTCATTAGTGACTTTTTTCTTCTGTTCTTTTTTTAACGGAAATAATAAAAATGTATTACATAAACTACGCAGCAGCAAATACATAAGGGGTACATTGGTACATATACAGTATATGTATTAGGCGCATAAAACCAAGTATTTTAATACGAATATGAATATTAATACGAAAATACGAATACCAATTTTGTAAAGCAAACTGAAGAAGACATGCAAACGAAAGATCAAATATATAAAATTAAAACAAAAACCAAAACAAAAGTAGCATACAAATTGGAGTAAATAATGAGATAATGATGATGATGATGATGATGATGATACCATATTTTTGCACTGCGTGTTATCAAATAAGTGTTAGACATTAAACTGCAATTGTATTGCATTGCATTTGAGGTAGACATGCCTGAAAAGTCCTCTCTTAAAATAATTTGGTGGCCCACTTAATAAAATATCACCACACATAGTTCATATATGAGGAACTGACAAAGACACCCACAAACGGCAAAATCCAAAATCCCAAATCCAAATCACAATTACAAAAAGGCCGATTAGGACAGGCCATCTCAGAGAACCGAGTGTTTTTCTTCGGTTTGCTCTTATGTCATTGTAAATAACGAGAAACAAGTAAATAGTAGAGAGTAAAAAGTAGCGAGTAACAATTAACGAGTAACAAGTGTGGAGCATATGCATTAGATATATTGTTAAGCTGCTTCCATATAGTGGATCCCCCTTCCCACAAAAACATTTTATTTCCCTGTGGCACCTATTGATTAGCTAGCTAATTTTTAATAACACATTTACTGCTGATACAAACATAAATCCATTCCATAACCAGATACACAAACACACACACATATATATATATATATATATATATATATATTTATATATATATATATAACCAAACCCAGTAGATGATCCTATGTAGTACTCACTCAGGCCACAGGCAGCACTCTTTAAACATGATATGCATATATACATATAGGATTCGAAACATTAAATGCAATTGTTTGAAATATGCTCAAAAGCCGATTGCCGCTTGCGAAGAATAATCGAGAAATAAAAAAGAGAGAAAATAGAGTGTGTGTAATGTGCTTGCCAGCTGGAGAGGAGTAATAACTTTTTATGGTGCTTAACTCGATCTTGAGAACAACAACAAAAATTTAAATTAAATATAAAAAACAAACCCCTTAATGGATAATGGATAAACGATTAACCTAAAAACTCAAAACAAATGGGACTGATGCAATAAAAAGCTAATGAAACATATATATATGTATAGTCGATATTATCTGGCATTTTCGATTTGATTTCAATCAAAATAAAAACAAAACTAAATAAATAAATCAAGCTAAAATAATGTAGATCCTTCCATACATTAAATACAACAACAACAACAACAACAACAAAAGAGAAGAGTATACGTCGTCCTGTGCAACTGAAATACGTTTTTTAAACGCTTCAGTTAGATAACAGAGCTAAGCAAAATGCCATTGTAACTCAAACAAATCGAACATTTTTGTGTATACCCATGGAATATAATAGGAATATGGAAACATAAATAATATAAATTATATATTAAATAATAATTTTTTTTTGCGCAAATTCCAATGGATACTTGCTGTACGAGTGTTTGTTCTAGAATGAGGACAGACTCAAACGTTTTATATAAGTATATACGACATACACACACACACACACATATGTATGTATGTCTTTTGTTTATTCTTTGGGATTTGATATGAATGTTACTTGATGGATTAGTGAGAGTTTGATAGAGAAAGCAACAAAACCAAAATATAATTTAGCATTGATGTAATGGGAAAAACGAAAACATAAAAGATAAATTAAAAAAAAAAAAAACGATGATAGCTAAATATGAAAAAGAAAAAACAAAATTTATAACTGATGAAGCGAACTAAGCCCATAATTGAGAATTTTAAAGCACGATTCGAGATCAAACACAGACACAAACTCACACATAAATTTAATAAATTACACATTGTATTAATAATAATATAAATTAATGAAATGAAATGTATTTACGAATAAAGTTAATATCACATGAACAAGGTTTGAACATATTCAATTTGTTTGCAGCCGCTATCTGGGACCTTACCTAAGCTGGCCCCATCCTCATTTCAAGAATGCGGCAGTAAACTGCGGTTCCATTATAATCTTGAACTGTTTCTTTGGTCGCACATGGGCCGCCGCATTGACAAAGTCTCTGCAAAATGGTAGATGGATAATTAAAGCAATGATTCTCGTATACGGTGCTCGCTTGAAAAATCAACAAATGAAGACTGTATTTAATTAATAGTATTTTAACCCACTCTTCGTTCGCCAGTGTCACGTTAATGCGATCCGTGGAGACGTGTGTGGGTCGTATGGCTCCGAAGAAGTCAGTGATGGGCACCTTGTGTGGATCACGCTTGTATAAATCCTTGCGCACGCCTACAGTCGAGATGCATACACGCTTCGGACAAACTTGCAGCTGCAAAGATTAAATATAGCATGTGAGAACCCAAGAAACCCAATATATAATTACATAAGAATATTTGCTTACAAATTCGCCTATCGTGCGCTTGCTGAAGGGCTGCACTTTCTCCAGAAACTCAAGCGCATAGTAGGTATAGCGATCTATCATGTAAACGCCAATCGAGGCATCCACATGATGCTGTATGGGAAATGCAACGTAATAAACTTAAGAAAGAGAGTGACAAGGATTGGCAGCACTTACCGATAGTGAATCCTCGCCCACTAGACTACTAGCCACGGCCAAAACATTGGGCGATGTGAACTTCTCGTACAACGATGCCGCCTGGCAAGTGTCCACCATAAAGAAGAGCTCATTGTAACTATAAAATATACAATTGATTGAGGAAGTCATTGTGTTTTGTTCAACTCTCTCCTGGAATAGAAGCTTAATTTTAAAATATGTAAATACCGGTTCTTTTCCCACATTTGCTGTATACCGTCGGCCAGCTCCTGGCTGGTTATCTCTTCAGAGTCTTGGAATTTTAGGAAGCCGTCGCCGCCGTGTCCAGTTAGATAGATGAGCACGTTACTGCCGGCATCGGATAGCAGCTTCTTGGAACGAGCTGTGCCATTTTGTGTGCGTCCCGTGAGAAGGCGCACAAAGTTCTCGACAGTCACCTCATAGCCGCGATAGTCGACCTCAACATCATCGCCATAGACATTGATATGCTGATTGGCATTGTTATACACCTGACCGGGTCGTGGATTGCGCGCGTTGCAGGCCATGTCATCGGCAATCATTAGAATTATTTGGGAGTCGGGTATGCCCAGACGCTTCACCGAGCGGTAAATAGACAACACATTGGCCACATGGCGATAGTTGAACCAGAAGCGCGACGCATCCACCAGCACCGCCCAGTTATTCGTATGCGTTGACCGCTGGGCGGCATCTACATAGGCCTCCGGCAGCATTGCAGTGTCCTTAAACGACAAAAACAATAGCTTTTTTCTCTCTTTCTTTTTTCTGTTTACTTACGTCAGCGGCAGAGCTGTAAATAAGCAGCAGCAGCAATAAAATTCCTTTGCTAAACATTTTTATTATTGTTTTGTTATTTATTTATTTCTGCTTCATTTGCCGGCGTTGAAAGCGAGTTCTTCTTTGTGAGTGTTGTGGCAACAGCTGACTGTCGAAGCTGTCGACCATCTGGCAACGCTTCATCGTGTTTTTGTAATCTTGTTTCATTTAAAATCTTTTTTTGTGAAATGTTCACATATAAAAATTGTCGATGTGCATCAGTTCTGTATCTGTACATGCTTTTATAAACTTATATCATACATTTTCAAAGAGCAGCTGGCAATTTGAATTTGGAAAAAGATGTAGATCTTATGATTTGAGAAAAATCGTAATAACCGTGGTAACTTGGCCATCCGATGGACAAAACGCATGTACTTTGACTAACAGATTCGAATCAACAAATTGCCTATCGGTTTTTTGTAATTGAAGAGTTTGTTTATTTGTTACTTCATCAGAGTATCCTTGTAAATGCTAGAACGGTAAGCTTGTTTGATTTGAAAATACGGCCCATTAAATTGGTGAGCCATATTCAAAAATGACTAGGGCTGCAATATTGCTGCCACTTTTATAGCTTGCAATGAGTTGGCAGCACTGAACTGAATGAATTTCTCATTGTTATTTGTGTTAAGTTGTTGAGAGTTGAGATTGTGGCAATGAGCATCAATTGGATTAAAATTACTGAGCGGTAAGTAAAATAACAAGTTATTGTTGATCTTCACACACTAAACGAATTTGGTTTTGATTCCGCTATTGGTCATACAGTGCACGCGAAGGCATCAAGATCATCAACGCCCTGCCTTACGATACTTTCACAACAGTTTTGCTCTACGTGCACCGCCAGATGAGTCCAGCGATTGGTGCCGCTGGCAGTGGGAGCGGGTCGGGGCTTTCGGGCACCGTTGGCACCAGTGTCACAACAACGGAGCGGACTGGCAGCAGCAGCGGCGAGACGAGTCACACCAGCAGCGAACCGGAATATACACTAGAGGAGCTGGAGCGATTAGTAGGCGTTGCACGCGCTGACTTTTTGCTGTTGATCAAAACTTTCTCGTACATCTTGAGGCGCATCTCGACATTCATCATCAAACCCAGCCATTTGCAGCGCGAGCTGCGCGAGAAGTTGCAGCTGCAGGACGAGGCAAAAATCGATGCCATTTTGCGGCTGTGGGTGCGCCAGACGACGCCAATGATGAACAACCTGTCCAGCGAGCGCTACGAGTCTAATGTGATCGAGGACATGGCCTGGAAACTGAACGTGGAGATCGCGTCCCATTGCCAGCAGCGCGAGAAGACAGCCTTGGCTGTGCTGCAGCTAAAAACAGGCGCCAGCGAAGACATCAACTTTGAGATGACACAGCCGGAGCTGCTGCAGCTGTACAATCAATTCGAGCAGATCCAATCCGAGCTGGACGCAACGCTGGCCAATATGAAAAACACCGAATGCGCCAGCGGAGACTATTAATTGATTTGAATTTTAACGATTGACTCGTTATTATAATGCCTCTTATGCCAGTTGTATGGTATTCGTTTGTATCTAATTCATACACATTATGTATTTGGTTGTATTTAGTCTTTAGTTGAATTCCAGCCTGAGGGTCAATTGATAAAATCAAAGTTTATTAGGAAACGCCCAGATGTATATAGATTAATTCAAAATCAGCGCCAATAAAACTCGTTAAGTTGTAAATTGAATGTAATTACATTTGTTTTTTTTACTTTTAATATGCATTTCATGTTCGATTCATAATTCTACTGATAAACATTACAAATTAATACAATGATATATGTAAATGTACTTTTATATGTATATATTGTATATGCATATGTATATCGTGTATATATCTCTTAGCTGATATTACGCGGCTCAAGCCGGGTCAAGAGTTGCACTTTAAATTTAATTCATCGGTTTTTGAGAACCGATTTTATTTCAATGGAGTGTCTCGAAAATCATTTTAATGCCACCATTGATATTCTGATAAAAAATATGTTTTGTGAAAAATAATATTAATGAGCCGGGTATTACCTGCTACTAAATGTATATAGTACTGATGAATGTATATGTATATATCAAGTCTTGTATATATATGTAAATGCGACTTTCGGATCTCTTTTGTAGCAGACTTGTTGGTTATAAATGCATATGTATTGTATAGTTTATACTCTTATCTAAGTATATGTTTATGTAAATATGTGAATTGCACATACTGCAGTATCGGAGTATCAAGGGAAGAGGGTTGGGCGGTGTGGTTATTTCGTTGTCTCTTTCCTTTTTTTGTGTTAACTAGACTAAAAGCAAAACGTTTCTATTGCACTTTACCAACTAATTTTAACTAAGCTTGAAGAAATTGTGTAGGCAAGTTAATTTTCCTACATTTATTTTAGCTATTGCTAATTTGTTATTGTTACCGTTAGTTTAGTTACTGCTGTTGCTGCTATTTGAATGTGTTATTGTATATGTGTGTGTGAACGTGTTTTCCTTTGGCACCGGCTTCACGCTAAAGTTAATTAACGTTTTCCTTAAACTACTTGCTATACTTCTGCATTCTGCAATTGCTGCAATCCTTTTAACTGGTACATACGAAAAATTGGGAATAAGTTTGTAAGTTGTGTAAATGATTATCGCCATTCAAAATGCGTTGGTCATTTGTTCTTGTGCTGTAGTTGTTGTAACTATTATTCGGTGTACGGGTTCTATTATGTGTCTATTAAGCCAAGAGCAACTTGAGCTATTGGCTGGAATATCGTATGTAAAAGAATGCTTAATGGGTTTTAGTAATGACAGGAAAGCAAAATATAAAAACAAAATGTTGATTGATTTTTAAAATAAAATTTATATAATTAAACAATATTAAAGTAGCACATACATACATCAAAATTACACACATATACAAAGGTTTTGTTTATATATAGATAGTATATTGATTTAAAAAAAAAATAATAGAAATAGACTACATATTAGATGGTACATTTCGCTAAGCTGTTGGGCTTGCCACAAAATGTTGCAACAATTTTGTTTGTTATCGTTTAAAACTATGTAACTGAATTATTGCAATTTTAAAATACATTTTACGTATATGTACATATGAATGTATTTTATAAATATATATATATATATACATATGTATTTATATATAATTATATGTATATATATATATATATATATATATATATTTATTTATTTATAAAATACAAATGTTCTCAAGCAGCGCTTTTCCACGTTTAGTTATTTTATGCCCTAAGACGAGACATACATACATACATACATATATATATATATATATATATCTATGGGTTTATGTATAGTAAAGGTATATGTTTATATAAAAAACAAATAGTGTACAAAAATTGGAAGTTAATTATATGTATGTATATCTATATATATATGCATCCATATATGTATAAAGGTATATATATATATATTAACATTACAAAAAATTGTGGCTAGCAATAAAAATATGTATTTTTTTGACATTCAGTTATAATAATATCGGTAGTATCATTAGCAGCGATTACAAATATACGATACAATACAGGATTGGATTTAAATGGTATATGTATGTATAAAGAGGACCTGTTCTGTATATCGATTTCGATTCGCTCGGAAATAACAGTTGTCCAAAATGTATTGAATGTAAAATTCATATTTTAATTGAGTTTGTAATTAAAAAGTGACTTGTCATAATTTGAACTCGAGCGGGACTAAATAAGTATATTGCATATTCGGCATCTATGTCCGGAACAGGCCCTAGAATTCGATTATTTTCGTTTTGTTTTTTTTGTTGTAATATTTGTTAAATATGTATATCTATATATAATGTTGTTTGTATATAGTGCATCCAATCCATACGAGTTGTACGTATATGTATATAGTATAATATATGATATATATGTGTATATATGCTATATCGAGAATAATATCAAGCGTTGCTTTGTTTCGAGTTACTCTTAAGTAAATTTAATTGTGTAGTTCTCCCCATGGGGTTGTTCGGGTTGTTCTTGTTGCTGCTGCTGTTGATGTTGCTGTTGCTGTTGTGCCTCCTTCTCTACATGCCCGATTCCGCAATGCCCTCGTCATCTGGAAGTTGTGGCTAATGTTAGCAATCATTATAAATATTTTAGAAATCAGCAGCAGCAAAAAAAAAACAACAAAACAAAAAAACAAACAAACAACAATAAACATTAAGAATACAGAAGAAAACACATAAAAAACATTATAAACTAAATTAGTAAAGCAAAATACAATTCAAGGGAGACGAGAGTAGAAAACTTGGGTGAATAATATATCAACTTAATGTGCAGCATGCGGGAGTGAGAGAGGTAGATGGGACAGTAGAGTGAGGCGGAGAGAGAGAGAGAGTGTGTGAGACAGAGAGAGAGAGAGAGATACAATAAGAGTAAGAGGGAGAGGGAGAGAGAAAGAGAGCAAGCGCTAAAGCTTACAAACCCATAAACGGATTGGCATAAATGATTCCAGCGCTGCCATTGCCACCCGGCTCCATTGTGGCTTCATTGAGTGCAGCAGCTCCGACACCGACACCACCGACACCACCAACACCACTGACGACACCGCTGCGAGCACCACCCAACAGCTGTGTTTTAATGCTCAGCTTGTTGTAATTGTCGCCGTCGCCGATCAGCGTCGCAATAGCCTCGTCTCCGTCGCCGTTGCGCGTATTGCAGCTGCTGCCCAGGAGCTGATCGTAGCAGCTGACATCGGTGCTGATCACATCCACATCGATGTCGTCATCGTCCTTTTCGAGACTATTGCGATTGCTGCCTCCGAGCGAGCTGTGCAGCGCATGGGAGTCCTCATAGCTGCCGCCGCCGCTGTCATCGTTTGCATTGTTCGATTTGGCATCGATATGCGTCTCGAATTCATCATGCAAATAGAGTACATCCACATCAACATCCACATCGACATCTACCATCTCTTGTTCGTCTTCGTCATCATCGTCGTCGTCGTCGTCGTCTTCGTCGTCCTGCTCGTCGTCGTCGTGTGCATCGAGCTCTTCCTCCAGCTCCAACTCAACCTCCTCGCCAACCTCAACGCCCAGCTCCACTTCGAGCAGCGAGCGACGCCTGTAGACATCATCTTCTAGAGCGGCAGGAGCTGCTGGCTGCGGATTAATCTGCACATCCTCCTCAGCAAAGCTGAGACGCACATTGGCGCGACTGGCTCGTGTGCTGCCTGCTCCTGTTCCTGTTCCCGTTCCCGTTCCTGTTCCCGCTCTTGCTCCAACAGCTGCAGCATAATTATTGATAAAGTCATGGCTGAGACTGTTTTTGATGTCGCAAGAGCTGGCGCTAAATGTGATCAACTGGGATTTGCGTCTGTGCTGCAGCGTGGTAAACCCATTGCCGGGCAATGAGTTTGTCATTGCTGCTCCTGCTGTTGTAGTTGGTTGCTCCTTGGAATCGATGTCGATGCTGCTGCCCTCCTTGCAGATCATCGAGCTGGGCTTGTTGTCAACCAGAACGATAACCACAGAATTGTTGTTATCACTCTGATTGACAACCGAATGTCATCTGTCCGGCGCATCCACACCGAATGAGCTCATTGAATTTGTGGCCAGCGAACCGAGACCCAATCCCAAGCCGAGTCCAAGGCCACCGCCAAAGCTGCTGCCGGCCAAGAAGCTGCTGCCCGTCAGCGGCTGCTGATCGTCGTGCAGAATCGCTGCGTTCTCATCGTCGATGGCCTCCGCCTCTGCCTGCTGCAGATGCGTCATATGATCCTCGATTGTGGCTACAATAGCACCATGCTCATCCACCAGACCATCTCCGCCTGATCACACATACATATGCATCCATTTCCGTGTGTTTGTATGTTTGTGCGTTTGGGTGTGTTAGAAGAAATTTGCAATTTGGTAAGTTAATGTTTTGAACCCAGCACCAAGTGAGAATGACAATGAGAGTGTGTGCGATAGAGATAGAGTGTGTGAGAGAGAGAAAACATATATCTTCGGCATGCCAAAGATTAGATACCCTTGCGGATATTCAATATCCTCAATTCGATTTAATGTATTATTTGCAAACGAAAACTGAATTTATTGGGTCTGTTCTCTGGTGGTCTCCCACAGTCCTTTCATTTATTCAGGATATCTGAGCCAGAATAGGATGACTATGAATTCCTGCAAGGGCAATACAAAGTAACAAACCCTGTAAAGAACTTGGGTTTGTGGAAAAACGAGGCGTTCGCAACGAGCGGCCCAGCACCAAGCAACAATTAGGGTTGAGTGGGTGTTGGACTTATAGGTAGAGTTGGCGTTAGAGCGAGGGGTTGACGGAGGGGGAGAGAAAGAGGGAGAGGACATACCTTCAAAGCCCTCATTATCATCCATGACGCGAGCTGGGCCCACAATATTCTCCTTGCCCTCGAGCACAGCCAGCAGGCACTGATGTATGCAGATGTACTGCTGTTCCGTCTGCACCATCCAAACGCGCTCTGCAATTGATCAAATTGTATTAGGATCGAGGTTTCAGCTTCAGTTTGGGGGAGGGAGCTGTTGGCTTACCTTTGCGCATGGCATAGACAATGCCAAAGATATCGACATAGTCGGACGTATTGATCTGCTGCAGTATGCGATCCAGCGTTATGAAGGTGCCTGATCTGCCAACGCCAGCGCTGCAGTGCACCAAAATGGGACGCTGCTCGGCACCGATGCGATCCCGGAACGCCCTGACGAAACGTACCAGCGTCTGCGGCGGATTCGGCACGCCAAAGTCCGGCCACGTGATGAAATGGAAGTGACGCAAGATACGCTGCTCACTTCCCTATAAGATAAAGAGAGTGATCCAAACAAATTGCAAATTTGAAAGAAGTCAAATGGGCATTTCAAGTAAGGGTAAGGGTAAGGGGGGAAAAGAGAAGGAGAGCGAGGTGCTTACCCGACACAACATAAACTCGGTCATCACCCAGTCGGCGTAGTGGCTGTCGTTAAGTATTTGCACCTTGATGTCGCCGTAGAAGACGGGCACCGTGTCGTTGGGCCAGTACTGGTCACACTTCTCCCGCCCCTTCTCGAAGCAGCGCGTCAGCATGACAATCGCACGGGAGTTGCTCTCCCAGCACATGCGCCAGAAATCGTCGCGGGTCGAGTGCAACGGTCCCTGCGTGACAATGAATTCGCGCGGCGAATTGTGGCCGGGAACATAGTTGGCATTGACGTAGTCGGAGCCCTCGTCATCGTCGACCGGTTGAAGCTTGAAGCGCGAGTGATCGTATGGTAGAATGTTGGTGAATCGATTCTTGGGTCGATTGCAGGGCAGGTCGGCGAACGTGCAGGGCTGGTCGCGACCCACATGCTTCAGCTCCTCGAACTCCTCGCTGAAGCGAAAGTCCGAATCGGCGGACATGAGGCGATAATGTTCCGCAAAGTTCTTTATCAAAATGGGACGATTCTGCTCGATGACACTGTCCGGCAACGACATATTATCATTGGCACGTGAGTCCTTCGTGGTCTTGCGGCAGTTGTTCCGACGGCGCTTGTAAAACACAAGGGTGACCAGGAGCACCAGGATAATAGTCATTGGCACGGTAATGGCCACAATGAGCGACGTATTGTCTTGATCTGAAAAAGAGGAGTCGGAAAGTCAAAGGAGATTAGTCAAAGTAGATCATCAGACTGTAAGGCAACTGTAAATCGTCAATTGACAGCTTACCCGGCGAGCTCAGCAGTTCTAGGACGGATCAAAGAACATGCAGCAGGCAAGACATAGATTGATGGATATGGTAACAAAAAAACGAATCGGGTTAAGTTGAATGCAGGTCAGTTAGTTTACGCAAGTGCGTGCTTGGTCGGTCAGGGTCTGGGTAGGTGTGTATCGAAGACCTGGCCACTCACCTGTTTGGATGGGGAAACTGTAGGCGGTGTCGGTGAACTTGTCGGGCCCGGTGAAGGCGCGCACCTTGACGCGATAGGTTGTTCCCGATTTGAGAGGTCCATTGCAGTAGCCGATCTTGTGGTTGTCACAGTTTTCGGTGCCAATGGTAAAGTCCTCGACGGAACGATTCTCGAAGGGATAATACGGATCAATGGCCTGGTAGGGCAGCCACACGCTGTACGACTGCACATCCAGCCAGCTGGGCATCTCCAGGCCGGATGCGTTCTTCGCATCGTCCTCGGCCACAATAATTGTGTACATGCGCACCTGCCCGTTCTGATCGGAGAAGTAGTTCTTGCGGAACCGTATCTGAATGGTCGACGAGCTGCGATAAACCTCCGTCGGCACCACCTGTGTAGCTGGTCGCGGCGGTGCCAGAATTGGCATAGTTTGCTTGTACTCGCGCTCGGGTCCGTAGCCTATGGCGGTTTTCGCTTGGATCTTGAATACATACGTCTCGCCCGGCTTCAGGTTCTTAATAACGCCAACAGACTCCTCGGAGTCAAAGTTCTGCATGCCCGCATCCGTTAAATTGTTAATGTTCGTGTAGGCGATCGAGAACTGTCGGATGACGCCGTTGGCCTCGCTCGAGGGCAGCGACCACTCAAAGTTTATCTCACTCGGCTGGACATCCATCGGATAGAAGCGCTCCACACGACCGGGCACAGCCTCGTTGGTGGTGAAGCTAGCCGAGAGCGGTGCACTGCTGCGCAGCACAGAGGATTCCGTGCCTGAGCGTACGACCACGGTGAAGGTGTAGTTGCGATGCGGACGGAGCTCGCTGATGGTGATCTCATTGCGTGTGGTCATGTTCTGGGCCAACAGGTTATCGGCGGTGAGGTAGGCGATATCGAAGTCATTGTACTCGCCCTTGGGCACATCCCAGTGCAGCGAAATCTCCGTATCCGTGATATTCGTTGCATGCAACTGGGTAATGGGCTCCGGATACAGGCGATCCTGCCGCTGTATTGGCAAGCTGGCCACACCCCCGCTCACCGTCCACACGGTGATGTTGTAAAGGCGACCGGGTATCAAACCAATGAAGGTCACCTTGCGATCGGTGTCATTGGCCAACTTCTCCTTGTCCTTAATCTCCACATCGCCCAACGAGAAGCGGTAGATGTCGAACTTGGACGAGGACTGCGGAGTAGGTGTATAGCTCAGCGTTATCGTGTCTCGTTCGTCCTCCTTCTCGCCGTTGGCCACAACCACATCGGACTGAATGAGCGGCATGGTGCGCGGATACAGGCTCGTTATGCCGGAGAGTATCCCATAAGAGGTGGTCTGTATATCGAACTTGTACTGCAGACCCGGCATCAGATCTCCAATCAGAACTCGCACCGTTGACAGATCATCCGCTACATGGAAGAGACATAAGTTGCTGGCTTAGAGGAGATTGGGAAGAGATTATATCCATGTGAATGCTCACCCGATTTGTTTTCCGAGACGTTCTTGGTTTGGACACGAGTGGGATTGTCACTGGGCCACCATTTAAGAATGTAGGATTCCACACGTCCCTCCGGCTTTGGCCACTCCAGCGTAATGTTGCGCGAGTCGACCAATTGGATGATATTTGAAACTGGATTCGGGGGCACGGTTGTGTTGACCTCCTGCGGATTTGGACTCTCGACGCCAAAGCTGACCGTGTTCACCTGTATCGTATACTTCTCGCCCTTGGTCATGTCGGTGATGTCGGCCTCCGTGGATCGCACGCTGGGCAGTCGCACCCATTGCTGTTCGCTGTCTGTGCGATAGCGTATGGAGTACTCCGTAAACTCGCCGCTTTCCGGCGGTGACCAATGCACCAGCACCGAGTTGCTACGCACCGTTTCAATGGTCATGTTGCGCGGCGGATTGGGAACTACACGACAAGCAAAATCATTCACACATTCAATTGGGATACTGGACGAGGTACTTACAGACTGCCTGGAAGTAGGCGTGCGGCTCGCTGCGCAGCTCGTGGCTAACGGCAAAGACCTTCAGCTCGTAGCCAGCGCCCGGCTGGAGATTCTTGATGACCAGACGGGATTCCTTGGTGATGAGGGTGCGGACCTCGTTGGTGCCATTGCGCGAGTACAAAATCTCGTACTGCTCCTGCTTGGAGTTGACGTCGCTCTTCCAGCTGATGTTCAGGCCCATGCGTATGCTCTTCAGATCCTCAATGATGGGCGACGAGGGTCGGGTGACCACAAAGATGCTCGTCTCATTTGACTCCATTTTCTTGGACACCGCCTGAACGGAAAGCGAATAGTTGCGTCCGGGCAGCAGGCTCTCCAGCGTGAAGCGTGTCTGATCTGTGGTGAGGGTGCTCGTATCGCCGTTGAAGGTCTCCAATTCGTGATAGCTGTGACGGAAGAGGAGAGAAAGAGCGTGAGTCGAGGCAGGAGAGGGAAAGTAAACGACGACTTACGCAATGCGATACTCGTCCTGTGTGCTGGCCGCATCCGCCTCCCAGGTGATAATCATTGTGTTGGTCTTGTCGTCGTTGAAGCTGTGCAGTTTGCGAACGGGCAGGGGTCGCAAGGTGACATCGCCTGTGGCTGGCCAGGAGGTCACCTTGCCGGAGACCGTTTTCACAATCACATTGAACGTCTTGCCGGGCTCAACGATGTCACGGAAATCGAAGAAGGCGATCGGCTCGTTGCTGCGGGCGACTGTCGACTGGCGACGAGTGGTCGCCACCGACACCTGGTATTTGTCGAACTCTGAGACGCCCTTGGGCGCCTCCCACAGCACCCGGAACGAGTTGGACGTGATGAAGTCCTTGTCGAATGTGACATTTAACGGTCGCAGCGGAACCGTTCGATATTGTGCCGTTGTCGGCAGCGATATTTCATCCTCAGACATGGTCTGCACTGAAATATTGTAGGCACGTCCCGGGACAAGTCCCTTAAATGCCGCTTGCGCGGGACCCGGAGGCTCGCCCTCCTTCTCTACATAGAGCACACTGTCGTTGGCATCGGGCGGCTCTATTGAGACCTTGTAGTGGGTGTAAATCCCAGCTGGATACGGTGGCTGCCATAGCACCAGCAGTGTCGTCTCATTACGAAACCACACTATGAACTTCCCCGGCGTATTGGGCTCTGCAGACGTGTGCCACAAACAAGAACACAATCAACATTGCAACGCAGAATACAGGATGCAGGATGCACGACACAGGAGCGTCAGTGTAGTCAAGTCCAGGCAGGTATTCATCAGGGCACCAAACACACACAATAAACAAAGAAGAAATCGAAAAACGACCAACATCGAACGATGTTTTGTGTTAGCAAAATTTGTCATATATATATATATATATATATACATATGCATATACATATGTATATATATATCTTTTTATATATGTGCATGAGTTGAATGCAAATGGTGGGAATATTAGTTAAGTATTTGCATGTCTGTGGAAGATGTTTTGGTCTTCAGTAATGAGCACAGTGGTTAGAAATAAATGATTTTATTATTAATAAATGATAATGATCAACAACAAATGATAAATGATGTTATTATTAGTGTATAAGTATTAACTGTTTGTATTTAGTATCTACATAATATGAATATAACATTTCTTTTAATTCCATTGTTGCCAGATAGAAAACAGAGCTTCCAAGAATTCCATATATTTATTTTAATTATATTTTCTTCTACGTTAAATTATGATTTTTAAACTTAGATTTTAAATTTAGATATTATAACTGTTAGCGGAATATTAATGAATTATGTTTCATTAATTTACATAGCCAATGAATCTCAAAGATTAGTGGCATGGACACTTAAATCGACACCACTGTCAAATTGGCATGCCTAGTTGTGGGAATGGGTCTGTTTCATGAGTGTAGAGAAATTGGTAAGGATCTTGTGTGTAGTCGCACTTTGTTGTGGTCTGTGGCATGCAGCAAAAAGCGAACACAATGCCGGTTGATGGGGGAAGGGGAGGGGGAGTGCAGGAGAATTCCTTTTGTATGATTTGGCTTTGGGTTGGGTTGGGTTGGGTTGGGTTAGGTTTGTGCAATTTGGGACTAGTAAAATGAATCTGGCACGTTGCCAGCGGTCAGTTCGGCCTGGGGGCTAGGTCAGGGTTGTTTGTTTGGACCAAAATGCAGGACTGGTTAGTAAATGGCAACTGCGGACTACAAATTAAAGAAAAAAAAAAAGAAAAGATGTTTTTTTTCAGCATGCAGCTCTATAATAAAGAATGCCCAAATGTGTGGTTTTACATTACCTCTTAAGATTTTAATATCCAACAATTCTTTATGCCGCGTCCTTCGACCTTTTATTTTTCAGGGTTTTTGGTTAAGTTTTTGTTGAGTTTTATGTTTGGTTTTTAGTAACAGTTACAAGTAAAACAACAAAAAAGTTATTTTTGGGTAGAAAGCAGAATAAGATATTTGTTTTGATTTAGTTACAATCTAGGTACCAGCACCACATAACCACATCAATTTATTTTATTTTCTTGGATGGTTGCTCCCAAATAAGGGGCACACTTACTTGTCGTAAAATTGCGACTCGTATATGCAACAGATTCCTTGCCGTCGTAAATGGTATAGGCCTGCACCTGGTATGTGGCGCCCGGTGTCAGCTCCTTGACACTGTGCTGGAATGTATTGTCGTTGACCTGGAAGGTGCGATTGTAGCTGCTCGATGCTTCCGACAAGCCCAGCACCTTAATCTTGAATGCCGTATAGCTGCCCTGTGTGGGCGGAGACCATAAAATGATCGCATTTTTGCCGCTGCGCACCTGCACCGACAAGTTGGAGGGCGGATCAGGCGCTGTAATAAATATTCCAAATAATGTAAAAATATTTATTTAAATATAAATTTATGAAAAAAATAAATAAAATATTCGAACCCGGGCCGCCCGCGTGGCAGGCGAGCATTCTACCACTGAACCACCGATGCTTGATAAAATGGGCTACGCCTGGTGAAAACTCAAACTGCTGCCTCTCCCGCTCTCACTGGTGTCAATCTATTTATAGATACGCTACAGTTAAGTGCACTCTCTCTCCCTGTCTAAATCTCTCTCTCTCTCCCCAACAAAAAGTTTTTGTTGCTTTTGTTTTTGAAACTGCTGCTGCTGCGCAACTGGTTTTTGTCTTTTTTTTTGTGCACAACGCAATGATTTTTCACTTTCTACTTTTGACAGCTTTTTTCTTTATTGAGAGACCATTGCGAATTCGTATCAAATTAACGGCAAACTCGTCGAATGAAAAGCAAATATAAAAAATGAAAAACAACAATGCAACATTTTGGTTACTCATGAATTTCAGCCTAAGTCCCTTTTCGGTCATCACATCAACTTGAATGGGGTTCGCCCAAGAGACCATCTGTGTGTGTGTGTGGGTGTGTTTGAGTGGATGTACAGACACGAAAACTGTGTTAAACCGAATGGTACCCTTGGGAAATTTTTGGGTTTCGTGCTGGGGAAGGACTTACGCATAAGCTTCTTCTCCAATACTCTATAAGTATATATATATATATATATTTATAAATATATATATATACGATTCACATTGTATGTGTTTTCCTTTAGCTGAACTTAAGTTAAAAGCAGTTCACACTCGATCCGATTCAATTCGTGTTTATATGTATATATGTAAGACGCATCCCGGTTGAGGCCCCAAATGAAAGTACGAAATTACTTAATTCCAGTACGTACGGACAACTCTACAATTTTTAAGACTAGGGACTTTATTCTACATTTTTTCGACACTCTCCTTTTACTGTTCTTTTCCGACTTTTCTCTACGACTGACGACTTTTTATATATGCATGTATATATAAAAATATACGACTTACCCGTCGTAATGGTCACCGTCCACGTGAGCCAATCGTGATGAGTAAAGTTTGTGTAATAGAGCCAGAAATTGTATTTGGTGCCGGGCAGAGCGCGGGAGAATTGAATCTCATCGCCAATGTCCCGTGAGGCGATTGTTGTATTTGGCTCCGGATAGCCAAAGGGCGGACTATAATCCAGTCGATATGAAGCGCCATCATCTAGGCCCGGATTGTTCGGAATGCTTATGGCCAGATCGGCACCATGCGCATGCTGTGGATAAACAGAGGAGAGAAAAAATTAATCAGATTATTTCTAATTTATTATAATATATTGTAAATTTGTATTAGCTATGGAGCTGCATTTATTTAAAGAACGGTCTGTTGGATGGGGTGTTTTGCGTGCTTGATAGATTGTCCTGGGTGCAGCCTGGGTGCCTTCCTCAGAGAAAGTGCAATGACATTTGTGAAAGCAAACAGAAGTACCAACTGGCAATAAAAGGACAGCCCAAATGATGAAGAGCTTGATGATCATCATTACGATGTCCTGTGTCCCTGTTGTTGTCCTTCGGCTGGTGCCAGACACCAAATATTAACACTGCAAACAACGAGCCCTCGCTGCCAACTGCCGTGTTAAAAAAAAGAAAACCAAACAGAACATAATGATAAAAAAATAATGGATTCGCGCTTGCATCTGGCAGACAAGGCGCATCCCCTTCGAGGCCCACACAAAGATGCATCGGCGAAAGCGCTCGACTCTCAGATACCCTACATAGTAGAATTTGAGGTAGTTGATATGTATGTATATTAATTGGAATTAAATTCCATTAAAAAAGACGCCTTTATTGCAATCGAAAATATGGTTTTTATCGATATTCTGCAAACGAAGATAGTTATCGATAACAACTTTATTGACTTGATCTGTTTTTATTACAAATATCAAGAACCTAGCGAGATTTGGGAAGACAAGCAGATGGTTCCCCTGCGAATCTTGATCTATAATATGTATATTATGGAATCGCATATTTCTCTTGCATACTTTGCACAATTCCATATACCCATTTTTACCCATTTTTACCCATTTTTCGAGCCGACACTTTTCAAGTGCTTTGTACAAAGGCGCCTGCATTCATATTAAAAAGTCGAATTGAAATGTATGTATTTATTTTTTAATTTTGGAATTTTTATCATTGAAATGTTATATATATATATATATATATTTTATTCATATATATGCAATATCATTGATTACCAGCAAGAGATTTTCATCCCCCACTTGTATAAATTGCTAAAAGCATACATATACCTTTATTTATAGATATATATATATATATATATTAGCTAGCTTCTCCCGGCAGCCACTAAAGAGCATTAAATTTGAAATTCATGAGTTGCATTTCTTTAATGGACGTAACATAAACTAAGCACGGGCAATTAAACTGTACATTTCAGTGAATGTCCTTTTTAATAGTCCACAATTTACGCATGTGTATGCGTGTTTGTGTGTGTGTGTGTATTTAATGGCTGACCTACTTGAATATAAACAACGTAACGGACTAGCCGTAATTTATGCAAATAAAAATGTTTGTCCGCGCGTCGGGTCAAAAAACGTGGCAAAATTCATTTGTTAAATTGAATTATTGCTGCTGGTTGGTGGCGCATCCCAATTAAATCAAGCCAATAAACTGGTGGGTGTGGCGCAAGAATGAATTAAACACCAAAACACACACATAGAGACTGGTGCACAGTCACATAAATATGCTCAAAATGGCGCTGAGGCAGAAAGTAAATAAAAAAGAGCAAATGAAATTGTTGGCAAAATGGCGCACAAAATGGCGACAAGTAGCGGAAGTGTTAACTCGCACAAGAAAAACAAAAATGGCGGGCCTCCTGAGGGAAAAGTGTCGAAATGATGGACGAGTGAATTACAAAAAAAAAAGCACACATTTTGTTTGCTTAGACGTGCTGTAAACCATGGAATTAAATACTTTTTATTGCTATTGCTGATATATACTTGAAATTCAAAAATTATGCCCGAAGTGATAAATTCTTATTATTATGCTTGCAGTCGAAGTTTTTGCTAGGTTTTGCCTCTTTCCACACCTTGTCACCTGCATATCTTATCGTTGGCACCAATTTCCATTTGCTCAGTCAGTCAATCAGTGGGTAAATTGCCCGTGTCGCAGGCGTTCCCATTATTATTACAATTTTCTTTTCACATATTTTAACGGTCTGTCGTCACATAATCAATTACTTTGTTACACATTTTTTCATTTTATTGCAGCGCGAGTTTTTCTACATTTTTCGCAACAACATTTTTCGAGTAACAAGTTGGTTGCTGTTGTTGTTGTTGGACTAGCCGGGCAATTTCAATTGCAATTTATTGTGAGCTTTCGCTACACACAGTCACATAGACATACACACACACATAACACATACATACATACATACATACAGAGAGAGAGGCGCCCATACTCACCGTAAGTGGGTAAAGAAAAAGTATAAGCGAACGCAACAAAATAAAATTAAACAACGACGGAAAGTTGTAAGTGCCGTTAAACGTGTGTTTAGCATATGAGCACCTAGTTCCCCACCCCCTCCGTAAGCCCTTGCTTTAATACACTCACTCTCCATTTGTTGCATAATTGGTGCGTTTCTTTCAATTTGCCGTTTTGCTTCATGTTTCGCGTTCGGGCATTACATGATGAGCGCTTTTGCTGCTCACTCAGTCATTAGTCATTTGATGCTGCTGCTGCTGCTGTGCTTAATTATCATTAGTAGTAGTAGTGGTAATGATAATGAATGATAATTAGCACACGCGCGCACACATTATGCAATTCCAATATTCGCAAACAGGGAAACTCAGCAACAACAACAACAACCTATCGATTCTCATATTGATGGGTATTTTGCAATTGGCTGACAGAAATGCATTTGACAGATACATTTGTATATTAAAAAAAATGGCACTTCGCTCAACACGAATTATATTCAATTTTTTTTTGCTAAAATAAAAAATTAATAACAAATAATTAACAGCAACAAAGTAAACAGCAAACAGTGGGCGACCTTCGCTTTTAGTTTTCGCTTCAATTTTGACTTTGGCTTTGACTCGTTCAGGGTCGCTTGCGATATTTATCGAGAAAGACTGATATTGTTCAAACTTAAGATTGAGGCAGACATGCGAAGATAAAGAGGGGTGTTTCTATTTAGCATTATTATTTGGAAGAGTAAAAGCTTAGGCATTTCTTGAAGCATTTCATTTTGAAGGAACTCATTTTGCATTTACAAATTTCATTATTCATACTAATCTGCGAATTATTTTTTAAATTTTGCCTCTTTATACTTGATGGCCACAAATATTTGTCATTTCATAAACAAGTATGATGTTTTTATGTATGTATATATGTAAATATAAATTGCTTATTGCCATGGGAAACATGAACTTCAACATTAGCATTGCAGAAAAACGATAGCCAAGGCAAACATCAAACTTCACAGAAACGAAGACAAACAAAAAACATGTCAGAAGCAAAAGCAAACAACAACAATAACAATTAAGCAAATATTATCTAAATAACAAAAGGTTACTCAAGTCATTTATCCACCCACCCAAACAGAGACCTCATCAGATTTATCATCTTATTTTGAATTTTCCAAAATCAAAGCTATAGAAAATAAGTTAAATATATATGCAAGAGCCCATTTGACGTTATCTGCAAGCTTGTCTTCTCTGCGAGATCATTGTCAACAAATCAAGTAAGTAAATATCTTTAATATGGAATCCAAGTTCTAAATATCAACTAGGTATGTTTATTTTTGAATTTAATATTAAGAGAGCTTAAGGTTAAATAGCAATTACGGATAAGCCAAGTTCAGGTGTCTTTCTTTGAATAACTTATTGAAAATATTGTTTTTAAGAACCAAAAGAATATTATTTACATAAAACACACTAAAAAGTATGCTACATCAATTTAGATACTTTAAAAGGTCCCCTTGAATTGAAGAAGGTTGAATACAATTCGAAACAAAAGTATTCTATGCACATAAAGTAATTTGTATACCAGCCAGATCAGATTTTCCAACATCCGAAAACAATTCCCTTTATGTACATATCATTTAACACATTATAGCTATAAACTATGTACACTGAATATTCATATGGTTCTCATAATTAACTGTTTTCATTTTGCATCTGTCTACTGGTTTTATGAGGCGCCAACAGGTGTAAATTCCTCTTATCTATTTCTCAGTCATTTTAAAATGAATAACTCGCAATCTGTCTCACTCCCCCACTCCCCCACTCCTGCCAGTATTATGTCATATTACTCGCCACTCTCTACTCTTGCCACTTGCACCCGCACTTGACACTTGTATGGGTCGCTCTGTTGCTCTACCTGACCAAATGGCAAACGCGCAATTAGCATAAAGTGCCTGCAGACAGCGCTAAATGCATTTCAATGTGTTTGTGTCTGTGAGTGTGTGTGTTTTTTGCTGTTGTTGTTGTTAGTTAGTTAGTGTGAAAAGTTCGCTGCAGGTTTCAGGTTGACTGTTTTGACGATGACTATGCCGATGACGATGATGGCCAAGAGTGCAAAGTGAGTAGTGACTAACTACTCACTAAGTGAGTAACCGAGTAACTGAGTAACTGAGCGAGTGAGGGAGCAAGTGAGGGAGCAAGTGAGTGAGCAAGTGAGGGAGCAAATGAGTGAGCGAGTGAGAGTGAGTAACTCGCTGAGTGAGTAAGTTTGTAAGCAAAGCTTAGTCTACTTTGGGGTTAAGTGCAGTGGTGCGAAAATTTAATTTAATAACAGTGTAGAAAAAAAAAGGTTATGAGAAATTGTTGTATAGTATGCAAAATAGATAAATTCTTGAATGATTAAACGTTATGTGATTTTTCCACAATCAGCACCACTAAAGTTGCGTCACTGTTTCTGTGTCTGAACACATATTTTTTTGTGTGTGTGCCTGCAGAGGTTGCTTTGTGCATTGCGTGTCTGCTAGGCAACACCTACACCCAAGCCCACAAACAAACACATAAACAGACATAAACACACAGACACAAACACACCCCACTCAATTCAGAGTCGCCGTCGCATTTGTTAATTTATGTTCATTTATTCAGTTATTGTCTCTCTTTCTTTTACTGTCTTTGCTACTGTAGCTTTATAGCTACTCCCTGGTGCCTCTTGCCCGTTTGCCATTCCCTTTTCTCCACCCACTTTTCGTGTTCGCGTATTGTTTTTGGGCATGCAATGCACGTCTCTTTTGCAACTGAACGAAGCTGAAAACTCACTAAGCCGAGCTTAGTTAAGTTGAGCGCGTCTGTTAAACTGCAGTGCTCTCCCGCTCTCCCGCTCTTCGTTCAAACGTTCGTTAAATCACTCTCTGCTGATGATAGTTTGTGTGTGTGAGTGTGTGTGTGCATGCGTGACTAGAATTAATGCTTGCTTGTTTGTTTATTTTGTTGTTGTCATAACAGCGTCTAGTTATCGGTTTGAAAAGCAGCAACTGCAATAACAGCAACACGCAACAAAACACTTACAACAACAATCACATTGAAGACAGTAGCGCACAACAACTAAACAACAACAGGAAGCTTAAATTAAAACGAAATAGTTTATCTCTCTCTTTCTCTATCTATCTCTCTCCACTGCTCTCATTCACACATGCAAGTGCGTGTATGTGTATGTGTGTGTGTGTGTGTGCTTCTGTTTCAACAGGCATCCAAAGTGGAGCTTCAATAATTGAAAGCACTCGTAATTGGCTGCTGTGGTAAATGTGCCCAAGTCTACAATCTTTCAATTTGAATTTTGGTTTATAATTGAATTATTACAATAACAAATCAATTATCATAACAAATTACTTGTGACAATGACAATGGATACAATACACACACACACATACACACGCAACAGTGCTGGCAACTTTGGTGCAGCAAACAAATATATTTAAATTTCAAAAAAAGCTACGTTTTTATTTTGAAAGAAGCTTATCGAAAGTGCATGATTTCTCTTTTTTCTGTATTTTTTTTTAGATGTGAAACTGTTTTTTTTGTACTAATAGTTTCGGCATTTATGTGTGAATATACATGACCTAATTAAGTACAATACCGAAAAAGGAAATAAAGAAAAATTGGACGCATTGTAAATCTTTTATGTAAAAAGCCAAGACTCATCAACAAAGTGTCAACATTTTGTGTGACATATATTTTATAGCTAAAATTGATAGAAAAAAGCCGAATTGGCATATACAGGAAATATCAAAGCAATTGCTATATTAGAAAATTGCCTCAAGTTATTTGTGTAAGCTTTACCCACAATGGAAGAAGGAGCCAGGTCGGACCAATTGCCAGTTGGACACACACACAGTACAAATGAGAGAGAACAGGAAGAAGAGGACGAAGAGGGAGACACATTGACATGAGTTTACACTTAAGCAGCGGCACAAGTCGTCTGGGTCGGGGGTCGGACTTAAATTTCTGTGCAATTTGTATGTGTGCACACATCAAATATGTGTGACTATGCATTTGTGTGTGTGTGTTTGAGTTGCGAATAGCAGTAGTAAGAGAATTTATTAGTTGCCTTTCTCAGCAAATATTGTGACAAATAGGCATATTAAAGTAGCTTTGCCAAGTGCTTTGTGAGTTTCTTGAAAAGTTACGACCTTTAGGTCTTATGCTCAACGGCTCCAAATAGTCAAAGGCAGAAATGCTAAGGCAGACCGACAGACAGACAGGCAGCAAGAACGAGGCGACATGTTGTTAATTGACTTGAAAGAAAGAAGAATGAGGACTACGATATACCCACTACTAGCCGTCAAATATATTCTAATTTTATTGGTAAATTTTCCCTTAAAAAGTTATGCACCCAAATGTGAGCAGGCTAACTTATTTCTTTTAGCAAGCAAAGCCACAAATAAGAATGCTGTAGTCGATTCATCTCGACTACGATACACTCTAAGCCCACAAACACAAATTAACATGTTTACGCTCGTTTCTCTTTCTCTCACATGCGGCTGCTGGTAAAAATTAAATTAATAAGAGAATATATTTTTGACCATAACTTGGATGTTTGCTATCCGATCTTGATTAAATAGGTAGAGGACTTATAATATATATAAGTAATATTCTGTATTGATAATAAGATTCTGCCTTTAAAACTATGGCATTTATTGCTATTGGAAATCGAAATGTATCGACAATCGAGAAACTTAAGCAGTTATCGATCAAATAAAGCAATTTTGATCTGCGCCGGATATTCGAGAACTCATATACCTATATACGCGTGTTCTTACAGACGGACATGACTATATTGACTCGGCTGTTAATCCTAATGAGAAATATATGAACTTTATGTGGTCGCAAATGCTTCCTTTTGCCTATTACATATATTTGCACACCCATTATAATCTTTTTATCCATTTTTAATGGGTTCAGGGGGGGAAAATATATATATATATATATTTGTATAAACATATATATATATGTATATGCTTATGTGTCTGCTCATGCATGCGCTATTGTGTTAACAATGCGTTGCATACTTAGGAGCTGATGCATGCAACATGCACCAGCACTTAACCTCTATTTGACACCCGGCTCAGTGATAATCATCAGTAGATGTCATTAATTACGATTTTATTTATGGTTGGAGAATTTGGAATTGCACCTCTCAAATTGGCATATTGCAGCAAATCATTTAATCATTTGATGCAAATTGAAAAGTCATCCAACAATTTAGTTTGCTTTTTTTTATTGGTTGCGGTTGCTAATTGAATCTAAATATTTCCACAGGTGAACAATTTCGGTTTGTGAAAGTTATATTATATTAGTTGTATACAAACTATAAATGTTATATTTTCCGTAGTAAGGGTAACATCTGAGGGAGATGAAGTGGCTTCTACCAGCTGTCACCTAATTAAATATTGCTTAATACAGGATATTAAACAAGTCGAATATTCTTGCGCTACTCTCAAAATTGGCCACAGTCGCAACCAACGAACACACACACACACACACATACACACTTATACATATATTTGTTTATATTCACTTATAGCCACTTCACACTGTGCAAATTTTCCTGAATTATTTAACATTTCGCGCGCGCTCTTTCGGGAAAAGCAAAGAGCCACGCGACGTCAGTTAACATTTTCACATTTTCACATATATTTCTCACGTTTGCCTTCTTTTCCCCCTATTTTCCGGGATTCTGTGCTCTCTTCGCTGTACGCCGAGTATTTAAACACCTCGCAAAGTGTTTGTCATTTTCATCGCATTTTGATAATGAATACAGCAATTAATTTAATGAGGAAAATCATTGCAACAACTGTAAATGATGCTTAATTCACATTAGATTTGCAATTCTCCAACGAATTTCATAAATAAATCGGTCGATATTTTGAGTATTATTAGGTTTTTGGATATATATTAACATATGTTAAGGGGATGAAGACATCCTTTTCAGTGCGTTCAGACACAAAATTATATTTGGAATTCGATTAAAAGACTTATAATTTATAGTAGTCTTTATGTTTAGTTGTTATTTGTTTATTTTATGAATCATTTGTTAGGTTTTTTCAATGAAAAATTCGCAAATTTATATAGCGTAAAGAATCGCAATCACTTTAATGTTAAAGCTTCCTCAAGTTTTCACAATTTCCTGCTCAAATAAAAGAAAAGCCAGACACTGGGCACAGTGCCATAAAAAGCCAAAAATTTTTCCCACCAATAATAAAACGTATTTGGCTCGGAATGCATAAATTATACCAGTGGAGGGGAAGAGTTATGAGAAGATATTGTATGAGGCGCTTTATGGCTTTCTATCGAGGCAGACTTTGAGTACAATTTGCATACTAGCCACAAATGCAGAGAGCGACAATAAAAATCAATACTCGTCATGCAGCCAAAGAGAAGAACAGAGCAAATAAAACTTCATCTTTCATATGAAATATATTTGCAATAAAAAATAAAGCTGAAATTTAAAAATGATTTACTCATCTGAAAATTAATGTAACAACACCTAAAAGCAGCCAGTTAATATTCATATATAAAATACAATATTACAATTTGTTAAATTGCAATATTAATTTTTAAAAAAAACCGACTGATTTTGCTGTAAAAGCTATGCTATAAAGTCGATTGATTTGGAGTATAGGAAAATGCCTACCTGGTTGCAAGCACTCATCTTCTTCTTCATAGAAAGAGACGGAGAGACGGACAAGGCTATATTGACGCGACTAGATCAAGAACCCATATACTCTATGGATAAGTAGACCTATTCTTCAATTTGTTTCCGAATTAATTTCTTTTGATTATTGATTTATTTGTAGATTTTAACTCTGAGCAGAAAGTGTATTAAATTTTAGACGAGTAAAACCAAAAATCTATTAAAATAGAGTAAAACCTTTTTGATACTGAATAATTTATGTAAATAATTTATTGGCCAAATAACAGAAAATGTACAGAAATAAACGAAAAGGGAAATTCAATTAGGTGAAATGCGACTATAAAAAGAGCGAGATAGCAAGAAAAAGAGGAAAAGTGAGAGAGAGAGAGGGAGAGAAATACAACAGAGTCAAGTTGTTGGTATCAGCTAATGGCCAAGTTAAAGTCGCGCTGAGCGTTAGCGGCTTCTGCTATTGCCTTCTGGCATTTAAACACGTTTGCGTTTGCGTTTGGCTTTCTTCTGCTTTCAGCCTGGCCAAGTGCCAACCGGCTAACTGACACTCAAATGTCAGTTAGGATTTCAAATAGCTGGTTATGTTGTTGTTGTTGTTGTTATTGGCTAAAACTAATTAAGCCAAATTTCAACTTGATGGACTACCCTTATAAATATTGTGAGTGTGGGCAGGTTGTTTTTGGGGTGTTGGGGGGTTGCTGCAACATGAGACTTAGCATTTACATAACAATGGAGCGACCCAAGTTAAAAGGGTTGCTTTGTAGCAAATTGCATTTGCATTAATCCGGGTCTGTTGCAGCTGCAATTGCTGCACAGAAAATAAAATATATTAATGGGAAATCAAGCGAAGAATTTGTATAAATTAACTAAAAGATTGCTATAATAATTATTTTTTAAATCGGATACAAAGTAACTATTTGAATAGGCCACACATGATCATTTTTCTCAGTGTATTTAAACATTTTAATGAAATACCTGCGACTTCCAAAGATGTGCTTGAGGGGCGAGTGGTGCAGCAAGCCGGAGTGTGGTGGCAAGCTCATCTTAGCCCAGAAGAGAATATAAGAAAGCGAAAACTAAACCCAAATCGCATGGCCCAAATTGCAGAGGCTGAGCAGATTAGCTCTATGCCAAGCCAAATACATGTTAATGAGAAAAGGCTAAGACAAGTGACGCCTGGCAAATACTCTGCCAGCAATCCGTGACTCAATCAGGTTAAATGAATCTTGACAAATATGCAATTTGTGTTTTTTCTCAACCATTTTAATAACTAGTATTTATTTTTTGACATTTCTGCAAGATTTCTTGGAATATACTAATATAGATTTATCAATTGCGGCTTACCAAAGCAGACAATAATAATTTTATATTTCTTGGTTCGTTGAAATACATTTATCACGAAACAAAAAAGTGTTCCCGAACTATTTGTAAAAAACGTATCCATTCAACAAAAGTTTTCAAGTGAGTACAACGAAATGGGTTGGATTGGATCGGGATGCAACGGATTTGGGATGCAGTAAAAAAAAAAAAAAAAATCACTTCTCTTGCAAATTTGTTGCAAGAGCGGAATGCGATAAACTTTTTAATTACAAGAAAGGACGACACACATTTTGCAGCCATTAAAACTTGCTGACATAAAAGCACACAGACAACCAACCGCCCCCTAATTGTTGTGTGTCTGCCAGTGTGTGTGTGTGTGTGTGTCTGTGCGTGTCTGTGTGTGTCTGTGCGTGTGTGTCTGAGTTTCAATTAACTGAAACATTTATGCATATATGCATATATGAATAAATAAATGTGCACAGAGTCGAGACCTTTTCAGCGTGCTGATTGTTAGCGCCAGTGTTGAAAAACGTTATGCGTAGGTGTTTGTAAACGCCCTTCATAAAACAATGAACAAAGTGTCTACAAATAGGCATAATTATACTTTACGTTTACGTTCAGATCAAAACCAATTTAAACGCATCAAATGCAAAAGATTTCCAAACTCAAAAACAATTCAAGATGAATTTTAAACATTTGCCAGGTAAAATGTACAACAATTTTTATTTACTCAAAAATATACAATCGAAACACAAAATTGGAATACTGATAAAGAATGATTGATATGATATCCAAATATTATTATTATATGTGTAACACAGATTTTAAGCTGGAATCGGAACACATACAATCAACAAAAAGCAGCATAAAATAATCTGCTTCATTTCATTGCAGTTCTAATCCTCAAGTTGCTTGTGCATTGAATAAATATTTTTGTTTTAAAATACATTTCATTTGGATTGATTCTTAAAATTGATCCTGCGAAACAATGCGAGACGTTATGACCAAGTTAAAACCCATTCGAAAAAAAAGATGCAAACAAATTCCTTTACAATTCACTGAGCAACAGTAGCAAAAACAACAACAACAACAACAACAAGTTGAGTTGAGTTATGCTTGATGTAGATTGCACAAACACACGAAAAATGTTTGTGCAACAAAATAACAGTAACACCGCCCACTCCCTAACCCATACTGCGCCCCAAACGTTTTAACTAAAATCAACATTTGCCCAAAAAAAAAAAAAAGAAAAAAAAAAGCTTAAAAAGCACATGGAAAAAAATGGGAAACAAAATCAGCAAATGCGCAGCACAAACTAAACCAGAGCTAAATATATAAAAGAGAGGCCGAAGGGGTGGGAGAGTGGTGGATGTGGTAGTAAAATGTTGCCGCCACGCCCACATGGCAAGCTCGTTGAGGCGTTGCGTTCAGTTTTTACTGAATAGTTTTTCAATGCGTTTGCCTCGCTTTTTATTTTTATGAATGAGCGCAAAACGCGGCTAAGAGTGCGGGGGGGGGGGGGGGGGAGTGGGTGCTGTGTGTGTGCTCGTTATGAATGCGACTGCCAACACTCTTGTAAGTGTTGCAAAGTTTTTTTTTCCCATATCGTATTTTATTTTTTTTTTTAGTTTAGTTTTTGCTATTCAACAAGAAACCTGAGCCACAAAAGCGACAGCCGTGCGACATTAATTGAAGTTTGTTGAACCAAAAGCTGTTTGCTTGGCCCCCATTCTTAATGAACCTCTACTTCTAAGAAACCACCATTTCCCACGCCTCCTACTCTTCCTAATCCCCCTCCACCTCCACCTGGGCAACATCATTTTCTGCCGATGGACGCTGATAGCGGCAATAAGAAACAAAGTAGCAAAACTACGAGAAAAAAAATCAAAATGGAAAATGTAGCTCGATGGAATTGCGAAAGGTTTTGGATAGGTGTACGATATTACGAGAAAATGCCTTTAACACAACTACAACTTCTAAATTAGCCATATATTATTATTTATTTGGGGTTTTGTGCACTGCGACCTGGTAGATCTATTGTGCCCCCTTCCGAGCTTATAGCTCCTCCATCAACCCGAGTTCCTGAACAAATGTCAGGATCTTTGATGGGTCGAGGGCTGCTATGTCTTTGACATTCACAACATGCATCCCTAGGATGCTGCATCCTCTCCTGGCAAGGGCGATGCATTTTGTTAGGATGTGAGTTGAAGACTCCTCCTCGATCTCACAAAACCTGCATTGGCTGCTGCTACAGATACCCATATCTACATATCTGCTACATAGTCATATACTAAATTTCTTATATTGTGTTAACTTTGTTGTATATAGGTTTTTTTTACTTTACTATATTACACCCTTCATAAAGCCGGATAAAATACCAATGAAAGCCCATATCGGCCGTAATATAAGGGTTACAGTTAGCAAACATCGAAGGAAGGTTAATTCGCTATCAGGTTACGTATTTGAAGTATGGCATCAAAGTATTTTGCAGTCGGACCCCACCGACCAATAAGGTTCTCTCATGTGTTGTTGTTTGTTTTGTTGTTTACGTTATTAAAATCTCAAATTGTGGGTAAGCCAAAGCGGGTAACAATCATCAATTATTCTTAACTGTTGTTGTTTGGAAAAGCGCTACATGCCATTTAAGTTAATTAGTTAGTCCGACAGCTTTTAATTGCTGGCAACGAATGCTTGCAAAATTGTTAGCGAAGTGGTTCAGCAATTAATTAACCTCAGCTGGCAAAATGTTGTCATAATATTTATGCCTGAAACGATCCATCCAAAAGCCAACATGATTTCAGATCATATTTGCTTAAATATTAGTTAACACTTTTTCCTTTTCTTATTAATTTTTAATTTATTTATTTTATTTTTTCTATCTTATTTTTCTCTCAGTTTCTTCTTTAAAGAAATTGGGCACACTCAGATGTGAATTATTCAGCGGAGTTTCTCATAGACAATGAAATGGGCGCGACAGTTACTCCCATGATTAAAACTGCTCCCTATCATTGTGTCATTCCCGTCGAAACACTGAAACACCACCTCCACTTCCTTCATCATCTGTCTAATTGCCTTTCTGTTACATATTACATTCATGATGCAATCCATCGTCTTTGTTGGAATCAGCAGAAAACAAGCTACAGAAATGGCAACCGTATTTCCAAGTTTCGGGTTTTGTTTTTCCTTTTTTGATTTACAGAAATCAACTTAATTTATTTCGGAGTCTGTGGTCAAGTTGAACACACTGGGAAGGGCAGCAGAAAAGTAACCGGAGGCTGTTGGAAATACGAGACGAATTTTGGCCGGCAAGTCTTTGCCTTCTTCACCACAAATCCTTTGGCCACTTTTCGAGACACCCAAACAAGGTTCAATGTGCCCGCAAAAGGCATTTTATTTCATTTGGCTGTTGCTCGCATAAACTTAACAAAGTTGCACCAACAAACACACACACACACACACACACAGGGCATTTCCTTGGGCTGTCACCATCCATTTTCCCGCTGCTGCATCTTTTCCTGGGCGGCATCCTCAACTTTACGATTGCTGCTTGTGCTTTCTGAATTTTACGATCGCCCATTAAAACTGGAATTGCCCACAACATTTTCATACCCTTTGATCTGACGGGATATTTCCGCTATTTGTATGCAATTTACTCACAAACTTAAATGCCGGGTAATCTGTACCAAATTTGGTATACTTGAAGCAGCAGCAATATTTGCCTCGTACTACGATGAAATGGAATAATTTGCTTGTGTTTGTTTCAAAACTCTTGCTGCCTGTTCAAGTTTTGCTGGGTATTTGATTTGGGAGAGTGCGCCAGAGTTGTCTTTTGCCGAAATTGTCTTTTTTTTTTGTGGCATTTCACATTTGTTTTGCCATTTTAGCCGCTTATCTTCTTGCTGGCAGCTACATTTTCATTGCGGTTAGTCGACAATTTTGGCAACCAGTATCTGATACAAAGTCTGGCAACCCTGTTTCCAAGTATTTGACAGCTCTGCTTTATCAAAGGTGACAGAGATTGCCAATCCATGACTTAGCTTAGCTTAGCTGCCAGGGTTGCCATTGCCTGCAGCACTCGTTTGTTCTAAAATGCCACAATTTTTGTTAATTCTGCGAAAATGCATTCAAATCGTCATTTAAGTTTTTTATATTTTCGCATAGTGCTCAATTTCGCAAGAGTTGCCACTTTTTGCAAAAATGTGCGCAGACAATTTCATTTCAAACACAAAATGGCGTCAATATTTGGCCTGTGCAAGTGGCTACCGTGTGAGGGAGGGAGGGAGGGAGGGAGGTAGGGAGACGAGGGTGAGACAATTTACTGTTTTGTTATTGCTGCTAGCTATGTGCCACCTGTACGCTGTCTACACCCAGGCCCACACACACATACAGACAAAATAGCGTTTCAAGGACACTTTGGCTCCTCTCGCAGCATCCATTTTAGCTTTGCCACGCCACGCCACGCCCCTCATGCCGCACATAAATCAACGCCGTCTGCTTCGGCATCCGTTTTACGTCTCTGCCATCCTTCTCCTATTCTCGTCCGCGTTCCTTGTTGCTGTTGCTTTGTTCCCTTCCTCTCTTCTACTCGCATCTTCTTCGCAGACAATAAAAGTTGAGAATGAACGGAACGAAGAAACGAAGAAAAACACACAACAAGCATTTTCCACGCTCTTTTCTAGGGTGGCAAATAAACTAGGTATATAAAAAAAAATGATGTTGAGTTTACCTTGACTATAAATACCCTGCAGAGAGTATATGATTGAACCTGGCAGACTTGGAGTTACGGTAGGAATGCCTTGGTAAATATTAAAACTGTTTTTAAATGTTAATTCTAAGTGGAACAGATTAAAACTGTGAAGTATGAAAGAACTAAAATGTTGATCTTAAGTTGAATTTTTGCAGATCATGCAAATGGATAAAGAGGTTAATTTGGTTTCCGATTTCTATCGTTAATGAATAGTAAATCAGAGTAAAATTTTTATTTACCATATTTTTAACTCTGTTTTCTGACAGAAATCAAATCTTAATCAGTCTGCGATTTGTTAGATTAGTGACAAGTGCGCAAACCGCATGACACAATGTTTAATATTCTGTAGACAAGCTTCAATAAAAAATGGGAAAATCGGTTTTTTATTACGTTTATCCTTTCGTTTTATGAACGGTCATTAAACCATCAGATTCGCATAGGGCGCACATCCATTTGGCATTATTCAGCTGCTCAGCGTGGGACTCCTCATGGTTTCTTCTCATTTCATTTTGTTTGTGTTTGTTGTTGCTGTTGTTGTTGTTGTTGTTGTGTAATAAGAAACGCATTTGCCAAATGTTTGACTTGAATTTCTGAGAGGGTTGCGAGGCCAAACGAATGAGAAGGGTTAAAAAGTACCTAAACTGGCGCCAAGGGTTGTAAAGATTGAGAGTTTCGTTCGCAGTTTGACTAATTGATATATCAATTGAAGGCAAAGGAAATATTCTACTGCTAGTTACAATCTTATTTAGTTAGAATCAGAACAAATTAGATCACGGTGTATTATACTTAACTGAAAAAAGCATGATATCAAAAAGTGAATAGCTTACTTGTTACTCAGGTATTTTTAAATCGCCAACTATTATATACTAAGCGCTACTTAATAATCAACATTTACTTTCTACAATTCCATATCTGAATTTTGTCACCGACATTTAAAGCATTTTGCCCAAAGGGCTGTTCTTTAAAAAATGTATGGTTATTCAAAGAATATCCCTTTCATTTTAACGAAAAGAACCCTCAAATCTAATTCAATTTTTAAGCATAAAGTTTCATAAGCTGGCAAAAATTCTTTGCCAACTTCGCATACAAAAATTGGTTTGAGGTCGATTGAGGCTTAAAGCCGTTGAAGTCTCCCCCCCGCTGCCCCATTCACAGACAGCCAGCAGGCTGAAAGTGAAGACTGTTGTACTGAAAATGGTAAATGGTACAGGGCGTATACCTGTGTGTGTAAACGTTTGTGGGACTATGGTTTGGGGGTAAATGGCATAAAGACTAGAGCAACCACCTTCACTTTTGCCTGGGCTTGACAGACCCACAGAATTAGAAAACTTGCTTTGTGCTTGGATTTCAGTTTTTTTTTTAGCGATTCAGTTCATATGCTGCCAGAAAGGAAACTGAGCTGGTATATTGGATTCAAGAATTATAATTAATAATGGCCTTTACCGCGCTCACCTTCCTCAGACTCCAAACTTGACACTAAGCATAAACATTAATTAACAGTTTCAAAATTATATTGAAAAAATACAAAAATTCTCGCTGGTTGTTAAACCACTCTCACTTTATGTATTCGTCTATTTTTTTTTGTCATTATTAACTGTTTTACTGCTTTTTCATATCTTTTTAAAATTCATCCTGCTTGCGAGTACAAAGTATTTGACAGTAGGGAGAATCCGACATTTAATTCGAGCAGCTCGGTAAAATGTTGCTTTCATGCGCCGCAAGCGGCACGCCAAAAAGGCACAGAAACACTAATAATAGCGGACGTTCACATACATACATATATATATATATATGTATACACACACAACATACACACACTCGGACAAAACATAAAGGCAAAACGGAAGTGTACAACAACGAAGAGTGAGACAAAACAGAATAAAAAAAAAGAGAAACAACAAAGTGGAAACACTCTTCTCGGCACAAAAAAACTAAAAAAGGATATTCATGTTGGCCAAACAACTAACTTAATCTTGACTTAAGTCAAAAGCAAGTGCTTTCTTGACTACGACTTGTCTTGACTAATTAACACAATTTGAACAGAAGTCGACCCAATTGATGACTAAAACATATGGTATTTTAAATCTTTAAATCTCTTAACAAGTTGCAGGTTAATTTTTTAATGGTTTAGACTTGAAAAATGCTTAAAGCCAAAAAAATAGACAAACTTCAATCAATATTAATTTATGATATTGGTTGAGATATGTTGCATGTTTTAGTTTTAGTTGAACTTTTGTTTTCTTTTATGAAAAGGGTATTCAAACGACGACAACTGAGCAATAATAAAATCAAGTATACGTCGTGCGTTTCGTTTGTGGGCATTGTGCATAGTTGTGCGAAAATGTTTTTACGTGGGGGCGCAAAAGTAACAAAAAACCACAACAACAACAACAACAACAACGTTGCAAATATAAGCTAAAAGCTGTTGCTGTTTGCTGCAGCCAAGAAAATGAAAACTGGCAAAAACTTTCCATCTGCAGTTGGCGTTTGCCATTTGCCACTGCTGCTGTGCCATATCCAGAAGCGAAATTCAACAACAACAACAACAACAACAACAGCACAAGGAAAAGTGTCTGGCAAAATGTTAGCAACAAAAACAAGAAGAACAACATAAACAGGCAACGGTAACAACAATAACCAACAAAGCAGACGGCAAAGCAACCGCTGCAAAAGGAGCAGAGAAAATCAATAGATTTCGGCAGATACACACTCAAACACACACACACATACACAAAGGCAAGCATAAAGAAAACACACACACACACGCACACACACACATACAAAGGTATACTGTTTTCTCAATCATTCTGTATACGCAATGTTCCGGAAGAGAGAGAGAGAGAGAGAGAGAATGTAAGAGAAGAGAATATACAACCGTTAGAGGGTGTCATACCAGTAAAAGCAACAATGGGGTTTGAGGAGGGGAGGGGGGGGGGGTGCATAATAGAATGTTGTTGGAATTTGAATTTTTATGATTATTATTATTATTGTAGTCTGTTGTTGTTGCCTTTGTTGTTGTTGTTGCTACTCGAAGGAGTCGCAAATATTTGCACATTTCACCAGTGAATACATCGAATGTAATTCAACAGCAACAACAATGGCCTCGCTAGCCTAATACCCTGTAAAGCTTAGCAGGGATGAACACGACTTGTTTTCTACCCAAGTATTTAGCAAACAAGAGTCGAACAAATATAAATGTTGATTGAAAGCAATTGATTTTTATTTGCGATTTGTATTTCAATTAGATATTTGTTTTCAATAAATACAGAGTATATGCTGGTCGCGCAAGTCCTATTGGTCCCTGGCTTATTGCTGAGTATTTTGGGCGGCGAGCGTTGCTTTTTGCTTTGGCCCTGTTTTTTTTTTTTCCCCTTCATTTTTTGTTGTCATTTTTGGTTTGCCTCTGACCCACTTGCAAATCCCCTAGAAGAGCTTTCCATTGATTTTGTATATGTGTGTGTGGGTGTGTGTGTGTTTGTGTGTGTGAGTGTGTGTAGGTAAAACTGTCTGTTTATATGGCATTTGCCATGTCAATTTTTAATATGTGTCGGAGCCAAGTGGTCAAATCAAGCGTCACTGATGCAATTAAAACGGGCGTTAAAGGAGTCCAAAGGACCAGCAGTCAAATGGATACAGGTGCCAATAGGGGAAGCATCAGGGACAACACCAGACGAGCATGTCCTGTGAAATGAATTGGTACTGTGGGTAAACCAAACAAATTGCCAAATTGCATGGAAAATTAGCTTCGACAAGGCAGCACAGGACTCCACAGAAAGAGATGGAGCAAGAGGCAGAGAGAGAGAGAGAGAGAGAGAGAGAGGCGGAAAAAGGAATAAACAGAATAAGTGCAGAGTAAAAACTGAGTTGGACAGGGACACAAGTTGTGCATATTGAAATTATTGATTATCATTTAATAAGTAAACCGAGCAACAATCATAGATTTTCAGAGTACTCAAAAGGAGTCGACAAATTGCTCAGTAAAAAAAACTAGGAAGGAATCGATGAGTTTAGATCTAACCAGAGTCAACCTACAAATAAAAGTTTTCGTTTATACTGGGCAGATTAAGTTTATTTCGTTTTATCGATAACTGTCCCATTTTGCATGGATGTTATTAAAGCAATAAAAATCACAAAAATAGAACTTTTGACTGACATATAATTGAGCAGCATTTGCATTAATATCGGATAAGAAATGATAACGTATTTTCCAAATTTAAGCAATCCAACGCTGTATTTCATAGCTGGGCAGCTGGGTATCTCTGAGTCGACCACTCTCGAATAGAGCAATCTGTTTCTTTTTTTTTTTTTTTTTTCATTTTCACTTCCTTCCATTTGGCCAGCACTCAGTCGAGTAATATGCAACGAGATTTATAGCACGTGCCAGTTCTCTAAATACTTCTCATTGCACCGATGATACGCCGTGTGTTTGGTGTCTGTTGCTTCTGCTGGGGGCGTATCACAGCCACGCCCATCTGTCTGTTGCGGAAATGTAGGCAACGAGACGACAACAGCAGCAACAAGAACAGCAACAACAATTACAATTGAGCAAGCTAAAAGCGGCACAAAAGACCGGGGAAAGAGCGAGCTGCAGGCAAATGCAATTTCCACTTGGCACAATGGAGTTGCATTAGGCGACACCTGGCGGTGTCTGGCGGCAAATTGCAGGCGTTGCCAGGGTGAATGCGGAAACCGGCAGGCAGCTCCTTTGTTCAGCTCAGTTGGTGCATTGGGGCATCCTAGCAATTCGTAGCATCGAACTGCCAAGCAGTTGTCGCGCCGCAAATGAACCGCTAATCTCTATGGATGAATACCACAGCGGGAAGAGGCAGCATTTCATTTTAAATTGCCAGAGTTGCCACAGTTTGCGGTATTTTTTTTTTTTTTGCTTTTTCTTGGCTATTGCCAATTGAAATAAAAACTTGCCAAGAGACTTAAAAGCTTTTCACTCAACTCAAGTGTCTTGTGCAAAGTGATATTTTGTGTTTCGGTTAAAGGAGGAGTCTGATCTGAGCGGAACTAAAGCATATAGCTTGTAGTTATTTAAGGGCTACAATCCCCTTCTGCTTGCCCTGCCAAGTCAAGTTATACTCTTATAAAAAATGTTGCAAGAACTTCTTGGCCAACTGCCAGCGATTGGTTTTCACTTGCAGCAGTAGCAGCAGCAGCAGCTTCATCGTCATGTCCGGATTTATGAAATGATGTTGTTGATAATGATGGTGTTGATCTCAGGGCGTCGTGTGAAGTCTATTTCAACTATTGAGCAATTCACAGATGCATTGTTTCATTGTGTTATTGTCTCATTCGCAGCTGGTGAAACTATTTGGTTTTTGTTTTTGTTGAGTTGAGAAGCTGATGCGGAAAGATTACACCAAAGCAAATAACTCCAGAGCTATAATTAAAATATAACAAATTTTAGACGGAAACATGAATCTTTTATTGACATCTTTTCTATTTGGTATAATGTAAATAACTGTTTAAAACAGCTTTCAGATATTCCAATTTGGCAAAGTAAGTGTGTAAAATCAACAAGTTCATCAAGTTAATTCATATTTCATCATTTAAAATCAGCAAATCACAACGGACATAACTTGGGCAGGAAGCAAAAGAACAACAACAACAACAACAATAAGAGCAGCAAAATGAGGAGAAACAACTGAGACAACTGAGGAACGCAATGTGACAGCTGTCAAAGCACAGCAGGATTGTGGCATGAACACAGATTGAAAGGGGGAAATTGTGAGCGAAACAAAGCAAGATAGGGGCAAGTGTTTAGAGCAATGGAATTGCAAAGCAACACACAACATTTTCTATAGGAATGCAGAAATCGAGAAATCCAGAGAGGGAGAGAAACAGAGAGAGAGATAGCGAGAGAGAGAGAGCCAGAGAGAGGAAAAATTATCAAGAAAACCACCCGAAAATCTCAGAGGGGAAGAGAGGTTAGGGCATCAGCAGCTGCTGTTGCCATAACAACGACAACAACAACAACAACAATACTCAACGCTGCCAATGATGATGATGATGATGATTTTTTTTTTGGGTGGGGGGAGGCTTATGGGGGAAATTGTAGGAGGGTGGTGGATGGTAGAAGAGGAGTGTTGCGGGGCAACTTTACTGTGCAACATAAAGTTGCGTTTAAACGGATTTCTTTGCGAGGCACAAAATTCAATTTAATTTATCAACGCCGGCAGCAAAAGCAAAAACAACCCCCCGCAAACAACAACAACAACAGCTCCCAAGGGGATAGCGGCACAAGAAAGAGGCAGACAGAGTGCGTAAGAGAGGGAGAGTGATACAGTGGAGTCAAGGGGAAGGGGAAATTCGTATTTAATTTTTCTTTTTTGCTCGCTTTCTTTTCAACAACTCTTCGCCAAAAACCTGCAAAATGCAATTAATCATTTTTGCTTTTCACGCATTTTCCTTTCACTCGTCACCAAATCGAAACTTAATTTTATATTTAGCAGGAAAAGAAACAAGTGTTTGCTTTTAAGCTTCCTAACGGGAAATCTTAACTGCAACTGTTGCCAAGTAATTACAGCTAAAAAGCCATTGAACCTGTACCAATCCCTTTTCGCTGCAAGCAACCCGCAAGCAATCCTCATCAGTTATCTAACCACACTGATATCATCTGGCATCACGCCTAATTAGATCAATTTCCATTTCCAGCTCAACTCAACTCAACTCAGGAGTGAGAGAGAGAGAGAGAGCAACAGTTAATTCTCGACCTTCGTTTGTATCCCGCCTTCAGTGTCCAGCTTGTGGTTAACCCTTGCTGACTTAATTGGTCAACCAACACACACTTTGGTCAATTCTCTCTCTCTCTTCCTCTATCTCTATTTCTCTTCATAGTTCTCTGGGTTAACGTAATTGATTAATTAATCTCTTTCTTTACATTTTTCAACGCCTTCTCTATCGCTCCATTTATCCGTATCTTCCGTTCTACTTTCACATCTTAAGTTTTATTCTGATTTCAACTTGAAAAGATGTGTTCAGCTTGGAAGATTCTTCTAGGAAAGCTATGGAAAATCTGGCTTACATTAACAATTACTTCTTTATTTTTAATTTTATAGTTGAGCCTGAGATATTCCCCCACTAGCCTTCTCATATTTTTAGAATTTTTATAAATTTGCAGGAAAGTCTTTTCCATTTCAATAAACTAAATTTAGCCTGCCTATTAATCAAGCTGTTCAGCTTGACTTAAAAAGTGTGGTAGATAAAATATGTATTAACATTTAAGCTACCCAAAAATTACAACGACAACGAGTAGGGAGAAAGAGAAACAGATATCTCGACTATATAGAAGTCTGGGTAAAGTATAGTAAACTTGAATCAACATTCCAAGTATAAAAAAAGTCTCTGAAATCGCCGCTACAGACTACTGGTACCGATCACGAATATATATATACATATATATATTTTTATATATATATGTTTAATGGTTAATGCACAGGGTATGGAAATTAATGTAATATTCAATGAACAATTATATTTAAAGGTACTTGTATAATCCACAGTGAAACGAATCAACTAACAAGTTCTTAATTAAAGCAACCCATAAACAGTTCCATGAATTAAGCATTAGCGCAGACCCAATTGTCAGCGCAGCGTAAGCGATTCCATTTAGCACCTGGGCGCCAGACAACAATAACAACAATAACAACAAGAAAAAGAAGAGGTGGCTTAAACGGGGAGGAAGAAATAAACTGCAATGCACAAACTATGGTAATAAATCGGGTTTAGGCTTTGTGGCCAGAGGGAGAGAGAGAGGAGCGCAGTTGCTGTCGCATTGAGTGAGAGTGTGTGTGTGTGTGTGTGTGGAAGAATGTGAGGGGGGACACATGCAGCAAGTTGAAGGACAGACTGTGGTTGTGGGCAGAATCATTTAAAAAGCGGAAATCAGGCAGACGACATAAATACACACAGAAACCGAATGAAAGCGAAAGAGTCCGCAAAAGAGAGAGGGTCAACCAGAGGGAGTGGGGAGAGTGGGAGGAGACGGGAAGCAGAAAATTGGAGCTGGTAGCTGTTGTGGTAGTAAACAAGTGCAATGTCGCCTGGGCAGACACAGCTGCGCCAGCCACAAGCAGACAGACAGACAGACAGAGACGCAAAGAGGCAGAGAGGCAGAGTAACTGAAAGGAAGGTATTATTCTGGTTGCACCCAACCATTAAAGGGGCATCACCTGCGTGCCACGCCCAGACGGGCTTAAGAAGCACTTTGCCTAGCCAGCGCCTCAGATAATTGCATGCAAAGCGATTTTTCATTAGTGGTTCACACGGCGACAAGGAAGAAAACGCGATAAACAAAACAGTTCACGAAAAACGTTTCAAGTTTCTTCATGTCTAAAGTATTTCAAATGTATGGAAAAAAAAACATTGAAAGCTTTTATTTGATTATCTTTGAAATTAGCGATAATCAATTTAAGCTTAATTCAAATAAAATCAAATGTGAGCATTTAAATATAGGTGATTTATTGAAGGGATTATGACAAAAATCTTTAAACTTTTGCAAAGAATAATAAAAATAAATCGATAGTTGATTAACGAGTGGGTTCCGATAAAAACAAAGGGAAGAAAAGAAAAAAAAGAACTTTAATTATATTTTTATGTCTTTATTTTCTAATCATATTTTGTGTTTGTAGATGCCAATAAATAAATTCATAGATTAATAAAGATCTGAGCATATTTTGGGGCGAGCATCAAAACTCCGTCAGACGTCAGGCAATAATTGTTTCTATGGTGCATGTCGCATATATGAAAGTACTTATAAATGCTCCACACTCACCACGCACACCACGCACACCACACACACCACACACACCACACAGACACACACACTCTGGAGAAAACCACTTGGCACTTGGAGTGGCTTTTGTCCTGCTGTGACAATAAACTTGAATTATGGCCACAAGCAATATGCATAAATGCATAGAAATGAGGAGCAGCATAAGCATCTCAGACATACGCGTATCTGCATACAGATATCTACCGTTATGTCTATCTGTATCTGTATCTGTATCTGTATCTGTATCTGCATATGTATTTGCATCTGTATTTGCATCTGCATCTGTATCTGTATCTGTATATCTATTTGCACCTGTGCCTTTGCCTGTGAGTGGTTGTGGTTGTGTTTGTGCTTCAGCTCTTGGCCAATGCAGAAGCCATGATCTCAGCATTAAGCTTACCCCATTGTTTTGTTGGGCGCCAGGGTGAAAGAGTGGAGGGGGGTGGGGGCCATTGTTTTAAGGGGGCTTACTTGCGGGCACTTTACATCATTTTACATACCTGCAATGTGAGAGAGAAAAAGAAAGAAAGAGAGAAACAAGTAAGTAAAACATATTTAAACATGGCTTAAATATTATGAATTCAGATGTATTTCATGGCATATGGATTTTAAATTGAATAAATTGATAACATCATTTTATAAAGAAGTGTATTAAATATATAGATATAGATATAGATATAGATATAGATACAGATAAAGATATAGATATAGATTAAGATAGATACAGATAAAGATATAGATAAAGATATAGATATAGATACAGATATAGATATAGATATAGATACAGATATAGATATAGATACAGATATAGATATAGATACGGATATAGATATAGATACAGATAAAGATATAGATACAGATATAGATATATATAGACATATATTATCTAAGTCGAAGCATAATATTTGAAAATTGTATTGAAAATCCTTCTTATAATTGATATAATAATTCTAATCTGGTATGTAACATTCAAGATAATGAAGAGAGTTCCTAATGGGAGTGGGGAGGGGAGGGGAGGTAAAACATGTAGAATGGTGGATAAAGTTTGAGAAAAGAAATGGCTTAATTTGATGTCGTCTGCAATTGCAGCGGAATTGTTATTGCTGTCATTATAAATAATGTGCACGACAACCCTGGCAGTGATCAATGCTGTGCGTTGTTGTAATTGTTCCAAGCACTACACTCTTTTTATTGTTGTTGTTGTTGTTGTTTTTTTGTTGTTGTTGTAATTGCATTTAACCCCCGCTCGCAATGAAATTAGAGCGCAAACATTTCAATTTTTATGTCGCCTCGACCCGAAGGAGTCACGATATCCACACACACACACACACACACACACACACAATTTGGTGGTGGCAGCGTCTAAGCAGTGCGGGGCATGACGAGTGGGTGCATTAACCTTTAATACACCGGTTGACACCAGAACAGCAGCGTCGAGTTGCAAGTTTTCCACGTTTTCAACCATCACCTGAACTTAAGCAGCAGTCAACAAAAAACAGAAACAAAAGCAACAACAACAAACAACAATCACAAAATGAAGTCAGGACACATCTGTTGGCATCCAGAAACGCTGTTGTCCTTTCCCAATGTGCGTCTGTTTAAACCCCTCCATTTAAAAAATTCATTTCATTTGTTTCCTCTGTCCCATAATAAATAGCAGCATTTAATCTTTTTGATACCATAACTTTTGCGAAAGTAAAGCCATTTCCCATTTGGTGTATAGTGTTCAAATATTATTTTTTTTAATTTTTTATTCTATATATGCTTTCTTCAAATATTCTTTTTTAATTTTAAATAATTCATTCATTTGTGGGACACAAAAAAACAATCATAAAATAAATGCTTTGCTTTTGAATTGGCTCTCAACTAATGAGAAATAGAAGCAGCAAAAGCAAGGAATGGTAAAGAGCAACCCCGTCGATAAGGGTACCCATGTTGACAGGCCGTGCTATTGGCATTCCCTGCCCAATCGAATACCAATCGATAAGCAATAATGGCAACTCTCGATGCCAGCAATGCCGATGGCAGGCAACAGTTTGACCAGAATCCACCCAATTCCCCGTTTTCCACTCCGGAGTCGACAACCACCCTCAAAGTGTGCAGAGGACATGGATGCATAGCTCAAATGGGCCTGTCTACATTTTGGTCACAGTCACCCTGAACACCCCTGGAAAACAAAAAAAAAAAAAAAAACCAAACCAAAAAAATATATAGAAAAGTGTTAAAAATGCAGCCCACAATTTTTGCAAAAAACATGAGAAACTGGCGGCTGGATTTGGATTTGTTTCGCTAGTTTCGCCCTGTTTTTTTATGCAATACCCTGCATTAGAGTAAGGAGCAGACAGAAGTGGATAGGACTGTATCCATCACGTATTATGTATCAAGGATGAGCATCAATAGTCTGGGCGATCCACTTTTTATTTCACTCCCCCCGAAATCTAGAACGATCAACGTCAAAGACAAATGTTTCATACAAAAAAAGAAACCTTTATTTCTAATTTGCTCTCAACTCAAGAATTTAAAGATAGTATCTTTATATAGCCCATATTTTGTATAGATCAGGTGTTAGCTCCATTTGAGGTTACTTTACCTGAGTAAAGGGTGTCTTTTGGTTCAGTGGTACTTATATTTTTTACGAATTTTTTACGGTTAGCCCATAAAAAAGAAATCATGAAATACTGCTGCGACACTTGGCTGTGCTGTTAACAGGATTCGGGAAGCGCAACAAATAAATCCAACAATTGGGGCGAGAATCACAAACGAAACATTTAAGTCAATTTGGGAATGAACGAGTTGCGAATTACAATTATTACATTTTTATTAAAGCGCAACAGTCACTGACAAGACTGCATCTCTCCCGGTCTCCCAGTCTCCGTCTCTATTTTTCTGGATTTTTTTTCTCTCTCTCTCTCTCTGACTCTCTTCCACTTTGTATCGTAAACATGGAAGAATTCAATTTGCTTGCGGCGGCCACATCCAGCGCACTTTGCACGTTATGTTCTGCAGCCCGTAAAGAATGAAATTTGTATGCAAACAGTTTAGGGCCAACGACGGCAGAGTCAAACCCACTCCAGTGATAGACCCCGACTGAGGTACAAGCCCAAGTATCCGGCCATTTCTATGCTAAACGTTTGTTTACCGTCTAGTTACATGCTTCAGCAGCAACGGGACAAAGTGGCCCCCCTCCTGGCTGCACATGAAACTGTTTAACGAGCTTCGTGTGGATGCAACACATTGGCCAACAGCCAGCACGAGCATGAGGAGCAGCTTCTTTTCGGCCAAGGTTGGCTGCAAGGGTGCAGAACTATGCACCAGAGACTCATAAATAACAACGACAGACTGACAGAGAGAGTGCGAGGGGGAGGAGGAGGAAGGGGGAAGGGGGGAAGCTATAAGAGGAGGCATATAATTGCCCTACGGCAACAATATATAAAAATATATAAAGACAGACGGTTCACTTGACAGCCGGCGAAATTTGTATTTACGTGCACACTTCAATTACGGATCCTTGAAAATCAGAAAGGCACATTGCACAGCGGGTTCGCCTCGAAGATACCCTATATTAAAGTCGAACACGTCAGTCTCTTATAGTTAACCACTGTGGCTATCTATTATTGCCATCGGTAATCGATTTTTATCGAAATTGATGCAGGCCATGGCACTTATCTCATCGAATCTAAGCTGCAAATCGAAATTTCGCATCAATTTATTTATTCCTTACAGATTTGGAGTGAATATAAAATCGAACCTAGAGTTTATATTCTAATGCACCGATTCTGAGTCGTTAATCATCTTAGCTCTCAATTGTCTCTGTATCAGGGGCATAATTGTTTTGTTTAGCAACGCATTGCATTTTCCACTTCCGACTGAGCTGATCTGTGCTGAGCTCAGCTGGGCAGCAAGATGATTGAGTTACAGTTTGCCTTAGAGATTTCCGCTTCTCAACGTATCAAGGTCAACATGAGGGCTGACTCGGGCGAGGGTTGGATGAGCGGACCAAAACGAAACTTAAATTCACCCCGACGACTTCGAATTGTTCATTATGAGTACATGTCAGGCATTTCCCGAGCTCGTTCTGTATTTCCCATTCGCATTCCAAAACCAACGACCACTCCCACAACCCACTTCCACTTCCATTGACAGCCAAAACTAATAATGAAAACTACAAATGAATTCACACCCTTCTGACGACCAAACCAAATGTTCTAATCGCGAGTGTGAGTATGTGTGTGGGTGTGCGTGTGTGAATGAGCTTCAGTTTGAGACATTTATATATTTTGCATTTGACCCGACAAATATTTAAGTAGCATTAAAATATCATTTTGACTCAGAAATTGAAATGAATGCACCCAAATACTACTCATAAGTCCAAAGATTTCCTCTCATGAATATTTGAATCGAAACACAATTAGGCAAATGGTGTATTTCCTAAGTCACACTACACAGCAAAGTATGAATAATTCAAAGAAAATGTATTCATTGCGAATAGTTCATAACTTTGCAGACGCCTCCAATGAATATATGAGCTATTCATTTGCACACCCTTAAAAACCAGCACGATTCCGAGCTGTCAACTCAGCTGATTGGCAGCTACCAAAACCAAAAAAAAAAATACACAGAAGTTGACTAACTGACAGAAAAGTTTGTACAAAAAGTGGAAAATATTCAATTCAGCAGCAGGTGTCAATCAATCCTGCTGACTGACTGGCCACACTGTCAATTAGCGATGACACCCACCCGATTTACATACTCACGATTTTAGCCTGGCTCGAAAGTGAGTAGCAAAGTTGAAGGCACAAAAAATAATGATTGAACATGTCAGTTGAGCGCATTGCTTCTTCAGTTTCTGTTGATTGACCGATCGATCTATGATTGGTTCAAATGAATATAGCTTTAAATGAGCTGATTCTTAATTAGAAAATACTCATAATGAAGCTAGCCAAGGTATCACGTCCGACCTCGTAGTATAAATATATATTCTTGATCCACATCAAATGCCGAATCAATATAATTATTTGTCCGCACGTCTAACTATATTAAGGCGTTGATCTGACTGACATTAAAAGCTCGAGATTTAAAATGTGGATAATATATATACTCAAATATATCATATGCTGATCAGATCAGATAGCAGCGTTACTGCGAATATCGATACAAATCGGTCGGCGATGGCAGTAAAAGACTAAGTGGGATTATTAAGCAAATAAGAATGATATAGTCGAGATAGCTCGACTACAATATACAATATATATGAAGCTGTTAAATATATTCTAAATGTATTAGGGGTTATGCAGATTACACACAAAAACATATATATAGAAATGGGATCAATATGAGAGTATATTTTTTACCATATCTTGGGAGTATCTTATTAGAACTTGATGAAATTTTATTATTTATTTGATTTATAACATGCAAATGTCTATTCTGTGATAATTAGAAGATTCTGCCTTTAAAATTGTGGCATTTATTGCTATCGAAAATCGAAATGTATCCGCAATCGAGAAACGTAGCAATTTATCGATAAAATAATAACAACTTGATCTGCGCGGGTTTTTGATCTGATGTTAATACAGACAGACGGACGGACGGACATGGTTATAGCGACTCGTTTTGATCTTGATCAAGAATATTTATACCAATTTGTAGTGGGTTCAGGACATAAATAAATGGCACGTAGCTCTCTCGGTTAAAACATCTTAGCTTGCTTAAGCTCATTGCTTTACATAGACAAATTAAAGCTGGTCACACTGGCAACTGACAACTGGCAAAGATCATTAAAAAGTGCTCAAGTGCTGCCTGAATCACACCCACAAGTGACCCCATGAGGAGAGTTTGGGACCTGTTGCAAGACATTGGATGGAAAACAACCGCGGAGATGCTAATGGAGGCCACAGGGGGTGGGGGATAGGGATGAGGGGGAGAGGTGAGGGATGAGGAATGAGGAATGGCTGCTACCCGGCTAGGCAAATCAGAAATAATAAAGTCAAGGGGCAATATCCTGTAATCATAACATTCTCAACTTGCACATGCAGCCGCCATAAAGCAGCTGCAGCCGAAGCAACAAGAACAACAAAAACAACCAGAACAACAAAAACAACAAAAACAACAAAAACAACAATAACAATTGCAATGCGCACTCAATAAATTTCAATTAACCAAACAGCGGACAGGGCACTGCATTTTCCCACCGCAGTTTATAGTTTTTCTTTTGTTTCGTCCCCTTTTCATCTTCTGTTTTTCCTACAGATACCCTATAAAGGGGTATATTTTATATATATTCTGAGTACGCCCTGTCAATTTCATATTGCGTCATTCAATAGGTAAGTCGAGGAGCGGCAATTTGTAGTTTAATATACCCTATGCATTCCATATTACAGAGTATTACCGAGTCGGGCATTGAATAGTTTAGCACCCATTGGCATTTTCCATTGTGCATAGCAAAGGGCTTTTAATTCAGAATATCTACATTATTTTCATGCCTTTGTCCTGCTCCGCCCGTGAGACCTTTTAATATGCAAATGACAGGCATTTCGAATACTTACTGCACATACATATAAACATGTATTTATCAGTTAGTCACACATCTACATATTATAGACCTGTTAGTGATAATTATTATTTTCTATATTAATTTGGTTTGCAGCTTCCACATTACATTTTGCAACATTTTAATACACAACTTTTATTGTGCTCTTTAATTATTTTTACTTAGCTCAGATTTATTTTAATGGGGTTTACTTTAGTTCAGCCATTATGAATTTAAGGAAAATTTCAACCAATTGCTGACAGCAGCAATATAAAAAGTACTTGACTAAACAGAAGAAATTTGAATTAATTTACTTACGGATAAGTCAACTCAATCAGATGTTATGTAATTTGCAAAAAATAAGACCAATATTGGAGTCGAAAGCGTACAATTTACCAAATTGGGGAACGAGATTTTTCACGTTTAAAATACAAAACGTATAAATTTAATCCGATAAGGAGGGCTTCTCATCTTAAGTTCTCAGTTATTTCTTCAAGTGTTTTATTGTTCAATAAGCTTCTATTGTAACGACTGATTGTCATGTGTGTGTGTGTGTGTGTGTGTGTGTATTCTATGTGTCTAATGACTTTAATAATGCTGAAGTGGGTGCAAAAAATAGAGTCTCGAGGGGTGACTCGAATCCCAAAACCTAACTAAACCGAACTGTTCTGTGGACGAGGTGAACCCTCGGTGCCATTGAGTCTCAGCACCTCAGTCCAGTTATCCTGTTCAACAGTCCTGCAGTCCATCAGAGCCATGATTCATGCTAAACTTACAAACATTCAACTAAATAGTAAGCGACTTTATATACGCCCGAATACTTGTATATATATATACAATGCATATATATATATATATACTCCACAACATCAAAAGTCACCCTCGCGATTTCCGTAGTTAGGAAATATGCGATGTTCTTGGGCCAATTTTGCAATTTGAACATGGAATTTCACTTTTGTTCACATGTTCACATACGTTCTTCAAAATGGCTAAAAAGTTTACTAGAAAATTGAGAAAATGTATTTATAGCAAGCAAAAAGGAAAAATCCATAAATTCATTTGATGAATAAAAACCAACAAAATGTTTATGCTTGATATATGTATATATATATATATAATAGTTTTATTGGGTGTCTGTTTATTGTCTAGTCAGAAGTTGTGGGCGTGGCGTGGTCTGGCGTTGCGTAGGCTTGTCTGCCAATTGATTCGTGTGAAAAATACTTCCGCAATTGGCAGAGCGAGTGAATTTCAGATGGCTGTCAACACTTGAAAGCGAGTCGCAGACAACATCCCATAAAAGCATGCGATATGATATATTATTATGGTGTGGCATGCTGCATGTTGCATCGCACTGCTGTGTGCCATCAATTCATACATTCATACATTCATCCATTCACTCATTCATTCATTCATTCATTCATGCACCCAGACCAGACCCAGCCGAGTGGCGTTTGCCATTTCCGATGTCTACTTCAAAGCAGTCTTGCTGCCTGCTTCATGATTTCTATTTTCTCTTGTCTCCTTCTTGTCTTTTCTCTTTTTCTTCATATTCGTATTTTTCTTTATTTTTATTATTATCTTCTTTTTTTTTTTTTTGCATTTGATAGCACATTTCCGGCAGCGTCTTGTTGATTTTCGCTCTATTTTTGTACGCGGCGCACACGCATGCAACGCGTTTCTCTGGTTAAAAGGCCAAAAACTAGTTTCCGTTTCATGCCAATTGTCAGTTGCCAGTTGTCAGTTGCCAGTTGCCAGTTGCCAGTTGCCAGATAATACCACAGGGTGTTCGCTACTTTAATATTTTGTTTTATGAGCTTTTATACGTTTCTAGTTTCATGAATAATGTTTGATGCCAAGCAAAGGAAATCTGTTGCAAGCGCCACATGTTTGTTATGTCTTCCAGATAATCTTTAGCTGTGTTATTGGGTTAATATTTTAGGTAATCACTACACGTTCTCATTCTCGGTCACACGTTGCATAACGCTGAGCTGAGCTGAGTTCAACTGCATCACTTATGCAAATTCGAGTCAAGTTGCATTTGTTGGGCATGCGTAACGCAGGATTTCATTTAATTGAAATGCTCAGCCAATCTCCTTCTCCAATATATATATATATGTGCGCGTGTGTGTGTGTGTGTGTGTGTGTGTATGCGTGGGTGTGTAATCAGGCCAGTATTTTAGCCTTTCAAGTGGTCTGCCGCATGTATTTTTCGAAATGGGTATGATTCAGTTATAATGCCGTAATGTATATATATGTATACAAGTATACAAGTATATATGTATATATTTATATATATATATATATATAGTTATCTGCGAATATTCTATCTATCTTTCACACTAAGCATGTTTTTATAGGATAGCCGCTGGTCGAGCAGTGCCCTCATCTGGGACATTTTTGCATGACTGTTGTCGACTGTTTGCTTTGGGCCAACTTGACACGTGCCAATGACGGCGTAATGAAGGAGGGGTACAGGCCGATGAAGGGGCGTGTCTTATCTGCGACACGCATCTGCGGCCATGGCCTTTGTCATCTGCCGGCCCTGCATTTAATTGCCGTGGAGCAGCAGCCCACACCCAAAATTAAAATCACACCCAGACCGGGGCCCAAATCCACTCGCAATACGACAATTCCAATTCAAAAATCCCATATAGCAAAGGCAACCCTGGCCCAATGCTGATTCGCATTCGTTGCTTTTCGGTGTGTTTTGTTAATTGTTTGCTTTTTATACCATGAACCCATAAAAAATGGCTAAAATGGGTATAATGGTTTTGTGCAAATGTATGTAACATGCAAAAAACAAAAAAATCTTCAACCCAATATAGTATATATATATTCTTGATCATATGCTTAATATGAATCAACTACCTCAATTTCATCAAGAAAATATTTTCCCATATTCTCACATTTAACAGCTGGTTTCAGGGTATATTTTAGTTGAGCTCACTCGACTACAGCATTCTTACTTGTTGTTTTTGTTACTGTTGTTTGCGAGCCAGCATCAAATTAGGCCACATTTTGCGCTTAATTTACCAGGCATCCGTTTCGGAACACATATCCGTAGCTATATTTGAATCTTCAGCTGGTATCTGTAGCTGTGTGTGTGTGAGTGTGTGTGTGAGATTGTCTGGGTGTTGCTGTAACTGCCTCGGTATCTTTATCTTTATCTTTATCTGCACTGCACCAGTTTTATCTTTGATTTTCGTGCGACGTTCATTTTTTTCTTTGTAGCCAATGATTTTGAATTTCGATTTCAATGCTTTTACTATCACTGAAAAGCGGTCCAATTTCGATTTGACTGTCAATAAGTCACGAATTTTTGAATTGAAAGATTGCAACATTTTCTTATTTAAAAAAAGGCATACCTTTAATATTTGTAAGCTTAAGCTTATTATTAATAAAAGTTAAAAAATTTGTATACTTATAATTTGTATGTTTTACTTTCTTGATGTTCATACCCACCCAACTTATTTTAAGATTATATGTTTTTTTTTTTTGGGAGACAACCTCATTTTCGGTAAGTTCTAAAATTTTGCAGATTCTACCTTTTTAATACGTACATATCTGCATATATTGTACACACCTTATTTATGTATGACTGTGTATGTTTTTTTGTTGAATGTTGTGGGTTTGTGCCGTACGGCAGACGTGACTTTTGGGTTGTGTCGTTGTTGTGCTATGTGACTAAATGGCGAATATTTCAGTTTCATAAATCAAATTGACAAACAACAATTGCAACAAGCATTGTTACAGCCATTGCCAAGCCTATGAAATTTGTAACAAAAAAACAATTCGGATTATAATTTGAATAACTTTGAAATAATCCAGAATAAACCGGAGTAAACTGGTAAAGCATATCGTATATATCGTTCAAATCGTTCATAAATCACCTAACTCGAGTCATTCTAGTTTTTAGCTGATTGCACAATCTGTCGCCTGAGAATTCTCGCTCGTGAATGAAATTACCACTAAATGCAAAATACATAACTCAATAATACTAAATACTAAATAAATGTTCGCCCATAATTTATTATGACAACGTGCTTTGCACTTAAAGCTTAACAAACAGCTCCAAATATACTATATATATATATATATATATAAGCACCAAATGGCCACGTTCCTTTAATCAAGGAAATAACATATCGGATTATATAAAATAAGTCAAATATTCATAATAAACTTAAAGAGAAATCACAACAAAACTGAGCATACAAATTTATATAGAATTAGGAATTAGAATAAAGTTGAGTTGATTTTATCAAACTAAATAATTTTGAATATATTCAGATTTGCATACTTAGCTATAAGTATGCACATATGTATGTATGTATGTATGTATGCATGCAGTACAATAAAAGCTTTAAGCTCTTTGGGATTTGTCGCGATCCAAATTTAAAATCCGTCTGAGCAGCTAATTGATATGCATTTCAATTTATTCATATGCATGCATGTATTTATGTATGTATGGCTACTTGTATGTATGTGTGTACATGTGTGTACCGTTATTAGGGCTTCATCAGTTTTTATGCAATGCGGCAACACGATCCCACAATCATAAATTGATGTATCTGTCTTTAACATCGAAATGCATATTCATTTCTGAATATTTTGATTTTCAATAACATTAATTGGCGTGTTTGCTAATACTCAAGGTCTCTCTCTCTCTCTCCCTCTCTCGTTGCCCCTCTCTACAGCATATTGGCGACACCCGCTGCTAGAAGACATGTTTCCAAGCAAAACCCAGCCCATAAACTCGATGCGATGAAATAATTGAATTTGATTAACATGGGAAATACGCGCTCCACAAAAACAAACAAGGGAAAACGTTGTCATTGAACAAAGCCGACTGCGAAATACTCTGATATTAATAAAAAAGACCATTTGATAATTAGTTCCATTTGGGTGTTGCCCAGAAATGCCGATCTTTGATAAGAGTTTCTTATAATTATTCTAAATTTGTCTATAAAAAAATGGAAAATTGGGGCATGATTTGGCGTGGCCGTAACAAATTATTGGAAGAGTTTTCTAGTAGTCGAGTCTGGAAAAACAAGCTATTAAAATATTTTAAATTTATTGGAGTTTTTGCAGAATACACACACGCTCGTTTCGAGTTTCGAGTGCTATATCTTTCTCACACATTTGATCACTTATTTATGCATACAGGAAAAGATTGCCGCTGCTGGTAGAATGTGATCAATATGAGAATATGTTTTTGAACATAACTTGGCTGTTTCATCTTCGATCTTAATGAAATTTCGGGTCGTTGATATGCATATGTATATTCTGTTTTAATTCTGAATTTTTTGCTATCGAAAATAGAAATGTATCGTTAATCAAAAAACGGAAGCAGTTATCGAAAAAATAAATCAATCTTGGAACGTATATTCCAAATTTCTCTGAAGCTCGTATGGTCTCTAAGATCCGCGTATTCATACAGACAGACGGACAGGCGGACAGACGGACATGGCTCTATCGACTCAGCTGTTGCTACTCTGAATGCTTTCGGTATCAGTTATCAAAATCAACAATGAACGATTGCAACAGCAGCAACAAAAATACAACAAGAACAACAAGAAGAGAACAAGTGCAATAGAAACACTCGCCATGTTGTTGTTTTTGTTGTGTTTTTTGATATTGCCCAAATATGCGCAATGATGTTGCTGGCATCAGGAAGATGTTGCTACGAATGGCTGTGAAAAGAAAGTGAGTGAATGATCGCATTTACATGCACACACACACACACACACATGCATACATAGGTATGTTTGTTTATGTGCAAGCTATTTTAGTTTGTATATAAACAAAAGCTTTGCTGCTTACCTGTGCGCAAAATGCAGCGAGAAATGTTAAAATCCAAAGCCAGCGATGTTGCTGAGCTACTTTTGTTGACGTTGTTGTTGTTGCTACTGCTGGTTGCTGCTGCTGCTGTTGGTGCTGGTGCTGCTGTCGTTTGAGTCGAATTCTTGTTGTTGCTTTGCTTAGCGTGTACAACATGTTGCGGCCGTGTTGGTGTATTTGTTGTATAGGGCTTGTTGATATCTTAGCTGAACACTGTTGTTGCTGCTGTTGTTGTTGTTCTGCTGCTGCAGTTGTTGATATTTTCCAGATGGTTTTTTTCAGCTAATATCTTTTAATTTTCGACATTTTCAAAACGAGCGTAGTTTTTGGTTTTAGCAAATGCATTGTTTTCAATATGTTTGCAATTTGATTTTGTGAATTTTTGTATCTTGGACTTTCCTCACGTCATTCTACGAGGGAGTTAGAAAGAGAGAGAGAGAGAGAGGGTGAGTTACGCGAACAAATATTGTAAAGAGAGAAAAAGAGAGACTGCTAACAACGGCACATAAAAAGTGTATGCATGTGTGTACGCTAAGCTCAGCTTTTGCTGCCGATCAATATCACCTTCTCTCTCTCACACACACACACTGCCAACGGTTTTTTCTTCTTGTTACTGGCGGCGCATGCGCCAAAGTTTGGTTTTTTTTCAGACTGTTGCTGTTGGCAAGCTTTCGATTTTTTTATCTTGTATATTTAAGCTAGTTTTTGTTATGTTATTGTGCTACAAATGTATTGCAATTTACATTTTGTTGAATGACGTCATAGCAAAAGTTAGCCACAAAACATAAATACGCACAACAACAGTAACAAAAACATGTAAATGCCAATAAAAAGAAATCAACAACTTTTGAAAAACCAGTTTTGATTTTAAAACTAAAGTTTATTCCCTTGTTGCTTGTTGTTGTTTTTGCTTGTTAATAACATTGCCATATGCAAAAAAGGCCTTCAACTTTGTTGCTGAGAGCAACTCAACTTGGCCGAGAGAGATAAAGAGAAATCTTACACACTTTGTACACACAGAGACTCTGGCGAGTCGCGAGCTCAGCGAAAGAAATACAAGATCGAAACTTGAGCCATTGTTCTGTCATTTACTACAAAACCAGCAAACAACAAAAAACAGTAAATAAAGCTTGACAACAACAATTAAGCACAATGCAAAGCTTAAAAAACAAGTTTTTATTTGAGTTTAATTTATGAGTTTTCTCGTTAATTAAGGACAAGTTTCTAAGCACAACAAAAAATTAAACTAACTATTTATGGATAATTTTTATAATAATTCATTCACAAATCCAAGCAAATTACAGAGACTGAACGAATTATATATTTAAGCGAAAGAAAAACGAATATTTAAATTAAAAACCGACAAAAAAATAAAAACAAACGAGACACTTGCAAAGCGACGCCAACAGAGCGGTGTGGGGCTGGTGAGGGGGAGCGGGTGAAAGCGACGGCATGGATTAACAACAAAATCTACTGCTGCTAATGCCGGCGTTGCCAGTGTTGCGTTGGTGTTGCTATTGCGTTTATTATTATAATTATTATTATAATCATTATTATAGTTGTTGTTTTGGTTGTTGCTGTTGCTGCGAAACGCGCTCAAAACATCAAAAAGCAACTCTCAATTTCTGCTTTGGCTACGCTTTGCTGGGCATTTCTTGGCCAAAAATTATACATTTTATGTGCGTGTGTGTGTGTGTTTGTTAATATGTACATGTATATAAAACTCACGAACTTTTTGTATTTAACAGAAAAAAAACTACACATATACAATTATATATTTTTAAATATGTATATATATTTGCTCGATACATTTGCGTTAAAAAAATTTTTGCTAACCGTCGCCAAAAAAAAAATACAACAAACACAAAACAAAAACAACCAAATTTAACACTGGCAGACGCAGACGCGCACACACGTAAACAACACGGGGCAACGGCGACAATGAGCGGCGACGACACAGCGGCAAATAGTAAAACGGACGACAATGAGACAGACACTTACGTGCACCTGAACACGCTCACGGCCAAAACTCAACTGAGTAACAACGGACTATTGTCGGTGGCTGCGGCAGCAGCTCTGCCTGCATCTGCAAATTGTTTGAGCAAGTGTGTATGTGTGTGTATGCTTTGGTGTGTTTGTGTGGGAGAGCCCCCAACACTGGGTGGTTGTTTCTGGGCCAGTGCTACCACACTTGGCGCGCTGTTTGAACTGCTTGCAAGCGGTGTTTTGCCAACTTAATGTCATAAGATATACGATACATTTATAATATCCTTAGCATTAGCCATGTGCAAGAAATGATAATTATTCTCGAGACGTAAGTCTTTTATATGAACATATTTAAATGTTATCACAAATTTAATATTGCTGTACATTGTGTCTTGAAAGTTTTTTAAATTACCAGCGTGAAAATAAAAAATACATAAATTTAATAGTTGTCAAAACATTTACAGAATCTTTGCATTTAAAATGTTAAAAAAAAATGCAACTATGCATAACCGAACATTTTATTAAGCCTTAATATCGATATATAGTCTGAATACCGCGTATCGATATTGCTCAAACAGAAAGTGTCAGTAATCGATACCTCACAGGCGTCCCTAATTGCAGTGTTTCTTGTTTTGTGCATCGCTAACAACAGCAAAAGCTATACGATTTTTTTTTCTGAATACAATTAACGCTGCCATTTATTAAGTATATAGGTTCAGTAACATTGAAGCTTTACACGCCACTTAAGTGCGTATTGTGATCGTTTGGAATAAAGAGCGGCAGCTGCACACTGCGCAGCACTCGTAATAAAAAAGACCGGCAGCAGCATCCACACACCCACGCACACATACATACATGTGTAGGTTGCTGAAGCAAAAATCACCTCCCATTGTGCGAAGAAGAGAAGCGTGAGCTTGACAGAGAGCGAGAAAGAGAGAGAGAGGAAGGGAGAAGAATCGATCAAGAAGGTGTCATCATCAACACATTTAGGCCATGAAGAACGTCTTGATGGTGGCCGAAAAGCCCTCGCTGGCTGCCGCATTGGCCGCAATACTCTCCAATGGGCGCTCCACGTCAAAGCGAGGTTAGCAACACTACAAATTCCCGGCTAGCACATACCTTGTGCCTTATTCTGTTATTCTTCCTCTTACCAACATAATTATCCTGCTGATCCTCAGCTTGGAAGTGCGACTCTTAAATGCATATCTGTGTTTGATCATCATACAAATGTCTTGACTCTATTTGTGAATTTTCAAGTACTGTAAATGGGACTTAATATTAATATTATATTAATCGTAAACATAATCAATTATAAGTTTATATATATAATAGAATTCCAACTAAGGACAGAAATAATTAGAAATTTATTTTATTCGGTTTTAAAGGTATCGGCAGCTGCTTGACGCACGAATGGAGCGGAAACTTCCGCAACGAGGGCACCGTTCACTTCAAGATGACGTCTGTGTGCGGACATGTGATGTCGCTGGATTTCACTAGCAAATACACGTCGTGGGACAAGGTTGATCCCGTCGAGTTGTTCGGCTGCCCCACGGAGAAGAAGGAATGCAATCCGAAGCAACAGATGCGCACATTTCTATCGCACGAGGCGCGGGGCTGCGATTATCTGGTGCTGTGGCTCGATTGTGACAAGGAGGGCGAAAACATCTGTTTCGAGGTGATGGATGCAGTGCAGCATGTCATTCATAATGTGTACAGCCACAATGTCACATATCGTGCCCACTTCTCGGCCATTACGGACAAAGATATTAAGGGTGCAATGGATAAACTCGGCCATCCCAACGAGAACGAGGCGAAATCGGTGGATGCACGTCAGGAGCTGGATTTGCGCATTGGATGCGCCTTTACGCGCTTTCAGACCAAATTCTTTCAGGGTCGCTACGGTGATCTGGACTCATCGCTCATTTCGTACGGACCCTGCCAGACGCCCACGCTCGGCTTCTGTGTGAAGCGACACGACGATATACAAACCTTCAGGCCGGAGACATTTTGGTATATTCAGCTAAAGGCCGGGAAGCCGGAGTTTACGCTCGAATGGGCGCGCGGACGTATCTTCAAAAAGGACATTGCCATCAAGCTGCTGAATCGCGTCAAGGAGCACAAGGAGGCCACGTAAGAAAGCTACAACTGGAACTAGTCAAGTGTCCGATCTTTCCAATCCATATCTCTTCTTTAATTTGGCTTAAGAATTGTAATTTAATTTTTATATGGTCAATAGCAATAGTTGGTCAATAAGACGTTAGACGTTGCTGGCCAGAGATTAATTCAAGACCTAAAAATTATAACAACCTTAAATCCGAATTAGAATCAGTCCTCAAGCTTGCGTTGCTCCTCCTAACTAACAAGTACTAAGGAACTGATCAGGGATTTAATAAACAACAAAAATGACAATTCTAAAACTCATCTCTTGCAGCGTGGAGAGCGTCAGCAGCAAGGAGTCATTTAGGAGCAAACCGCAGGCCCTCAACACCGTTGAGCTGATGCGTATTTGCAGCTCGGGATTGGGCATTGGACCGTATCAGGCGATGCAGTTCGCCGAGAGGCTCTATACCCAGGGCTATATTAGCTATCCGCGCACAGAGACCAATCAGTACCCGGAGAACTTTGATCTGCACGCCGTGCTGCGTCTGCTGCAGCCATCGGGTGATTTTGGCGAGGAGGCGCGTGCCATTGCCGCCGATTTTCAGACGCCGCGCAAGGGCAAAGATGCCGGCGATCATCCGCCCATAACGCCAATGAAACTGGCCAATCGCAATGAATTCGATCGAGACACATGGCGCGTCTACGAGTTCATTTGCCGTCACTTTTTGGGCACCATATCCCGCGATCTGAAATATCGTTCCACAACGGCCAAGTTGCGCGCCGGCATCGAGTCCTTCTCGTGCACGGCGAACGTTCTGCTGGACGCTGGCTACACCAAGGTGATGACGTGGCTGGCATTCGGCAAGGATGAACCGATGCCGCCGTTTGTGCAGGGCACTCAGGTGGCCATCAATGATGTCCGACTCGGCGAGAGTCAAACCGGTCCGCCCGACCAGCTAACCGAAGCTGAACTGATCACCCTAATGGAACAGCATGGCATCGGCACAGACGCCTCCATACCGGTGCACATCAATAACATTTGCCAGCGCAACTATGTCCGAATCGAGACCGGTCGCAAACTGATACCCACCACGTTGGGCATTGTCCTTGTCCATGGCTATCAGAAGATCGATCCCGAACTGGTGCTGCCCACCATGCGATCCGAGGTGGAGCGCATGCTGACGCTCATCGCCAAGGGATCGGCAAACTTTAAAGATGTCCTGCGACATGCCATCATCATTTTCAAGCTGAAATTTACGTTTTTCGTGCAGAATATCGCCAGCATGGACATGCTATTCGAGTCCTCATTCTCGCCCATTGCCGAGTCGGGGAAGGCGCATTCGCGTTGCGGCAAATGTCGGCGATACATGAAGTACATTCAGGTGCGAATATATATATATATGTACCACATACCTATATATATTTTTTTTTTTGTTGCGTTATGTTTGGCAGCTGCTTTGCTTGCACGTGTTTTGGATCGTCTTCGATTTTTACCTTTTCGTCTGTTGTTGAAGTGCTCGGGCGTCCGGCACGCTCTTCGTCGTTCACATCTTATTGGCCTTCTGAGAACATTTTGTACCACCGATAAACGTTGCTTCGGTGCAAGGTAGCTTCTCCGTATGCCACAGTCAACATTCGGAATGCATCCGCGCACTTAATTTCGTTTTTCACACAAAATTTGATACAGGTTCTTTGATCCATTTTTTTGAATCGAAATTCGAATATACATAACCCGCGAAAATTCAAAAGTCGCGATACTTTTTGAACACACCTCGTACATGGCGTCGCCTACTACGACTCCATGTGTTGTAAGGTGAATTTAAGCCTGCTGCGTCGCATGTTCAAACTTGAACATTCTCCGGGGGCCAAATATCATATTAATTAATTCCCTCTTTTGTACATATCTTGTTCTTAAGTAATTATTGCTGCCGTCATGTTGCTCCGTGTGTTTCTTCACGGAGTGTTTTGCTCTTCTTCTTTTGTTGCTGTTGATACTTCATTTGCAGTTATAGAGCAAAATGAATTTAGTTTCATTTCAACAACTTCCTGTCTCTCTCTTTCTCTCTCACTCACTCTCTCTTCATTTCGTTGCAGATAAAGCCAGCTCGTTTGTACTGCTCGAACTGCGACGAGAATTATACCTTGCCGATTGGCAATATTAAAGTGTACAGGGAGTTCAAGTGTCCGTTGGACGACTTTGGTTTGCTGGCGTTCTCGACGGGCGCGAAGGGTCGATCGTTTCCATTCTGCCCATATTGCTACAATCATCCTCCATTCAGGGATATGCCCAAGTTTGGTGGCTGCAATACGTGCACGCATCCCACCTGTCAGCACTCGCTCAACTCGCTGGGTATCTCTGGGTGCGTGGAGTGCGAAATGGGCGTTCTCGTCCTAGATAGCACACTGTCGCCCTCCTGGAAGCTGGTGTGTAATCGGTGCGATGTCATCATCAATTGCTTTAAGGGTGCCAGTAAAATCACAGTCGAAGGTATGTCAACTCTGGCGAATTTAGTATATAGAAATTAATCTGTTAATTTCCTCTCCCACTGACAGAGTCCAAGTGCAGCGATTGTGGCGCTCAGCTGGTGAACGTGGTGTACAAATCGGACAAATCAAAATTCAAGGATGGCAGCGAAGAGAAGAAAGGCTGCATCTTTTGCTCCACTGAATTCTCGCATCTCGTCGAGAAGCATCGAGCGGTTGCCTCCCGTCCAGTACGCAGCGGTGCGTCGCGTGGCGGTGGCGGCGCTGTTGCCGGTGGTGCTGGTGGCAATACACGTGGCGGACGCCACGGTGGACGACCACCCAAGGATAAAATGGCGCAGCTGGCGGCATATTTCGTTTGATCCTTGTTGGCTGACCATCTGCGATGTTGTTCAACCCTAATTACATTTCATTTAATTGGGCAACTTGTCACTAAATTTGTTGAAGATATTTACTTTGCGAGACATGCAGTAATAAACGAAATTTGTATAAAATTTGATTTGATTTGTTTTTGAATTTCCGCGCCATCATCAACAAATATCGATGACTTGATACGATTTTTTAAAACTGCATATGCAAATTCATCGTGAATTCCTTAGCTTAGGGAAATGTATTGAAAATTATGTTATTTTACATTTAATGCAACCGTGCATCAATACGTATGTTAAGTCTCTTATTAATCGATAATTATTGTTGGAGCGAAAATCCTTTCCCCGCGTCAGAGAATGCCTGGATAAGAAAATTAAAACGGAGTCGCACCAGCGTTGTGTACTCAAACGAAGTTTATTCAAGACTGTCAATTAACATTAAAACTATCGATCATATGGGACTTAACATACTTATGTTACTGATGCACGGTTGCATTGAATGTAAAATAACATTATTTTCAACACCCTTCTACAATGCAATCATGCTTACAATTCAATTCATATTTAACATGTTTCTTAATTCATTATGTTTCCATTTTGACAAGTTCTTTGTTAGCACATCTGCTATCATTTCATTTGAGGGAACATATTTCAAAACAATTTGACCCTCATTTACCGCTTGCCGAACAAAATGATATCTTATATCTATATGCTTAGTTCTACCATGATGTACAGGATTCTTCGCCAATTGTTGTGCACTTAAGTTGTCTCCGTACAACACAGTCTGGGTAGTTTCAGTGCCACAACCGATTTCGATAATCAGCCTGCGCATGACAATAGCTTCCTTGCACGCCGTCGACAAAGCCATATACTCAGCTTCTTTACTGCTGAGTGCTATGCTACGTTGTTTCTCCGATTTCTATGATATCGGCCCGCCAGAAAGGAAATATACGTAGCCAGTATACGATTTACGATCAACCTGATCGCCAGCCCAATCAGCATCAGTATAGCCTTCGAACGCCCTTTCACACTGTCTGTAGTGTATCTTCAGCTCCACTGTGGACGCTAAGTACCGCAGGACATCTTTACGCCTGCAAGATGTTCGCTATGCGGATCCATGTTCCGTTGTGCCAACAAATATCCGGTCTTGTTGTGAGAGCCAGCCACATTAGCTCACCCACTTGTGCTTGGTACGATGTCTTATCCACCTTTTGACATTGACATTGGCTGCAAGCTGTCTGGTACCCAGCATCCAATGGCGTAGCCTTTTTTAGCAGCAACACTTCCTCCTGATTTCCTTCAGAATATCCTTGAGGTTGCTTCATGTACACAGTATCTCTTAGATCACTGTTCAGGTACGCAGAACAAACATCCATCTGATGTACGTACAACCGCAACTCTGCCGCTAACGCCAACATGAATCTCATGCAAACCGATGAAAACGTCTCAGCGTAGTTAACACCGTACTGCTGTGCGCATCCTTTTGCCACCAGTCGTGCATTAAAACGCTTTTTTTGGCCGAGAGCATCCCGCTTTAAAGTGTAGACCCATTTGCAACCAATTGCACGATGACCTTTTGGTAAATCTGCTAGCTGCCAGGTTTGATTCGTAATCAAAGCCTCATACTCCTTTTTCATTGCTTCTTGCCAAAACGAAGCATGCGAACCGCTTATAGCTTCCTCGTAGGTTGCTGGAATGGGTACCTCATTGTATCCATAGCACTGAGCATATTATATTGCTTCCTTGGGCGTCCAGATTTTCCCGTCCTAAGCAATTTCGGTCTACTAGGTCCAACTCATGGGATCTGCTCTTCCTCCAGCTTTGCGTCATCTTTAGCACTTTCAAAGGTTTCATCCGCATTACTTTGATCCGTAGCATCTGACCGAGATGTGATGTCTTCGCCGCTGGAGTCAACTTTATCACCATCATCCTCTTCGCCAGCTTGCTCTACTCGATGCCCTACATTTGCCATATCAAATGTGATTGCTTCGCCCTTTGCCTTCTCCAGATAGCTGGCCTCATCAAAGAGAACATCTCTTTTGTCGACAACTGTCTTGGATTCTGCATCGTAGAGCCGATAGCCTTTGCTTTTATGACGACCCTTGTTCAGTGCCACTGCAATGGAACCAAAAACCTTTCGGTGACTAATCGATGGTTTCTTGCCAGTCCACGCTTCCATTGGAGTCATCCCGATCAGTGCCTTTCTGGCTGCACGATTGCGTAAATACACCGCTGTGTTTACTGCCTCTGCCCACAGTGACTGATCCATGCCTGATTGATGCAATAAGCATTTGGCCATCTCCACAAGCGTACGATAAGCTCGTTCAGCAACACCATTTTGTTGCGGAGTGTACGCCACCATCAATTGCCGTGCAATTCCATGGTTTTTCAAAAACCCGTTAAAAGTTTTTTTCACATATTCACATAAATTTGCTTATTGCAACACATATGACTTGTCGCTCCACTGTCCAAGCACCAGCTGAGTTTCTTAAAACTGCTTGCATCCAATGCGTTCAGTAAGCTGCAATTCTTTTGTCCGGTCGCTATGACATCATTTTTGGGAATTAATCGGCGACAATTCGCTTTAATATGCCCTGTTTCACCACATTTGTAACAGGCGATCTTTTTAAATTTTTTCTTTGTGGTGACCTTCGTTGTAGCGTTATGCCGTTGTCTAACTGTAAAGACCTGCGCCTTCTTTCCTCTCGCCTTCTTCCTTCAACTTTATGCACAGAATTTCGAACGCTGGCAGACTGTCGCGCGTATTTATGGCGACAACGAAATTCTCATAATTGTCTGGAAGGCTCGAAAGCAAAATAATGACCTTGAGCTCGTCAACTATTTCTATTCCAACTCCGGCAAGCTGTTCCACGATTTTGTTAAATTTGATCAAATAGCTAGCCATGCTTTGCCCCTCCGCCATGCGAGAATTGCGCAACTTTTTGTAAAGCGAGACTTTACGAACCCGCCCGCTTGGCTGATGGATTTCGCGCAACTTAATCCATGCCTCCTGCGACGTTGTGCAATTCTTGATGTATCCCAATTGCGATGTTTTAACACTTAGCGTGATCGTTTCCAATGCCTTACGATCCAACGCACTCCAGTTAATATTTTCGCCCACATCAGACTGTTTTAAATCCCCCGACGCAACATCCCATAGATCCGCATGCACCAACACGCTTCGCATCTGTATGCACCAAGAATCATAATTCTTTTCTTCAAGCTTCTCTATTTGGTACAGCCCACTCATGTTTCTGTATTTGCGACACAATTTACTTTTACACACACGTAACTGCCGATTTGTCTTTTATTTCATCCGAGTTCGTAACTCTGGATATCGAGTCAAAATAAACCGTAAACTATCTTATCAGGCCACGCGCTCTGGGCCCATAACCTGTTGGAGCGCAAATCCTTTCCCCGCGTCAGAGAATGCCTGGATAAGAAAATTAAAACGGAGTCGCACCAGCGTTGTGTACTCAAACGAAGTTTATTCAAGACTGTCAATTAACATTAAAACTATCGATCATATGGGACTTAACATACTTATGTTACTGATGCACGGTTGCATTGAATGTAAAATAACATTATTTTCAACACCCTTCTACAATGCAATCATGCTTACAATTCAATTCATATTTAACATGTTTCTTAATTCATTATGTTTCCATTTTGACAAGTTCTTTGTTAGCACATCTGCTATCATTTCATTTGAGGGAACATATTTCAAAACAATTTGACCCTCATTTACCGCTTGCCGAACAAAATGATATCTTATATCTATATGCTTAGTTCTACCATGATGTACAGGATTCTTCGCCAATTGTTGTGCACTTAAGTTGTCTCCGTACAACACAGTCTGGGTAGTTTCAGTGCCACAACCGATTTCGATAATCAGCCTGCGCATGACAATAGCTTCCTTGCACGCCGTCGACAAAGCCATATACTCAGCTTCTTTACTGCTGAGTGCTATGCTACGTTGTTTCTCCGATTTCTATGATATCGGCCCGCCAGAAAGGAAATATACGTAGCCAGTATACGATTTACGATCAACCTGATCGCCAGCCCAATCAGCATCAGTATAGCCTTCGAACGCCCTTTCACACTGTCTGTAGTGTATCTTCAGCTCCACTGTGGACGCTAAGTACCGCAGGACATCTTTACGCCTGCAAGATGTTCGCTATGCGGATCCATGTTCCGTTGTGCCAACAAATATCCGGTCTTGTTGTGAGAGCCAGCCACATTAGCTCACCCACTTGTGCTTGGTACGATGTCTTATCCACCTTTTGACATTGACATTGGCTGCAAGCTGTCTGGTACCCAGCATCCAATGGCGTAGCCTTTTTTAGCAGCAACACTTCCTCCTGATTTCCTTCAGAATATCCTTGAGGTTGCTTCATGTACACAGTATCTCTTAGATCACTGTTCAGGTACGCAGAACAAACATCCATCTGATGTACGTACAACCGCAACTCTGCCGCTAACGCCAACATGAATCTCATGCAAACCGATGAAAACGTCTCAGCGTAGTTAACACCGTACTGCTGGGCGCATCCTTTTGCCACCAGTCGTGCATTAAAACGCTTTTTTTGGCCGAGAGCATCCCGCTTTAAAGTGTAGACCCATTTGCAACCAATTGCACGATGACCTTTTGGTAAATCTGCTAGCTGCCAGGTTTGATTCGTAATCAAAGCCTCATACTCCTTTTTCATTGCTTCTTGCCAAAACGAAGCATGCGAACCGCTTATAGCTTCCTCGTAGGTTGCTGGAATGGGTACCTCATTGTATCCATAGCACTGAGCATATTATATTGCTTCCTTGGGCGTCCAGATTTTCCCGTCCTAAGCAATTTCGGTCTACTAGGTCCAACTCATGGGATCTGCTCTTCCTCCAGCTTTGCGTCATCTTTAGCACTTTCAAAGGTTTCATCCGCATTACTTTGATCCGTAGCATCTGACCGAGATGTGATGTCTTCGCCGCTGGAGTCAACTTTATCACCATCATCCTCTTCGCCAGCTTGCTCTACTCGATGCCCTACATTTGCCATATCAAATGTGATTGCTTCGCCCTTTGCCTTCTCCAGATAGCTGGCCTCATCAAAGAGAACATCTCTTTTGTCGACAACTGTCTTGGATTCTGCATCGTAGAGCCGATAGCCTTTGCTTTTATGACGACCCTTGTTCAGTGCCACTGCAATGGAACCAAAAACCTTTCGGTGACTAATCGATGGTTTCTTGCCAGTCCACGCTTCCATTGGAGTCATCCCGATCAGTGCCTTTCTGGCTGCACGATTGCGTAAATACACCGCTGTGTTTACTGCCTCTGCCCACAGTGACTGATCCATGCCTGATTGATGCAATAAGCATTTGGCCATCTCCACAAGCGTACGATAAGCTCGTTCAGCAACACCATTTTGTTGCGGAGTGTACGCCACCATCAATTGCCGTGCAATTCCATGGTTTTTCAAAAACCCGTTAAAAGTTTTTTTCACATATTCACATAAATTTGCTTATTGCAACACATATGACTTGTCGCTCCACTGTCCAAGCACCAGCTGAGTTTCTTAAAACTGCTTGCATCCAATGCGTTCAGTAAGCTGCAATTCTTTTGTCCGGTCGCTATGACATCATTTTTGGGAATTAATCGGCGACAATTCGCTTTAATATGCCCTGTTTCACCACATTTGTAACAGGCGATCTTTTTAAATTTTTTCTTTGTGGTGACCTTCGTAGTAGCGTTATGCCGTTGTCTAACTGTAAAGACCTGCGCCTTCTTTCCTCTCGCCTTCTTCCTTCAACTTTATGCACAGAATTTCGAACGCTGGCAGACTGTCGCGCGTATTTATGGCGACAACGAAATTCTCATAATTGTCTGGAAGGCTCGAAAGCAAAATAATGACCTTGAGCTCGTCAACTATTTCTATTCCAACTCCGGCAAGCTGTTCCACGATTTTGTTAAATTTGATCAAATAGCTAGCCATGCTTTGCCCCTCCGCCATGCGAGAATTGCGCAACTTTTTGTAAAGCGAGACTTTACGAACCCGCCCGCTTGGCTGATGGATTTCGCGCAACTTAATCCATGCCTCCTGCGACGTTGTGCAATTCTTGATGTATCCCAATTGCGATGTTTTAACACTTAGCGTGATCGTTTCCAATGCCTTACGATCCAACGCACTCCAGTTAATATTTTCGCCCACATCAGACTGTTTTAAATCCCCCGACGCAACATCCCATAGATCCGCATGCACCAACACGCTTCGCATCTGTATGCACCAAGAATCATAATTCTTTTCTTCAAGCTTCTCTATTTGGTACAGCCCACTCATGTTTCTGTATTTGCGACACAATTTACTTTTACACACACGTAACTGCCGATTTGTCTTTTATTTCATCCGAGTTCGTAACTCTGGATATCGAGTCAAAATAAACCGTAAACTATCTTATCAGGCCACGCGCTCTGGGCCCATAACCTGTTGGAGCGCAAATCCTTTCCCCGCGTCAGAGAATGCCTGGATAAGAAAATTAAAACGGAGTCGCACCAGCGTTGTGTACTCAAACGAAGTTTATTCAAGACTGTCAATTAACATTAAAACTATCGATCATATGGGACTTCACATACTTATGTTACTGATGCACGGTTGCATTGAATGTAAAATAACTTTATTTTCAACAATTATAATGTTAATTGAATAAACTTTGATTGAGTACACAACGCTGAGGGACTCAGTTATATTTTCTTATCCAGACATGTCCTGACGCGGGGAAAGCCTTTCGCTCTATCAAAAAGTATCGATATTGTCATCTGGCTAATCGATTATTTTGATGAGAAGCTATTCTCCCAATAAAATAATTCAGCTTCTTTATACAATCGTTAACAGAAGTAAAGAGCAGGCTTTACCAGAAAATTAGTAAATTTGTTTTAAATTCGAAATCAATGGCAACGCAACTTGCTGAATTTAGACAGAGCGACAATTATCACTTTTTTTAGCATACCAAAAAAGCCAATTTAATTTTTTTTTTTACGATATTTTCGTTTTACTACCAAAAATATTTGACATTTACTGCGAAAATGAAAAAAAATCCTTCGGGAAGGATTCTAATTAAAACTGTAAAATGGGTGAAAAGCAAGAATGTAAGAAGATAATATTAATAGCATACGTTTAAAAAGTTACATACTGCAAAAGAAATATAGATGTACGGTCAGGGTCGCCAAACTACAATAAATAAGGAAAGATTTGTAAAAAAAATGGCTCAAAAATGGCAATACTAAATTGGCGCCCATTTCAGCGATATTCATTGTTAAACCTTTCCATACACGAATGCGATGATTGCGGCATTTACATTTGCAAATTCATTGTGCGATAACATGCAACGCTACGTCGTGGCCGATAGCAGCTGTTTATGTCCGTCTGTTTTGATCAAGCAGCACCATCTCTATCGTTGCTTTTCATGTTAAAAGAGATTTACGAAGATTTCAACTGATATTTTCCACTTTACTGACGTATTTAACAGCTCCTAGGCACAGTGCGACGCCAGTACATAGCTGAAACGCGCGCGTCCCGCAAATTATAATCGGCTCGATTTAGTTTTCTATTTTCAGGTATTTCAAGCCTGTCCAGAGGATGGACAAACTGATCAAAATGAAGAACCACCGATCTGAAATAGTCGTGGGCGAAAAATACAGAATTATACGCAAAATTGGTAAGTGCCCAATCCCATTCGCTCCCATTAGTCATAGCCATGGTCAGGTGCGTGTGTACGACGCAGTTGTGTTCTGTTTGGTTCGTAGATTTGAATTTGACTAACATCCCCAACTTTTGTACATTTTTTTCATTGTTTTAATTTAGGCAGCGGCTCCTTTGGTGATATTTATCTAGGTGTGAGCATGCAGTGTGGCGAGGAGGTGGCCATTAAAATGGAGGCCACCAACGCACGACATCCGCAGCTCCTTTATGAATATAAGCTGTATCGCGTGCTCTGCGGCGGCATTGGAATTCCCCGCATCCGCTACTACGGCAACCAGAAGAACTTCAACATACTGGTCATGGATCTGCTGGGGCCGTCACTCGAGGACCTGTTTAACTTCTGCACGCGCCATTTTACAATCAAGACGGTGCTAATGCTCGTCGATCAGATGATCGGCCGTTTGGAATATGTGCATATGAAATGCTTCATCCATCGCGACATCAAACCGGACAACTTCCTCATGGGCATCGGCCGTCACTGCAACAAGCTCTTTCTGATTGACTTTGGCCTGGCCAAGAAGTATCGGGATCCGCACAGACGCATGCACATACCATATCGCGAGGAGAAGAACTTGACGGGCACTGCCCGTTATGCCTCAATTAATGCTCACGTCGGCATCGAGCAGTCGCGTCGCGATGACATGGAGTCCCTTGGCTATGTGATGATGTACTTCAATCGTGGTGTCCTCCCTTGGCAGGGCATGAAGGCCACTAATAAAAAGCAAAAATACGAGAAAATCTCCGAAAAGAAAATGTCCACGCCCATCGAGGTGCTCTGCAAGGGTTATCCGGCCGAATTCTCAATGTATTTGAACTATTGCCGCGCTCTGCGCTTCGAGGAGGCACCAGACTATATGTACTTGCGCCAGCTCTTCCGGTAAGCATCTTCCACGCCTCCTACTCCCTGTCGCTATTTGTATATAACCTTGCAGAATATTTAATAATTTTGAATCGATTATTTTATTTCCTATTCATTCAATTTAAATTTATTTAGAATTAGGAGAAGAACTTTTCGAAATTAAAATAGCAAATTGAACAACTAAATATTCCAAACTAAATATTCTTGATCAATAATGAAAAGTTAACAAAGGTCATCAAACAGAAGTTTAATTATTAACCAAAAATATGTTTTAATTAAATATTTGACAATATTATTGTTAAATGTGGGCAAGCTTATTGAATTTAGGATAGATAACTTTATTGAAACCATATTAATTTTTAATTGTGTCTTCTAGCATTTTGTTCCGCACACTAAACCATCAGTATGACTATATCTATGACTGGACGATGCTGAAGCAGAAGACCCATCAGAATCAACAGCAGACCACTGCCAATGCGCTGACGCCGGAGCAGCGTGCTGAACGCGACAAGGAGAAACAGAGCAGCAGCAAGCCAGCTGCATTGGTTGAATAGTCCATGTCAACCGTCTCCCCATTCTCATCCATCTCCTCTACACATAACACTTCGCCCAACCCCCCATTTGGTTTAGATGATGGCCAAGAGCATCAAAAGCAATTAATCGAATTAATCAAAAAAAAAAAAAGAAGAAAAATGAAAAATGAAAAGGAGGCGGCCATTAAGTGCACTAGCTGCATTGAAGAGCGAGATAACCAGGATTAGTTAGGCATATATCCATATACAAGATATATATATGCAACAAACAATATACATATATATATATATATATATAAATATATATACATAGTATATTTTTATAAATTGAAGAAAGCGCGACAAAGAATGAAAGCAAGCCGATATATTGTATATAGGATTAAATGTTACTCCATTTAAAAACATACTCACACACACACACACACATGCATGCATACATACGTATATACATACATGCACACACTCACACACATACAGGCACAGACTAGGAAAGGCATCCTGCAACACATGGCATACTCAATGACATACTAAACAGCCCTCAAAACCCCAACAGATACGTTATATATTCGAATACTATATGCATTATTTATATATACATACACACACACACATATATATATATATATAGTTTGTTATCAATGCGATAGTTTGTCTTTGTTATCAAACCAGACCCAGTGCAGTAGTGCATCGTTAAATATATACACCGAAATGCCTATGTAACTACAGTGGTCAGTCCATAAATTCCAATTGATAACTCAGTTAAAAAGTCGAAATTTGACATATTTTTATTATTTGTTCTATTCTATTTGAAATATTGAAAGTTTCCATTGACTTTTGAAAGTAGCGACCACTGTATTTATATTTCTTTCAACAATTTAAAGTCCTCTCTATATTTATATATTAATTCTGCATAAAAAGTTGAAAATGCGTTAATTTTCACCAATTGTTTAAAATTCAAACTGTATATATATATATATCTTCGGTAATAATTTACTTTGGTCCGAATTTCTTTCAACAATTTTACACAAAGTGACGCGCCGATTGACCGTCTGTGTCTAGACGTTGTTGCATTGTCTAATAAATCTGGTGCACAGTTACACAAATACAGAAATAACAATCACAAGACACAACACATACACATACACACAAACACACACATACACACAAACACACACACACATCAATATATATATGATATATATGAAAGAAGAGCGTCGAGTTCAACTCATGAATTAAATGCCGAGCACAAATTCACATAACAACAATAATTATTTGAGAAGCAGAAATGTTTATTTTCTTGAATGTTAGTCGATTATACAAAAAATATTCTGCGCATTATTAATTTATTTTATTGCGCATTGTTTGTCTATTTTTGGGAACTGAAAATAAACTAAAACGGCAAGCAAAATGGAAAAATAAATTTTGAATAAGATGAATGGAAAATCAATTAGAAAATTAAGTATGAAAGTATGTAATATAACATCAGTTATAACATTGTAATCTATTATTACACGAAACGTTTTCAAATAAAAACAAAAACCCAACAAATTCACATAATTGCCTCAGAATTATAATATCTGTAGGGGATCAATGTATTTCTACAGTTACAGCATGCTTTTAATATAAGTCAATTGATTTACAGGAAAATATAGCTAACTCGACCAAATAGTTGCTCATTTTCGAAGCCCTATAACTACACTCAAAGATTATGAAGTCATCTAAGCAACACAAAATTGTAAAAATATCACAGAAATGAGTCGAAAGCAAAACATCCTTGTTTTATCGGAGGCTACAAGAACGATTTAGATGTCCTTTGGCCAGTTGGTGGCGGTGGGCCTAATAAACACAAAATGTTTAACACATTAGTCGCAATGATCTGCAGGGATACGTCCGAGTTATAAGCAATATATATATATATATATATATATATTTATATACAAATCAATTTATTTAGGCTTTTTATTACCTTATATGGAACTGAGGGATGGATTATCTTGGTTGCTTGAGATAGCAAAGAATGGCAAACATAATGGGCCAAACTTTTCCCCAAATCCTGGAAGTTGAGGAATGGTTGAGCTGAAAAGATTATGCGACGGATTTTGCTTTACATATATAAAGAATTTACTTATGAACTGCGAAACGTTGAGTAGCGTTTGTGTAAATTTGTTTTCGAGTGCGCGCTAAGACACAGATCTTAAAAAGATGAAAAGGATAAACATTAAGATTAACCCGAATTCAACTTAAATATTCGCATCAATAGAAACACTTAATTGTATTTTTAATTTCAACATATTTATTGATGTAATTCAAAAAATTAAATATAAGTTATGTTTATAATTATTACTGCATACAATGCAAAATTACTTTGCAGTTTTGCGTTTTGTTTTTTAATTATTCAATTTTTTTGTATTTTAAATATTTTTGTTTTCTGATTTTTATACTCCTCTTTCGCTTGGCCTTAATAGCATGCTTTTTTTCAGTTTTAATTTTTAATTAATTAGTTATTATTGAGTTTTATTTGCATCGCATTTTGTTGTTGCTTGTTTGTTTTTATTTATTTATTAATTGTTGTTTTTGTTTTTCTTCGTAGTGTAGGTGATTCACTTCAATATATAATATATATATATATATATATTTATTTTCATATATATACACACGCGAGTCCGTATTCGTGTGTACATATATGTTTATCTATATACATATAGAATATATTTTCATTATTATTACTTTTATTATACTTTATATATTTTGTTTTTTGTGGTTTTTTTTTTTTGTTTTTATAATTGTTTTCTTTACTTTCGTCTTGCGTTTATTCTTATTATTATGCTAAGTGTTTGCGGATCTTGTAGTGTGTATATATGAATAGTGGCGTGTGTGTGTTTAAATGTGTGTGTGTGTGTGTGTGTGTGTGTGTGTGTGTGTGTGTGTGTGTTGGGGGGTGTATGTTGCTTGTTGTTGTTGGTGAATTCCATTTAGATATTTATTGCTGTTGTAGGTGTTGTTTCCTCGCTTACAATTTTAGTATTGAATTTAAATTAATATTAAGAAACTTCCTAACTTTCTTTTCTATATTTCCTCATATTTCCAATGCGCGCCTCTCCTCTCCACACATTTTCTCTCATCTATGGTCCGTGCCACGCTATTCGTTTCTTTCTGTTTAAATCATTCCACATTGCTTGCATTTACTTGTTGTGTTTGTTTGCTTATTTGCTTTGTTGCTGTTGTTGCTGTTTGTAACGCTTGCCACCCGCTTGATTATTGAATGCTGCTTCAGCTGAACTACTCGGTGATGAGGGGTTTGCAGTTCGGTTTCTCTTTCTCCTTGTCGCGATCGTTGCGCGGCTCCAATTGTTCCAGCAGGAGAGCGGGATTCGCCTGGCCCTGATTGGTCTTTTGCTTAAGCATTGTCCAGTCGTAGATGTAATCGTATTGATGGTTAAGCGTTCGGAACAAAATGCTGCAAAATCAATAAATAAAAAATAAACATGTAATGAATTACAATCGAATACAAAGAGTTCTACTAATAACAACACTTACCGGAACAATTGACGTAGGTACATATAGTCGGGCTGTTCCTCGAAACGCAAACTACGACAATAGTTCAAGTACATGGAGAACTCTGCCGGTGAGCCCTTGCACAGCACCTCGATGGGCGTGGACATTTTCTTTTCGGAGATTTTCTCGTATTTCTGCTGCTTATTGTTGGCCTTCATGCCCTGCCAGGGGAGGACACCGCGATTGAAGTACATCATCACATACCCCAAGGATTCCATGTCATCACGTCGCGACTGCTCGATGCCCAGATGGGCATTGATGGATGCATAGCGCGCCGTGCCCGTCAAATTCTTATCCTCGCGATATAAGATGTGGAGGCGCGAGCTTGGATCGCGAAACTTTTTGGCCAAGCCAAAGTCAATCAAGAACAGCTTGTTGCAATGCCGTCCAATGCCCATTAGGAAATTGTCCGGCTTTATATCACGATGAATGAAGCACTTTAGATGTATATACTCTAAGCGGCCGATCATCTGATCGACCAGCATTAGCACCGTCTTGATGGTAAAGTGACGCGTGCAAAAATTGAACAGATCTTCAAGAGATGGCCCCAACAGATCCATGACCAGCGTATTAAAGTTCTTCTCCTTGCCATGATGACGAATACGTGGAAAGCCGACGCCGCCACTCAATATGCGATAGAGCTTTGCCTCGTACAACAGCTGGGGATGGCGTGCATTGGCGCTCTCCATCTTGATGGCAACCTCCTCGCCGCTCTGGATGCTCATGCCCAAATAAATGTCACCGAACGAGCCGCTGCCTGCAAGTGTACAAGAAGTTAACAAATCGATTCTTCCTCTTTTGCAGCAGTGTATTGCCGTCTCAAGCAGAGATTTGCGATGGCTTTTTACTGATATCAGGGGATTTATTGATATCGCTCTAATGAATTTGTTGATCGCTTGACCTTTGACCCTTTTGAATATGGGTATACATAAAAAAAATCCATTGGATTTGACCCAATATAATTTATGACTATTCTAATTTGTTTGCAGAAACTGACTAACAAGCCGCACAGAGTTTGGTAATGAAACTGTTGAACGGTTGTCATGAGTAATGGCGTGTATAGCTTACCGATCTTGCGTATCACCCGATATTTGCCGCCAACAATTATCTCGTTGCGAACTTCCTTCACCGTCCGCATCCTGTCCATGTTGGTTCAACAATGGCTCCGCCGCCGCGCTTTGCTTCCAAGGGGCCAAAAGGATATTGCGACAGTTCGACAATATAAAACCGATTATGTATCTGTTTCTAGCCGAGATCTGTGAAACGGTAAAACAAAAAAAGGGCTGTAGAGTACATTACAAATGTGATTTTATTTCGTATTTTTTTTTTTAGTATTCATTGGCGCCAAGACAGAAGAGGCAGCAGATGACACAAACACTTTCTATTTAAACTTTTCGGCTGGCCATTTTTGACGTTGTTGTCGTCGGTTGCTATGTGTCGTTTGTTTTTTTTATTTCTTTCTATTTTTCTAATATTTTCGCTGTATGGCTTTGTTATGATTTTCTCTGGCTTACGTTATTTTATGCACTCTCCTCTGCACATACGCTTTGCCACGCTCTTCGTTTCCAAAATTGTCTGCGAATATTGCCTATTTTCATAACGAAATTAACATTTGAATCGATAGTCGATATATTGACTGAGAGTGTGTCTGTGTCTACGTGTGTATGTGTGTTGGACAACAATAAATGGCAGCCGAGCCAACAAAGTCAGGTGGCCCAGGATGGGACGTAAACAGACGCGTTGAATTGTCGATCGATTATTTATTTTCATAATGTCGATTACTTCATGCATAAACAGACGGCACTGATAAACGATAAACAACTGCGACAACTACAACTACAATGACAGGTAAGACACTATTTCGCTTCTTTTACCCCGTTGGAATGCACATTACACATAAACGAACACATATGCAGCAGCACCAACACTTTAGCATTGATACATACACACACACTCGACTCACACTCACTACAAACATACACATACAATTACAAATACACACGCACACAGCTGCAAGCACACAGTTGCTACTACTGCACCTTACATGTTTTTTTTCAGCGTTTTTTTTCTTTTTTGACACAAAAGAAAAAATTGAGTCAAGCGAGAGGCCATAATGAAAACGCATGTGGGGATTTTGATGAAAATATTTTTATTGACGAAAATCTTACCACGAAACAGTGTTTCGAGCGCAGTGAAATTGTTGGAAACTGATGTGCTGGGTGTTTCTCAAGGTTGGCTTTTTACTATTGCAGGGGGGGCCAAAACGAACGACAAAAAAAATTATTTATTTGTGTGAAATTCTTTTCCAAATCTGCGTTTTATGCAGCGAGCGAGCTGTTTTTGCACTTGTTACTGTTGCGTGATTGCGTTTTGCACTATTCAAACGCGCACAACGAAAAAAAATAGGAAATACATATATTTTATTAACTAAAATAAAATGGTTAGACTCCAGCAAAAATGCTTTTGCTAGTGCTGACAGCCAGCGATACACACACGACTAACGATAGGCACGGCCCTGGCAGTGAGCACACAACAGCAATCGCAATCAGTTCGGCCAATAATCGATTACAAAATCCGAACAGAAAAATGTGACAAAAAATAATATATATTTTAAGAGTAAAAAGCGGAAGTGTGATTAGAACAATGTTTAAGTAATTTTCAGGAATAATATTAGAAAACTTCGTGCGGAGCAGCGCTGTATTTTTGACAACCAATTTTTATACAACTCTTTAGCGGCTAACAGGTTCAATTTTGTATAAATACCGATTTTTTAATATTTTCCGATGATGATGTATTTCCGGACAAGGCCTGTTTGCTTATTTTTCCGACTCACGTTAAAAAAAAGCAGAGATCCTTGCGATAAAAACCCACAACAACATCACTGAAAGATGAACATCAGTGCTGCATAACGACTATGCAGCCCTGTACGTTGTTGATACTCTGCAGGGTTGCTCAATACCACTGAGCACCCAATATGTAAAATTGAATTAATAACAAGAGCGAACGTTGCATTCGGCCGTAGCCGACTGCGAAATACTTTGATACCATACGTTATATCACCTGATAACTGGTAGCAAAGAAACGGGTGGTTGTGCCTTTCAAATTGCGTTAAATGTAATCTTAAAAACTGTAGCTAATTAATTGCTGGAGATATAGGCTTCTATCGCATTTGGGGGCTTTCAAAATTGGGTGACTAGCTTAAAAATTGTGGAAAATTTGAGCATTTCAGATTTCAAAAACTGATGTTCCAGGGGGCGTTGGGTGTGGATATGGTCTCAAAATGTATATATAAAAATATATTCTGATCTTTGAAGGTTGTTACCTGCAAGTTACCTTCCAAGTTTGGTGACTATATATTTAAAATTGGAAAATATGTGCAAAATTGTGAAGATGTAGGCGTTTCTATACATTTTTACACAGACCATATATATGTTTCAAATCTTCAAATTTGTATCCCAAATATTTTAAAATTTGCGTTCATCCAAACAGATATACAATTTACTATGAGACCTTCGGTAACAAAGGATAATTACTGCTTACAAAATCTGATAATGACGATCTCTCAGCTGCGAGATCATTATTTGGTTTGCCTTTGCTGCGGAATGTTCTCTAATAGAGTAGATATACGTGCCATATTTTCCAACAACAGTCTTATCTTTAGAACCAAAACCACTACCCAGATATTTATGTACATGTATATATATATATATATATATACATATGTATGAACATAATATATATATCATACATACATATCTGGGAGTCTTATTCGCTCGCTCAATTTGCTCTTAATCAACTACTGAGAGGTGAATGATGATGGGGTAACCCCGCTGTGCCCGCAGCTGATGTTTGTACATTTGGGTATCTCCGCATTCAGCATCTCTTCAATTGAATTATATGTGGTCAAGTCCATACACAGAACCCTTTTGCCCTCACCTCGATCACACTTGGGGGTAAAGCTACCATTACGCACCAAGCTGCCAAGCTTGTCCAGCAAGGGTTGAATTGACGTGTCATTCGGCAAGTATAGATGAGGGATCTTTTACAGTTTTTCAACGGAACAATGTCATATAGAACATTTAGTGATTTTTTCGTTTTTTTTTTTGGTCTATATATTTTTATTAAAAACTGTTTTTTTTTTGTTTGGTTTTTTGTTCTTTTTTGTTTTTTTTTGTTTTTGCTTTTTGTAAATAACGTGACGACTTGAAAACAGAAATTAAATAAGTGTACTTTACTCGTAATGTAGTAGAAAGTGTTATAAAAGCAATATTACAATAACTGTGGTAGAATTGGCTCCTAAAATAGATATTTTACAACTGATACCACTTTTTGTCTTTATATTTAAGCATTAATTGATGCGCTGTACCGCTGAAATCTTGAGCTGTATTGGCCATACGCTCGGCGCGCTCCTCCAACAAATTGAGCTTCTCGCCACGCTCCATGGCCAACTGATGCGCACGGCTAATTTCCGATGCGGCTGTGGAAGCACGTTGACCAAGCTGGTCCAAATTGGGACCAGGTATATGCCGTGCCGTGGAACGATTTGCTTTTCCGCTTTGTTCACCAACTAAACAAACAAACAAACAAATATTTATTTATAGATATTTATATATATATATATATATATATATATATATATATACTTTTTTTTAATACATACACAACTCTTCGCGATCCAGAAGTTTGGCGCCACCGCCAAATAGACCCTTAAAGAAACCCTCCTTCGGCTGTTCGGGCATTTCGTGTACCGTATATAACTCACCCATCATCTCCAAAATAAATTGACTAAAAAATGTGGATCACAATATTATATTACATAACAATAACAATATATATATATATATATATGCAATAAGCTTACCAAAATTCCGATGATATCGTGAATTTTTGAATTTCGGTGGGCGATGCCATGTACAATCCATGACCTTTATGACTAAAGCAAAATATTTTTGATATTCTACATAAAAAAATAAAAAAAAAGAATTTGAAAATTATAATACGTAATTTCGATTAGTGTTGGTTGGATTCTTACTGAGTTGTATCTTCATGAACAATGATCTGTTGACCCCATATCGAAAGCATTGGATCCACAATTCCCTGTTTACATTTGGTTTGAAAACTGCGAAAAAACGTAAGTGTAAGTTTCAAATATATACGTATTCCGTAAAGTACAGTTAATTAGCCCCATTTGTTATACCTTAACTCCATAAGCGGTAAGAAATCAGTATCCAATAACAGTTTTAGACTAGGAAGACTATGTACCATTAGATGGCCATTCGAAAGATAGGTTGCTAAGCAAGAGCCATCTACGGGAAGAAACCAAAAACAACAACAAAAAAAAAGGTGTTACAATCTACACTTGCAATTATATGTGCAATTAAATATGAATGGGAGTTCCATTGACTGTTGTTGTATTACTGTACTACTGTACAATTAGTGCACAAGTGTTTTATTTTTATGGACCTTTCATCGTGATAGTTTCTGCCTTGACTGCAAAATCCATTTCCGATAATTGTATGCGATTAATGCAGCATTGATTTGCCACATCGAAGACTTTTGTTTGCTTTTCGCTAGCGATTACGATATATTGTCGATCGGTGAGTGTTTCCAGGCCAGTGCTGACGCTGCCGCTGATGCCGCTGCTGCTGGCGCTGCTGCTGCTTATGCCGCCGCCGCCACCGACAGCGCCACTACCTGTCGCTCCACCGCCAGCGCTGCCGCCACTGCCACTGGCCACAGCACTGCCACCACTACCACCAACACCACCACCGACGCCACTAACGCCACCAGCACCACCACTGCCAGGTGCAGCGTTACCGCCACTACCCGCGGCACCCGCGCTTCCAGCACCGCCGGCCACCGAAGTGTTTGATATTGTATTGGCAGTTGTTGGTGTAAATGTGGGACTGGTGCGGCTGCTACTCTTAGTGGGCGTGCCTACATCGAAAGAGATAGAGATTCAGTGTTAATATCGAATGCAACTCTGCTATATTTTTTCATTTACGATCTTTTTTATCCCTGTTCTCGTCGCGCCAAGGCTCAAATGTATAGGGTATGAGCGAGCCGTAGGAGTCTAAAAAAGACATGGAAGTAATGGAGCCTTTGAGCCGTACCACGGGACCGCCTACAACAATCAAGCATAATCACATTTAGTATATATATATAAGTATGAAAGTATGCGATAGAGTTTACCATTTATTGTGACCAAGACGGGCTGAGATTTGCGCACATCGCGCTCCGGCATTGTGATGAACAGTGTCAATATTGAACCGAAACTAGTTCCAATCCATAAAGTAGGAACGAGCGTCAAAATATCTGAAAATTACAAATATTCAAATTAAAATGTTGTATTAACCGAAGGGCCAAATTGTGATCAATATTGCAGTGAATTTCATCTTTCGCTACGGATTATTTTATTTTGGATTCAAATTAATATTAAATTATAACCATATTTAACAATGTATTTAATGTATTTTTGCAAATCGTCTCAGTTTTGACTAAACTATTGCAGCGGAAAGATTGAATCAGTCCTTTTTATGAAAAGGATCTTATGTTATCAACGGACAAAGGACGCAAGCATCTCTAGCACTGATTAAAATGTTGTACACCCCAAAAAAGTGTGCTATACAAATGCAAAGTCCGATTTAATACACTGCAAATATAGTAAATTGATAGCTAAACAAATACGTGTAAACTTACCATTGCGTTTTGCATAACTCTCAATAAAAGCTAAGCAGGTAACAGATTCAGAGGAAGACATATCAATGCTGGACATTGATGACGATCTGGATCTCGAGAAGGTACCATCCAATTTATCTGCAAGGCAGGTTTGTATGGAAAGCGAATCGATTAATTGATGATGCATGATATGTATTCATATACATATATATATACATATATATATGTATTTCGAATTTAACGGTACAGCAAAGAGAGTGGCAAACGATTACACAATACAATTTGATTTATAGAGATTGACAGAATTTAGACAGGAAAATTGTGAGAAATAGAGAGAGAGAGAGAGCGAGAAAGAGAGGAATAGGAGCAGGATAAAAGACACGGAAAGAGAGAGATAGAGAGAGAGAGAGAGAGAGAGAGTAAAAGCGGCGGGCGGTAGTAGGCATAACTTCTGCTTATTTTAATTATTTAAATAGAGATTTGCTTTGGTTCTTATTTTTGATATTTTTTTGCTGCACTATTTTCACTAGACTGCTAATTGTTTTTCAATGTTATTATGTATGTATGCGTGTGTATGTGTGTGTGTGTGTGTGTGCGAGTGTTGTTGAATTGATCCAAATGGCCAATTACAGAAGGTCCTTCTTTAATTGGTTTGGTGTGTTTGAGTGTGTAAGTGTAAGTGTGTGTGTGTGTGTGTGTGGCAGACATGCCAATAGATTTGTTTTCTTATGTGTGTGCGTGTGTAGTTCTAAGTGTGTGTGTGTGTGAACTATGCAAAAATACTTTTCCAATGCAGAATTGTTGTTGATCTAATTTTATTTTTTTGTTGCAGTTAGTTGTTGTTGTTGCGGTTGTTGCTGCTGTTATTAATTGCTAATTAGAAGCGTGCACAAATACCGAGAGCGAGCGAGCGAGCGAGACAGAGATAGTGTTTAAATGTGTATGTGTGTGTGCGTGTGTGTGAATACAAATACTAAAACTTATTAAGAGAGAGAGAGAGAGAGATAGACAAAGACAGAGTAGAAGAAATTTAAAGAGAGAGAGATAGAGAGAGAGCGAGAGAGAGAGAGAGAGAGAGAGCGAACTTGCGAGCGAACGAACGAACGAGCGGTAGTGTTGAGCGAGCGAGCGAGCGAGTCAGACAAAGCCGAAAGAATTGGTTTTTTTTTTGTTTTTGGTTGGTTGGTTATTACTTGTTGTCGTGAACGAAAGAGGCGAACAAATGTGAGCGACATTCCTTCCAACACCCCCACATCGAAGACCCAATTCCCCACACACCTTAAATAAAGCTGTATCCATCTCCCCTGCACCCGCCAGCAACACAAACAAAACAAACCAAAAATAAAAGGAACATTAACCAAAAAATTGAAACCTAAAATGTTAAAAAAAAACACAAACAAAGTTCAAATGGCAATCGTGTTTAGCAAGGGTGAGGGTGGGGGCGAAGGGCTCTCGGGCTGCCAGAAGACAGATAGAGAGAATGAGTGAGAGAGACTGAATGACAGAGAGAGATAGAGAGAGAGAGAGAAAGTGGAGAATAGAGGCAAACCACAGGCAACGTGCTGCACAGTGTGTGTGTGTATTTTTGTGTGTGTAGGTGAAGAGCGCGATAAAGTGCCATATCTGTGTATGTGTATATGTATATGTGTATGTGTGTGTCAAGTGCGGGTGCGTGTGTAAAGGGAGTAATACAGACAACATTTTCGTATTGATGTAGCGCACAAATATCTATAAATATATATCATTTTATATATAAAGATAGAGAGAGAGAGAGAGAGAGAGTATGTGAGAAAGGGAGAGATTAAGAAGAGAGAAATGCTTGTTGTGGTGCAGTTTGTTGCAATTGCTCTGTTTTTTTTTCTGCTTTTTAATCTTGCAATACTAGTTATTGTGGTAGTTTGTTGTTGTAATTTTTGTAGTTGTTGTTGTTGTGGCTGTTAACAGTGCTCTCTGTTTGTGCTCTCCCACCTTGTGATTTGGACTTTTTTAGGGACTCGTACGATGTCACTGACTGCTGTTGCTGTATAACGGATGTTTGATGCTGTAACTGATGCTGATGCTGATGCTGTATCTGATGCGGATGCGGATGCTGATATTGTTGTTGCTGTTGTTGTTGTTGCGCACCTGCTGCAGCACCACCGACACCACCACCACTACCACCACAATCGAAGCTGCCGCTGCAGCCGCCAACAGTTGTCAATGCATCAAACGCGTCAAGAGAAGCAGCGAAAGATAATTGCTGTTGCAGCTGTTGTTGTTGTTGTTGCTGTTGTTGTTGTTGTTGTTGTAGCTGCTGCTGATCAACGCCGCCACCCGCACTACCACCACTACCAATACCACCAACACCAACACCGCCACTAGCAACACCCGCACCTGCATCGTCCGCACCATAAACGCCTGACGTCGACGCCGACGGCGCTGCCGCTGCGTTTGCTGACGACGACGTCGACGCTAACACTGCATCGCTGCCAAGCGTCTGCTGCTGCTGTTGTTGTTGTTGTAGCTGCTGCTGCTGCTGTTGTTGCTGTAACTGCTGCTGCTGCTGTTGTTGTTGTTGCTGTAGTTGCTGCTGCTGCTGCGTTGCATTTGTGCTGATATTAACCGTCGCAGTTGCTGCGCTGCCGGCTCCGCCGTTGATCTGTTAAACAATAATAATAATTGGAGAGGAGAGAGAGATACACACAGAGAGGAGAGAAAGAGAGAGATAAATGCACTAAATGATTGAATGGAGCATTTCATTTGATTTGTTCTTGTTGTTGTTGTTGTTTTTCGGTTTATTGCTTTTACTTGTTTTTGCTTTTAGTGTGCGTTTGTTCATGTTTATGGGTGTGCGTGTGTGTGTGTGTGTGTTACAAATTGGAGCATACTTCTTGGTGTGCATATTGGTGTTTGAAGTGTTGTTGTAGAAATGGGGAAAAAGGAGGGAAGCTCGCATTTGAACAGATGAAAAAGTAACGGTAAACTAAATGAATGCATAACGTATCCGTGTGCGTGTGAGCTTGTAAGTAAGTGTGTTTGTGTGTGTGTGTGCTTCATTGTTTGTGAGAGAATGAGTGAATTACAATATACAGTATTGCCAATTGCCCGTGTTTGTTGTTATTGCTCTTGCTGTTGTGGTGCCAGGCAAACAAACGCGTGTGTATGTGTGGGTGAAAAGCTTTTGCTGATGCTTGTGAGCTTAATGCAAATGATTTATCGATGTTGACGTCGATATGGGTGTAAGTGTTGGTGAATCTCGTAACGGTGCAAGTGAATAGAAATGTAGCAACAAATTTTTTTTTTTACAACACATACGACAGAGACTTATTGACAAAGGTTGTACAGAGAGACAGAGAGAGAGATAGTGGCACAGAAAGTTGACGAACGGAGCGAGTAACGATGGCGGCTGGTGAGGGGATGAGGCAGATATAAAGCACGCGGAACGAAGAACGAACAAGAACGATAATTAAATAGTAAATAGTAAGTACATAACAATATAAATATATATATATATATATACATATATATAATAAAAAAAAATTAACTTTTTATAAAAACAGCTAGAAATTGTATGACAGCTGTAAATATGCATGTATGTGCGTATGTAAGCATGTGTGTGTGTATGTAGGTCCTATGAAACGATAAAGCAAAGCAAGATTGTATCGATATAATATATATATATATGTATGTGTGATGAGATGTGGTAATATGATATGACTTTATATTAAGTTCATACATATACGTGTATATGAGTGTAAGCTTTGTAAATATTGCCATATTATGGGGGTTAATCTAATTGATTTTTTTACAGTGTATAAGCAAATAAAGCAACGGTTAGTGCCGCTGCAAGCTTTTTATACTTGTTTTTACCGATAACGAAACCAAAGATTAAAAAGCAGAAACTAAAATATTTATATAAATATATGTATTTATATATATTTAAAATATATAACAGAACATTTGACCAAGATTTAAGGTGCTTCTACAAACACAATGGTAACTGATTCAAATGCGACATCGATAGTTATCAACAACAATAGCGATATTTATCGACATCGAGCAATCAATGAAACAGATTACATTTTCTTTGCCAACAAGAAGTCGATATTGGAAAAAATCGATAGCAAATCGATTGAGAGGAAAACGTGTAACTTCAAACAGACATGTGACACACAAATAGAGCGAACACAAACAAACAAAACACATACATACATTCACACACAGATATATATGTGTACTTAACGACTTAAGCTAAAGATTTCTGCTGAACATAATAACATAAATGTAGAACATACAAAGAGATTTTCACAATAGATCCAAAAACAATTCAAGTTGCTTTTATAGTTGCGGTTTTTAATGGTATTATGTATTGGTAGATTTCGGGTGGATGGGGCTGACCGGCAGTACTCTGAATCCATACGAATATTTGTATACTTGGTAAATGGTGTTATATCTTTTTTACATTTTTTTTTATATTTTTATTTTATTTTTTTATGTTTGTTGATCAAATGAAGATGAGTAATTTTATGTGTTTGATGTTGCCATGGAATTTAGACAAACAAACATGTTACGTACAACAGTCAATAACAACCCATTTAATATAATAAAGTTATTTTCTCATTGCTTTTGTTTTCGATATGTTCGGTTTTTCGGTTTTTGCACAGTGAATAATTAGAATGCTTGGGTGTTTTTTTTAATTGTTGTTGTGTGGATGTTAATTTTAATATTTTTAATAATTTTAGTTTTTAATTTTGATTACAACAGTTATGCATACTAGTCTATAATTAGGTATTTATGTATATACACACATATGTATATATATATATATATATATATGAGAGATAGAGAGAGTGAGCAAGAGAGATAGAGAGAGAGAGAGAGAGGGATAGAGAGACACAGTTGTATACATTTTTACATTTTTATTGTGTGTGCTTTTATACTATTTTCTTCAGATGGATTTTAGTTTTTCACATATTTTTCCGCCATTTTAATAACCATTGCAAGGGTGGGGAATTAGGGCGTTCACACTACTAGGTTTTGGAATATTGTATACATATAAATACATATATATAAACATATATATATATATATATAAATATATGTATGTATATAGAGTTTTTATTGTGATTGTGCTAATTCTTTATGTTTGTACTCTTCTTTTTCATCTTCATTAACTGCTTAGTTTTGTTAGACATTACTGGGAGTTTTTATGTGTGTTTGTGTGCGCGTGAGGTGTTGTTGTGCGAAATGTGTTATGGTGTTATTGTTGTAAAAATGAATTACCAAAGAACTTCCATACAATCACATACAGGCAGTTAACTTGCAGCTCTTCTGCATCCGTTGCCTAGTTTCAGGAGAAAGAAGCATAGATAAGAATTTGATTTTGGCAATAAAATTGGTTGATTTGAATTGTTGTTGTTGATTTGCATTGTTTTTTTTTTTTTTTTTTTCTTTCTGTTGTTTATTGGTGCAAAACGATTTGTTATTGCTTTTTGCTTTGATTGTTGTTACTGTTTTTTTTTTTCATTATTTAATTTTTATATACTTTAGTTGCTATTAAGCTATTATAAGAAAAAAAACAAAAAAAAAAACTACCAAATTTTCTCTATACAAAATACAATTTTCAAAAATCAAAAATGAAGCAACCCTAACTAATCGATTCGATTCATTTGTTCATTTACAATATTATTTATAGTACGCTCTCTAATTGGTTAACTTTTAGAAGGGGATTGGGGGGGATAGCTTGGGTTGGTGGCAAGGTTGCACTGGTTGCATAACTACAACATAAATCTACAGCTTGCATACCAAATCATACAAAAAATAGTTACATCTATCATATAAAGAAAACGCACCAGAGCAGAACAGACTTTATAGAGAGGACTCCACGCAGGGGAAAGTTGAGGAATTGTTTACGGCTTACTTGCCATGGTTTGCCCCAACGTACAGCAAAACAAAAAAAGCGTAGAAACACAATAAAAAAAAGGTAATAAAGATAAGAAACAGAACAACACAAATAAATGCTCCGAAATGTTGACAACATGGTAAATCAGCAGCAGCAGCAGAAATGTTCATTTTGTTTGTGGTGCTTGTTGTGTAGAAATGATTTTGAGTTTTGACAATTGTGGCCAGTTTCTTTCTTATATTTATTTTTTTGGGTTTGGTTTTGGTTTTGGTTTTTGAGACGAACGAATTCCGCTTACGCTTTGGACTCTCCCGCGATCGCTCTCACTAAACTTCGGCAACTATGCAGTGCACAGAGTATTTCTTGTTCTGGCTACACGCAAGGATGCACAGGGATGCACGAGGATACACAAGGATACACAAGGGTACACAAAACATACATACAATGTATGCCACTTGACGCCTTCCTATCTGCTTGGGTCGAAGAGGGGTTTTTTACACAGGACATAGAGACACGGCGAGAGGGGGGAGATAGATAAGGAGGGAGAGACAGAGAGAGAGAGAGAGAGAGAGACAGAGAGGGAGAGAGAGCATTATACTTACGTATCTTTTTGGTTAGACTGCCGCTCATCTGGGGCGACACATCATTCTTGTTATTGGCCCGGCCAACATTTGCACCCATATTGATGCCAATGGCGCCGCCGGAGCGCTGCTCGCGCGGCTGATACTTAATATTCGGCACGGAGAGCAGGCGCTGATCGCGTGCCTTCTCTTTGAACTTTTGGCGCGACGGCTTTAATGGCGGCAACTGTTGCTCCTGCTGTTGCAGCTGTGCCTCGCTTAGTGGCAAATTGTTTGGCCGTTCGCCGCTCTCCAGCGGCTGTTCAAAGTCAACACGCTTTTGAGTCGTCATCGGCGTCTGCGTGTCTCCCGTGCCAGTATCACAATTGAGAATCGCTGTGGCCTCAGCCAGGCCGACATCCTCCTCGCAGCACTCGAGCGCCTTGGCGGCCATTGGCAGCGTTGGCTGTTGTTGCTGCTCATCGCTTGGGCCGGAGTCCGGTGAGCTCTCCTTGGGCGCATAGAAAATGGAGGAGCTGTTCCGTGCGGAATCGAGCTCCATATTGACATTGAGACTACCACCGATCTTCATATTGACTTTAGATAATTGACGTTTAAAATTGAATGTTTTCCACGACATAGATTTGCGGCGATCCTGCAGCTCTTTAGGCGCTCCCCCACCGCTCTCGTCTCGCTGCGGACTCTTTGCTGCCGCTAAGGCGGCCGCTGCTACCGCCGATGCCGTTGCGGCGCCTGCACCACTAACCAATGAATCTCTGGTGCTATTGATAACTGGCCATTGCTCACCGGCCGGGGCAGCGCCCAATGGCGACGTGGGTCGCGAGGCGCCCTGCGATGTTTCGGCAGATGCCGATGCTGTCGAATTAAGTGCCGCCGATGCTGAGACATAGGCGAACGTGGATGTTGTAGCCGCCTCATTTGCCTCGGGTATATACTCGATCGATGGACTGTCCGGGCTAGTAGTATCGTTCAGCTATATATATTTGTACATATATATTATTTATGCGAGGATTTGGGCAGTGGGCAGTGTTGCCACAAGTTTTATTTACGATCCCGCTATCGTATATATACATATATATATATATATATATATATATAATATAAATATATATATATCGATATATATATATATATATGGAGGCTGATTACTGTGGGACCGACAAAGCAAAACCAAAATAAACGAAAGGAACAAAAGCAGCAGCAATAGTGGAGAAAGAGCAGTGAAACAAATATGAGCGAATCCTAATATTTCTCATTTCAACTCAAATCTACCAAATTGTCTTATATAGTAAATTTTATATGATTAAATTCCATGCCACATTTGATTTGTTCCCATTTCACGTAAAATATATATATATTATTTTACATAGGATAAAGTATTCATTGGAGAATCGCTTTGATAATGATATTCAAATATATATTTGGTCTCTGTTTTATATAAATGTACAAATATTTCAATATCTAAGAGACTCTAAGTGTTAACTTCGAAGAATTTAGAATTCAATTTTGGTCGAGTTTTGAAATAGTGCATAATTTTCTATCGAATTACTCTATTATATTATTATAAAAATAAAATCCAGATAATTGTTTATTTCAATTTAAGAGCTGCTCGCTTTGCCTCTTTTCCCCTCTTTTCTAGTTGCTGTTGTTGCTCGTCCTTTCATATGAATTTATGTTTTGCTTTGTTTGCTTGAGATTTGTGTGATTTGTTTTTTTTTATAGACTTGATATATATTCTTTAATACATTTATATTCAGGAAATAGAAATGGGGGAGGCGGTGTAGTTGAATCATTCCAACTATACGCAGACATATATATATATTTATAACAGTTATTGGTAGTTGGGGTTAGGACGCAAATTTTTATTTGGAATTATGTCACCGGCAGTGAATTGAAGCTGTTATACGTATAACAGTTATAATTGTTATACCACACACACACACAGACACACAAACATACACACGTAGGCAGAATACTGAATCGAAGAAAATTCGTTCGGTTTAACATAATTTGTATAATCTAATTGTATATCAATATAATATATATGTATTTATATCAATCGATGTCAATCAAAACCGCTAACAATTGGCTGTATAGTAATTTTGTTTAGATTGGTTTATTAATTAGTTAAGATTTAGTTTAGTTTAGTTATGTTTTGTTTAATTTAGTTGGTTAGTTTAGATGACTAGGAAGAAATGGTACATTTTGGAGGATTGACATTGGCTGTGGTCGAAAATGTATTAAAATTTATTTCTGTATTTTATGTATGTGATAAACGTCAGGCCTTAAAATACGAAACAAACTAACACACACTTGCATACGTACATACACTAAACACGCACATCAATCAATCAATCAATCAAAGAAACTTGTTTGGATTTTATTTTATAGTAACTTCTAAAAGAAGAGTAGAGAAATAAATATTCTTATTGTGGATGTTAAGTGGTATTGGATTTACGGCTAAGGTTTCTCGTAGAAAGAGACAGAGATAGAAAGCCACAGAGGGAGAGAGAAAGATAGTAGAGGTACAGAGATACAAAGAGAGAGAGAGATACAAAAATAGAGACAGATAGTAAGAGAGAAAGAGAGAGAGAGAGAGAGGCAAAAGGTGTGACACACACACACAACAACTTACAACAATCAAAACCAATCAATCAAATGACAAATCAGTAATGTTTCGTGATGATTTGCGAGCGGTGAGATGTAAGAGCGTGTTACAATTAAAAACCAATTAATCAATCAGTCAATCAATGTCAATCGATGCAGCGTGCAAAGAAAAATTTACATAATATATATATGTTTATATAAATATATATTTATATACACACATATGTAAAAAACATTAATTTCAATTTAACTTTTTTAATGACGAAAAAAAACCAATCAATCAATTAAATATGATTTACCATGCTGATATTTTGTGCGTTCAGATTAAGTTTTTTTATTTTTGGTTTTTTTAGTATCAGGGCAAAACTAATATCGATTTTAATATGAAATAGAGAGACAGATGTATGTAAAGTCGAAGTGAGACAGATAGAGATAGAGAGAGAGAGAGAGAGAGAGAGCGCGTATTTGTGAGTTCCCCAAGTGGAAAATTAAACCGAAATGGTTTGGGAACTGCAACTAAACTGCTTTAAATGGAAAATATGTCAAAAATAACACATAAAATATATAATAAAATAAAACTTAATCAAAATTAATTTTAATACTACAATACTGTCTTAAAGCAAATTAAACGGAATTATCAAGTGCCAAAGAAGAATAAGAAGTAAAATACCGAGGTTCGGTTTCTGTATATATATTTTAATGTATATATATGTATATATATGTATATATATGTATATATATGTATATAAATGTATATATATATATAAATGTATATACATAGCTGGCTAGTTTTGGGAGCGGGTCAAGCAAGGTCTTGACTGGAAGCTTAACCTGTAAAGCGGCTACGCCGATCCAAAACGAACAAAATTAAATACGCAAAAAACATATAGAATTATAGGGAAGAGTATGCTAAGAATACTACTAACATATATATATTTAAACTACGTAGATATTTATATTTAAATGTACTTTTATACATATATATAAGTATATGTATATCAATTACTTAAATGCTATAGAAAAGTGTGTCTAAATGTTTTTGTTTCTTTTTTTTGGGCTTAACAATTTTGTATGTAGCTTGCTTGCATGTGTGTTTGTGTATTTTTGTGTGTGTGTATTGTACTGGATGTTTTTTTTTTTTTTTTTTTTTTTTTTGTCATACCAAAAATGAGGGGAGCAAAATCAAAGGAAGTGTGTAATTAGTGTGTGTGATAGTCAATTTTTATTATAAAAAATAAATACTGCACTTCAATCAAAATGCCAGACAAATGCAAATAGAAATATTTTTTGATATAATTTTTGTTTTTGTTTTTTTTGCTTGGTTAGGTTTATAAGTAATATAGCTTCGTTAACTAATAAAATGCGTTTGCTACAATAAATTAGCTTGCTTCATTGTTAATCAATCGTTAATGCTTATATATATAAAGATTAAATGATGTAAGTTGATTAAAATATAGTTAATGGCATTGATTTTGTTGTTATTATTAATTATTTGTTGGCTCAAATACATTTTTCAATTTGTTTGTTATAAATATCAAATTGAAGCGCTATTTGTCTAACACTTGATGTGTGTGTGTGTGTGTGTGTGAGTGTGTGTGTGTGTGTCTGTCTGTGTATGTGTGTGTGTGTGTGTGTGTGTGTGAGTGCGTATCTGTGTCAGTCACCTTGCGTGGATTGGTGTATCTGTGTTTATTTCTGTGTATGTGTGTGTGTCTGTCTGTGTGTGTGTGTGTGTGTGTGTGTGTGTGTGTGTGTGTGTGTGTGTGTGTGTGTGTGTGTGTGTGTGTGTGTGTGTGTGTGTGTGTGTATGTGTGTGTGCGTGTGCGTGTCACTGATTGAAGGCGGCAACAGCATTATCATTATTAACATCATCAGTCATCATCAATCATGAACAATTAATCATCATGTTCTTCATTATTATCAATCATGATCAATCAGTGATGATTAATAATCATTTATTAGCGTTTAGCAATTAAGAGCCAACATCATCATCATCATTATCAATCATTGTTATTATCATTTATGATCAATCAGCACTTACCTGATCTGAACTGGGCGAACGGCTTTGCTCCTCTTTGCTCTCAATACGTTTTGGACTTTTTGGTGTTCGCGAGTAAGGATCATGTGCGCCATACAGATCGGGACATGCAACACTCAATAGGCAAATTTTTTGGATTATGTCAATTATGACAAGTCCGTATTCGGTACCATAAGCCATTCTAAAAACAGAAAAGAAAAGACCACGCCATCATGTCAACAAAAACAACGGCATCCAAAAAAAAATACCATACAACAAATCTCAATACTAACGAGTAAATAAACTAAAGTCTTCAAATAAACAAATTATAAATATATTATAAATTTTATATCTTATTTCGCAACGTTTACACACACACACACACACACACACGCGCGCGCGCGCGCTGGGACAGGCACTAAAGTTAGTTTGTCTGTATGTCAGTCATGCTGTTTGTCATTCAGTCTAAAGCTCTATTAAATCTTTCTCTAGCGAGTAACGAAAACCAAGTGACGAGTAGCGGGTGACGAATAACGAGTAACTAGTAGCTGCTTATACTCGTTTTAGCTGGCATTTGTTGCAACTACTTTTTGCAAATACACAACGTAAAACTATAATCAAATTATATGAACATTTACTCCAACGAGTAGCGAGTGGCGAGTGTTGAGCAACGAGTAGCACTCATTCTGCACAACACAGAAAAAAAGCACATTTAAGCAGGTGCGCAGAGCTATCGTTGCGTCCGTGTTTTTGAAACGGGGGAATCGGGTTGGGGGTTGGCTTTTGACTATGCCTTACTTAGTAGTACTTAGTAGTCAGGCGCTTTATCAAACGTCATGCACAATATACGAATACAAACTACGAATAATTTTTTTTTTTTTTTTTTTACATTTTTTTTGGTTTCTAGTTTGTTGTTATTGTCCGCGTGTGTCCGTGTGTCAATTTAATGTGAAAGTGAGTGCGTAACTGGGTGTGTGTGTGTGTCCCTCTCTATGTGCGTATGCGTGTGTGTGTGTGTTTGTGTGTGTACGGGTATGGCAAGTGTAAGGCTTAAGGCTATGAAGTAGAGCTACTTACAGGCCATAGCTAGAGTTGATGCACAACGAGGTAACTTGCACGGTGCGACGATTCGGGCCCGTTGTGAGACAGACCAATTGGGATTGAAAGCCCGGCGGCTTGCGCTGAGCACCAAAACGTACCTTAAGCGTGCACTCCGTCTACAAAATTAAAAACGTTTGTTAAAGATAATAATATGTGAACATATATATTAAATAAATACATATGTGGGCATTTAGAAGGCAAAACATATAAAAAACCACGGAACGGAAAAGCTGTTCAATAAGATATACAATTTGTATTCTTCAGAGTTGGATGATAAATAAATTGTATATATATATAAATATATATATTTCTTGGATTTTGGTTGTTCTGTCGAAATGCCCACATGAGAAGAGGAGTAGGAATATGTGTATTTGTACCTTATCCGAATCACTTGATTCGGTCTTTTGCACCTGGTGTCCGGTAAGGAAATCGCATTCGGGACTGGTGCCATAGATGTCATCAAAGTTCTCATAGAGTATTGGTATCTCCAGCACCAAAACATCCGATGTGGACTCGATCTTGCGAAATTTGAACAACATTACCTGACCCATCGCCCCGGCGACGCATAAGCGACGCGACTCCGAGCATAAAAATATCAAATGCACTGCCAGCGGATTATCGCTGTCCGCGTGGCTAACGTGACGCGGCTTCTCAAACATCTTCGCCGTTTTTAATTTGTACAAAATCTACAAATTCGATCAATCAATGAGAAGTTTAAATTACTTTAGTTGCTTAATTGTTTTTTTGGAAGGGGGTGTATTGATGTACCTGAAGTGTGCCAGCGCCAGAGTCCCAGAACTTGAGGCTGCCATCCTGATGGCCAGTGATGACAATTTCCGAGTATGAGCACGAGGCTGGTGACCATTCTCCCCCCGATATGGGCCATTCACGCTCCGAGAAGCCTGTCTTTTTACTTGTCGTTGTGCGACCAACCTGCGATAAAAGCGAACCGAGCAGAGTGAGACAGCGATAGAGAAAGGATAGCACCAAGAAGTGTCTATCAAAGTTAATCTGCACTTACGGAATAGAAAGCAGGAACCAAGTCCGACGGGCAATCGGTTAAATAGGTGCAACATGTAACAGGTGATTCGTGTAAGTCCATTGGATAAGGCGATTCAAAACATGGAAAACCGGGCGTTAATAAGTCTATTAATACTAAGTCATATTGAAGCAGCACAGCTATCGCATACGGTTCCTGGGTTTCTGTATATCCATATACAATAAAGAAAAAAGAGAGATTAGATTAGCCATTAGTTGGAAATCTCAAATAAGGTCCTACCGCAGGGCCAGGGATTTTCGCAGAGTGTAATAAAATCGCAAACGGCATGCTCCATTTCCAAAACGGTTGTAGTCTTGCCAACCATAACGGTGATGCAATTTGACTTTGAGCCCTTGTCCGATGGCATGCCACCAGAGAATATTGTGAAGGTTTCGCTAAGCCATGCAGGAGACGGGACATTAATGATTAAAACAAGTATATAAAGAAATGAGAGAAGGATAAAAATATTTACCCAGTTGCGCTTGACTTCAAGTCAACTTTATAAATCGGTTTACATTTCTCCGTATTGCCATCCTTGTTGATTTTCGCTGTGGAGTCAGAGAGTCAGCATCATAAATTTACAAGCAATATTATAGAATCACATACCATGCGGACAAACTTGCGACTGCGGCTTAGGCTGCGGCTTGGTTGGCCAAGAGCAAATCGAGCCATCTGTGTGCGATGATACAAAATATTTGCCCTCGTAATGCCAGGCTAAAGACTTAACAGCTTCGGCTGCCTGCCATCGTATTTCAGCGCCTTTCACTTTCAGATCCCACAACACAAGCAGCCCACACTCAAATGCAATAAGCAACTGCAAAACAATAAGTTGCAATGAGATTTAGTTTTTTTTTAACTGTTGTTGCTGCCACTTACCTTGTTTGCATCCAATGGATTATCACATAACGCAATCACAGCACCTGGATGACTAGTTCTAACCCTAGAAGAAAGAACAACAAAATCGAATTAATCTCTAGAAATTCCAAAAACGTATGCAATACTTTTCTATCAGTCTGTTCCACGATGCAATTAAAATGATAATTGATAATCTATGCATGTATTTCAGGGCAATACTCACACTTCAATTGCTTTATTCCAGTTAATAATATATCCACTAAGTGCAAATGTATCTATGTGAACGACGTGTATGTTTCCCTTCTCGGTGCCGACGTACAGCCATTTGCTGCCAACGGGCAAATGTATGCAAGTTACGCTTAAATAGAGATGGATAAATACTATTTAATCTCTATTCAAACGGGTGCATGTATATATTAATATATATATATATATATATATATATATATATATGCATATATATGTACATGTTCTTCTTACCGCTCGCGCTGAAATTTGAGGCTCTGCACAATGCCTGGCGTCTTTTGGCGTATGTTCCACAAGTGAATCGTATCATCGGCGGTGACAGTGACCAATGCACCCTCATTCACCAAGAATTGGGTAAAGAGCACAGCGCACTCGGATTCACCCTCGTGTTTGGCATGCGCATCAACGCCAGGTCGGCCCAATCTATTAAACATTAAAAACAAAACAAATTCCAATAAATCTACTTTTTATATGCAAGATTCGAAATCAATTTATGCTATGCTCAATTTTGTATGCTGCCAGATCTTCTAAATAATAAGCAAAATGTGTAAAAACACAATATATTTATAAATAAGGCGCAGAGCAGAAAGATGACCGGAACGAAGCGCAGATAACTTAATGGCCATAGTACTGCCAGATCGCCAAGAGCTCAACGTAAAATGAAACGGTTCGAGAAACTTACATGCGTATATAGCCAGATTTATCACCAATCGCTAATAGTTTTTGTACTGGATCGAAGGCAAAGGATGTGGGTGAGTATGGAAAGCCATGGCGAAAGGTCTGTAAAATAGAATTGGGCATTTTAAATCAAAGCATATATATATATATTTATATATATATATATATATATAGATATATATCTAGATATATATATACATCTATATATATATATATTATGTATTGCATGTATGTATGTATCTATGTGTGTATGTATATATAATAAAGCACACTTTTATTATTATGCTACTTGTGATGGTACGTTGATTGTTGAACGGAACTGTGATAGCCGCGTGTGTCTTATGATAGATTCGATTTTGGTTTAAACTACCAAATAAAACAAACGGAGGCTACAACAGTCGTCAATTTTTGGGCAGACTTTCTACTGGATAGCTAGCTGTATGTTTTAATTTGTATTTTTTTACTTACTTTCTTTAGGGTGAAATGATCGGCCTTCAGTTGCTCGAGAATTTCCTGTTCCTGGCGAATGGCCTGCGGCTGTACGGTTTGTCGAAATCCATCCAGAACTCCTTTAAATGTGAACTTTTTCATTTTTCTAACATGAGTCGTCCTCCGCGTCTTCTACTGCTGCTACTACTTTCAAATGTACTCAAAAGTTTATTGATTGGAGTTCCGACAGCAGTTGAGTCCTAACGATGACTGCTCTTCTTCTTCTTTGTCTTTTAACTGGTTGTATTTAAAACGTTTTTGATATATTTGTTTTTGGGATATTGAGCGCCCTACGTCGATATCCGTAAAATGGAGCTGGGCTTATTTGATAAATAATTTTCCGATTTGTTTGTAGCTTCTTCGTCGTTTTTATTTTTCACCGATTGTTTTTTGTTGGTTTAGGGAAGTGAAACTAGGTTAGTAGAAGTCCAAAAAAGAGCTGCAATCATAATCAAAACAGTTCAAAACAGCAAAACGCATTAGTTGCAAAGTTTTGTTGCATAGGGCCTTAATGGATTGTGGCAACACACACGCGCACACTATAACCGCATTGTATCTAAGAATCTGATGATGATGCAATAGCAAAATTCAACTAAGCCACACACACGCACACACACACATGTTAAACAATTGAACGGAATTGCATTTCGCTTTAGAGACTACAAAAGAAAACACACCGACAAAATTACACAAAATCGTTAGCATAGTTTTTAGGGCGCATTAAAATAGCGGATACTCATTTTTGCCATCCATTTTAGGGGCCATCAAAGTGCAAATTTCTTTTATTTCTATACAAAGATTAGATTAAACACAGCTTGCTTAGCATATGGAACTTAAAAAAAAAAGTTTTAAAATAATAGCACAGAATTTAGAGTTCTAGTCGTATTGGAAATAGTTAAAAAGTGGAAATTATACAAAAGTATATTAAAGAGAACAACAGATTTTTTAAGTATTAATGTTAACTTTATTTTAATTTTGTTTAATTTCCAGATAATATATATATTTCTTATATATTTTTTAACTCAAATATATATTTGGAAATTTGTAGTGAACAGCTATTCGGCTAGCATTATGTGTCTGTTACCATATTTTATGCGCAAATTGTCTAAACAACAGATTGAGTTCTCTTCGCACATATATGCAATCAAAAGATTAGCCAATTAAAGCGTCTATCGATAGAGCGATAATATAATATAATAACGTTAGCGTTAACGTTAACGACCGCTGTGTCGCCTGGCCACAGAGACGACGATAAATTAATTGAGGCACAAGCCCCGCTCAAGTGCCATCTTCATTCTCAATGCAATGGCCATTGAAAAGGTGCTTGCTATAAAACGAGCAGTGGCGCTGCTTCTTGCTGCCTGTGAGTACTTGAGTGCGAGCGAGTGGGCAATAAACAAATGGAAATGGGGGATGGTAATGAGGTTGTTCTGCGCCTGTGTGTGTGTGTGTGTGTGTTTGTTTGAGCGTCTGTGTGTGGCCTGTAAATGCGATAAATGTGCTGATGACTGTGGGGTAGTCGTGTCAAGAGCCAAGAGTCAAATGTTAAATGGATTTAATTGAAAATCGCTGTTGCCACATTATGTTGCACAACCAAACAAACAAACAAGCATACACAATGGAGACCTATGGCAACACATCAAATATGTGGGCTATATTTTTATGCATATATGTGTGAGTGTGTGTGTGTGTGTACTTGCACTTATTTTTGGGATGGCACACAAATCGATTTTTCGCACACACATTGTTGTCGACATGTTGCTGTTTCTCATTTGCAATTGTTTACGCTTTGTCAAACAAACACACACACAAACAAAAAAGTGCCGATAAAAGTGTATGTACGTGTGAGTGTGTGTGTATGTGTTGCCAGGACACACGAGCGCGCGCAACAGTAAAAAGTGAAAAGCAAATCGCTGGCATACTTTAAATTTAATTTGCGCAAACAAAAAGCACAAACACACACACGCACATACATACACATGGCGGCGCCTGGACGACGACAAAGTGTAATTTAGCTGTATGCTTTGTTTTTAATGACCCTCTCTGTGTATTTGTGTGTGGGGGTGTTTATATATATATATGTGTGTGAGTGTGTGTGCAGCCTAATGATGATTAAAATGCTATCGCTCGTTGCTGGTTGTGCAAACAGCACTTGGAATTAGGAGGCTGGGCAGACAAAATCCCTCTCTATATGTACATAAGTATGCATTTGTGCGTGCGCGTGTGTGTATTTGTTTGTGCGAGATAACCTCGATTTACAGATTCTTCATACACACATTCGTATACGCAAAGAGCCTTTCCTTCTTTTTTGAGCTCTTCTATCATTTTTCATTTGGCTTGTTGCTACTCACGTGGATTTACTACATTTTTGTTTGTTCGTTTGGCGCCTTATGTTTGCATCCTCCCGCCACGGCCCCAGCACAACAAGAAGCACACGAATAAAAATAATTCAGAAAACTAACTACACTTGTTATCTGCAAAAGTTGTGCTCAATTTAAGTATTTAGGATTGCATAAAAAAAAAAAGAAAAACACAAAAAAAGAATTGCGGAATATGTTGTTCTTTTTTTATACACTCATATAATATGTATAAATGTATTTTTTTTAGTCTTTTAATTTTATTTTATTTTGCATATTCAAGTTGAAGTTTGTATATTTGCACAAATAAACATAAATATGTGTATCAATTGATTTTTCGCTAGGAAAATACACGCACGCAGACACATGCACGCGCACATGCAGAGACGGAGACAACGACAACGACAACGGCAACGAGACAAATGGCAAAAAAAAAAACGTAGACGAAGTCGAAACTCAAATGTCGGACACACGGGGATATGTAAGACGAGACAAAATGCTGCTGGTTAGCTGGTTAGTTGGGTACTGGAGCTGCTGCTGCCGCTGTTCAAGTTGAGCCTGAAGCTGCTGAGTGGCGTCGTTTTTGTCGTCTCTATGTATGGTTATGTGTGTGTGTGCGTATGTGTAAAGGCATTTTTTGCACCTTGGTTTGGCGCACGCGAGGAAATTCACGAGAGCGATCGAAGAACTCTCTCTCTCTCTCTCCCCCTAGAACGAGAAACTTTTGTTAGTGTGCCAACCCTGGGCTTGTTTTCGTTCTCTCGCTCTCGCTATCTCTAGTTCAAACTTTCACTGTGGCGCTCTGCTGTCAGCTACAACAGCTGCACACAGCATGGCACGCGCTCTCCTACTCAAACACTCTCTCTCTCTATCTGCTTGGTCGCTGGTTAACATTTCAGAGCTGTTATTGACAGAAAAACACATCAAATAGTTATTGCATAGCTTCAGGGATCCTGATTGATATACTGTTACAACGAAATGCTTACATTGTTTTTCATCCAATTCTTTGCACAATTTTTACCTTTTTTTGTACTTGGCCATGTGTACTCAAATGATGGTCGGGTATGCAAGTGTGTGTGTATGTGTGCGTTAGTATACGTAGTAGTTAGCCAATGCGCATGCTTACGCTAATAGGCCAGGACGAACACAATGTAATTCGTGGTGAAACTGTTTTTTTTTATGTTTTGCGCGCGCGGTCACATGACTCGAATTGAGTCCCTACACACACACACACACACAGATATAAATATACACAAATCTGTTGAGGTAGCGAGCAGAAAGCAAACAAAGACTAGCTACTCCCCTCCCTCTCGTACCATCCCACGTTAACCGAATCGTTGCCAATACGCCTCGCAGTAGGATATGATTATTTAATTATTTATAAGCATGCTTTGCTATAGTTAACAGATTTGTTAATAACACACACACACATACACACACACTCACACCCATACATACATGAACAATTTAAATTCGTTTACATTTGCGAAACATTTGTGTAGAAGAAGGAAACGTTGCACGTTATTTGGCCAAAAGGAAAGTCAAAACTGAACATCCGCGTTGCGCTCAACACTTTTGCTGCTGAGACAGCGGCTTCCGCTGCTGCTGCTACGGCTGCTGTGTGTATGTGTTAGAGTTGAGCGCGTGTCGTCTTTATATTTTAAATTAAATATATAAACTAAATATCTAAATATATATATGTTTATAGAAATAATAATTTATCAATTTGGATCATTTCCGAAAATTATTGTAATAGCTTGATATGAAAATAATTAGATATTCATACATATTCATTTATATTTTAAATAGCATTTAAAGTTTCTAATATAATTATTTGGAATATTTGGAATTTTTTTTTTACGAGAGTTATCAGTTAAAGAATTTTTTAAAACTCCTTTCAAATTGAGCTATAGAAATTTTGAAATATAAAGTTAAAAACCAAAATCATCTTATTAATGACGTGTAGATGCAAATATGCGGCACGCGCTCATCCCTACAACGTATCGCACAGTTTGAGAGCGTATATACATGTATATGTGTACGTACGTATATGCCCAATACAATACACACACACAGCACCCCCTTCCCACATATACACACAGACTTGGTCAGCTTGGCAGCAGTTATGCAAAGCAGCGTCGCTTCGATTCGCGTCGCGTCGTTTTAGGGTTGTAGCAGAGCAGAACTTTGATTTGCGTTTACTTTGGGCCTAGGTCTAGTGCGGAATTTGGGCCAATGGGCAATCCTGTGAAGACATGGCCTGGAATCAATACTTGTTGTCCTCCACACACATACAACACGTACACATCGAAAAATTTAATCAACTCAAATGTAAATACACACACACCAATCTCATCATAAAAAATTTGCATTGAAATTGTAATGAGTTATGCCGTAAAATGTGCTCAACGTGCTTTCACTACTCTCCACACTCTCCCTGCCATGCCTAATAATAACAGTTAGGCAGGCAGAGCGGCCATATTAATAACAACTCTCACAAACACACTCGCACACGTACGCATACTGAGCTGTGTATGTATACACTCGACCCATTAACACACAGAAAAGTATGCAATAAAAAGAAGGAGAGAACAAAAAATGGCACAAGTTCTTGCGTCATATAAGCCCAGGAATCATCTCGGAATCGTGTTTTGCAAATACACACACACACACTTTATCATCCCAATAAAAAACTTGTTGGGCTGGCACGCGTCGAGTCATCCAACAGCAGCAACGACAGCAGCAGCAGTCGCAGTCGCTGTTGACGCCAGTTGGCGGTCTGTTGATAGCAATATGAGGGCACCATAAACAAGAGGGCGATGATGGTATTCACCCCCAACCACTCTCCTTCGCAGCATTATTTGTGCTTGCTTGTGTGTGTGTGTATACATACACGTATAAGAGAGATTACAAAAGAATTCATCATTTAAGTGATTCATTGAGCTTAATAGTTTTTTTTCGACGCTGACGCTGACGTCGACGTCTGCTCTGCTCTGATCTGCTCACACTAACACACTGATACACACTGTAAGCAAACATGTTGTCATTTTATCACCATATGTATATGCTTATACACACACACTCATACACGCAAATGGGCAGATATAGATTGTGTACTGCCAAATTTGCGAAACAAAAAACAAACAAAGAAAAAACGCAATAAGCTGACGCTGCTGCGGTCAGCACGTTTCTGCCTTGCACAATTCACACATACGACAAATATAACATCATCAGTAACAGCAACAGTAACGGGAACGGCAACAACAATGGCACACAAATTCCACACAATTCCGACACCCCCACAAAATGCGCCCACCTGTTTCATTGCGTTGTTTTCAACGTTGACACCTGCAAGCGTGGCCAAATTATTTAATGCAATGCGTCGTAATTACACTTTGGCGTAATGCAACTTTCGCACCGAACTCCAACGCGCAGAATTTTTTTTCTCTTCAGCAATAGTTGACAAATTACACATAGAAATCGTGTCGCGTGAAGATTCTTCATACAACTGAAAACGACAAGTAAACAAACGTAATTTGCGATACGTGAACCTAACATGTAATATAGTTAACAGAGGCGTAATCTGCAAAATCACCCCTACAAACGCAAATCGGAGAAATTGAGCGCAAAATGCGTAGGTAAGCGCACACTGAGTAAAATAAACGTAAACGCCACAGTCTCTGTTAATTGAAATGATGTTTTATTTTAAAAAATCAATCAAAAAAACTAGCATTTCGTATTTAAAATTTATGACAGATGCGGTAATAATTGAATGGCTGAAAAGCAAAAATTTGTAAAGCACCTACTGTAAACATCAGAAATTAATTTTTAAAAAGAAACATGATCTTATTGTAAAAATTGTAATGGTAAAATAAATTCACAGGTTTGAAATTTTCGAGTACATTCGAGAACTATGTAGATTTATAAAACTTTCATAATACACATGCTATGCTTATGTACAATAATAATAATAATGATGATAATTATAACTATAAATTGCTTGCTATATATATATAAATATATATAAAGTATTATAATTATATTATTGTAAATTAGTACAGTTTATATAAATGAGCTTAGGGCACACAAAGATATATAAGAGCAAAGCGATTTATAGATTAAAAGGAGAAGTGCGAAGCAACTGAATCCTCGTCAATTCGAGATGAGTATATTTGGCTCAATTGAGTGCAGGACATTGAAGCCCTTGTGTAGAATGCAGGTGCGCAGAACGCCGCAGGCGACCAAAAAATGCGAGAACTGCAAAATGGGGAATTAATGATGAGAATCGATTTTATAAGACAAGCTGAAAAATAACAAGGACTTTAAATACGCTTGCAGGTGGAATTGATTAAGATATCTTAAAAATCCAACTCGATTTCATAATCATCTCGAGCTGGGTGGCCATCTGACTTCTGACGTTCCACTTAAAATTACAACTTGCATTGCATCAAGCAATCAAAATCAAATGGCCACCTGCAAGCGGATTCGGTACTTAAACCGACCTCGACGGCATGCTGGTGAATGTTGCTGACGCAGACGACAATCCGCTGGCGTAGCTGCTGCTCGAGCTGGGGCACATTGAGCGCCTTGAGACGCTGTTCGCCGAGCAGCACCGTCGCAAACGGTATATTGATACTATGCGGCACACAAACTCGGGAATATTCCACCACGCTGCGCAGATCGATGAGGGCGAGCTGATCGGGTGCATGCATCAGCATCTGATGTACATCCTTGGCACTGATGCGCGGACAATGCTCCATCTGCAGATGCTTTAGCTCCACCTCCGCCTGCCCAATGTCCTGCTCAAAATAATGAATAATACATTCAGCTAGTGCATCGGGATCACACATACCAGAACATGTGGCACCTGGGTGCGCAGAGCATGCTGGCGTTGCGTAATGCTCTTCGGCGTACACTCGTACATCTTTTGCGACTCGATCACACAGGTCTCCATGACAATGTCGGGCAAATCGGAGAAGAGCAGGATGCACTCATTGAACCCAGAGCTGAGCAACGTGCTCTTCAGCTGCTTGAGTATCGCGATGCCAATAAACAGCGGATACGAACTGTCGCCCAGCATCAGTTTATCCCACAGATGCAAGATCTTGTGAAGCGGAAACACATCTATACAAAATAAATGAACTAATTATCAACTGCAATATCGAATTAAAAATAAGATATATATATAAATATAAATATTCTTTATACGCACGTGAGAACATAGTCAAAAACCAGGGTATCGCAAACAGTTCCGGTATAAAGTTAATGCTCGCTAAATGCTGTGCCAGCAGCGGTTCATGGAACGCGCTCAGTTGTGAGAATTTGCTCAGATACTCCTTAATAATAGCCGAGTTGTCCTTCAGGAAGAACCACTGCAGATATTTCGGTATGAATCGGAACAGACTCAGAAATGCAAGCTCTAAAAGTATAAAGAGCGGGATCAACTTGTAAAATGTTTTCGCATTTAAAAATGACATATTTAAATTTCTTGCATCATTTCTTGTAAATAATATTTCATATGTAAATATTATATATAGGAAAATATATTTTTATGTTTATACCTTAACTAAATTATACTTAGTAACTTTATGAATTTATCTAGAATTAATTGAGTTTTGCTTCCGTTTTATGTTAATTAATTTTGTTACAAGGAAAAACTAAATATACAGAAAATAAATTTAAATCATTTGTAAATAATATTATATATATAAATATATATCTGTATCCATAGATTATACTTGTTAACATTTTGAAATAATCTAGAAAAGACTAGGTTTTGTTTTACTTTGTTTCTTGCAATTTATATTAATTTTAGTACACTGACTAGCTAAAATATTTGAAGTATTTTATGGCTTACTCACCCTCGTTGTTAAAGTTGAGATAAAGAAATGGGGCGGTGAGCGAGTCGAGTCCCTGCCAGTAGACGTACTGCGGATGGGCGGTTACCCAGGCCTTGAGCAACCGCTTCAGCTTGCGATGGCCATCGGGCGAGGAGAGCAGCTCATCGTACTGATGACACCGCGGTATGTCCACCTCGATCTGTCGATCCGTCGTCGTCGTTGTGAACTTATCGATTTTCGCATAGCTCGCATTCGGCAGCACACCGAGCAGAGCCGCCCAAATGGGGCCACGCAACAGGGGCGGTATATCGATGGCAGCCTCACGTTGCAGCTGATCCGCTGTGTGCGGAAAGCCATGCAACAGGCGTGTAAATAAACGCACCCGCCGAAACTGATACTCAATGTCGCGTTCCCGTATCAGTAGAGGCAACTGTTGCTGTTGCTGCTGTTGTTGTTGCTGTTGCTGTTCTTGCTGTTGCAGTTGATGTTGCTGCTGCCGATGGTGGTGCAGCTGCTGGCGTGGCACATGCAACAGGGGGAAGTACACGCTGGCGGGCAATCGGCTTAGCCGCTTCAAAAGTGGTTGCATCTTCAGCAGCACCACACGCTCATCCATCAAATGAGATTGGCTGCGCGGCGGACAAACGCTTTCGCCGCTGAGCCGCACAATTTGCGGCAGCGCCAAAATAGGCGCCTCGCTGCGTATGAGGCCCTCCTTCTTGAGCTCCGCCTGGACATCGCCGCCGGCCAACTGCCACAGGTGATAGATCTGGGCAAGCGGGCACCGCAGCAATAGTGGAACCGCTTGCGTCGCAGTAGTCGTCAGCATCTCCTGGTCGGAGTGCAGTTGGGCAAAGGATTTGTGCGCAAGCAACTCGGCGGGTAGTGGACGCTGCGCTGGCCGTACACTCAAGCAACGCTCGAGCAGCTCACGCACATCCGGCGGCAGTTGCTGAAAGCGCTCCAGCCGCTGATGTTCCCGCGCAATCTTCTCCAGAATGCCAGTGCCGGCGTTGCGTGTAAACGCCAGCAACTTCCAAGCAATATTGCTGAGCTTCAGCCGCGGCCAGAGTTCCGTTTGCAGCAGCAGCTCCAGCATTACCATCGCCCAGGACCAAATGTCGCTTTTGATGTTGCCATTGGCGCCGAGTAGACGCTCAGGCGCCATGTAGCGTATATTGCCAATGGGGAAGGGCACATAGGCGCCGCCTTTCGTCATGTGATGCAGCCCATAATTAAAGAGCTTGACACGCACAGCTCCGTCAGCACCATCAGCGCCAGGCCGGCAATCAAGAAGTATGTGACGGGGCTCCAGATTATGCACGACCAACTTGTGCGCATGCAACACATTTAGGCCGCTCGCCAACTGATATAATATGCTCCAGATTTGTGTGTGGTTCAGTGGTGCATGTGCGTGCCGCTTGACATGCTCCTCCAGTGTGCAGCCCACATACTCAGACACAACAATTGTCCGCTCTTCATATGTATACAAAAAGAACAATTTATGTATTTATAGAAATATAAATATATATATATATATATATATATATATATATATATTTATATATATATTTATATTTATATATATATATAAGTGGGTAAAAGGAAATGGTGATTGCTTGTTGTTACCATGCTTGCCGCGAACCACATCCAGATACTGACACAAATGCTCATGTTGCAGTTCCTTCAATCGCTGGGAACGCCCCAAAATTGCTATGGAATTGGGCGTTAGGGGAAGGCCATTGCTCCCGCAAACGTCGCCTGGATGCAGCTTGGCAAAAAATGTGATGGCGCAGAGGCGGCGTGTCTCAAATTCGGCTGTCGTTGTGCCGGCAGCAGCCATTTGATGGAGCAGGGCGCACCCAACGAGCAGCAACAATTATTTGCCACTCGGCAGCAATCAGCTGGTTCAAAGCTATCGCTTATCGATAGGCGCAATTTTAAAATTTTAACAGCACTAACTGGCCGACTGACGGGCTGCGCATTGCGCAACACTACAACAAGTTTGTTTTGTTGTGCTCTAACATAACATAGCTAGATAGACTTCCTGAATAACTATGTAACACGATTGCAATACGTAGAGAGTACGGTGAAAAAAAATCATAATTGAAATCAAAACTCAAATATTTCATTTAAATTTTGTATACGCATTTGACATTGTTTATCAGAATCAATTTGTTAGGGTATTCGATCATTGCTTTGCTGAACATTTCCGTTGAATCTTGTTTTCTTTTTTCGCATGCGCTAATCTTGCTGCTGTTGGTTTTATTGCGCACTCGAAATAGTTTCGATTTCGTATTGTATCCAAAACAAAAAAAAAAACAAAAAAAAGAGGCGTCGATATGGCAATTTTGCAGCAACATGAGCGCAGTTAGTCGTCAACGGCTCGCATTGCACTGCACACAATTGACAAGTGGACAAGTGAATTCAATTGGCTTTTATTGACCTCGTAAGGTAGTCACTAGCAGCAATGTCGTTTCTGGTGGAGTATACGGAGCCACTTTGGCGGGATTTGGATATGCGCGCCTTGCGCGCCGACGAGGCCTATTTGTATCTGCACACGCAATATGCCGATCGCAGCTATCTCTATTTACTATCCGATGAATGTTATACGGTATGTTTATTAATTCCGCCATATTGCATCTAAAGCTTAGCTTACTGTAATTCATTTTTTTTAAATTTTATTCTTGTTTTTGTTGTTGTTGTTGTTGCAGTGTCCGTATACTAAAGTGAAAGCTTTGCCTGCTGCTGCGTCGCTGTCTGCGCTGGAACCGTTAAAGCTCAGCACAGCAAGCGCTTTGAGTTTCAAAATTTATGCACACGATCAGGGTCACTATGCCTACGAGAATGTGTATGTGTCTTTTGCAATAACTGTCCGTGTTTGTGTGTGTGTTTGGCAGTATAAACAACATTCAGACGATATCTGCATATGCATACATTAGTAGAGTTGTCGCTACATTCAGATGATAACTGCATATGCATTTTGTAATAGAGTTGTCGCTTACAAAATCGAACATTTCGAAGTTGTAAAAGTGATCTCATAATTACAGCAGATAATGAAGAAAAAGAAATATAAATTTGAAATTGAATGAGGTGCAATACTATTCCATTTCTAATAATAATAATTTTCACCGATTAACGATTATGATTAAGATCATTATCATGACATCTGTTCTAAACATTTAATATGTTTGTATGTTTTTTGCGTGTGTGTTGTTTTTAATTATTTGTATTATCAAGGTTTATTTACATGATGCCACTTTTAGGTCATCGTTGTGTGAGCTACGTCGCAGCGATCTTCAGGAATTTGGCGTCTATAATTTAACACTGCTGCCCAGCGGCAGCTGCAACTTTGCCGTGGACAAGCCCGGCGTTCCCATTAATTACGGTGAGTAAAAAAAAAATATAGATTTGATTAGATTTTAACATAATCTTTGATGAGAATACAACAGTTGGATTTGGCTTTAGAGTGGCAATTAACACTGATTCTTTGAAATCTTATCTCTGATCCTAAATTATAACTTGCTGTTCTTTTTTTTGATGATTGATGTATGTTTTGCTCTACTGCTCCACAGCATTCCTGTCTGTATTTGTGCTGCTGGCATCGCTGCTAATTTTGCTGAAGTTGGTTAGCTGTGCCTGGAAGCGATATCGCTACGATGAAGCCGCTGCCGTTGCAGACAGCATTGGAGATGCCGCTGCGAAGGCGACGCAGCGTAAACGCTTGCGCAGCCTGGACACATTTCGCGGGTTAGTTGAGATTCCTTAGTTGATTCAGTTGTCTCCCAGTCTCTAATTTGAATCATGTTGTGTTTGTCAAACAGATTGTGCATTGTGCTGATGATATTTGTGAACAGCGGCGGCGGCGGCTACAATTGGATCGAGCATGCCCCCTGGAACGGCCTCCATCTGGCGGACATCGTATTTCCCAGCTTTCTCTGGATCATGGGCGTCTGCATACCGCTCTCGATTAAGGCGCAACTGGCTGGCGGAATCAGCAAGACACAAATTTGCCTGCGTATTGTGTGGCGTGCCATTAAATTGTTTGCCATCGGTCTCTGTCTCAATTCAGTGAATGGTCCGCAGTTGGAGCAACTGCGTCTGATGGGCGTTCTGCAGCGCTTTGGCATTGCCTATCTGCTTGTCGCCATCATCCACACGGTGTGCAGCCGAAGGGATCAGCTTAGTCCGCAACGTGCCTGGCAGCGTGCCATCTATGACATATGTCTCTTTAGCGGGGAGTTTGCCGTGCTCCTGGCTCTAATTGCCACCTACTTGGGCCTCACATTCGGATTACGCGTGCCGGGCTGCCCGCTCGGTTATTTGGGCCCAGGTGGGAAGCACAACAATGTCGCCAATCCCAATTGCATTGGCGGCGCCGCTGGCTACATTGATGTCCTGGTGCTCGGCAATGCGCACATCTATCAGCATCCCACTGCCAAATATATCTACGATGCCACCGCCTTCGATCCAGAGGGTGTCTTCGGTAAGACAACGTCTCTCAATTGGATAATGCACAGTTCCTCAATATTTAATTTAATATTGCTGATGGGCTGCTCAACTTTATCCAGTTGATGATGCGACAATCTTTAATAATCCATCATCCATCCCACTCTTTCTGTCTATTCTACACAAATGCTATCTCTTTCTTTTTATTGGCAGGCTGCCTGCTGAGCGTGGTGCACACACTTTTGGGCGCCTTTGCCGGAGTCACGCTGCTGGTGCATAGCACCTGGCAGGGTCGACTAAAACGCTGGCTGCTTGTCGCCGTAGTGTTGAGTCTACTCGGCGCTGCTTTGTGCGGCTTCTCCAAGGAGAACGGCGTTATCCCGATCAACAAGAATCTCTGGTCGCTTTCGTTTGTCTTTGTGACAGCCGCGTTGGCTTTGGTGCTGCTCTCACTAATCTACTATGTGGTGGATGTGCGGCAGCTGTGGTCCGGCTATCCGTTCCAGGAGTGCGGCATGAATGCCATCATTATGTATGTGGGACACACCATTATGCACAAAATGCTGCCCTGGCACTGGCGCATCGGTTCAATGAACACACACTTTCTGCTCCTGCTGGAGTCCACTTGGAATACGCTACTATGGGTCGGCATTGCCCTCTATCTGGATGCCAAAAAGTTATATTATAGTCTCTGATTTACATCTTTTTATATTACTATATATTTATATATATATATTGAAATTTTACACACTTTATGTCATCAAAATATATAAATATATATATATATATAAATATATAAAAATATATAAAAAATTAATAAGTTAAACCTGTTTCTATATACAAAAAACCTATTTCTGCCTTTTATAATTAATTTTAATGACAGTTTGGAAAAAGTCTTTGTTTGACATTTTTATCTTAACGTTTTGAATTTATTTTTGTTTGTAAAAATGTGGCGCACAAAAAAAAAATGTTGGTCTACAATTTCACAATTAAATATTTCACCAAAACTGGTTATTCTCATTTCACAAATAGTTTTTTATTTGATAATCCATCAGAAGCACAAATGCCCCAATAAACCATCGAAAATGTGAGTAACATATGCATTTCTCAAATTATGTTCATAATTTCTGCATTTGCAATGATTTTTATAATTTATAATTTTTTACACTTTTTTCTGGCTGGCCATAATCAAAAACGATTTAGGCAAGGAAAAGCCATGGCGAAAAACAGACAAAGGATACTCAGCGGTCTAATGGCAGGACATTGTAGACTAATAAGTAACCAGCAGCTATGCAGGAAAGCGAGGAGGAATCTTCAATGCCTATCCCAGCAGAATGTGTTGCATTAACCAAAAAAGTGCAGCATTTTATTAATGCATGCTTTTTGCCTTAAAGACAAAGATGTCTTTAACCCAACAAAGATTCTAACATTCGTGCAGTGCCTGGGGTGGATTAGATCGATGAGGTTGCAGTTTTGGTGCAATACATTTATAACAATAAGGTTAAGCATTTGCCACAATTGGTTTGCAATTTGGTATCCATCTACACTTTCATTAAATGTTCCTTCATTCACTATTATATGATTCCAGTTTTGAGATGATATTAGACCGTAGTTTACCAGGCTACATCAACATTTTAGATTGGATTTTACGGTTAACGACTACAACAACTAGAAACACCCTTCAGTGAATACCTGGACCCATGGGACACTCAGACCACCGACAGCAATGGCTCAAGGCTGGTCAACCGCTTTGGCTAAGGTGTCTACTCTGAGCAACTCTAGCTATCCGTCAGTCTTCCCACATTGCATCGATATTTAGCCAGACAGAAGTCAAATCGATATCGTTGAATTATATACCGGAAACAAGCTGTCGCAAATCTCCAAGCAACATGTTATTAGCCTAATATGGGTCCCCAGGCAACTGTAAGGCTGATGAGCTGGCTAGGAAGGGAACTATGCTACCCCTCACCAGGGGTTGGGAAGGGATGTGCAATATTAGAGCTCAATATAAGCGAAAAACAGATTAGAAAGGTGATTCTTATTTCTGCAGTAGTTGCAAGGAAGAGAAAAAAGTGGAATCTTCGGAACACTCCTGCTTCTTGTCAACACCCTACCTAGTTTATCAGTAATAGCCGAAATGAGACCAGCAACAATTGCAAAATTTATAAATGCAACCGGCTGGTGAAATCTTTGAATATTGATATGTTGCTTATGTCCTTATTCTTTTAACACGATCTCAGTTAAATTCAACGGGACAATTATATCCCACGTGCGTAGACCTTCGGGTGAAACTTTTATAATGCCAATTAAGCTCACATTTCGATGATATCCTTATTTATTGCCGTCATACTTATAAGGAAATTAGTTATCATTTTGAAAATAGGATTGCTTAAGTGTTAACAAACCAACGCTGCAGTCGCGCCGAGCGTTGCGAGATCAGCTCCAGAACAAAAATTACCGTGCTGACTGCCATCCCGAGGGAAGCAAACACAAATAGAGCGTAGAGCTCCTGCAGGCCAAAAACTTTGAACTGAAACACCTGATCCGAACGACTTTTGTTGTCGTCATTGTCCAGCTCCCAGTGCGCCCAAATGGTCAGCAGTCCGACGGAGCGCATCCACAAGATCTGCTCGTTGAACTTATCGATTAGGAACGAGTGCTTCCTTAGGTACATAGTCAATTGAACGCTAATCATATCCTGGGAAATGATCTCGAATCGATTGTCATTCCGCTTTTCTAAATGACCACTACAGCAGCTCAAGCGATTGTACAAATGAAAAATATCCTTAACAGTGACGGCCACCTGCCGCTTGACTTGGCGATTCCTTGCTATGTGCAACAGCGGTTCCATCAGGATGTCTTCAGAGTAAACTTGGTGAAATCTTAAATGTTGCGTAATGGGAATCGCGGATAGGACTTCTTGAACCCCGTATGAAACTATCACTGTGTAATTGTCGGCAACCACCTCCTCAATGGACTGCGGCATCCGGTTCAGCTGGTGGGCGCGTATCAAATGGTACAACATTCCCTGATAGGCTGTGCGTATGAGCAGCGTGTAGACCATCAGCATGATGCAGTACAACCGCATGCAGCCAGAGCGTGGAATCTGCTCCAATGGCATGCCCACGAACATAAGCTCCACATTGAGCCAGAAAGAGTTTGGATCGCTTGCCAGCATCCGTTGCGTGGCCATGTACAGCAGGAGCGAAAATGCAAAGACGAGCAAGATGCCACACCAAATGATCCCTGGGTATGGATAAAGCAGAATGTCCAAGGAGCTCAGTTCATAATGGTTGCGCAGAACACCAAACCGGACGCTTGTCTGATAATAGTTGTACGACGGTGTCCCCATTTGGTTGAAGGCCACCGTTGGCCGATAGGCACCAACAGTAAGATCGGCTTCGTCGCGATCCAACTGTAAAATAGATGAGACGCAAGGAGTCAAATAATGTCTACCTTTAAAAAGAGATTCGAGTTACAGACCCACTCCAAATCTTTTCCGCGAAGTGGCGAACGACCCCCAGGTGGGGTGATTATTGCAATGTTAAAGTTGAGCCGCTGGCCCATCGTCAGAAGAAGGTGCCCTTCGATGCCGCCAGTGATGCGAGCTTCATTGGAGCCACTGCTGTTGCCACTGCCACTGCTAATGGGCGACAGGGAAAAGTATGGAGGCAAATTTCGGAGTACGGCGCGCAGTGGACAACCAAAGAAGTTGCCCAGTTTGCGGGGGTAGAGCTGTGGATGGATCATTTGGCTGCCATTGTAGCGATTGATCAAATGTGGCGTCGTATTGGCGCAGCTGTGTGTTCCAAACGGTAGATAGGTGTACACCAGTATGTCCCCGTTGGCCCGCTGCACCTGAACGTTGCAATTGATGAGCTGGTGGCGCCAGCAGTGCTCGAAGATGCGCTCCATTTCGGCGAACATTACACGATCTCGCGCCTGCAGAAAGATGTAATAGTGCTCGTTGTATGTGTAATCCCGGGAATATGCCTCCACCTCGATCTCCGCAAAGGCCGCATACGAGTCCGTGAATATCAGATTGAAGTGTCGGCGACCGGGGATATGCTGGCTTCGCATCCCCTGCATCACGTTGACGATCTGCAGTGGAGCCATGCCCCAGTTACGGAAGAGTATGATCATCATCTCGTTGTAGAAGTTGCACGTGTGCCGGTTGCGGCAGCAGAGTATCAACACCAGCGAAGACGTCACGCTCATTATGTGTGCATGCACCACGTGCAACAGCGAACGTGCCACATACTCATTGATGTGGTTGCCCTGCTCCCCGGATAGATCCTGATACGACTGTACCAGTTCCGATATATTCATTATCTGTCCAATCTCACAGACATACTGCTACATAAGTGCCCATTGCTACTGGGCACTGGCCACCCCCTCCAAAACTTCTTACCGCAATTAGTTTGTGATTGATGACATAATGGGAAAACTTGGTGCTGCCTAATTGAAATATTGCCATTGTTTGCATTCGCCTTAACCCAATATAAAATATTAAATCCTCAATACATTTGAATAGCACTCTGCAAATTAGTCTTGATTAGTTTTCTATGCTTAATTTTGTGGCAGGGTATCTGCCGGCCGACTCCTGCTGGTTTCAGTTGTAATGTTTTTCCTTCATTTTATTGAATTTCCTGACCTACCCTAATTAAACCCATTGCAACTGGCTCTAATGTTCACCTAATTTTCCAACAACTTTCTAGACTTTTCAAAGCTATGTAATTATAATGACCGATACAAAGTGAATAAGTTTTAGATTGGCCCCTATTGCGGCTTGTTGACCCCTTACATAATGTGGCCAAAACTTGACTCGAACTCTCGTTGCATGTTTTTGGGGCGGAATTCAATGGATTGTTAACAGAACGCAACAAAAGAAAGGCAAAAGCATTTCGACAGCCCAATGCCCTCCACAAAGTAGTTCAGTCCATCCCATTTCATCGCTTACAATCTCAGCGAACGAACATGTTCCACAAATGGGAATACCCTGCACCACGACATATATAAAAGAAAAAGTGAATGTGAATGTGAGGCAGTTGTAGCTGCGCTTAAACACCAAATATTAAATACCAAATTTATATAAATATATCATTTATCATAGATAAATGAAATGTTTTTCGCTCTTTTTTTGCCCTTACAACAAGCTGAGATTTACACTGAAGGCAAGGAAATTCCCTGCATTTACTCTTCTCTATAAGTTTTGAGATACTCTCGAAATTTGATTTTTTATCTTTAATGTTTTAATTTTAAATTGAATGCAAGTTGAAATGTGATAATCGAGAGCGATCTAAGACAGACTTACGTCACTTAATGAAATCTGTACAATTGATAAATAATATATATCTTCAAAATTTTAGCTCTTCTAGGGGAAATCGATTTGTTTCGTTACTCATCAAATAAATGCAATTATGAATTAAGTGAAGAAAACTTGATATTTTGCAAGAACCTGTATTTAACATTTGGAGTCTGTGACTCTTAAAGCCAGAATCGGTTTCGAGGCTGATTACAAATATATATATATGGGTTACGAAATAGTTTTTAATAAATCTTGAGATCAGACATCCAACCATAACCTTAAGTGCAGATCAGTAGTGCGAAAATGAAATGTAATTAATTAATTTCTGGACTAATAAAATAAATATTGCGAATTAACTCTGAAGATCTTAATTTGATATGCAATCTAAGAGTTGTTTACTTATAGATCCCATCTCAGATTATCCTATATATATGCCTTGGAATAATTTACAGGGTATGCAAATCGTTTGAAAGATTTATAAATAACAAAAAGTGGTCAATGAGTTTGACAAATAACAACAACAAAACCAAAAATCAACAACAACAATATTAGAATATTGACACCTCTTTGTGAGCAAGATGCAAGGGGCATGCCACATGATACAGGTGCGTAACCACATAAGATAAATAGCAACAAAAATATATAAGACATAATTTATCCGATCTTTTGTCTAATTGGATGCGCACCAACAAAAGAATTCGCTTTTTCAGCTGGGCATTGTTAGAGCTGTTTATTGCGATTGTGGACGAGGGGTCGAGGGTGTGGTGGCTATTGTGCCTTAACAAATTGGTTTGCACACAAAATCACTTATTAGTTTTACATATTTTATTTATTTTTTTTTTGACAATAAGAAAGATGACAATATTCAGCTGAAATGTGAGGCAAGCGACGCTGTTGTAATCGAAATTAGGTGACAAATTTATATTGACAAAGAGGCCTAGCAAAGTGGATCATTTTGATAACAAATATTCGATCGGCATTTAAATGTTATCCTGAAAAGGATTAATGATATTTGGCAATAGTATGCAACGGGCAGAAGGAAAAACGATCCAGAGACTTTAAATTTTAAATAAAAATGCTCGTATACCAAGCTCAAATCTAGTTTATATCGATTTTTGATAGCAATTCCAATTGATAAATAATTTAGCACAGATTACAATTTAAATTTGTACATATATCAAATATATTCAGTGAAGATACTATTGAATTTTGAATGCCAAGCGCAAGTCAAGTGGATGTGATCGATGATTCCCCCCATTTCTCAAGTAACGGTACTTATCATAGCTTTCCAACTGACTACAGTTTAAATATATATATTGACATCAAATATATAGAATATGCAATATTTGTTTAGCCCAAGATAGCCGGTTGAAATTGTATTGGCCAGGCTAATTCCTGGCAGTCTTTGAACTTGGAGCTGATTAAAGCAGTTTTTAGTTTCACTCTGGTCGTTGAACTGCTTCTGCGTGCCAACTTTCGCACTTTGCTTGCACTCAAATTACCAGCGAACCACCCAATCAGCCAACCACCCAACCACATCACAACACAACACACACCACAGCAATGCCAGGAGAAGTGCTCGTCATCAAGCTAAACCACTGTAAATTAATGTGTCTGTCAAGTTTCTTGCCAAAGTCTTTTGATTTTCTTTTTTCTTTGGGCTGCAAATCCCATAATCCCTCCAATCTCCACCACCGCCTTGGATACTGTTACCGACCATCTCCAACTGTCCTTTCACTTCGGTGTGCAATGCAAGTGGGTCAACACTTGACAGGATCACAGCTGCAGCAACTAACTGAATCTCCGAACTGGTATTTTGCATTGTATAACTAAAAAAAAAACACAATAAAAAGATAAAAAAAAAGAAAGATTTATAATCGCCATAAGAGTGACATAATTTTGCGTCAATTTTAAGATTATAAAAATGCCTCAATGCGAACGATGATGCCATAAGAAAGTGTCTGATCAACGCTGACCTGGACACATCAATAGAACAGTTATTTCAATCATGAGTGAATCAATCCTTCGCGTTATTTAATATAATTTAGTAGAAAAAACATATTTTAATTGATCAATTTTTAAGTCACAATTTGTAGAAATTTGAACTCAATTTAAAAAGTTTCGCCTTATTTTGTATATATTTGCATAGGTTGAGCTAATCATGATGGGATACGAATATATATATATATATATTGTGTGCGGCATGTCAAAATGAACAATTGGCTTTTACAAGCTGACTTAATAATTCACTTGAAGTATTCCGCTTGCAGTTTGCATTTGATTAAAATGCTGCTCGCGTTTTTTTTTTTAATCGAGAAAACATTTCTCGCATTTGCTCCAAAAAAATCGGACCAGTAACTTTCCATATAAAAGCGAAACTCGGAACGGATCCGATCGATTCGAATAGGCGACGAGTTGTGCATTTCAAAGAGACAAAGCCACAGACTAAGTTGTCCATTTTAGCCCAAGTAAAAAGTGAGAGGTGGGCGTGGTCGTAACTTTTTTTTCGATGAGCTTTATTTGCCTGATCTCAGCAGATATCGGGCAGTCAAAAATCTTAATATTACAAAAGATAAAAAAAAACATGAATGGATTACTTATGGACTAAGTGGAATATAATTTAGTGATAGCTATGCGTGGGCGTGGCTGGTGGACCGTAGCTGCTTGGGGGCGGCAGATACGTTGAATGTGGTGCCTCAAAGATGGGCGAGGCCGAGTCACCCGATTGCCCGGGAGCACCATAAAGCGCCGCTGGCGCCGAATAATCAAAGCCCTGCGCGGTGGGCGTGCCATGCAAATACTGTGTGGTTGTGGGCGTGGCATAATCATAGCCAGTGCTCGACTCATGCTTAGCGCCCAGAAAGGCGCTGGGCTTGAAGGGCGCCTTGGACAGGTCAGGGACCAGCTCATTGTGATCCTCGTACGATCCAATCTGATGAATGTCCGTATTCAGTGCCGACGGTTTGCTGGACGTATAGCTAAAATGCCCAAGTCCCTTATGACCACGAGCATATGCAGGAGGCTGATGCTGTTCCGCGCTTAACTTATTATGCTGGCCATTTTCCGCCTGCTGCAGCTGCTCCTCAATCACCTCATGATGATGATTGTGCTGCTGCTGCTGCGGTTGCTGCTCAGCAGTCGAATCGTGCTCGTAGCCAGGCATAACTGGAACGCCATAGCTGCTCAGCAGTTGCTGCTGCTGATGCTGATGCAGCTGCGGCTGCGGCTGCTTTAAATGCAATAGAGGCGCCTCATAGTTGTATCCGGCAGGCTGCTGCACGTGCACATGCTCCTGCTCGAGAGCGTGATTCAGGGCGGACACGAAGTGATGCGAATTCAGACCCAAGCCATGACCGCTGCCAATGCTGGAATGATGTCCTTGACCATGTCCCACTCCATGACTCAGACCAAGTCCTGTACCATGACTGCCGCTGCTGCTGTAAGAGGGACTTGCGATTGAATAAGTGTTGCTGCTGCCACCACCATGCTGATTGTGAGCGCTGCCAAGTAGCTGCCAAGAGTGATGACCCTGCTGCTGGTGTCCATGCAACGAACCGCCTCCCGTCTGCACAATGTACGTATCCACCTTTGGAGGCCGTTGATGGTGCTGTTGCTGATAGCTACCATGAGCAGATGCACCACCAGAGCTAATATAAGCAGGACGTCCGTGTCCATGATGCGATCCAAGCGATTGATAATGCGTCTGTGGCTGATGACTATAGTGATTATGATGATGATGTGGATTCGCAATTGGATGTGGATGTGGATATGGCTGCTGATGCTCGCCATTCGTCTCGAGGTTGGCAAAATCAAAGCCAATACTCGCGCCCAAACCATTGCCCTGCAGCGAGCCATATGTGCTCTCATAGCCAGCCAAGGAGACAGCCGGCGGCGGCAGGTACTTATGTGTGGGTCCGTGGTAAATCGCTCTGCCAAAGCTAAGGCCAGCATCGCGTTTCAGCTTTACCGGTGCAGCAATTGGTTTTTGTTCTTGCTTGTTGGTGGCGGTGCTGCTGATGCTGCTGCTGCTGGTTGCTCCTAAGCCGATGGTGCCCAGAAGGGCGCTGACGAGCAGCAACTTTCTTGTCATCTGCATGAAAATTGAAATAGATTTTTGGTTAAGCATTTGTCTTCTTTCAATTTAATTATATTATTTTTGTGTCGTGCATTAATTAATTTATTGCTGCGTTTATTTTCCTAAATTGCACTTTTATCTTATTTTTTAAAATAACAAATGACACGCGTTTTTTTTCTTTTAATTTCACACACTTACAAAAAACTGCATTTTCAAAACAGGGGCACTTCAAAAAATAGTAAAGTAAAAAAAAAATAAAAGACGCCAAGCAATTTTGGGCTTATCCTTGAAAAGGCGTCTTTTCGCGTTTTTTTTGCTTTGTTTCACTGCGCGTTTTGATTCGACAAGTGCTGCGCGTCGAGTGTTGACGACCTCTGCGCCGACCAACCCTTTTATACGCGGCCTCTGCAAGCAAACGTCAACGTCAACGACGACGTCGACGTCATCGTCATCGTCTCTGCCAACTAGCCAGGTGGTCGCAGCAGTACCACCAGCAGCAGCAGCGATGCGAAAAGCGCCAACTTGACGCAATCAACAGTTGAGCTTTGTTATTGTTTTTCTTATTGTTGTTGCTATTTTGCATATGATCCAAAGCGATCTTTCAATTTATTTTGTTTTACCGTTTAGCTTTGCTTTATACTCTCACTCTTACTCTCACTTCGACTCTCTCTCTCTCACTCTCAGGGCTGTTTGTTGCTGGTTAGGAGCACGCTTTGGAAACACGTCTCTGGAACGTTGCCTTTGCACAGTGGCACAGCTGAAAGCGATTCAATTTTTGTCTTCTAACTCTTCTTCAAGACTTTAATTTGAGCTTAAAAATCGAAATTCACGTTACTCCATGATAATCCTCCCACAAGTATTCCCAAAAACCATCATTGACCTTAATTTGAGTTTAAACATTTAAATTAAAAATCTAAATTTTAGTTATTTCCGAAAACCTTTTGCTCGATTTGATTTACGATTAAATATTCTTGTTCTTGATCTGAATTTAATTTTAAGAATCTAAATTTTAGTTCATACTTTAGGTACATTTTCATTGACGTTGTGCTTTACTAGAAAGAATCAGATTTTGCTTACAGAGAGTTTTAAATAGAGTTGAGCGTATTACAGAATTAAATCGTGCATACATATTTCTAGATATTATGGAGCCCTCTCACACCACTGTGCAATGGAACTGGCTGCTCTGAATTGCTTGTCCGATCTCTTCAAGTTCAAGTGACACTTTTGCCATATCGCATGTCTCAGTGCACAACCAGCTCCAGCCCCTCTCTCCAATATACCCCATCATTATATATAAATTACTCTTTTGGTGTATTTCTTGTACCTTTGGTTTTTTCCAAGCTTTCCAAGTGCGTTTTGCGCCAAGTCCATTCGACTTATGCGTAATATGCAATTAATTCCGTGTAACGTTTTGATGAATGTGAATGTAGATGAGAGGGAAAAACCCCCGCCCATTTTACCCCACACACAGCCCCTTTCATATTCTTGGTAACAGCAAACGTTGACGATGTCGTCGACAACTCACCTTTTGTCTTAGTTGTCCATTTGCTGCTGATATTGTTACTTTGGTTACTTGTTTTGTCAGCTGTTGCGAATCCATAACGAATTGTTGTCTGTCTGCCAACATTGTCAACTTTTCAATTACAACTTAGTTGGAACTGCTGAACTAAAGTCACCTTTCTTTCCCTCTGCAGCAATTTCATGGTAACTTTTTAACCATGCCCCCTAATCCACTTGCCACACCCGCAGCTGTACCTGGACAAGTCTTATATCAAAGGAGGACATCGTTATTTATATTTTATTGAGTAGTCACATATCCAAAGGTCATTTTCTGATGAATTCAACAGTGTTACGATTACCAGCAATGTGGAAGTGCTGAATGTGGGCGCATCTGATCAATGAATACATGGAAAATCCCAAAATCTCCAAATTATAATTATAATTAAATTACTAAGTGACTACAAACACTTCTAATTATAATTTGCTTTTACTTAGAGAATAATACCTTATTATAGAAAGTACTGCAAAAGATTGATTTTGCAACTGGATCAGTTGATTATTTTCCCTGAGTATTATCAAATCGCATTATTATAGTATTATCAAAAATCTGAGCCTGACTTTAGCTAATATTTTTATTATTTATTATTTCTTTATTATATTATATTATATTATATTATTTATATTCTTATATTCTTATTATTTATTATTTCTTTTTGGCACATTTATGTGCAAAATATTACAACTCTTTGCAAGTCATCTATTTGTATGCAATTACACCACTTAAAACTTTAGGGTTTTTTTGTTGTTTTTTTTTCTTTAGCTTATGCTCTTCTTCTTTCTGTGGCATGTGGCATGCGTTGTAGCATTTAGTTGATGTAATTGCCAGGCCACTTGCAGTGCCATTGTCAATCTTCACATGCGACCTCGTCCCTTACAATGACACCAACTTGACGGCTACAAATTCAACTGCTGGCTGGTTGTTTGTTGTTGCTTGTTGGTTGTTACTTGTTTGTTGCAGACAGATTGCGCAATGGGCAACGCGTCGCTGCCAAGGTCAGCTGTTGAGAGCAGTCGCAGCGAAGCTATAATTTCACCAAATTGGCCGTCGCTTAATTGTGGCATTTGGAAAGTACATACATACGTACATACATACAAACATACATACATACATACATACACACATACATACATACATACGACATACACACATACATACACACATACATACATACACACATACATACATACATACATACATACATACTTACTTACTTACATACATACATGCATACATACGTACATACATACAAACATACATACATACATTCAGACAATTTGAGAGTGTTGCCGCCCTCGGGTAAAAGTAAATCGGAGCCATTAAAGCCGCGTAAGAAACATATTGGCCATGTGGGCAGAGAATGCCTATGCATGAATTGAGTTTCGAATCTCTTGAGGCATAATTTATTTATTATGTTTATATTTATAAACATATATATATATATATATTGAAGTTAGTTTTGCAGTTAGTATTTCTTTTTTTTCTTTTAAGTATTTAATTTGAAGCAATTAAAAAGTTATTCGTTCAGCCTTTAACTTGTTTATAAATATTGCCAGTTAACAAATCAACATAAAACTGCTCATGCTGCTGTGGAACTGTTTGAGTTGAGGGCTTCTTAGCAGGCGGTTGGCCTGGCGCATGAAAAGGTGGCTCAAATTGTTTTTGTTCTTGTTGTTGTTCTTGTGGTCGGTGCAGCAGCTGCTGCTGTTGCTCCTTCTTCTCGTCGTTGGTGTAGCCGGCAAAGGGCGATGGACGAAAGGGCAGAGAAAACTGACCCTTCGATGCTGCTGCCCTAAATAAACCTTTCACCAAAATGGGATGTCCGATTATCCGCGCTGGAGTCTGTGCCCGATCCTCCTGTGGAAAGACCTGTGGACCCGTATAGCCCAAGCTAAGCTGTTGTAAGTCCAGCGGTGTCTGGTGTCCAGTCAGGGGTCGCCAGGGAGTCGCATAGAGCCAGCTGTGATGGTTAAGCGGCGACTGCCGCACCTCGACAGTCAGGAGCAGCGTCATCCAGATGAGACCAATCATTTTCGCTGATGTTTGTCGCGTGTCTGCGCCCAGGCGTTGACCATATCAACTTATATACCAGCTCCTCATATATAAATATCAACTACGAGAGAGAGATAAAGGTAACACGATCCAGCCAGTTCCGTTGTAAGCGATATCAGCATATGGCATAGGGATATATGTACAAATGTGAGTTTCAATCGGAGGTGCCACTTGAGGTCGTTCCTCGCCACTTCCTCAATTGCGTAATGCACACAGTTTTAACTGATTCATTGGCTAAATTGAATTTTGGCCTTTTACAGCCAAATTCGCATAATTCTCTAAGCGGCTTTCAACGCTTGCGCAAATCATGTTGCAAAATAACAAGATAATGATTATTATTACGATAATGATAAAAAAACAAATTAAGTTGAAATAAAATTGCTCAACTAACCGTGTAATCTGGAAAAGGGCGGTGGGTGGCAATTTCTTCAAAACGCTTTTTTGGAGATTGTGAAAATTTGTTGCGAATTATGTAATAACTATCTGCATATCACTATATAGATATAGATTGGTTTGGGATGGAAAATAAAAGTTAGTTAATATTCATTGCATATTGCTAGGAAATATATAGTTATTCGGTAACTTTTATAATATTTAATTTGTATTACATTTTTTTTTTTTTCAAATTAACAGTTACGCCAAAAATATTATTTACAATTTGGGAAATAATGATTTTGATTAATATTGCATAAAAACGAATAATTATCGTTTATTTTGAAAGCGGCCCATTGCAAAGTGTTGCAAAATAAAAACGTTTGATTGGATCTGGACTTCCTGCTGCTTGTTGAAGTTGCAGTTGCACTTGCAGTTGCGCCAACTCTGGCAGCAATGAAAGTTGCCAAGAGCGGACCACAAAACAGAAAGTTGCTTTCTTTTGTGATTCTGAAGAGCATTTTATACTTATAGTTTAACTAGCAAATATCTGTGAAAATGTGGTATGGAATCCACAAAGGGAGTTGCTAATATATTTTGATGCCCGAATGGGACCCTTAAATGAACAATGCGCTCCTGTCCTGTCGGCAGTTACACTTGTTATTATTATTATTTTTTTTTTTTTTTGATGCCACACAAATGTTGGTGGGTGTTTACACATTGAATTTGTTTACATTACCTTCACTTTGCATCGCTTCTTTCACCTGCACCGCCCAGTGGCACTTTGCTTGGCAAGGCACGTCCGATGTGAGTTGGATTTGAGTGTGCTCTGGAAAGCGGAAGTGAGGCATTCAATGCGTGTAGTTTTCAGTTTGTTAAGCATAAGACAAGAAAAACAATAACACAAAGCAAGACAAAACAAAAAAAGCACGAATGAAATTATCTTTAATTTGGTCATTTAAATAGATATTAATTTAGAACCCAACCTAAAACAATCAGATGAATCACAAACAACAAATTTTAAATTACATAATTCGCGCAATTTGCAAGTAAAATACAATTAATACGGAAACATGGCCAGATGATCCACTAATTTGGCCGGATCTAAGCCTACGGGGGCTTGAGAAAATGTTTGGACGCTGTCAGAGACAAGGTCGCTCTCATCTTGGACAGAACTTAGACTCCGTCAAGCCTGAGATCATTCGGCTGAAGACAAAACAAATTTCTCAGATTGTTAAACCATTGACGCAGTCGAGCATCTGGATTCCAAGACACCAACTGATGTGGGACCATATAAATTGTGAGTTGAACCGCTTAAAAATTCTTAACACTGTATTTAATCATTGTTAATTAAATAAATATTTATTTTTAATATTTGAAAAACAAAAAAAATGTACAAAATATTGAAATGTTTTGAAATTAACTTTAGCAAATATTTGAAATTTAAGACCTTATAAAAAAAAATTATAAGTAATAATTTAAAAAGATTTAGACTTAACTATAAAAAAAAATGGTATCCATTGGCCACATACGAAATGCATTTGCTGAAAGAAAAAAGCAAATATATTCAATGCCTTGATCTGGTTTGCTGGATGGGATCTCTAACGAAACTCGCTAAGGAGTCGGGTGGAGCTCTCTTAAAGGGGGATTTAGTAATAGGGTGCCTGAAACTCGCGACTGGGCAGCATCAGGTATGCGGCTTGTGGTGCAGTGGAGGCGGCGCTCTCTGAGTGGGCGTGGTTTGCATGGAAAATACTGCTGCTGCTGGGATGAAATTGCGAGGATTGTGAGTACTGACCCTGAGGCGGATACGGTGCATACTCATTTGCCTGCTCCAGCTCGCGATTATGATAGCCTGGTTGTGCAGGTGAAGGTGCGGACAGGTGCTGCAACCACTCGGTTGCCTGCATGTTGTATGTGGGGGGCAGCTCATAGGAATGCGATTGCATCTGCACAAAACTGCTGGTGGCACCGTCTCCCATATGCTGCTCATCGACGAATGGCTGCCGCTGATAGCGCTCCGGCAGCGCCTGGCCAATCAACGCAGGAGCTCTCTGATTAGGCTCCATATAGCGATCGTGCTGCGTGCCAGCAGAAAAGCCAAAAGCTTGACCAAACTGAACGCCAGTTGCAGGCGCACTAGCAGCCGGATGATTGGAGGCATATTGAAACGTATTCATTTGATTTATATAGTTTTGGTTGTTAGGTTTCTGCCTGAACGATGAGGGGGAGGTGTAGGAGGAAGTCAATTGATGCTGGTCGTGCTGCTGCTGCTGCTGGTCAGGTTGGTGCTCGTAATGCTGCATGCTGTAGGGTCCATTATAGTGTGACTCCTCGCGCTGTTGCTGTTGGAATGGGCGACCAGTTGCTGGTGTTCTGTTGTAGCTGTGCTCATAGGGCAACTGCTGTATGAGGCTGGGATGAGTATAGGATGGCGAATGGGGATTGGGCAGCCAGTAGCCGGTGGTGATCACAGGCTCTGTGGTGGGCTCACTTGCAGCCGGCAAATATTTGTGTGCGGGTCCATTATATCGATAGCCATTCCGGTTGCCATCAAATGACTCAAAGGGACCAGCGCCCAGCGACTGGATACCATGGACAACTGCTGCACTGGGTCCAGCGATGGCCAAACCGATGTAAAGTAAAATGGTCTGTAAAAAGTAAGTGATTTAGACAAAGATTAATCCAATTTCTCTCTCAGCCTACTCACAGTACGTATCATCATGTTATTCTTGTACAATCCTCCCTATGTGGATGTCGGCTGCTTGGCTGTCGTGTGTTGAACGCTACTGGAATAGTGGCAAGCCAAGCATCGGTTACAATAGCTTTTTATAGCGCCAACTGCTCATCTGGCTCTGGTGCAGATTTGTCATCAATGGCCAAGATCTCTAATGTGTGTGAGTGCGTGTGTGTGTACGTGTGTGTGTGTGTTTATTTTTTTGTCAGCGTTGGCAGCAGCAGCAGCAGCTCAATCACGCTTTGTGACTGCTGACACAGAGCGGTAGCAAAATGTGTGCCACAAACAAAAAAATAGAAACAACGCTAACTGAGAGTTCCGCACTTTTAGACACCCTGTACTCTCAACCCAAAGCCCTTGATATACTCCTGTTTCCTTAACCTATATTTAACAAATTGATATTTTCGTAAAGCCGGCCGAATTTCGAATTGGGGACAAATTCTAGTTTTTTCATCCATTTTTATTTAAGTCGTATTGTTTTTTCAGGGATCAAGAAGTAAGAATGATATAGTCGAGTGAGTTCGACTACCATATACCGTTTTAATTATTTATTTATTTATTTTAGCAAGCACAAGCACTGAAAAGTAAAAAATCAATCGCAGTTCATATTTTTATGCACAAGCCCGAACATATATACATACATACATGGACACGGACGTACATAAATTCACGCAATCGTAGGTAACGGTGTTCTACAGAATACACACAAACACATGATTTTTATGCCATCTCTTTCTCACACTTGCGATCGCTTAATTCTGCATGCAGAAAATGCTTCGGCTGCTAATAGAACGAGATCAACATTAAAAAATATATTTTCGACCATAACTTGGATTTATAATATACATAAGTATATTCTGTGTTAGTTAGAATATTCTGCCTTTAAAGTTGTGAAATTTATTGTTATCGGAAATCGAAATGAATCGATAATTGAAAACTGAGACATTTATCGATTAAAATAAGACAAACTTGATCTGCGCCGAATATACGAGAGCCTAAATTGAAAAATTCACTTTTTAGCTGTTATAGACTCTGAGATCTGCGTGTTTATGCATGTTTTATGGGAACAGATCATTATACTCGTTTTTAATGGGTTTCGGGTAAAAAGATTCTAGGCCCTTGCTTTATATTCTAACTTCCTCTTACATAAATTTACCCAAGTTTACCATACACCTTTAAATTAATTTCTACGATTTATAAAAAATATTTAGATTGCATACAGTACGCAATAAATTTGTATGTGTATGCAAGATAGACACGACAATTATCGCATATTCATAATCGCTGTGAGCGGCTGTGCAGATTTAGTCAAGTTAATCACTCAGCAGATATCTCGACAATTTTGCGTCAAATTGTCCAGCCCGGCCGTGACCGTGCCGACAGTAGTGTGTCAATTACTTTCTTTTGCCATTGATGCTTTTTTTGCAAAGCACAAATTAAATGCACTTGACCCATTCACAATGCGCAGCTGCTGTCAGCTGCCGGAAATGCAATTCAGTTAAAGTTTAAAAAACCGAAATCGACTGTTTGGCTTTTTGGACAGCACTTTTACTTTGGTTTTGAGTGTGTTTATTGGATTACACAATCGTAATCAATGAGTTTGAATGATAGGTGCGTGGGCACACCAATTATTCGTATTAACAGTAAAAACAAAAAAATTATGTTAAGTGGACCAGCAAAAATCCCAATGACACACAAATTGTCAACCTACTTAAAAGGCTGTCATTCGCTAGAAAATTAGCAAATAAAAATATATTAAATATATATATATATATATAAATATGGCAGCTTTTGTATATTATATTTGCTAAGAAATTACCAACTCTAAAATTACAATTTTACAATTTTAATCTAAAACTTACAGAGACAAATTTTTAGTAGTTTTACATCTTATATTTAAAATATTTTATTTTACTTGTTAGTGCTTTTCTGGTATTTTAGTATTTTAGTTACACTTACTGGTCAAATATCGTACAGCCAAATACTAAAATATCGATAAGCATATTTGCTTAAATTTGTTTTCCTAAGTAAAAGATTCTCAGAATTCGCCACATAATTTATTTATATTATCACTGTAGTAATTAAAAAAAATAATTGTGCTTCAAATATAATATATGTACCAGACAACTATCGCATAACAAATCCCATATCGATATGTTGAATCCCATATCGATACGCTTTGAAGGAAGTCTGCCATCAATCAATATTTCAATTGTCGCCATATCTTATCGATTTTTTTTTCATTCTCATTAAAGTGCTGTGAAGTAGACGCTTGAAGTTGTTGTATCGGAAAAGAACGTAGAAAATTTTCTTAATTTTTTTTTCACAAATTTATCTATTGTGTAGCCGAAGTAAGTACAAACATAAATTGCTTAACAAACTCTTAGACTTCTGTATGTTCAGCAAAAAACGATGTTTTTTATGGCCACCAATTGCTTCTTATATATTTCATTTCGGCTTATTGTATGTGTATGTGTAATAAATTTTTGTGTTGATATTTTGTCTACTCAACAACCGCCGTTAGTTGGGTGCCGCTGCAGTCACTTTTTCTTCCACGAATTGTTAGTCAAATTACAATTATCCCATGGCCAAAGCAGCGCTAGCACTCCACAAACGCATACATACCACCACGTATGTATCAATCACACGCACACACATGCACATGCAGAATTCCCGAATACAGCCAATTGCAATCGGTTTTATTTCTAAGCCGAAAGCACCCGAATTAGTTTTTTTTTTTGTTTTGCTGGTACATAAATTGCTTGAAAAGTGACATTTCAAAATACATGCGCAAAGCAAATGCATCAATTAAAAAAGGTCTGCTTTTCTGTTGCTTTGATTTTAATGCGTTTCTCTTGTTTTTAACTTGCAGGCGACGACGAGCAAACTTTCAGTGGCGGGCTGAACCGAGCAGCCTACAAATAGTCATGCCATTTAAGAGAAAGCCAAGAATATCCTACAAGACAATGAATGAGAAAAATATGCCCGAAAGAGTTTGTGAAGTAGAAAATAATTCAAACGACAATAATTCCCGATCGGATGACGATGTAGATGGAGATGCCGAGCGCGATAGAGGCGGCGAAGCTGATGAGGCTGGAGACGCTGCCGAAAGCAGTTATTACTATGAAAATCGCGGTTCATCACAAAATGCCGATAATAAAAATGGTAACGCGGATAACAACACGCACAATGATTTTGGTGGCTATGTCAACCCCGGTTCGCCACAAAATGAAGAAAATAAAAATGGAATTACGGACAATGATTTTGTCGGCTATTCCGATGACCAATTTGAAGATAATCAGCAGCAGCATAATACAAACCAAGAGGATGCCGATGGAGGTGGTGGGAATTCGTCTGATGCGCAAGGAAGCGATGCAAGTGGCAATAACGAGGATTTCAGTAACGCCACAAATTTGATCGTCAACTATTTGCCACAGACAATGACGGATCGCGAATTGTACAATTTATTCAGCAGTTGCGGCTCCATCAACACATGCAAAATAATGCGAGACTATAAGGTGAGTGTGTGTTATAATGGTCACTGGTCGGATGGGGAGGGTAGCAGCAGCATCTCATGTGTATGTGTGACTGTCCTTTTCGCACAGTAAAATATAGTAATACATACAACATACATGTTATCCCTTTTCCTCCCCTTTGAAGGAGGTCGGCCTGTATTGGGATACGCATCAGTGTTATTCAAAATCCATGTTGATGTCCAATTAATATTTCCATCTCTGTTTATCGCAGTCGGGATACAGTTTTGGCTATGGTTTCGTTGACTTTACTGACCAGGTGGGCTCGAAGGCGGCGGTACAAAAATTCAATGGGCTCCACGTACGCAACAAGCGCTTGAAGGTGAGTAGTTAAACTCGGCCTGGCGGTTCCGGGTTTCATTTTTCAAATCATAAACCAAATACTAATTTTCTTTCGACTAACCCCAATATATACAATAGAAGAGACCACCTTTTAGTTAATTGAACAATTCGGATTGTCAGTTATCAGAATAATCGACTCTTATGCTTCTGAATATAGGTATCACTCAGTTGCCAATTGTGAATGGAGATATCCGCACATGCTAACCAATCCGGAATAATTGAAACAATTTAAATACTTTATGTTATTCATTGTCACTTTATTATAATACAATGTTGTGATCTGTTTTTGATAGTATTTCCAATGTACCTCAGACTCCGTTTAGATATTTAAACTTTGTATATATCCAACATTATCTGTTTACTCAATGTATACTTTATCCCCAATTGGCATTTAATTGGCTACATTTTGCTGCTCATTTACGAAATTGATCAAAATTTGCACTAAATTCTATTAAAAGATTATTAATTTAATTGTTTTTAAATTCGCTCTCTAAATGGTGTCATTCATTTGTGTATTGTTTATTTGAGGATTGCATGCTGAATTGTGAATCCTTAAATCAACTTGAAGCATGAGTCCAATATTCATCTGTTGGGACTTATCAGTATTATATATTCTGTAAAATCCCATCGATCATTGTTCATCGTTTCGTCTTGATATTTAAAATGCCTGAATCGAATTTTCGACTAACTTATTTGTTTTCTTTTGCATGCACAGGTATCCTATGCTCGACCAGGCGGGCAATCGATCAAGGACACAAATTTGTACGTGATAAACTTATCACGGAACATTAACGATGATCAGCTGTACCGCATATTTTCGCCTTACGGTATGATCGTTCAGAGCAAAATATTGCGGGATAAGCTGACCGGTCGTCCGCGAGGAGTAGCATTTGTACGGTAAGCAAACTGTTCCGCATTGTAACAACGATAGTTTAATGCAACACGTATTATTTGACAGGCGTTGTAATCTTAGTTTTATGAATGGCAATGATATGGGATCATATTCAAATTAGTTTCAACAGTCAGCTGTCGTCTCCTAAACTATATGCCACGGAGGACAATTCATTTGAACTCCTCTTTACGGCCTTGTATATGAATAGAAACAACTATATAATACATTAAGACGGTGCTTTTTTTTAAATTATTTTTTCAATATTATTGTATTAATTGTATATATTCGATTAACAACTATTTTTTTCATTGCTGCAGCTACAACAAGCGAGAGGAAGCACAGCAAGCAATAATGGCGCTCAATAATACCATGCCAGAAAGTTTACTATCACCCATGTTTGTGCGCCTGGCAGAGGAGCATGGGAAGGCGAAGGCCGCACAATTTATGCCACAGGTTGGAGGAGGCGGCGGCGGTCCGCAAATGGGTCAAAACGATCAGCAACCGCCGCCGCCGCATCACCATCAAATGATACAGCATATGCAACGAGCGCAACGTCCTCGCCATCAGCAGCAACAGCATCAGCATCAGATGCACCATCAACATCAGCAGCAGCACCAACAACATCAGCTGCAGCAGCAGCAACAACAGCATCAACATCTTCAGCACAGTTTGCCGGCACCACCGCCGCACATGCAACAGTTGCATCACCATCAGCTCGGAGGTGGTGTCCGCATCGGGGTCGGAGTCGGCGTCGGTCTGCCACAGTCGATGCACGGCGGTGGTGGCGGCGGTGGCTATAACCCCAATGTGACAAACAGAGGTAGATCTAATAGAACAACACGATCTCAAAAACCTCATCCATATATTAATACAGTACAGAATAATAATTTCTATAAACCATATTAGCAACATCACCCAGGTGAAGTGTTCATGCTGCCATTGCCCATCACACTAATGCCAATGCCCCGTCCACAAGCAGAGCTGCAGCAGCTGCAACTACTGCGACTACTGCGACTGAGCAGCAGCAGCAGCAGCAGTTTCAGCAGCTTCAGCATCAGCCACATCAGCATCATCAGCAGCAGTCGCGGCAGTCGCACAAGCGATGCTCATGCAACTGCAGTAGCGTCCCCGGCGGCACAAGCTCTGGAAGATGCATCAAAAACAATGGCGGTGGCATGGGTCAACATCAACAACAACAACAACAGAACAACACCAACAGTAACAACAACAACAGCAACAACAACCAAAACAGCAACGGCAGCATTAACAGCAAGAAGAGAACTTTCAGTAATTATACCACAACAAGAAGAGGAACAAGAACACCAACACCAACATCAACAGTAACAACAGCAACAAAATCAGCTACTACTTCAGCAACAACAGTTATGTACACAAGAAGAACAGCAGCTGATGATAGACCAAGCACAAGCACAGCAGCAGCAGCAGCAGCAGCAGCATCTTCGAAAATAAGAAGAACAAAAACAACTGCAGCAGCAGCAACTGCAACTAATACTTTCGGAACGGCAACAACAACTAGATCATACAGAGGGATCGCCGTCTACGCGTCACCAAATGAAAGAGCCCTGCAAGAGGAACAGCAGTTGGCAACGCAGCTACAAAAGCAAATGCAACAAATGCAATTGCAAGAGCAACAAACACTGCAGCAGCAATATGTGCAATTGCAACAACAACCGTATCGAGAACTTCAAATTCAGCATCAACTTCAATTGCAAGAGCAACAAGCACTGCAGCAGCAACAAACACTGCAGCAGCAACAAGCACTGCAGCAACAAGCATTGCAACAGCAGCAACAAGCACTGCAGCAGCAGCAGCAACAACAAATTCAATTGCAATGGCAACATTATCAACAGCAACAACAACAACTTCAATTGCAATGGCAACATCATCATCAACAGCAACAAATGCAACAATTGCTGCAACAGCATCAATCCCTGCAATCGATGTCACCACAATTGCAACCAAATAATGTACTCGCTCTTATGCCCGTTCATTATACGATGCCGATAACAACCTCCACATCGGAGTCGTCTACAGGTGGCACCTGTGTCTATTATCATTATCCTCCGAGTGCCAACCAGTTAAATGCCATCAACTATACCGATCGCAATTCGGACATGTTCCTAACGGCATACGGATACAATAGTAGCCCCGCTGCGGCAGCCGAGCCAATCAGCAACAATTTCCTGGCACAAGCTCGCGCTGAATCTGCAACTGAAGCTCGAACTGAAATTGAAGCTGACGCAGAAGGAGATGGGCAAGAGCAGGCTCTTTACAGCAGCAACAGACGCGGAGGCGGTGGCACCCACTGAAAAATTCTATTTTAACTTTTACAGCACACACCGAAAACTCAGATGTAATATTTAATTGTAATGCAATCAATTGTGGGCAATTGCATGTTTCCGAAGCGAACATTTTCCATTCAGCACATCTTTTTCCGAAAGCCCTTGCGCACTTATCCTAAGTGCTGCTTAAGGGCTCTAATAGTTTTTGTTTTGGTGTTTTGGTTTCCAAGATAAGAACAAAATTTATTTCAAATTCTGAAGTTTGAATTTAAATTTTCAAATTCTAATATGTCAGAACCACTAAATCGTTAGTTTGTCATTTGCTCTACAAAAAAATGGTGCTATTGAAGAATATATTTTTCTTTTTAGCACATTATTTCCACAAGTCCTTAAGCAGCACTTTGGATAAGTGCGCAAGGGCTCTAATAGTTTTTGTTTTGGTGATTCCAAAATAACAACAAAACAAATTTAGATTTCTGAAGTTTGAATTTTAATTTTAATTTGCTGATATTTCAGAAGCACCAAAACTTTACTTTGTCATTTGCACTACAAAGAAAACTGTGCTATCTAAGAGATATTGAAAAATACTTTTTCCTTGACTAAAGGTGGAAAATGTTACGCTCACACATATATATATATATATATTATATATCTATCCATATTGTTGTTGTTTTAAAACCTAAGTGAATCTATGTGCTGAATGTAATAAATAAAACCCAAAACATATATATAGATAGATTATATATAATATAAATTCGTCTAAATATATTCATATGTATACTAAAAGAAATATAAAACGAATTTCTATATATATATATATGTCTATATATATACATATATATATGTCTATATATATATACATATATATATGTCTATATAAATATATATATATATAACTATATATGTCTATATATATATATATATAACTATATATGTCTATATATATATATATAACTATATATGTCTAAATATATATATATAACTATATATGTCTATATATATATATATAACTATATATGTCTATATATGTCTATATAAATATATATAACTATATATGTCTATATATATATATAGACATATATATGTGTCTACATATATATATATATATACATATATATATATGTCTATATATAACAGCCCACCCACGAAATTTATTTGTAAGCCAAACAAAATAGACGCGGGCTGAGAAAACGCCGGATAAAACCAAAACATATGTTTTCGGTTACTCGGCAACTGAAAAGCAAAGAAAACCTTAAAAATTATAACTAAACTCGAAAGAATAAATTGGCAACACCTTTTGCGCAAGGTAAACCGAAAAAGGCAACGCATAATAACTGAAAGCAAAGCATTCAAGTTAATGAATAAAGCCTAAGCCTCCACAGCACACTCCTTCAACAACAACAACAACAACACACTTATATGTTTTATATGATTATTTTACATAATTTACTCATTTTTCGTAGCCTATGTGCAAAATGTTTAGTTTCTAAACTCACACACACACATGTATTATATGAATTTTATATATGTTTGACTCAGCCTATTTTTTTGACACACCCAAACACATAAAAAACACACTTTTTTGTTATTTATGATTATTTTACATATTTAAATCCTTTTTTTGTAACACGTGCAAAATCCTAAATTTTTTTTAACATACACAACACATATAAGCACACACAGAAACACACATACACCCACATTCTAATGTGAATTAAGTAAAAAAGGAGAATTTACAAAAAGAAAAACTTAAAAATTATATTCACTCACGATCTAAATGTACATTTTTGTTTTTCATGATTTGGGAACGAAGCCAAATCGATCAGAAAAACCAACCACATTTCAAAAAGTCTGTTTCTATTGTAATTTGTAAAATACCATCAGCAACAATAAATAAAAAAAGGGAATAAATCGAATAGCAGACACAATTGACATAAACAATGAAATACATCTAAACAGACTTTTTTTTTAAAATAATTTTAAATAACTAGTCGTGTAGCATTATAATAGTTAAAACTTTTTTTTTGCAAGAAACTAACTTTATAGTAACAATTAAAAATAATTGTACTAATAATAAAAACAAATAAAAACCTTAAAAAAAACAGTAAATTAAACGCTAAAATATGTGTAAAACCAAAAATCTTGTATCCGTTTAATTGAGTGGGAGAAAGAGGGAGAGAGAGAGATCAAAACAGTGGCAAACCATATATCAAAATGGCGTCCTGACATGCTATCGAGCGAGATAGCAAAAATTGTCAAAGTGAGACAGCGGCAGCCAAGTACAGTCAGACAATTTGAACTTTTATGTTTTGTCTAATTTGCTTGTATGTATTTGCGTATTGTAATAGATAATTGACGCAACTTGTAATATTCGAATTTATATACTATTTGAAGTTAGCTGTGATTAAATTTACATATACATTTATACTTTTTTGCACAATTTATATCAGTAACTACTTACAACCGTTTAATATAATTTCACATTTTATTATTGATAAGATTTGACTTTTTAATTTTGTTTCAAGCAGCGCGCCATTTTTAACAGTCTCAACTATGTTATAAACATAGTCACAGCTGTAATGTAAGAGTTTTTTATAAGTGGTATTTTGCAGCAGTGTGTGACCACCCTGTCTGTTATTGGAAAATACCAGCCACATTCCAATGGGAATTAGTGATAAAATAAAGAAAAATAAAGCAACTGAAAAACAATAGCAGGACCACAAAAAACGACACCGAAACGTAATTTGAGGAGGCCTGAGACAGGCACAAAAGAGCGAATACAGTGCAGAGTTGAGTGTAAACGCAAAGCGAGCGCAGACAGCTAGAAGAGGCCGCAAATTATATATTTATTTTTTCCCATGCAGCGGGAACGTAACCCAATACGCAATAAATGATAATCGACCTTCCCAATTCCCCTGATTGAAGAGAGGGGCAAACGAGCGGCAGCGGGGCAAGTGCTGATAAGTGTGTGGCGCTCTAAGCGCCCAGGAAATCGCAAACAATAGCAAAACAAAATAAGGACACCTAGTACCTAATATCCAAATATACAAATAAGTGGAACAAAAAAACAAAATATATAAATAACAACAACAAGAAGAACGATTTGCGATAACAGCATCTGAGAATGCCACAAATGAGAGCAGCTGCCGCTGAGGCGGCTGCAGCGGGCAATGCAAACGCTCAGCCGCTGGTGAAAATCGGACACTATCTGCTAGGTGCCACACTCGGCACGGGCACCTTTGGCAAGGTGAAAATAGGCGAGCATCAAATCACACGGCTAAAAGTCGCCGTGAAGATACTAATCGCCAGAAGATCAAGAGTCTCGATGTTGTCTCCAAAATCAAGCGAGAGATCCAAAATCTCAAGCTCTTCCGGCATCCGCACATCATCAAGCTATACCAGGTAAGGCTTATCAATATCATGGGTATCGCCTGATGTCAATCCCAATTGGCAATCATCAAAAAATCAAATTGGATTTTTCATTCAGTCAGCTGTGCAATGAGATTATTTGTTTTTGTTTTTTTTTCTATCCCGTATCCAAATGTAGTAACAGCGTTTACAGCTGTTTTTGTTTGTTGATACATATGAATTGGAGATTCACTTCCTAATACAAATTCTCTTATCCTAATTGGGAAAGGGTTTTCCCCAATTAAAATATTTTCATATTTGAAGCATACAAAGAACAATATATACCATTGTATAGGCTAGTATGTTGTGATTAGGCATTGATACATGCGATCTATGGAGAAGAAATCTATAATTGTGTTACTTTATGAAATTCGTGATTTACTTTTGGATAGGTCATCTCGACACCGTCCGATATATTCATGATAATGGAATATGTCAGTGGCGGCGAACTGTTCGATTATATTGTGAAGCATGGGAAGCTACAGGAGCATCAGGCTAGACGCTTCTTTCAGCAGATCATATCGGGGGTGGACTATTGCCATCGCCACATGATCGTGCACAGAGATCTTAAGCCGGAGAATCTGCTGCTCGATCACAATATGCACGTGAAAATTGCCGACTTTGGTCTGTCCAATATGATGCTGGACGGTGAGTTTCTGCGCACATCATGCGGCTCACCAAATTATGCGGCGCCCGAGGTGATATCGGGCAAACTGTATGCCGGTCCCGAGGTGGACATCTGGTCGTGTGGCGTCATTCTGTATGCGTTGCTATGCGGCACGCTGCCGTTCGATGATGAGCATGTGCCATCGCTGTTCCGCAAGATTAAGTCGGGCATCTTTCCGATACCCGAATACCTAAATAAGCAGGTGGTCAATTTGGTGTGCCAGATGCTGCAAGTGGATCCGCTAAAGCGTGCCACCATCGAGGAGATCAAGAAGCACGAATGGTTCCAAAAGGAGCTGCCCGCTTATTTATTCCCCTCATCGATCGAGCAGGACTCGAATGTCATCGATACGTACGCCGTCTCCGAGGTCTGCACCAAATTTGGAGTCAAGGAGTCCGAGGTCCATAATTCATTGCTCAGCGGTGATCCGCACGATCAGCTGGCAATCGCCTATCATCTGATCATTGATAATAAGCGTTTCGCCGATGATGCCGCCACACAGATTAGCGAGATCAATAACTTTTTTGTGGCCGGCTCACCGCCACCGCCAACACAATTGACGCACTCCGCCCACGAGCCGCGGACAACCGGCGCCGAGCCGATCGCCACAGTTTTTGTCGGTGGCGGCACTGCTGCCAGTTCGGGCACCGCCACACCCGTTCACAACGGTCCAATGGGTAGCAGCGTTGCCACCAGCGGCATTGCAGTGCCGACCATACGGCCACATCCCGAACGGATAGCACCGATGCGCGAACGCCAGCTGGCCATGTCTGTGCAGAATACGGGTGGCGCCGCCTTTCCCGAGAAGACAGCGCGCGGCGGCACACCAATCAAGCGGGCCAAATGGCATCTGGGCATACGCTCGCAGAGCAAGCCGAACGACATCATGCTCGAGGTATATCGGGCGATGAAGGCGCTCAACTACGAGTGGAAGATCATCAATCCGTATCATGTGCGTGTCCGGCGACAAAATGTGAAGACAGGCAAATTTTCGAAAATGTCACTGCAGCTTTATCAAGTGGACGCAAAGAGCTATCTGCTTGACTTCAAATCGCTAACCAACGATGAGGTCGAACAGGGCGACGATGTCATCATGGAGAGCCTAACGCCTCCACCGATGAGCGTCTGCGGCACAATGCCCATGCAGCCAACGGGCCACCACACCATGGAGTTCTTTGAGATGTGCGCCGCACTCATCATACAGCTGGCGCGTTAAGAACACGCCTACCAAAACACACCTTTTTGAATACACTTTCCCCACACACACCACACCACACACACACACCACACACACACACACACCATGATACAGCAGCCGAATGAATGAAGGAACTGTCTTTTGCTTGCAAATTTTAATAGGCTTAACAATTTTGAAAATAAGATTTTTAATTTCAATGACGATTCAAAATTTGTCAACATATTTAAATGCTTAAAGTTCACAAATAACAATTGATTATATTTAATATATGTGGAAAACAGAAAATGTATTTAAATGTGAGGAACGCATAATTGTCAAGCGATTTACTCGTTCAATTAATTCATTTGGCAGCCACATCATGATATTAATATTATTATTATTATAAATATTATTATTGTATTATTATTATTGTCTAGCAAACTATTAAGCAAAAAAGTGAAGAATATTATTTTGCAATGCGTTGATAATCCATTAAGTTTTTGAATTGTGTTTCTACGCTTGGCGCTTACATTTGGTTTTTAAATTATGCTTTTTTAGTTTCTTATTGTATTGTATCGTAAATTGTATTAATTAATAATGAGTCAAAATCACAAAAAAGAAAAAAGTAATGCATTTTGTATTTGATATTTAACTTTGAAAATGCAATAATCACATTTTTCCCCCTCTTCCGCCTTTTGCTGGATAACCTATTCTGTCTGCTGGCCGTTGGCTTATGTATCTTGGTAAAAATAATAATTGTTAACGTACTTTGTATAGATTATAAGGCATAGCTGAAATACGATGCTTGCAGCTAACGTTTTCGTTGTTCTACCTGTAACAAGACAAAAAAGTGAAACTAAATATATACAAATATAAATACTACCACATCAAGTTTCCAGCAAATATATATTTATATATATATAGCAGTGCGTGTTTTCTTTTATCGCCCAGAACGTAAACAGATTTCGTGCTGGATGTGACTGGGTTTAAGCATTTTATAAATCAAATAAAATGTTGTCATCAGCAATCAGAAACCAGAAGACTAACTAACTGATTGACAAGTGAAAGTGTCATTCTTAGTGAGCACAGCCGCAACACACATTTATTTTATTGAGCATCGCTTAATGGTTAATTTCGACATGGTTTTGTTCAATCTTTTAATCATAATTAGTAATTGGTGTTTACGCATTGGTCGCTTCGAGTGTCGAGCGTTGTGCGTCACGCACCAATTAAATTCTTAGGGCCGCAGTTACAAATACATAATAATAATTATAATATTCACATGATATATTAAATATTTAAGACACTTGCGCAAGTTGCTTCGGTTGCAACTATTGGTGCTGTTGCTGCTTGCGCTTCAGTTTATCGATGAGCGTCTCTATGCTGTTTGCATCCACCAGACCGATGAACTTGTCCACGACGACACCGTTGCGAAAGGCGAGAACAGCGGGCACGGCCTTCACCTCAAAGGTTTCGACCAGATCCAAGTTGGTCTCCACATCGATAATGGCCAAATCGATCTCATTGGAGTTCTCCAAGAGCTCAAGCATCTTCGGAGTGAGTATTTTGCATGGATCGCACCACTCCGCATGGAAGTTCACAATCACCGGATTATCGCTGTTAATGACCTGTTTTTTAAAACACACAAACTTTAATAGTATTTATCAAGTATCTACATATCCATGTTGGACAGTTGACATTTATGGTCTGGCTTTTTTTCATACACGCACACACACACACACACACACATACACACACGAGCAGCTAGTTGTAGTTAAATAGTCAACTAGCTATGCCCAGTAATTAATGTGCCATTTATATGAATAAGCAATAAATGCATGCCGAATATTTGATATACTTGGAATAGTTCTTCCAATTTCCCAGAGAGAGAGAGAGGAAAACATATCAACACTTTTCGGTTCTGTTTTTTGTAAGGGGTATTAATTGAGACGCATAAACAAACGGACAAACCACAGGTATATGTGCATAAATAGCTAAAATGCGTCATGGTTTACGGCCGGAACTGCTCACGTACGCCAAATGGCCAAACAAAGCGCATTGCATAATGCATGTGTGTGTGTGTGTGTGTGCGTGTATGTAAATACAGAAATATATGGATGTGTAAATGTCGCTCACCTTCTGATCAAACTCGTAGTGGTCCTTGATGGCGAGCTTCTTGTAGTGCATCTGGGATTGTGAGAGGCACTTCTGTGTGGCTTTGGCTGCCTGTGGCGCCGTTCGATGGCAGCTGCTCTGGGCGCTGCTGTTAATAAGGCAACAAGCCGCCAGGCGTGGCACAATGCCCTCCGCTGCAATTTTCAGCATTTTCCAACGTGGCACAAGACTGCACAGAGAATCCTAGTGGAGTGGAGACTGTTATCGGATTTGTTAGCCGGACGTAGTCGGTTCAGTTGAAATCTCTGCGATAAGATAAATAAATCTACAAATATTGCTCACTGTTGTTTGCGGTATTGTGGTAGGCGTTGCTCAGCGGAGTGGCATCTCTTTGCGTTTGTCTGGCAACTGTGAAATTTAGCGCTGCCAGATGGTTGCCATATTTTCATTAACATTTCAAGTTAGCCCGTCAATTAAATTGTTCTTTAGTTTAAATAAAAGTGCAGACAAAAATAAACATTTGAAAATATTATTGAACTACGCGTCGGTTTTTGAGTTCAAGATTAAACATCAAATCGGAAAATAAAAGTGCAGACAAAAAAAGAATTTGAATTGAAAAATCAAATTTTTTATTTATTAGTTTAGAATTAATAAATATAAATGTTTGAAACACGTATAGGGTGTAGTCAAACAAGATGAGACGACGTTTAGAATCGAACTGATTTGCTCTGACGAGCTTTCCTTTATTTATACAAAAATCTTAAATTTAAGTACATGGCGTCGCCTACTACGACTCCATGTGTTGTAAGGTGAATTTATGTGTTGTAAGGTGAATTTAAACAATAGCTAAGCCTGCTGCGTCGCATGTTCAAACTTGAACATAAATAATAAAAAGCGAGCATAGCGTTACAAATATAGTAGCTTAAATTATAATGTCTAAGTATATAGAAATATCTGAATAATTTTGATTACATAGCAGCTTAAAGATGTATCAATTTGTATTTGATTTGATTATTATAAAAAATATTTAAGAGTTGGGATATTTAGTTTTTTTTTTCTAGTTTACATTCAGAATTATTATTTTTATATTAATGATTGAACCTTGTTAAAAATAATTCAAAATTGCTTAATTTTTGTTAAAGAAATAGCAGATTAAATTGGAATTTTTATTAAAAAAAATCATAAATTGTGAATTTTTGGAAATTTTTCAAGTAGTTCAAGTTTGCAGAACGTTAAAAATTATTGTGAAATCGCATTATTTCAGGCATTTTAATTATGAAATTTGATTTAAAAAAAAGACGTATTTTTTAGTTTTTCAGCAGAAGAAATATATTAAATAAAAAGGACTGCATAACGTTGAAAAAACAGGAAATTCTGATAATTAAAGTTAAATAATCAATAAAAAAAACAAAGAAAAAAGCGTACACAATATGTGTACATGTGTGTGTAGATGACATAGATAATGTCAAATGTTATGTTTAATAGCAAGTATTGGAAATGTGGGCGAATCAACCCTTCATTGTGTTTATTTAGCATTTAACGGCAATATTTATCTTTACTAAACATGTCATATTTACAGCGCTGATCTTATCGACACGGATCTTAATTGGAGGAAATCCGTTGGCAAGTGGATCACTCGCCTGTGCCACGCTGACAGGGATGAACGTGAGCCGAATCTATGACAGCTATGCGGATAGCAAACTGATTGGCACCCAGTCAGAGGAAGTGAATTTATATGTGGTTGGAGCACTGAGACATGTCATCAACGATGTATTTGCCCAGCTGAGCGCCACATTGGTGATAACAATTGCCTCCGGCAGCTTTACCCTAGGCTGGTTCGAGGATGTCCTGGCCCACCTAAACAGTACTTGGAGCTCTGTGGCCGTACAAATGGTGCAGACAAATCGTAAGGATCATGTGCCTGGACGCAAATACAGCAATCTAGTGCTGGTCGATTCATACGAGAGTTTGTGGTGAGTACAGATTTTATGTTAATTGATGGCCAATCCTAATCTATTCTCTCTGCTGCTGCTGCTAAGTTCCACGCGGCTTGCCGAGGACAATGCGGACTACGATGATCCCGAGTATTATTTCATCTTTCTGCAGACTCGCGATGCGCTCATTCAGCGCGAGCTGCAACTGATATTGGAGCACTGCCTGAACCACTACTGGCTGCACTGCAACGTAATGGTACAAACGGCCCAGATGGAGGTGCTCATCTATACCTACTACCCGTATACGGAGCAAAGTTGCCAGGCGGCATGGCCAGAGTTGATCAATCGCTTTGATGGCCAGCGAATGGTGAATGCACCAATGTTTCCACACAAGCTGCGCCAGCTGCACCACTGTCCGCTCACCGTGCTCCTCTGGCACGCGCCGCCATTTGTCGAGCTCCGCTGGGATGAGCGGGCGGCAAAGATAGGGGCCGACGGCTTCGAGGTCAAGCTCATCGAGCACCTAGCGCAGCGTCTCAATTTTAGCCTCATCCTCAAGTACAAGCAGAACTGGGACAATAACGAAGCCATGGGATCTCTCGAAATGGTAAGCAGTTTCTAGAGAGAAAAATCTTTTAGATCACATCGACTATTCTTCATTTATACCCTGAACGCATTGGAAATGGGTAAAAAATTAAAGAGACATTTATTATCGATAATAAATGGTTAATACTAATAATATCCAATTCACATCGCATAAGATATTCTCTTCACTTGAATGATCCTAGCAAAAAAGCCTTTCTTTCTCCTTCAGTTTGAGTGCTTAACTATTCTTTAAATTCACTGCGGAATATTTAGTCAATGACCAGTTTTTCATTCTATTCTATATTCTGTATTCGATATTCTATATTCTATATTCTATATTCTATATTCTATATTCTATATTCGATATTCTATATTCTATATTCTATATTCTATATTCTATATTCTATATTCTATATTCTATATTCTATATTCTATATTCTATATTCTATATTCTATATTCTATATTCTATATTCTATATTCTATATTCTATATTCTATATTCTATATTCTATATTCTATATTCTATATTCTATATTCTATATTCTATATTCTATATTCTATATTCTATATTCTATATTCTATATTCTATATTCTATATTCTATATTCTATATTCTATATTCTATATTCTATATTCTATATTCTATATTCTATATTCTATATTCTATATTCTATATTCTATATTCTATATTCTATATTCTATATTCTATATTCTATATTCTATATTCTATATTCTATATTCTATATTCTATATTCTATATTCTATATTCTATATTCTATATTCTATATTCTATATTCTATATTCTATATTCTATATTCTATATTCTATATTCTATATTCTATATTCTATATTCTATATTCTATATTCTATATTCTATATTCTATATTCTATATTCTATATTCTATATTCTATATTCTATATTCTATATTCTATATTCTATATTCTATATTCTATATTCTATATTCTATATTCTATATTCTATATTCTATATTCTATATTCTATATTCTATATTCTATATTCTATATTCTATATTCTATATTCTATATTTGATTTTTCCGAGTAGTTAATGAGGCAGCGGGCAAACCTGAGTGTTGGTAATTTGTGGAAAACAGTTGGAAACAATCGAATCTTGAGCTCGCCGATGGCGCACTACTATGCGCCATTGGTGGCAACGGTGGCCACCAGAGAGTTTCGCTTCGGCTACATCAAGCTGCTCCATTTCCCGTTCCAATGGAGCGTGTGGGTCATGCTGATGGCGGCAATGCTCATCCAAAGCGTCGTGTATGTGTGGCGTTGGCGGGCCAGTGGACTCCAGGTGCTGGAGCTACTGCTAGGTGTTACGCTGGTGCGTCTGCCACGCACCTGGATGCAGCGCATCATATATGCCCACTGGCTCTATGGCAGCATCCCATTGCGTGTCGTCTATCAGTCGCTGTTGTTCCACTTCATCCGACTGCAGTTGTTCGAATCGCTGCCCAACTCCTTTGAACAGCTGCTGGATCTGGATTTTCGCGGCCTCTGCACATCCAGCATGCTGGGAATGCTGCGCGAGATGCCGCAGTTGGAGCGCAACTATGAGAGCTTTGAAAGCATTACTTCACCGTACGACGAGGCCGTGCTGGATGCCCTGCATCAAAGAGGCGACACACGAATATTTGCCATTACCGGCCTGGACTCGACGAGCGCATATTTGTGGGCCACGAGTCGCCAGAGTGAATATCACATATTGACGCAGTACGTCAACTTGCAGCAGGTGGTCATTTACATGCCCAAGCACTCCTATTTCAAGCAGCAGTTCAATGATCTGCTCAGACGGTTAGATGCCAGCGGCCTCATTGACTACTGGCGGCGTAACGCCTTCAGGGAGTACAGCCACAGGAGCCGCAGGCGTAACACAAGCAATCGAAGGCAGGATCCACAGCAGGCGAGCCAACTGAACGGCATCTTCAGCGTAATGGGCATTCTTTATGCTCTCTCCATATTGATTTTTGGCGCCGAGCTGCTCTGGCATCGACAGACCATTGTTTGGAGTACAAATATTATTATAAATTCATAACAATTTAATTTAATCTATCTTTCTCTCAATGAAACATAAATAAATTAATCAATCTTGTCAATATTTAATTGCAAGAATCACAAAACTGGGTAAATTTCAATTAAAATCTTATTTCACATAAAACGAAATCCAGATGGCGCCTCATCGGAATCATATTGAGACCTGACAGCGTCATCTATACTTAGGCTGTTAGTTTGAATTGTCTGTGATTTCCGCGATCTGGCAACTCTAAAGCTGTGCTCAATTCTCAACTGGCATTTATGATTTTTCAATCAATTCATTTAGCCATGACATAAGTATAAAGCGGAAAGAGTCCAGAATAACAACAAGAAAAACAAAGCATTTGTTTGGTATCAAAAATCCCAATCAACAATCAATAAATGCATTTAGCTATGAAATAAGCGTAAAGCTGTAATTTAGAGGTAAAACAAAGCATTTGTGTGATATCAACAATCCCAATCAACATTCAGCCGGCGGCCAATAAAATTGAATGATAAACAAAAACTCGATGCATGCCTCTCGAATCAGTCAGCCATTTCAAGCACAACTTGTGCAGTTCACAGTTGATTGGAGGTAAGCAATATGAACATAACGGAGCTACTACACTCGTATCAGGATCTGTCCGGGGAGCAGGCCAACCACATCACTGAGTATGTGGCACGTTCGCTGTTGCACGTGGTGCATGCACACATAATGAGCATGTCGCCCTCGCTGGTGTTGATACTCTGCTGCCGCAACCGGCACACGTGCAACTTCTACAACGAGATGATGATCATACTCTTCCGTAACTGGGGCATGGCTCCACTTCAGATCGTCAACGTGGTGCAGGGGATGCGAAGCCAGCATATCCCCGGTCGCCGACACTTCAATCTGATATTCACGGACTCGTATGCGGCCTTTGCGGAGATCGAGGTGGAGGCATATTGCCGGGATTACGATTACAACGAGTACTATTACATCTTTCTGCAGGCGCAAGATCGTGTAATGTTCGCCGAAATGGAACGCATCTTCGAGCACTGCTGGCGCCACCAGCTCATCAATTGCAACGTTCAGGTGCAGCGGGCCAACGGAGATATCCAGGTGTACACCTATCTACCGTTTGGAGCCCACAGCTGCACCAATACGACGCCACAGTTGATCAATCGCTACAATGGCAGCCACATGATCCATCCACAGCTGTACCCCCGCAAACTGGGTAACTTCTTTGGCTGTCCACTGCGCGCCGCTCTCTGGCACATGCCTCCATTATTCGCCCTGTCGCCCAGTAGCAGTGACATCGCTGGCGGTATTGAAGGGCGCCTCCTTCTGACGCTGAGTCAGAGGCTCAACTTTAGCATCCAAATACGCACCCCAGTTTTGGGTTATTCGCAAATTCGCAAAGAGTTGGTGCAGATGGTAAGTGACGAAATACTCCAATCTCTTTTTAAAGGGACACAATATTTGACTCCGTGCATCTCGTCTATTTTGCAGTTGCATCGCGACGAAGCCGATCTTACTTTGGGTGGCATAAGGCCGACGGATAGCAACAACGAATTGGCGACATCATCGTACAACTACTATCAGACAAGCGTCCGGTTTGGTGTTTTGCGCAACCATTATGAACTGAGCTCTTTGGACATTCTGCTCTATCCGTACCCAGGGATCATTTGGCTTGGCATCTTGCTCGTCTTTGCATTCTCGCTCCTGCTGTACCTCGTCACGCAGCGGGTGCTGGCAAGCGATCCAAACTCTTTCTGGCTCAATGTGGAGCTTATGTTCGTGGGCATGCCATTGGAGCAGATTCCACGCTCTGGCTGCATGCGGTTGTACTGCATCATGCTGATGGTCTACACGCTGCTCCTACGCACAGCCTATCAGGGAATGTTGTACCATTTGATACGCACCCACCAGCTGAACCGACTGCCGCAGTCCATTGATCAGATGGTGGCCGAAAATTACACGGCAATACTCTCATCTGGGATGCATGACGTGCTAGCCGGTATTCCGAATACAAGGCACATGAAATTTTACATCTGTGAAACGGAAACCACCCTGATGCATCCGCTATTGCATATAGCAAGGAATCCTCAAGTCAAGCGGCAGGTGGCCATCACTGTTAAGGATATTTTTCATGTATACAATCGCATGTGTTGCTGTAGTGCTCATGGTGAACAGCGGGATGATAATAGTTTCGAGATCATTTCGCAGGATGTGATTGGCCTGCATGTTAGTATGTACTTGAGGAAGCACTCATTCCTGGTCGAAGCGTTCAATGAGCAGTTCATGTGGATGATCTCCGTCGGACTGCTGGCCATTTGGACGCACTGGGAGCTGGAGGACACTACTTCCCGTAGAGTGATGCCATCCAGCGCCAGGTCGCTCGTGCTACAGGAGTTCACCGTCATTTTCGTTGTGGTTCTATTTGGATTTATGCTCAGCACAATTATTTTTGTCCTGGAATTACTCTCGCAGCGTTTTTTGCGACTTCAGATTTGGTTTCATAGATAAAGCAACCACCGAATACGAAATCAGGTTAAACTGTTGGCTGGATCGGAGACAGAATTCATACAAAAAATAAGCGTTAAGATATATGTTTGAATGTTTTTTGTTATCACTGCACTTGTGGTAGTAGTTGTTGCTCATCTAAACCGTTTGCCTGATATCTTGCCAAATATATATATATATATATATATATATAAATATCCATGCATTGCTTCGAATTTGACACAGCCTCAAGTCACACGACAACCTGTCGGAGACGTTCGGAAGACAACGTTTCGTTTTGATGGGTCCCTCAGTAGTGTGTGTCTGTGTGTGTGTGTGTTTGTGTGTGTGTGTGTGGTGTTAATTTATGGTTATGCGCCTTTTGCACAGTACCAACACCAGCACCTGTCACGCACACACATTGTCCGCATGCCGAGCCGCACTGTGTCTGCGCTGTTCTCAGCATTCGGCAGTACCACGGGGGGTGGTGGTGGTGATTTAGGGGCAATCCCATATCATGTCTGGTCGCTAAAGCAGCAATTAGTTTAAGTAATGAACACAGATTTGTTAAATGCATTACAGTGTTTAAATTAATTCACTTAACATAGTCCCGTGCGGCAAAGGGGATTCGAATTTGGTTTAATCTCAATGGGTATCAAAAATACTTTACACAATATTTGAGTATTCCAAGGATATCCTATAATTAAGTTCCACTATTAAGAAATAAAATACGCAAGTACCTAAATCGAAAACATTTTCAAAAATCAATTCACATCTTTATTCATTATTTACCATCATTAATCAAATTCTCAGAGTGTGGGATTCGCGATGGAGGAAGTGATGATATGGAGCAGACTAGCAGAGTATCCCCAGGTCGTGCACTCTTGCCTGGGCACTAACAAATGCTTAAAATTCCATTAGCACTTCATGTCCATGCTTGATTTCTCCTGGGCTCAATCGATATGCAATCAAAATGTGGCATTGCTGCAGTTGCAGTTGCAGTTGCAATCCAATCATTTCGGCCAGTTCAGTTGCTGCAACAAGATGCAACTGTCAAGTCATCGTGGTCTGCTGGTCTGTTGGCTCAGCTTTAGCTGTCTGGCACAGCAGGTGCCTGGCCGACAACGTCCGCTGGCCAAAGAAGATGAGATCGTCGGCAAGTTGGCCGATGCCCTGCATCTGACACTAATGGACATCTGCGCGGTGCAGAACATGAGCATCTTTGTCAGCAGCCGGTACCGGGATCATCTGCCACTGGAGATACAGCACATTGTGGAACGAGTGCTGGACCGAGTGCTGAGTTCGAACAGCAGTGCCACCTTGCCCATTGTGATAGACACTGTGCTGCTCCCGGAGCTAAGATTTAACATTGGGCTGCTGCTGTTCTTTGTCCAGGAGGAGAAACAGCTGGCAACTGCTGCATTGGCCAATGCCCGTGGCGATTACAACCACAAACACAAATATTTAATAGTGCTACTAACAACAACCGTTGATGCCCAGGAGCAACAGGTGCAGATGAACCAACTCTTTGGCTTCCTTCTGCATCAACGCTACAATGTTAATGTGCTGCTATTCCACGTGGAGCTGCAGTTCGCCACTTTGGCTGCGTACACCTTCTGGCCGTATAGATCACAGCAGGACTGCGAATCCACGCAGCCAGTGCCTGTTTCACTGGCCAATGCCGACCTCTACGATCTGTATCCACGGAAGTTGCTCAATTTCCACGGGTGTCCGTTGTACGCGACTGTGTGGCAAGTGCCACCCTACATGGAATTGTATCCGCAGAGCGACGGAGCAATCAAGCAGATTGGCGGCTTGGATGCGGATATACTGAAAGTGATATCGAGCGAGCTAAACTTTAGCTTGGTGTTGTTGCAGAGCGATCCACCCGACTTTAGAAACGGCGTTACATATGGTGCTTATCTCTTGCTTCAGGAGAGTCGCGCTAATCTGACGTTAGGCTTTATCTCCTGCATGCCGGATCATTACAAGAATTTGTCCAGCACTCTATCGTACAGCATGGCTGCGTACATACTGGTGGTGCGTGGAGCGGAGTTATATGGCTCATATGAGATTATCCTGCTGCCCTTTAAAACCAATGTGTGGCTGCTGTTGGCCGCCTTGGTTGCACTGCGTCCGCTCTGCCGGCTGCGTGGCTGGCAATTAATATCGCCGCTGCACATTGGTTGGCTTTACAGTCTCTTTCTGTTGCGCATCGGTTACGAGAGTTCCGTGTTTATGTTTGTGCAAAATGCACCAAGGCGACCCCTGCCCAAGTCACTGGAGCAGGCACTGGAGCTGGATTATAGTTTTGTTATGGACAGTTACACTTATCAGATGATGAACCAGATGCCCTCGCTGCTGAACCGCACAACCATTCTGCCCGGCATGGCGGTGGATATTTTCGATCAGCTGCTGGCCATGCCCAGAGATAGACAGAGGCGCACGGCTATCATCAGCAGTGAACACTACTTTCGCCACTATCGGGCCATTGCTATTGGACAGCAAAATGCCCATCCACAACTTGTGCAGGTGGAAAAGAATCTCATGGATAATATGGTCTGTATGCACTTCGCACCGTTTTCCTATTTTGCCGGAGCCTTTAATCAATTGATCTTCAATATGCACAATTCCGGGATTGGCATTCATCTGTCTCAACGGCCAGAGTGGTACCGATTGCCCCCCTTGCGTACAACCACAATGAAGAAGAATGTCCTCGACCATGATAAGTCCACGGGCTTCACCAACACCGCATTCCAATGTCTCTTGTTGGTTGAATCTCTGACAATCGTCGTCTTTGCTTTAGAGGTGCTGAGCCAGCGGTGGCCTCGTGGCTGGCTAGCTTCAATCTTTCGGCAACTGTAGGAACGATAGTTTCGTATAAATAGTATGATAACAACATTATAATCCCATAACTTATCCTGAATCACTTACTCCCCATTGAGAGTACTCCTGCACTACAGAAATAAATAAACATTTTCTTCTTCTTCACAATTATATACATTTTTTTAATAGGGGGATCGTTTAATAGTTGAATATATTCTGATGGATTTATTTTCATGCTTCAATCAGTTTAATATAATATAATAATTTGAAAGTATTAATAATTACTATATGATTAATAATATTAGTAGTTGCACTTTTATAATTATCAATATCTGTCAAGTGGAAATTTTACAAAATCTCTCAATTGATTGTCAGAAGATCCAAATGGATGTTATTGCAGTGATGCACTTGTAATCAAACATACAAAAATACATACATACATACATAACCTATACATATATTAATCCATTTTTTCTCCCTTGTTCTCACACTCTCTGACTCTGTCTCACTCGCCGCGGAAATTGTGAGACGGAAAGGCTTCCTTGATCTTTACAGTGAACTGTGACTAGTTGTGCTCCGGATCATCCAAGCCACGGCCATCTAGTATGTCGCCTAGAAAGCGCTTCATGGTGAACACCTTGCCTTATGCTGCTAATTATTTTCGATCACATTTTGCTCTTGTTTATATTACTATTAGTATTACGACAACGATTACTATTTCTTTTGACTAACATGGTTATTATGGAGCTCCTTGCTCTAACCTGATGCTGCCGAAAACTTCGCTACAGAAATTCGTGTCGGTCTGCGAACGTTTCCAGTTTCCATTTATTGGAGTACCTTCATCGCAAACTGTCCGGTGTGGCTTGTGTTGTCGCATTATTCCAGCCAGTGATCACAATTATCAGTGTGTTCATGTGGGGCGCCTGCTTGCTGTCGAGCTGTAATCCTCAGGACAGCTGCTGGCCGTCGAAAGCAATGGACGTCGCTGCCGTCGATCATGGCAGGCAGACGACCAGTTCGCAACGATCTTAGTGGGGCAATATATGCTTTATGGTGACTGTGCAGCAGACACGGGCCTCAACGGAGAAGTCGATCGGTGCTGGTAAGCTTGAAGCTACTTCAACGACTGGACCACAAAGATATCATTAATAAAAGAATTCAAATTATTTTTCATTTATGTTATTAGTGGTTTTAAATTTACTATTTTTGCAAGAGCTGCTGCCTACATGAGAAAGCTAATTAATATTGTACACAATAAGGAGAGACCCGTCAAGGAAAGCGTGAATAGGAATATTGATTTCAGTTTAGGAGCAGAGACCCGATAAGAATAGCTTGAATAGGAATATAGATTTCAGTTCAGAAGGAGAGACCCCTTAAGAAAACCATAATTTGGAATATCGAGTTCAGTTCGGTAGGAGAGACCCGTTAAGGAAAGCATATTTAGGAAAATCGAGTTCAGTTTCGACTGGCTTAGATCAAATAACGATTGGCTGCATTCATCAGTCGCCGCAGGCGAAATCTCTGTGGCTGAGCGGCGCCGAGTTCGAGCAGGAAAACAATGGAGGCCAGCAAGTGCATGAGGATTAATATGCTAAAGAGGCCGCCCAGTAACGAGACACTGAGTTCGGTTGGTGCACGGCCGGTGTGACGGTTGGTGTGATGGCCGGAGTAACGCTCGAGGCGGTCAAGGTACATACGACAGAAGCGTTGCACCAGGCCCGAGGACATCATGCCGATAAGCAGCTTATTGATGCGCTGCTCCAAATACGAATGCGGACGCATGTATAGCGCCATCGGTGAGGTTATCAGTGGAATTCTGAGCACGGCCAGGCGACGCTTCTCGGGACCGGACTCCATGTCAAATCTGGCGACTGTCGTCTGTAGCGTTGGTATCACCATTTGCACATGACTATCGTCGCGCAACTGTCTCAGCTTTTCATCCAGATCGTTAATCAAGACGATTCGGCCTTCCGGCAGCGTGTCTCGGAAAATTTTATACAATGGGGGCACCAAATAGAAGACGTACTTCCCAGCGAGCACCTCGTCCAGTGTTTGGATAGGAGTGCGTACGCGTCCATCCTGCAGCAGGATGTACAGCTCGCCCGTATAGGCGGTGCGCAGGACGAGCGTCTGGATTAGCCACAGTGCCAGAAGGAAACGTGCAAAATTACGACGAGGCGGATGCTGGTGCATGCCACCGAGCAGCGTGCTCCATAATTGTGTGCTGGGCAGCCGATTGTTGTCGCCGAGCACAAAGCGACGTAGACGTGGCCTGGCCAGCAACTGCAGCATTCCAATTACACCAAAGCCAATCAGCACACTGACCACGGTGCACAACCAGGCGAAACAGCCCAGCGGCTTGGTCAGACGCTCCAACGGAGTCAACTGATTGCCGCCGGGCACACAGAGCACTATTGGGAAACTGCTGTACGAGATGCTGGGCAGCATATGCTCTGCGCGCTCCCTGCTATACACCATTGAGGCGTAAGTTATATTTGCCATACCGTTAACGATCTGCAACGCAATATATATATATATAGGAAGATATAATTTTATATGAGTCATTGCTGCGCCAACTCACCAGTTTCATGGCGCCAGTTATGGTTCCGTTGGGGAGAACAGAGCCACGATCCATATTTGGCTCCTCGATGAGCTTAATGGTGAAGTTCATGCGTTCCGCCAGCAAGCGATTGATCATGCCCTCGATGCCATGGATACGCTGTCCATCGGCCAGACTGTGATCCGCATTGATTATGACGAAGGGCAGCATCTGGAAGGAGACGGTGACTAGCTCACAGCCATACATGTTGTGCACCTTGTCGTCGAAGTATTCCATGCTGTTTTCCACATGAATCAGTGGCTGTGCACCCAAGGCACCCGGGAAGGTGGCATAGTGCACGGGCTCCGAGGACTGACAATCATTGTGCGATCGATATGGATAGTAGGTGTAGACGTGAACGACTCCAGTGTCCCGGCCAGCCAGCAGCACATTCACATTGATCACATAGATGGCGAGCAGACGTTGAAAGATTTTCGCAATTGTGGTGAGGCGATGTGTCTCCTGGCCCGTATACACTATAACGTAGTAGCCATTTCGTTTAAAAAGGCTCTCCGGCTGAAGGATATGCTGCTCCAGACGCTTGTACGCCCGCATGCTGTCGAGCAGGAAAATGGCCGTATCCCGTCCCGATGCTCCGCTAGTTGGCGGCAGTGCATCCAACACTGACTCCTCATCGCCCACAATGTTTTCGTTCTCCAGCAGAAATTTGACGCGCCCAGCCCCAGATGCCAAGCCCAGTGCTTCATCAATCAGATCGTTGTGCAGAGCGTGACTCGCCTTCCCCGTTGCAAAGTGCACAATGCTCAGCGGCTTGCTCCAGTCAGTGGCATAGTGGCTATTGATAGTCCACACCACGGCGTACAGCAATGTTATATTATAGCTCGCATGCAGCGTGTCATCGGACAACATGACGAGACGATAACCAGGCAACGAGTGAGCCCACCAAAAGCCAAAGAGCCGCTCGACGAGTGAGCCAAGTAAATGGAAAATTCATTTGGCTTTTAGTCATTGCATGTGCGGCGCTTGCTTATCTCAGCTGATTATCGGGACAAATTGCATTTAAATGGATGTGCCATCAGTTAACAGCCTGCCGCATGCCACATGCCACATGGCATAAGCCACGCATCTGCATCAAACTATATATTTATGTATTTATTTGCAAATGGCTCGTTAGTCTTTAATGCCTGCGACATTCCACATGCCACATGCCACATGCCCCATCTCTCTGCATAAATTATTTTCAGCTGAAGTCTTTTGCTATTCGATTTGCTTATATAAACCGATAATTTGAGTGCATTTCAAGCTTTACATACATAAGCGATTGTCAGTGTTACCAATGATCGCTTCAACACACACACACACACACACACACATTCACAGCTAGCTTCGCAGTGTGAACTCAAAATTAGTAAGTAAAACAAAAAAAAAGAAAAAATAGGGAAAAATGACGAATAAGCATTTATTGTTTATCTTGTTCTTTTTGGACTTGGCTGCTTTTCAAGCTTATCTTGAAATGTGTAATTGCCAAATAAATTGCAACAGATGCATCAGCGGTGCATGTCGCAACATGCCACTTTGCCACTCGCCGATTAACTGTTATAGCATTTAGTGCTGGTCTAAGCATCAAACCGAAGCCCTGAAGAAATCAGCAATATCTAAAATAAAAATTAAATGTAAATTTAAATAATTAAATAAACATACATGTATGTGTATTTATGTGTATGTATGTGCATGTGTGAACACATATTTCATTTAACGTGTTTTATTGACACTTCTCTCGATGACACACTTTTGTGGAAAGGCAGTCTACGCTGCGAGAATTTCTCGATTAATTCAGCTCGAGCACGACCGTTCAGTTATCAAATTATATATATATATATTATTATTCCATATCAATTGTGGCTGCTTCGTGCTGCGAGTTCGTGCCACGTGCTGCCATCTCTATCAAGAATTTGATATCAACACGTATTTAGCGGCAATTAAAAATAGAAAATAAATAAAGCTTCCAGCTTCCGGCTGGAAGTGCGGAGAAATGTCTGTACAAAAAAAAATAATAGAATACATAAATACGGATATAACGATGGCCAAAGCATGACAATTGATCAGTATTCAGCTTGTTTGGGTGCATTTGTTTTCAGTGCAGCATTTTTCGCTGATTCCATGAAAAATTGCTCATCAGCAAATTGTTTTGTGTGTGAATTGTCGGCTGCTGCAGTCTTGAATATGTTTTCGGGTTTTCATTTAATTTTATTGGATTTTTTGCAGCACACACACGGAAACGAAATGAAAGTAACGCTCCAATGGAAACTTTGGTGTCAAGCACGCCGAGAGCGGTAGGGAGGGTGAGAGGGCGACGGCGATTTAACCTCGAAGTGCGTGCAAAATGCAGCTCAGCTCTTTGGCACGATTTGGCTGCGTTGACAATTTTTAATTAGTTGTTGTTGCTCAGAGTTTTTGGAGTTGCTGCTTCTGCTGCTGTTGCTGCAGCGAATAATTCTATATGGGGCAGCGTCTGGTCGGATGGGTCGTCAGTCACCGTTTGAGCTCAACAACGGCCAGTTCTAGACGATATTTAATTGTGCAAAGTGTGTGTGCAGATTGGGTATATATATATACATATATATCTACAAGGAGATGACATTGCTATGGTTATTGCTGCTGCTGCTGGGTGGCGCACTGGGCAGCCCCCAGCAGGCAGCCACCGTTGTTAGTGGCGATGAGGCGGCAGCCACCGTCAAAGGATTAACAAAGGATACATCAGAGCCAACGACTACGTCTGAGGACAATACAAAAACCAACGCCGAAGCCAACACACAGTTTCCCAGCGAGGGTTCGGTAAATTAATCAGCTAAACCTAATCTTGGCAGGGAAATTATTATTTGTTTGTCATAAAATATATATACAATTGTTCAGTTTGTCGGAATCCTTTTTGTAAAACTATCCCAAACTAAACAAAATAGTTTCAAGTGACAAAAAAAACTCTCTCCTAACAAAAATAATAATTATAGAAAGTGTTCAAAGTGAATTTCTGTATTTGATATTTCGAATTGAGGGAGTCCAAGTACCATAGATCTAATCCTTTATCTATCACATTGTTGTACACAGATACTCTCCCAGATGCCACCGTTGCAGCAAACACGAAGTGGAGTTCCTACGATTGATGCGTTTTACTCAATGTTTCCGGCGTTGAGCAGCCTTTTGCGCTGGGGTAGCCTTTTCCCCGCCCAGTCTGTGCTGGGTGCCGTGCCAGATACTTTGCAGCCGGCCGCCTCGAAGGTGGTGCTGGTGCTAGCCGACGATGCCAATGGCTACAAGTCACGTAGGACGCGTCAGGATACACCGGTGGCGAAGCCGGCGTTGCCTGCAGCACCGGGTGCCATGTTTCAGCAGTTCCTCAGCCAGATGCCGCCACCGCCGAATTTGCAACAGATGATGCCACAATTGCCCGCTGGCTGGTTGCCCAACAACTTCCAATTGGGTCAAATGCCACCGCTACCAGATCTGAGTCAAATGCCGCCAATTCCACAAATACCGGGAATACCTGGAATTCCACCATTGCCCCCAATGCATCTCGGCCAGATGGCACCAACCTTTGCTGGCTTTCTCGGCCAGGCAGCACCTGTTCCCGAATCGTCAACATCACCCGCTCCTCCCGCACCCAACTCCGATGTTCCAAGTGCGCCGGCGCCCAGCGTAGCGCAGGCGCCGCCTCCATTTGGCCGCCTCTTCGATGGTAGCAACAATTTTTTGGGTATGGCACCACCACCCATGCCCGACGCCCTAATGGCCAGCCTGCGCCAGTTTTGGCCCGGCGCCGCAGCCGCTCCACCCACAGCCGACAAAAGTGCCCAGGCCTCTGACATTTCGGAGGTACGCGTAAGGCCAGCAGCTGAAGCCACCATTAAGTACAGGTCGCCACATCAGACGGATGCGCAGCTGGCAGAGATGAAGATCAACACGGCGCTGCGAATGCAACCGTGGGAACAGGGGCAGGATAAGCAGCAAATGCCTTTGGTCTGGATACGCATGCCCACAGAGGACACGGACACCACCGAAACCAAATCCCAAATTCAAACCCGAATTGAAACAGAAACCAAAACGGAAATGGAAACCGGTAAGAAGACAGGCGAGACGCATAAACTTCATGAACCCAGGGAGATCGAGACGAGGCTGCACGCTTTCCAGCGGCAGGTGATGGCCGAACTGCAGCAGTTGCAGCACATCGAGAACCTCGCCCGGGAGATGCGCGCCAGTGCGCAGGGAGCATCAGTTACGCCCAGCTTCAAGCTGCGCTACCCGCTTAGTCGGACGCCCGTGCACAAGATCACCCGTGCCGACATTGAGCGTGCCCTGCGCGACGACTATGTGCGCCGCCTGCTGCAAAAGGAGGCGCTGCACAAGACAAACTACAAGCGACAGACGATGACCGGAGCAATGGAGCAACAGTCCATGTCCAAGGAGGACATACTTAAGGTCATGGCTTATGCTTATCGAGTGGCCAGCGAATCCGCGGAGAAAAAGGCCAATGAGGAGAAGCGTCAGCGTCAGTGGGAGGCGGAAAATACCAAGGAGCAGCAAACCCAGATGATGCAGCAACGTCAGTTGGAGGCGGAACAAACGAAGATGCAACAGAATCCCATGAGAATGCGCCAGTGGGAGGTGGAAAAGGCCAAGGATCAACAGCAGCGTCAGTGGGAATCGGAAAAGACCAAGGAGCAACAACAGCTACAGTTGCAGCAGGTCATGGAGCAAAAACAACGAATGCAGCAGCAGGAAGCGATAATGCAACAGCGACAATGGGCGGAGGAGCAATCGAAGCAACAGACCCAACAGGAAATGGATGCCATGATGAAGCAACGCCAGTTGATGGAGGAGCATGCGAAGCAACAGACCCAACAGGAAATGGATGCCATGATGAAGCAACGCCAGTTGATGGAGGAGCATGCGAAGCAGCAGGCAAAGGATCAGCAAATCATGATGCTGAGACAATTGGAAGCCGAACAAATGAATACACAGCAGATGCAGCAGCAGCAGAATCAGCGCCAGTTGATCGATGAGCAGGAACAGGAGCAAAAACAGATGCAACAGCATCAACAGAATCCAATGACTATGCGCCAGTGGGAAGTGGAACAGGCCAAGGAGCAAAAACAGCGACAGATGCAGCAGGAAGCGATAATGCAACAGCGACAATGGGCGGAGGAGCAATCGAAGCAACATACCCAACAGGAAATGGATGCCATGATGAAGCAACGCCAGTTGATGGAGGAGCATGCGAAGCAACAGACCCCACAGGAAATGGATGCCATGATGAAGCAACGCCAGTTGATGGAGGAGCATGCGAAGCAGCAGGCAAAGGATCAGCAAATCATGATGCTGAGACAAATGAATACACAGCAGATGCAGCAGCAGAATCAGCGCCAGTTGATCGATGAGCAGGAACAGGAGCAAAAACAGATGCAACAGCAACCGCAGCGCATCTCTGACGAACAGCAGTGGTTCGCCGAGAAGATGAGAGCCATGCAGCAGCAGAATCCCGAGGGTGATGCAATGCTGGGCGAGGCCAAGCCACAGATGCCCAGCACTGTTGGCCAGGGGCGGCATAAAGGTAATCTCTTTGGCGTATTCCGCAGTCCCGATTCTAATATCTCGCCACACACAGTCGGTGCACTCGGCCTGGGCGGCGATCATCGGAAGAAGTTCGCTAATCATGCGACGCCAACCATCATCAACTACTATCAAAGTGCGCCCGTCTCCACCTATGGCCAGGCCCCCAGCTATGGGTCCAGCTATGGATCCAGCTATGGGCCTAGCTATGGGTCCAGCTATGTGCCCAGCACCAGGCCCAGCTATGGCACCAGCTACGGCAACGGTGGCCAAGGCTCCAATGCCTACGGCGGCTATCGGGCAGCTATTGGCAACGAGGAAATTGACTCCATGCTGCGCCAGCATAGCACTATGGCGGTAAGTTCTGCTCAAATCTTAGCCACAAAACCAAAACCACAACAAAGATTCACACGCACACACACACACACACACACGCATGCACAGGCACACACGCACACACGCACACAACAAAAACACACCCATTGGAAATGAAATGCATTCAATTTATTTAGTTATTTTAAATTTAATGGGAAAATTAGTTGCAGGCTGAAACTTAAACAATTTAATTATTTAGCTCTAATTATTTATTTTTTATTGCAAATTTTTAAACGTTATCTTTTTGTTCCATTTATTTAATTTTTATTTAATTGCTTTAATCCGTTATATGTTTGCCTGGCAAATTTTGTTTCTATTGACTTTTCTTTATTAATTCATTTCTAAGCATTTAAATACTACACTCAGAAAAAAGATTGACCGGAATATTGAAAATTCGTTATTGTTCTGTCGGCTAGCGAAGTCCACTCATTTATTTTTCAAAACCAGGGGTTTTCTTCCCTCAATTGTGCAAACCAATTTTCTAAAAAGTAGAAAAAATATATTGGAATATATATATATATATTATATTGGAACAAAATTGTAATTTAAAATTTCACATACACAAATATTTTAGATATTGAATTGATGCACATAATTTGAGTGGAAAACATTTTAGGACTTTAGGGTGATTTGATTTTAAGATTGAAACAGAGAATTTAATTAATATTTTTGCAGTGTTAATAATCGAAAATATTTTAAAAAATAAAAAACCATAATCGATTTTGGAACAAATTAATCTAAAATTAAAATTTGTTTCTAATGTTTTACAAATTATTATTTTTGAACACAAGAAATGCTTGCAAGTTTTCACTGCGGTTTTTTGTTTCTGAGTATGCCTAATTTCCAATTGAGGATTAAGTATACATACACACACAAACACACACACACACACGCACCCACATATGCAAGCACACACACATATGCACACCATGAAGTAGCTGCCTCCATATCATTCACAATCTTTCATCTTCTGCTCGCCCGTTGTTTCCTCATGTGATTAACAGGAGACGCATTTCAGACATTAAAACCAACCAAGACCGACCAGCCAGCAGCAGCACCACCATCAGCACCTGCTCCAGCACCAGCAACCGATACCCAGAAGACAACCAGCACCAACAGCGATGACACCAACAGCCATCGTATAGAGAAAAGGTTAGCAAATTTTTATAGTAAATCTTCGAAGGCGTCGGCCACCGGCGGCTGTGGCTGCGGCAGCGCTCACTGCGCCTGTGGCTCCGGCTGTCGTTGCGGAAGGGGCAAGGGGGAGCAGCAGCAGGTGGGGCGAGCAGCGAAATCTGGTGGCTGCAATTGCGGGGCAAGCCGACGCCGCAGACGCAGCACTGAGTATGGCACACTGGAGACCATCGATGCCGGTTCACTCAAGGAATTGCGGAACGAGTACAAGATGGGCCTCAAGGAGATCACGCTCAGTCCGGATGAGGATCCAGCGGAGGCGCTGATGCGATATAATGCCGCCTCCATACAAGAGGCACTTGAGCGTGCCAGTCAGCAGCCGGTGGAAATAAGCGGAGATCAGTTGATAGCCGCCGAAGAGGTCGCAGATCAAGAGTATCCCAATCAGGCGGTGGCGCAGCAACCGTTGTCAACCCTTAAGCCGACAGATAGGAACACCAGCACCAATCGATTGGCGCCGCCCCAGGATGCGCCTATTAGTGACAGAGCGGCAATGAACGCCGAGCTGGCTGCGACGCGCTTGGAGTTCAGTAAGCTGTACGATCTTATCCAGAAGCTAAAGGAGCAGCTGACGAGTGCCGAGCAACGTCTCAAAGATTGCCGGCATGCATATCACGAAAGAGCCACTGTCACCATACCGAGCGAACCCACCAATAACACCACCACAACCACTTCGGCCAGCAGCGGAAGCGAAGGCCAAACCAGTAGGAGCAGCGGCAGCGGCACCACTAAGTCGCCAGTTGATTGGGCGCCCATGCTGGCCAGCAAGGGCTACAATACCAAATATTTGTCCAGGTCGAGCGAGCAGCGTTATGGACAAGGCGAGATGAGCAACTCGGGTGAATACATTTACCAGGAGATGAAACCATACGATCTGGATAACAAGTCTAAGCGTTCCACAGAACTGAGCAGCACCACCACCACCGAGCGACCCAATGAGGCATTGCAGCAGGCACAAATGCTGAATACCGCCTTCCTCAGCAATGCCATTGGCCGTGCTGAGCAGCAGCAGGAGGGGAATTCCGATACGGATACGGATGCGACTGTTGCCATGGATGGAGATGGGGATGAGGATGGCGCACAGATGACGGCCGCATCATATGCGATGCGTGGCAAGTTTCTTCGCAGACGCAGCACACAGTTGGATGGAACGCGTAAGACACGACAAGCGAAGGTAAAGAAGACGCTAGCGAAGGCAAGGGAGCAGATCGAGAAGATCGAGCAGACGGAGTTACGGCTGCGCAGCACGAAGCTTGATCAACTAATCGACGTCTTACACGATCTCCTACGTTTGCAGCTCCAGCGGGAAAATGCGCTAGCCAAGATTACCAGCAGCAGCAGGAGCAGCAGCAGTCGGAGCACAGCCACAATCAGACCCAGCAATAGCAAATCTTCGAAACATTTGCGCCGATGGCGTCGCAAGCAGCGCTTAACCACCACGCCAAGATCATAAATCAGTCACAAACATCCAATTCAAATTCAAATTCCATCAACATTTAATTTAACCATTTAGGATTAACTTGAACCATTTAACCATTTAATCATTTAACCATTGACTTGAAGCATTTACCATTTGCGAGATGCAGCTTTATTCCTGAATGATCAACACATGTCTCATTGTTTTCATTGCATATACAATCAGTCAAACATCCGAATCAGCACTATCATCACCCGCATCAGCATCACCATCTGCATCCATTGCATCGTTGTCCTCATCCGACGATCCCGCTGTGGGCTCCGTTATTGGCTACTACGAAGGCCTGCTACGACCCTACATGGGCCTCTTGCCGGTGGAGCAGCCGCGTGATCCGTGGCATCAGAAAGCGTATAATCTGCACTATCCGCTCTACAGTGGTGGTGGCAGCTATGAGGCGTATCTAAGGTCACGTCGCGACACCCACATCACCCATATGGCGCCCACCCATCAGATGCTGACGCCCGACATGCTGCAGCGTCTGCTGCGCATCAAGACGGAGTTCCAGCGACGCTTTCCCCATCTCTACCAGGGCATGCTCAACCACCATACGAATCGGACGCGAGTGGTGGTTAAGCCACCGCTGCTGGTGCCCCGCAACACCAGCAGACCGCCGCCCAAGCTCAGCGAGACGCCCGTCTTTGAGCTCGGCGCCGCCGAGCGTAGCCTATCCGAGGACGAGAACGAAGCTGTGCAGGAGGCAGGAGCGGAGACAAGTTCCGAGACGACCACTGAGCCTGTCTCTAAGAAGGATGACCTCGATGACGATTTCGACTATTTCCGTTTCGAGGATACCGATGACATCGAGAACGATGCTGATATTATTGATGATTAAGTTAATTTCGCACAAACCGATTAAAAATAAAAAATTTAAAATGTACAAAAAAAAAAACCGTTGCATTCCTAAATCAAATCTGATCAATCTATCAATGCACTTCCTTAATTATCCGGAAAGTAGTTCAAAGTTGAGTTTACAACTAACAGAACTATTGATTGGTAAGTTGAACTATCGAAGAACTAAACCGAGATTCCCCTCGTAAGTTGATCTTTTACTGCTCCTAACTTCTATCGATTATAATTGATGTACTTAACCAGTTGTCTGCACATTGCCCAGTTATTTGAAGTGTTATCTATGATTAGATATTCATGTTGGACATACATTAAACCGATTTCCCTTGAGTGCTTCCAAAGAAAATACCTAAGAAAGTTGTTCAAGTTTGAACATGCGACGCAGCAGGCTTAGCTATTGTTTAAATTCACCTTACAACACATAAATTCACCTTACAACACATAAATTCACCTTACAACACATAAATTCACCTTACAACACATGGAGTCGTAGTAGGCGACGCCATGTACTTAAATTTAAGATTTTTGTATAAATAAAGGAAAGCTCGTCAGAGCAAATCAGTTCGATTCTACAAAGTTTCACGTTTTTTAAGCAACTATAATTTAGTCATGGATTAGTTTCCAGTTAGACCAAATTAGCTGTCATTAAGCACTCAATTGGATGTCTGCAGAGTATTGAACTGTATTGCATCTATTTAGTTCCACTTTCATTTGTATCCTGAGTCCGTTGGTAATTGGGGTAAAAGGGGTATAATGGTTTTGTGCAAACGTATGTAACTGACACAATGGAGCAGTAGATATATATGTATATTTATTCCTGATCAGAGTCAACAGTCGAGTCGACGGAGCCAAGTCCGTCCGTTCGTCCGTCTGTGTAAACATGCGGCTCTTTCTTTTTTTTTTTTAAATGGAAATTTGCGAATAAAAGTGGATTATATTTAATAGATGGGCTGAGGGTATATCGTAGTCCAGGTCCTCGATTTTTGTATAACGTAATGCAATGCATTTTAGTTCGTTAACCCTTTTTACATTAAGCATATTTCCCTGGAGTGCGCTGAGTCGTGTTGAGTTGAGCTGGGTGGGCAAAGAAAAGGTTGAAACCGAACCAGTTGTTGTCAGTTGGAAACCACAAGTTGGAAGCCATGCAGCATTTGATTATTGGGTTCGGCATGTTGTTGTTGATGGGGCAGTGTCAAGCTGCGCTGTCGGCGATAGACATATTGCCAGCGGGCACCGGACAGCTGGCTTTGGCCGAGGCACTTGGCCAGGTGCTGCAGCACTCGGAGATGTCACGGCGCCAGGCACTTTACATCCACATGCAGTTCAGCGCGATGTCATCGCATCCACAGCTACTGGAGCTGCTCGCACGTGTGCTCCACCTCCTGCCTTCAACAGCGTCACAGACCATTTGTCTGTTCAAGCAACGCCCCATGGAGTACAGGCCACATGTGCATGCGGTGCTACTGCTGGTGGACGATATGAGTGCCCTGCGCTCCGTTTACCGTAAGCTGCCCGCCACCGGCGATCTGTCCTTGACGCTCATCTATATGATGCGACCACAGCCGACAGCGGCGATGCAGCTGTTCTGGCAGCGCAGTGTCCTCAACGTAGCCCTCCTGCTTGTCGAGGAGAAGCAGCAGCAGCAGCAGCAGCAGCAGCGGGTGATGATGCTCAGCTATTATCCGTATAGTGCTACACATGGCTGTCGTGTGATACAGGCGAGCATTGTGAATCAATATGTCGCCGCTGTGGGACGCTGGGCCAGCGATGACTTTTTCCCCGACAAGCTGAGCAATTTCTTTGGATGCAAGCTGACGTGCGCCACGTGGCCGGACATGCCGTATCTGGTGCAGCAGCCAGATGGCCAATTTGTTGGCATCGAAGGCGAACTGCTGCAGTTCATGGCCCACAATTTAAACTTCAGCGTCGGCATCTACTGGCTGAACAAATCCCAGGTGCGTGACACCTTCAACGAGTCGGGCTGGGTATTCAAACAGGTGGGTTTTATTCAAATACACAAATTTAAATTGAATTTTGCATTATATTTTTTGTCGCTTTAATGAACTTGATTTATTTATATCAGTTTCACATTATGTATATATTAAGTACTAAGTAAATAAGTTACTAATTGCAATTGTTTTTTTTTAGATATTATTATTAATTTTTCATTGTCTGTAAATTTGCGCAGATCTTTGACAGGTCCGAATATGCTTTGGGCGGCTTCCACTACAAGCCAACCGAGGGCACCGAGATGCCCTACTCCCAGTCCCAGTACTACTTCATGAGCCACATCATGCTGATAACTAATTTGCCCAGCGCCTACTCGCCCTATGAGAAGCTGGCCTTTCCCTTTAACCCACTCCTCTGGCAGGCCATCTGCCTCGTCTTGGCTCTCGGATGTCTCTCGCTCTGGTTGCTGCAGCGATTTGGGATGCATTTGCCGCAAGTAAGTACAACAAATTAATATATATATATATATATGTATATATATATATGTATATATGTAGAGTATATAGTCAAATTGAATATCTGTAAAAAGTCGAGAAGAGCGTTTCAACCCAAAATTGAAATGCGAACCACATTTTTACTGATTGAAAATATAAATCGCAAATGAAATCAAAATATAATTCTATCTTTTTTAAAACCCCAATATTGGAACCAAGACCATTATTTAAAAAATTGCATTTAATTATAATATATCTCAAAACAGGTTGTTTTTATATTAAAATCAACGAATTTAACATTGATGAATTTTCAAAGACCGAAATACTTTAATATATAATAAAAGGAAACAAATTAATTCAAGTTATAAATTGACAATTTCAATTCCAAAAATATAGTTCCGTTTTTTTATTTATCAATATTATTTTTGCTTAGATTTCTTAAATGTACACATATAAAATAAAAATCATTTTACAAAAGGTACTCCGAAATTAACGAAAGGAAAACTATGATTTGCAGAAAAATGCCGAATTTTCTGAGACTGGACGCTTATCAAGATTCAGTCAGAGAGTTCGACAGTCAGTCAGTTAGTCGCCTCAAATAGTAAATAGTAAATATAAATTGAATTCTGTTTTTTTTTAAGCATCCCTATTACCAGTTCCTGGAGCTGACCATGGGTGGCAATCTGTTGGCAAGGGAGTTGCCGCTACGCAACTCGTTCCGTTTGGTGCTTGTGACGTGGCTGCTGTGGTCCTGGGTGATGCGCAGCGCCTATCAGTCCGGCATGTTCCAGCTGCTGCACCAGGATAAGCAACGCAATCCGCCCCAAACAATTTCCGAGGTTATCGCGCAGCGCTACACGATCCAGATGGTCGAGGGGAATGCAGATCACTGGCTTAGGAGCCTGCCGGAGCTGCGGACGCAACAGTTGCGCCAACTGGCGGAGAGTGAGCTTAAATCGTTCGTCGGCCTGGCCAAGAGCAGCGGCAGCAATCAGCGACTGGCAATCATATCGCCATACGAATACTTTGGCTACTTTCGCAAGATGCAAGCGATGAGTCACCGGCTGCATTTGGTGCGGGAGCAGATATTCACCCAGCAGCTGGCGTTCAATGTGCGCCGCCACTCGCATCTGGTTAATGTGCTCAACAAGCAGATTATGCTGGCCCAATCGCAAGGCTTCCTCGAGCATTGGGCACGAAAATATATGAGCACTGTCGCTGCTTCTGGTGAGAGCACCGAACGCATCTCGGCAATACCCATTTATAGCGGCGCTAGCACGACCCCAAACTCTATTGATGATGACAACAATACGGACACGGATATGGATACGAATGCGACTGATGATGTGAAGGAAGATGATGCACCCGCTGAGGCGCTGAGGGTGCTGTCATTTAAGGAGCTGTCCGCTCTGTTCTATCTAACAGTTTGGGCCATGCTGTTTGCCATTCTCGTTTTTGGCCTCGAACTTTTGCTGCATAAATAATGTGCAAATTTATTTTGTGCTAAAAACGTTTTAATTAAATTACTTCATAATCCACATAGTACATCCCACATTCCAAAAACAAAAGCCCCACCCGCTGCTCCTTTGAGAAGGAGCTGCTTCTGCTCCAGCTTCTGTCTTGGTTCAGCTGCTGCTGCTTCTCCTGCTGCTGCTGATAGTTCTGCTCGTATCGTAAAAACGCAAAACGTTTTATCTGAAAGCGATAAATTTGCAAAACCAAAAAAACTTACAAGCGCGCCACCAAATCTTCACTCTGACCCAACCCGCGTTAAGCACTTCCTCGCACACCCCAATCCTAAACCACCCACCATCAATTTTCCCTCTATCTGACTGGTTGTGTGGGTGTGGAGTGGTGTGTGTGTGTGAGTGTGAGTGTTTGTGAGGTTTTCTTGCCGGCAAGGAGATACTCTTTCCGAAGTGCAAACTCCCCAGCTCTGAATCTCTAAAGCAAAATTTCTGTCAGACATAAAAACAATACTGATAATAATTATAATAATAAAAATAACATTAATAATATCAATCCTGATGCTAAAAATACTACTATATATCTTTTTGCATTAATTTTCATTATCCTTCGATTACCAGATATTGTCAAAATGTATCAAAAAAATAATAATAAAAAAATTCTAGTTTTCTACAATTGCTTTTTAGAATCATCGAGCAATTTTCACTTCTTAAAACTAACTCAAAAAATGTGGGTGAAAATTATTAAACCATTTTTAATATTGGACTAGCATAAAAAAGTTTGAACTAGTTTTGCATTGGACAAATCTAATTATTATATTCCACAGGTATATTTCAATTATTGTTTATGAAAATACAAAATAAACCTTTAATTAAATAGAATAGAAATTTCAAAATCATAGTTTTTGCGTTTATATTGCATTCCATTTTCAAAGGACTTGTCACGGAACCCACATTATTCAAAATACCCGATTGTTCCCGTTCCAAATGCCATCCTCCCATACACACACACACACACACACACATATACACCCAAATGCTGTGCTTTGAGTGGAGATGGCGTTGCTGCTACTTTGCTTATCGCCTCGCACATTTTCGATTCTGCGAACTTTTTTGCCACAAAACTGCTGTAATGGCCAAGACGTCGCCTCAGTATTCAGCATATCTACTACTGGTAACAGTACCACTTCCACAAGTAACAGTCACACAGCCAGTAGCAGCACCAGCAGCTCCAGCTTTAGCCAAGTAGTCAACGACTTCGACTTCGACATCGACATCGTCGTCATCGTCGCTGGAAATTCAAGTAAATGTATTGAACTTAAGCTTATTGCCTTTGCCTGCATTGTCGTCCTTTACAGCGGCACTTCCTCCCTTCCCCCACTCGCACATACACATTCACATCATTTTTTCTAAGTGTGTGTGTGTGTGTGGATGCTGTACCACCCCACACACCCCTCCACCTAATGGCTCGCTTTCCCTTTAATACCCAGCGCTGTGTAGCAAAAACTATGCAATTCCTTTTATAAAATGTTTCCAATTTTTTATTTTTTTCCCCCTTTAGTTTTTATGCTTGGCCAGTATCATTTACACCACAGCAATAAGAAAGGACTCCGAGCTGAGTCCAATTTGAAACAAAGAACAACGAATGAAATTCTACTCGCTGACCAAAAGGATTGGACACAAATTAACAGAGCTTAGACAAATGAGTTGTTTGACTAAATAAGGACAACGATGAACCAACGAAATCCAAAGTAACAATCGTTAATCGAGTCAATGTGTTTTCGAAGAATATTTAGTAATAATTTGATACAGCCAGCAATTTCGTTAGAAAACCAACGAGTGAAGCATGTCTAGTGGGAATCCAGTTCAGGATCGAGTAAAATTATGGACTCGTTGGTAAGTAAGAGAACTAAGCTGCTTTATTAACATTCTATATTCCCAGATGCGTAACGAATGAATGAATGATTATCAAGTTGCTGGCACGCTCAGTGCCGAATGAAGCTCGCTGCTCAGCTTGTCTATGCTCGGCAGAATCAGTGGCAGATATGAAGGTACAAAGATCCAGAGTCAGAGGAAGGGCAGTCTAAAACTAGTCTCGACTATTTCCGACGATTCACAGTGACACTGGCAGCCATGCTTAGCCTCGTTTTCCAATGAATTTTTATGGCTCGAGGCAGACGTGGCAGCAGTGGCGGGGCAACAACTATTACCGATTGCCAGCGACGAGATGAGACGAGACAAGGCAACAAAAAACAAATACAAATATATTCATGACAAGATTATGTGGCAAGCCGACAGGGGTTGCACCTACTAATTAGTGCCTCAGTCCGCAGAATGCGTGAAAAGAGTGGAAGTTGAGATTGAGGTTTATAATCAGCTGCTGCTCCTGCTCCTGCTGCTACTGCTGCCGCTAATAAGGGAAGGAATGCTGGCAAACTGGCTATTTCCTGCCGCGGAATTGCAGGTAATTAGCTAATCGACACAGCTATGGCAACAGTCGCGGGCATCGACATGGCCTCAAACCCAGATTAAGAGACGCCCAGATTCGCCAAATGCAGCGGAAGCTTACCAGACACACAAACAAACACACACACACACACACACACACGCAAACGCACACATCTGCCATTTCCCCTTTAGGCTGCTACCAACAACCAAAGCCACAACGACACATCCGCCATTTGACCATGTTACAAATGTTACCCCAACGACAAAGGACCAAGTACCAGCATCCAGCACAGGACATCAACGATTTAAATAGTTATTTCATTCCATGATGAATTTACTGTCGCTTGCAAGCTGTTCAAAGAAGCCAAGTTTTTAAACCAACAAATAATCAATGCATATAATTTACTTATTTTTATTAATAATAATATTAAATGCAATTCACTACAAATGAATCCAACAATTGTAAATTAATATATAAGTTTTTAATGTTTCTGATTTTCTTTCAAGTTAGCAACGGAAATAAAGTGATTTTCTTTCTCTCCCTCTTGTTTTTATACTGATGCTCTGCATGGGAATCCGTGGAAATCGATTCTACTTTATATTAAGAACCCATGGGAATCACGTATTTCACGTCCAATAAACAAAGCAATAGCAGGGATAGGTGCCGCAGATGCCGCTTACCGACTGCTGAGATTAACACATCTGCTCGGAAATGATGATGCAAACTGCATCAAAAATACAAAAATTATAATTATGTGTAAATGTGGGATGTTTGTAACTTTGTTTAAACACTTTCCCTGCACAATGGGAACATCAAACAAAAACCAAAAATAATATAAAAAAATAATATTATTAAGGCAAATAGATATTTGCGCTTTTTAGTTAGGGGCAACAATAAAACGTGTCGCTTGAAACTGTTTTCATATCGATTGGGGCTCTGATCTCCCCTTTCTAACTTCATTGCAACAAATGAATGTCTCCTTTGTTTGCTTGTTGCTTGTCGCTGCGATGATGGCTTGACGCAAACTGAAAGGAAGTTGGCAAAGTTGACTTCGGTGTTTTTAATGGAACTGTTTTTCTATTACACAATACTAAAAAGTTTAAGTTTCAGTGAACCTGTTCCCATGATTGGACTCTCTCCATCTCTCTCCCTCTCCCGCTGTCGATCCTTATTAGTATGCCAAAATGAAAGGCGCCATATCTTTTGCTTTTATTAATTCAGGACTGCTGCTGGATATCGAAAATGACAATTGCTGTTGTTAGTTCAAGTCAGGAGTTAATCTTTATCAACATGATTAATATCCTTTGTCAGTTCCTGCTCATTCCATTTGCATTCTTTGCAATTATTTCAATTAAATCGATAAAAGAAATGTTGCTCCCACCACCCCCAGAAAGAAAACAGCTCAAATGTCCAGTAGCATGCCCTGATCTTCCTCATCTCCACCTCACCCCAAATTCATCGTTTGCATTGCTGCGTTTGTTAAAAGAGGGGTTAATGGTAGGTGGTTGTTGTCCCGCTGCGTTTGGCGAATATAATTTCCTCGCGCCGGATGTGACAATGAATACGCATTAATAAGTACACACACACACACACACATACTGCCACAGACCTGCCCACAGACACACCCACAGACACACACACACAGGCGAATGCATGTAAAAGTTGTTGAGCTCATCGGTCGGCCGCTCATTTTGGCCTTTTGTGTGTGTGTGTGCGCGCTTTCCGGTGTGTAAATTGATACGCCCGTCCACTTTTCTGTCTGTCCATTCGTTCACCCGATCCACTCCCTCTCGCTCCCCCCTCATCGCATAGCGAACTTAACCAATATGCCAGACGAAGCGCGCACCGAGCGCACGAAAGAATGAATGGTTGGCTAATTTTGTAGAGACGCGCACGTCACAAGCTGTTTACCAAATTAATATGCAGCACAATAATACGAATGCACTGACGGCAAATGAAGGATACGTTGAAACTGTGTGTGGGCAGCAGCAGCACCACCACCACCACCATAAACAATATACAAAGGAGGCAAAGCGAAAGCAGCAAAAAAGCAAACAAATGTCTTTGTGTGTGTGTGTGACTGCGACTTTTACTGTGCTCGAGCGTGATATGGCGGCATTGTCAATGCTGGAGTGCTGGCACAGCAGGCGCCGCCATCCTCGCCTCAAATTGGATTTGTCGAGCAGCAAGTATCTTTTCCTCTTTCTCTCTCTCTCTCACACTTGCTGTCTATGTGGCTTATTGTTGTCAAGCGGCGTGCTGGTTTTCGTAATATGATTATTTACATGCTTCCACTCCATTTTTTATTATATTTATATATGTGTTTTTTTTTTCACGCTGTGCGTGATGTAAAGATGAAATAATATGATTTGAATAATAACATAAACTAGTATATCATAAACATAACCATGTGCAGCAACATGTCATTCTCACCCAGTGCATATGCTGCATGCTTTGCATTTGTTAAAACTAATTTTAAAATGCAACCAACACACCTTTTTGTGTGAATGGATGTTTTGAGCTCAGCTGATCTGGCAACGCTGTCAGTGAAAAAAAAAGCCGCATGCATTTTTTAATTTAGTTACATTGCTAATTTTTGATTTGGATTTAGTGCGCATTATTTATTTAAATCCCATTTATTTGTCGACTTCAAATGTTTAAAAGTTTCTCCAAGCATCGACAGACGGCAGGCATCTCTACTCTTCTAGGCATGGGATTGGTAAGTGCGATTGTGTGTGTGAGAGTGTTAGCAGGAAGCATATCATTCGAGTGTTGATTAAAACTGCAGCTATTATTATTGTTGTCCTTACTGAATTTTATTAGAAAGATTTATTATATATATTAGAGGCGAATATAGAATTTGCAAATTTATTTAGCTGCATGTGTGTACACACTTATTTGCAGCATGCCAATCGCGTTCTCATTGGAATGCATTTCGTGTTAAGTGCTTCTTCTTCCTATTCTTCTTTTTTGTTTTGATCGCCCTCTTCTCAGCTGCGTCTGCGTTTCTGCTGTGCAATTTGGATTATAATTTTGTCAGTAAAGTTGACCTGTCCATAATTGCTGCCAATTTGATTTTAATTTGTTTTCAATAATGTGCATTAATAAATCACATTAATATTTTATTTTTATATAGATAAAAGCCCTAAACGACAAAAGGTGACTGACTCCTGAGATCCAGTACAGTGTAAACTGGAATATTAAGGCCTACAGCATTTAAATGATGCCCACAAATTAGAATGCTTGGCTCATAAGCCTCAATTATTGGTTTAATCGTTAAAGATTATAAGAATAGATGCAAATATATATGTATATACACACACACACACACACACATGTTTATTGTGTAGGCAGTATAATTTGTATGTAAATTGTTGTGCTTTTGGTTATAACTCTCGAGCCGATGGAAATTCAAATTGGAATTTACCAAATATTTGGCATTTGCTTATTCACAATTGTATACAGCAGTAGTAATTGATATTTGTGGAAACATTAACTGCAATTCAATTGGAAATTATTTTTTGACTTAAGTCTAATTTTTTATATATTTTTTTGGATTATGGCTCAAAATTAAATTTTGCTAAAATATACAAGTTTCTATTTAGAATACGATTTAAGTGATTCGTTTTCCAACGATCTGAATGCGTCCAGAGATTCCTTAAGATTTTGATATGCCAAGTTTTAATTCCAATGTTGTAACACAGTCTTAAATATAATCAAGATGAAGGAGAAGGTCAGAAATTGATTCTTTCTTTCGTTATTTATTTATTTCGTGGGATTAACTCGAATTTGAAATGCGCTTTAGGCATTTTTATTGATTCTAATGGAATTGTTTGGAGAGGCTATGTTTGATTTGAGGACACAGATTGGCAATCTCTCATAGCATTTTCGTTATTTTTCAGCTCTTGATCGATGCGCTCCTTAGCGCGAAAGACCTTTGATTGGATGTAAAAGGAGCCACCGTTTGCTTTTTCATTGATGCGAAAGAGATGAGCATAGTTTTCACTTATCTCATCCATATTGGAGAGATCCTTTACGTTGAGTATCTGCTGGGCCTCATTGAGGGTCATGCAATTTATAGCCATATCCTTGCTCTGGCATTTCTTTGTGACCGTCTGATGTCGACTTACAGCCGCGCGCGACGCCTCCATCTCCTGGCGCACGGCCTTGACAAAGGCACGCCCCACAGACTGTGCTCCATACACGATGATGCGGGCAAAATGTTTGGCCATTTTGCCACTCCAACTGCTGCTTTTGCTCTCTGGCCACTCCGCTACCTGAGTGCGTGTGTAGATCGTATTGTTCCAAGATTTTTGGAAAAGATATTATCTTATAACTTTAATGTAAATTTACTTTTGTTCTGCTAAGTATGACAAATGTTGAAAAGCGTATCGAAATTGTAGTTTTAATTTGAGCTTATATATATATCAATAAAACTGGAAATGTGAATCAAATCGAGTGTGTGAAATTCGCCAGGAGATGTTTATCAATTAATTTACCAAAACACAGTATAAATCACATTTTTTCCTTCTGGATTTTAGGCAGCACTAAAATTCAGCTTATTGAGTTTTTCTCTTATTATTTATAACTCGGAGCGCCAACAATTAGTTGGAAAAAACCATAATACACATTTCATTTTTGTATAAAAAAAACACTATTTTGTAAAATGTTTAATTTCACGCTGATACTTAATTTTTCAATGCCCTCAACAGAAAAATAATCACTTTGTACATTTTTATTTCGTTGGAAGCTGATCAGCCTCATCCACTTAAGGGAGGATTATCTGTCCCATTTTTTTTAGCTTGGTTTTGCTGTTACTTGTTATCCTTTGTTTGCATTTCATTTAAGGGAAGTGTAAAGGGAAAGCAATTGTTCCCAAGTGGAAGCAACTGGCACAATCAAAAGTGAAATTTTAATATTATGTTGCGGGTGTTGTTGACTCCAATAAAAAAATTGTCTTTTGTATTTATCGTGATGTTCCCTAATTGAAACTTAATTAAAAATAATACCATCACGAATCAGATGCTATTTATTGTATAGAAGTTTAATTACCATTTATCAAAATTAGAGAATACTTTATGAATTGTCTGCTTAGAGTTGTGAAAAGTTGAGATCTAATTCGAACTTGTTTAATGAAGCATAAAATAATTTCAAATTGTTGGCTTATTACATCAATTTGGCCAGTCAAGGTTAAGTACCCAATAAACTCACAAACTAGTTGCTCTCGCCTCGTTTAAATAAGCTGGCTTATTTACCCACTATTTGAGGCCCATAAGCAGATTATGCGCAAATCGAATGAACTCCGGATTAGGAGGAGAAGCGCCACCGTTCACCGTTCAGCATGTTGCTATGAAAAGATAGAGAAATGTAGGTGCCGGCAGCTGTGTGTGTGTGTGACAGTGTGTATGTGGATGCCATGTCATGTGCATATTAACATAATTACAATAATGACTTGTTGCCGGTCATCGGAACTTGTGGCCATAATTTGGAGAGTCAAGTTATCAGCAGCTCGGCCGCATTTACATGAACCAAATGCAATGCTGTCTTTTTGGAACAACGAACCGAACCAAAGCTATCAAAACGTCGAGCAAGGCCACATTGGGTCACATTGGCAATCTGCACAGGGTGGCCAGCCTGGCCAGTCTGTCCAGTCTGGCCGCAAATGGACAACAGCCCGCTGTCCTGCTGAAATTTACCACATTGTAATTGATCACATTTGCGCTTGTCGTTTGGTTTAATTGTCTTCTGCGTAAACACTGCAAATGGGGCGAATGCGCTTTTTTTCGGCTCAGCGGAGGGCAAATTTACAATTAGTTCGCAAAAAAAGAATAGATTAGAGAACCGAGTTGGATAAGGTTAGTTGGTATTGATGCTGGTTGCGGCTATCTGGTTGAGTGGCGCATTCATTATGCAAACACCTCCACATTGTCATTGCTGGGCACTCCTCAAGCCCCCTGAGCGCCCCCGACTCGCGCTCATTTTGCGATTAGCTGGCGTTTAAGCTGATGTTATTGTCGTGTCCATTTCGTTGCTACAACTGCTCCTCCTCCTCCTCCTCCTGGTCAGTTGCGCCGTCTCCCAGCTCTGATCTGTCGCTGTTGGCCGTTAAAGCATTTTGATTTCCGCACTGCATCCGGCTTTTTTAATCCCTGGACAGAGTCTGCCTACAAAATGACAAAAATAAAACACAGCATTGAAGTGCGAATGCAGCAAGTTCAATCACAACAAGCCGACAACTTGCATACACTACAAAGTTTCCAATTACAAATATAAAAATATACCTTTTATTTTGTATTTCTGTTTCTGTTTGTTGACTTTTTCTTTTCTACCAGTTAAAGTGTCAAAATAAAATTCGCCAATATTTATTTCGAAACCAAACAACTATAAAAAAAAAAAATAAATAAATTATATATTTTGCATATTTTCAGAAGTTAATATATAAGCCACTTGGTCAGAGCATAAGCATTGACAAAACAAAATGCAAAATGGGAAGTCATCCCACTTCCCAGGAGGAGGGTCGACAAAAACAGACAGTTCACTATTTACCACACATGAACGTGGGATCTGAACGAGAACCTGGATCTCAATGTGAATGTGAATGTGAATGTGAACATGCACGTGAATGTTTAGGCCTAGTGTCTGGTGTTGCATTCATAGCCATTCATTCGGTTGCTGGCGTTCCGTGGTTGCCATTTGCCATTGCCATTGCCATTGCCAGCGGCTGGTGTTGTTGTTGTTGCTTGTTGTTGGTTGTTGTTGTTGCTTGTGGCCAACGTGCGAGCTTAGGATTTGAAAAACAATTTCTCTGTTAGTGGAATGTCAGCGTCAGACTTGCGTTCGGCTTTTACTTCCTACTCACTACTCCCCACACCCTACACCCTACTCCCCGCCGCACCACCGTCAGCCCCTCTCTCCCTCTCTCTCTCTCATTGTATGTGTCCCCCTCTGAAAATCCAAACGTTAAATTTTAGCACACGCGGTGCTCACATCACTAATTAGTGATGTGCAATAATCGTGAGGGTGTGGATTGGATTCAATGGCACATTGTATCCAGTTCAGGGATTTGCGTGCCCCCCGCCCCTCTGCCCTACACATACATTATTCGTAGCGGGTGGTTGGTGGTTGGGGGGGGGGGGGGCTTAGTTCGCTTCCAGAAATTGCAACATTGTTAATCAACTGTGCGTGTTGCCGGGGCTGAATTTGAATTTGAATTTGTAGTTGCAGCCGTAGTTGGGCCATCGGCTTTATTTTGAATTTGAGTTATATATCTCGCTTAGATGTGTACTAACTGTTTTTGCTTTTAGGTCATTGAGCTGCTCATTTACTTACGCACACTCAGAAAAAATATATATATATCTATAAAATGTAGAAAGTCATTCCAAAATTAAAATTGCTCTTTAGAGAAATTAGAAAATATATTTTTATATATTATTCAGGAATGGCATTTCTAAAAATTATAAATGCAATCCATGGGATTCATAATCCATGAACAAAACAAATATTATTTTTTTCAAGTGTATGCATTTGGTATATTATTGTGGCTTCCTAAAAGGGAAATATTGGAAATATGAAATAGCAATTCATTTCAATCAAAAATTTATAATGGAAACCCGAAAGCTGAATGTGGAATGGATATAAAATATTTCTATATATATCTATACCCAACTTATCGGAATGATGTATACTGATAACTGTCTCTAAATGCAGTCTATCGTTATTGGTGGAGTATCCACTAATTGTGTACATCAATTTTGGCAACCAAAATGTGTTGCAGCTTTTGCTGTAAAAAGAGCTGAAGTTGCAACTCGTTCAGTTTGTGTGCTTTGGTGGTTGGGTGTGCATCTGACAATATGGCTGCATTAAATTGACAAGCACGACTGAATGGAGTAGGACTGGCTAATTGAAATTTCATGTTCTGAAATAAGTGGGTAAATTGATGACAATTCGAACAGCATTGGTTCAGCAAGAAGTGGATGGGAAGTCAACGCGACTCGCTAAAACTCGGTGGCTTGCAACAGATATGATTCAAAATGGAGAAATCACACTTTCCACATACGAAACGAACACAAATCAAATACAAGAAATTAAAATTAAATAACTTACATTTTAATTGCTGTTGGGCCTGTCAATGAAAGCCAAATCAACTGCTGGAATGTTTCATTACATAAGCCAATCGAGACTTTAGATTCCATGTGTAAAATGTGTATAATGAAGATATGCAAAACAGGCAGCCGGATAAAGCATATATTGATTATTAATCGGCTTAATTAGAGCCGGAGACCTCAAATTTGAAATTTATTCTCTCTCTAACTGCGAATTCGATTCCGAGTATAGATACAAATCTATTGGTGCTAGAAATTGAATCCGTAATCTACAATTATAGCCTTACAATTGATATAGAATCATCTGTTTACATTCAACGTCAGGATTATATTGGCTAAGAATTGCCCAAAACTTAAAGCCGAAAACATATTGTGGTATTTTTTGATTAGAATAATTCTGGGTACAGGGTTTCTGCTTGTTGGGTGTTTTCCACTAGGACAGTTTGAGGCATTTGCATGTAGTAGGCATAGAAAATATTCGGCCTCAGCCTGATTAGTCTGAACAAACAGATCGACAAATTTTACTTAATTTAGAATAGGATTTTGGATTTTTGGCAAATCAAACAAGATGCAAAATCAACGTGAATTAATATTAGAGGGTAGCTTTTCATCGAATGGCGGTGGCTGTGATGCGGACAATCAACATCTTGAGCAGGATCAGGATATGGAGCAGGAGCAACTGCTCGCAGACGGAGGCACAGCAGGTGATCAGGCTGGGATCAGTCCGGACGTGGAAAAGGAGGAGTCAAATAAGCCGAATGGTCTTGTTTGCTTTGGGCTGCGCATGTGCTTTGGAGTCCTAATGCATCCGTATGAGTACGCCAAGGTGCTGATTCAACTGGGATACGAGCCGTTGCCGCCAATGGTCTCAACCAGCTGGCTGGGCCGGACGACGTTTGTGCTGCCGGGAGTGCATCAGTATATATGGCATATCAAGCATACCGATGGCTTCATTGGCCTCTATCGTGGCCTGACGCCCCGCATCCTTGCCAGCGTTAGCTCAGCTCTCTTCACCAATTGTCTCGACCGGCTGTTGGTAATATTGATTGCGTCGCAAGTGTCGCCAGCAACGCATCCTTGGCTCAATTCGGCCGGCAAATTGTTGCGGGAAGGCATTGTTATTGCCACCGGACTGGCCGTATCGCATCCCTTCTATGTGGTCACTGTGCGCCAGATGGCCCAGTTTGTTGGCTCAGAGGTCGCCTACATCAGTATCTGGGGCAGTGTGCGTGAGATCTGTGCACGCGATGGTCTGGCTGGATTCTATGCGGGATTTGCGCCCCGCCTGCTCGCCGATCTGGGCGTGCTCCTCTGTACCAGTACCCTCAGCGCCATCTGCAATCGCATCTTCTTGCTGCAGCGCTTCTACTCGGATCCATTCGCCGTTCCTCGCATCATCTAGTCGAGGAATTTCTTGGAACTTCTGCAAATTTATTTATTGTTAACCATTAAAATATCAGTCAGATTAACTGCAAACTCATTTCGCTTATTAATCGATATTAAAAAATTGATAAAGCCACATATATCCCGAGCGACTAGTCGATCAGTACCGATATAAAAGAACTAACGATATCTGATCGTGAGCCAAGGATAAAGAGCAATTTAATGTAATTTTACTTCCAAGCACAAACATATCAAATATCGGTAAGTCAAGCCTTTATAATAAACACAATAAGCATTGTTGCATTACCATACATATAGATAGGCATTTATCGCCCACCACCACCAAAATAACAAGGGCTACATCGCCGAAATAGTGAAACAGGTTGGCAGGGCTAGCGAATCCACCATATGTTGCAACATTCCACAAGGTGGCGTTTTTGCATATGGCGAGGATCAATGGTTCTGGCGGTTTAAATTGTGGTGTGGCTTTGTCCCAAGGAAATAAATAAATTTTGTTTGCGCAAACATTCCGTGGTAAAAGTGTATCCATTAAATAATTTGTATATATATTATGCCAACTTTTACGTGTTACGTGTTTAGGTGGCCAACAGCAGGACGAACTGTACAATTTTTTTTGCTGTTTACATTTTCTTAGCTGTGTCGCGATTGACCCAAAAACAGAGGACTTTTTCTAGAATACGTTGGATACGCCCATGCGCAGCGGCTCCGCATCTATTTTATTTCAACCGTTGAGTGTGGCACGCATTCCCAAATCCAAGCTAACCAACCCAATTCTATTTATTTAAACGTAAATTAAAATAAATTAAATTATACGTAATTAAATGCTATTGTTAAAAATGTCGAATAATTAAACCGAATCTCTGCCCAATTTGAGTACATTTTGTACGCATATTTGTATCTAAAAAAAATTTGAAATTTCATATATGTAAATACTGAGGTTATATTCAATTGTATAATAATCCGATTACAAAACATATTTACTATGTAAATTGAATTAAAAGAATAATTTAAAGCTTAATTCAATGCCAAAGGGCAAAGTAAATGTTGTGTGGAAATAATTGTTTGTAATTAATTTATATATATCCATTTAAACATTTTCCCACTTCATTAGTCTTTGATATTTATAATATATTTATTTATTTAAATATTTAAATTAAATACGTCATTTGGGTGTTTGGCAATTTTTTGTTATCCTGTTTTACGGATTTAAAGTCAATAGCAAAAATAACTAATTGAAATATTTTGATATATTCTTTTTTTTTTTCTTTTTTTTTATAGATTTTGGCAATAAAGATATTTTAAATTCCATATTAAATTGGCTTTTGACAAGTTTTGTTAGTATAGCTGCACATTAAAAAAATGTCAGTTAATAAATTATAAAGAAATATCATAATAAGAGAATAAGTTTTATGGAGGGCAGAATCGCCGGAAGCATGGAATAGATTGATCTTCAGCTCCACAGGTACATCAGGGACACCTGTTTCATTTATTTTGTGTTTCGAGTTTGGTTTTGGAGTACCTATGTCTATGGGCAGGGTTGGAGCTGGACTACCCGTGGTTGCCCACTGCTAAAAACCCAAATATATTGTTTACCTTCTCATACATACATATACAAGACTTGGGCTTACATAATCTTCCAGTGCAGCTCTCTTGACTAGAGCCTGCTTAGTCGTCTTCCTTTTTATTGAGTTTTAACTGAAATTTGTACATTTAATTTGCTGGATGCATGCACTGCTCAAATTTGAATTATATTGTCAAAAATAAATGTTTGGTAAATCTTTGAATATTTTCAAAGCTCGAATTTGGTGAAAGTCTCATCTGGGCCTTGAAGTGGGTGCCATTGTTATTGTTGTTGTTGTTGTTGTTGGGGCGGCCTGCACTAATTTGAATTATTTAACGAGGACACAGAAATCATGGCTCGGACTAAACGTACAAGGACATTTGTGGTCTTCACTGGGCGAGCCTGTTTTACTGCATAAGCCAGCAGCCAGCAAATGCATGAGTGCAATCTGGGCGGGGAAGTAGTAAGTGTTGTGAATGGGATTGGGGGGATGAGTGGGGGACATGGAATTGTTGTTGTAAGCGGACTCGTTCAGTCCGTTTTTCTTGGCTGCTACACAAAATGTCAACAGAGATTAAGAGATGGAAATCAGTTCATATACCAGATTTTGTATACCAAGCGGGGCGTACACACACACACACACACACACACACACACTCACACACACACGATAATGCATAAGAGGCAGCTGCACGTAGTGAAAATATCAAAAATCTTTCAACAAAATGTGGCCTGCGTTTTTGCGACCGGAAGGGCAAAAAGGGACATTGAGGAGAAGGTAGGCTAAAGGACTAAATTCAGTTTTGCTTCATCTAAATGCAACATGTTTGTGTGTGGGTGTGCGTGTGCTGTAGTTGTTGTTGTTGTTGGTCAGGTTCATTTAGGCCAGAGCTATCAAAAGTCAAAAGTTAGTTCACAGCCCGCAAAGAGACTCGAATTCTTGAAATAAACGACCCGTTATTACATATGGGTGCGTGTGTGTGTGTGTGTGTGTGGGTGTGTTTGAATATATTAGGTGTGCTATGTATTTGTATGAGAGATGTACACGTGCCGCATTTAACAATCACGAAACAAATACGAGTCCAAAATCAAAAAATAACATCTATTAAATATGCGATTATCTCAGATTTGATAACAATTTTATTGACACAAATAAATTAATAAAATATATGTAAATTAATTAAGTATTTAGTAGAAGGACAGAAAGAGCATCACTGTCATTGTCCAATTGCACTTGATATGGCTTGATTTTAGTTAGTGTAGTCGCTTCACGAACTGAGGCAACTCTAATCCACTTAGATGCATATGATGACAATGACAATGACAATGCCCGGCCGGGCCGGGCGACGACCAAGCCGGGCCAAAGTTACTCAAAAATGGGGCTGACTGACTTAATAACCAAGGAATGCAATCAGCAACTATGTGACCGAGTTGACCAACTGAATGGAACCGGCTACCAAGAATATGAGCTGCAGTCACTTTCTCGACAGCCTTGTGACATTTACGCATGCATGCAACATGCATGTCCAACATCATCAACGCCATCTCCAAGCCAGCTCTGCGCCACACCATTGGCGAGAGCCATCGCAATCCCATATCCTCTATCTCTTGTCCCGCACAATTCACAGGCTTCTTGTCGTCCTGGAAAATGCAATTAGGCTAACTATGCAACACAATTTTGTCTTTGGCTGCAACGAGTTTGCGAGCGAGCGAGATTTTTGCAAACCCAAGGAAAAAATATAAATTGTTTTATATTTTCTTATTTTCGATATTCACTCGTTTTCATCATTTTTATTTTTTCAATTATTTTTATTGCCGTGCTCGATTTGGGAAATCGAATGAAACTTTTACTCGATTAATTGCATTGTAAAATTGGCTCGATTTGTATCAGAATTTGCTCTTCATATTTAGAGACAAATATCAAATAATTGTTCATAAAATGAAAACTACGAATTTTGTATTTCTTTTCGGGTTTTTATAAAAATGTACAATGTATGTGACAAATATGAATTTTTTAAGCTTCTTGTTTTATTATTATTTATGTTTGTCATTAAAAACACTTTGTAAAAAAACATCACAAAAGATTTGGAACGAAATCCGTTGGGAAAATTTATTTACTGCATTTGTTGGTCAATTTTACATATAATTTTTTTGTTGTGTATTTTACAAAATGCAAGAAGACTCAACTTGTGTGAGTGTGTGCGTATATGTGTGTACGTGTGTGTGTGTGCGTGTTTGTGTGTGCCAGAAATGTATTTAGTTAACTCGAGATTTAATTCTGGCTTTATTATTATAACCTGATGTGTGGCCAAATATCACAATAATTTATATTCATTTGTAGCAAATTGTGAATTATGATTTCTGAATATTGACTGTGTAATTCGTTTAAACAGCAAACAAGTCACAGCTCAAAAAATGTTTACAACTCGTGTCTTTGATTGCTAAATGATTGATCAATGTTAACAACAATTTACACATGCATACATCATAATTAACATGGCATACATCATCATAATAATAATCACACAGTTTCACTCAACAAAAAGTGAGCAAATTAATATTTATTGCGGCAAATGTGGCACAGCAAACGATTCAATTTGGAGTCCTCCTCCAATCTGTGCTCAGCTTATTATCATTGCGGAAAATAATCCAAATTTTTGCTACTATAACTGTGAAGCTTCTCCAATTCTGATACATATATTCTGATATATATATATATAGCTATTTAAATGTTTAAATATGCATGAAATTCAAATTGCGATTTGAAATTTCTGGGAACACAATTAATCAACATTTAATAAAAATAAATAAATACGAAAGAAATGAAAAATGTGATTTCAGTTGCAATTTGTTTTCAGCTTTTCGATTTTCTAACACAATGTAAATGTTCAAGAAGCTGGTTATCAGTCGAGTGTTTTTGAATTATTTTTTAATATTTATTTATTTTTTGGTGTCGCGCTTTAATTTAAGAAATGGGTTAAAGGTGCATTAAGCATACGCCGCATGGGCAATCAGCTTCCGTTTCCAACGCGACAGCGGATTCAATACGTAAATCCAATTAACACATTTTACACCACACACAAACACACACACACACACACACACACACACACATAGGCAGCCGGAAAAGGCGTTAATCGACGTAATTTTGATGTAAAACAAGTGATGAGAATGATATTGTGTATATTATCACCGCATATGCAACGCGTAATTAACACCAACAGCAACAAAAATAACAACAAAAACAACAACAACAATAACAACACCAATAACAATAACAACAAAAAATCGTCTGCCAGGTTAATGAGCCGTCGTTGATTATGCATATGAGTTGCGGTATGTATGTGTGTGTGTGGTGTGGGTACGAGTGTGTGTGTGTGTGTGTGTGTAAAGTTTTCGCACATCAAATTAAAATGTTACATATGCTAATGAAATCAACAAAAATTATAACCAATTAGGAATACCTTAATGGGATTTGTCAATGTGACACACACACACACACACACACACACAGAGAGAAAGGGAGCTAGGCTTATAAAGCCATACTAAATAATAATAAAAATGGAATATTCTTGAATACAATTTGTATGTAACAACTCTTCACAACTAAATATTAAAGATGTGAGTTTTCTGTGAGAATATTCAAGCTTGGTCAATTTTTCCTTGAAAATCATTTTGCAGATGCCTGATATATTTTGCATAAATTCAGGGAAGTTCAACTGTATTTTTATGCATGTCTGTTGCGTGTGTGTGTGTGTGTGTGGGTTTCTTAAAGCTAAGTCAATTGTTTAAAGTGAAAAGTGAAAACAAGGCAAGGCGAGGCGAGGCAAGGCAAGGCGAGGCGAGGCAGTTGAGCGCCAGGCCAAGCATGGCAGGCAGTCAAAAAACGCAGCCAGGTGTAAATTACAAACTTGTAAGATTTTTGCCTGGCATTTCCTGCCCATCCTCCTGATGCCCCCCCACCTCCCCCCCTCCAGCCACTGGCAGCAGCTTTCAGCTCGTTGGCTGTCGTCCCATAACTGAAGCTGAGTGCATGACTCAAGTTACTGTTTTAACACAGCAGCAGTTGGGGGAGGGGGGTGGATGCGGCAAGCGACTGTGTCGTCTTTTCTTCACGTAATGCCAACAATTACGCAGCTGAATATTTTATGATCCAAGCAGATTAATATGAATATTTTAATATCATTTTAGATTCCGTATTTCTTTGTTGCCCAGCCAAGCAATTCTCTGCCTTTCTGCCTTTCTGGCTCTCTCGCACTCGCACTCTTAATGGCACAGTCAAGCCATTCCGGCTCCCTGCCACATGCCCCTTCTTGTTGCAGTGTCAGTCGAGGCTAAGCCAGGAGCAGCTCAGCCACCAAAACTCAAGTCGAAAGCATGTCCAAAATATGCTTTATATGCCTTTGCATTTGAGTGTTGTTTTTTTGGGTTTCTGGTTTTTCGCTTTTCGTTTTTTACATTTGCCTTAATAGTTGATCCCTCGGATCTGGTTATATGCATTTTTGATTGACCTATATGCACATATAAATGTAGCTGGGCATCAACATTTAAGGAAATAAAAACATCACAGCCAACATTGTAGCCAAGTTAAACTTATTTCATGTAATCCAATTCAAAAAATATATAAACAATATATATTTGAATATCAAATTCTATAAAAAAATTTACCACTTTTTTGTTATCGTATTTACAATTTGGATAATAATCCTTTTAATCCTTTGGATACAAATTCATATCAATCAGTGTATTTCAAATTCGATGAGAGCTGAACAAGTTGCCATTTCGTTGCCCACAGCTTTTTTGCACCTTTTGGTGGAGTCAAAAATGCTTTTTGCTGTTGGCCAAAAAAAAAAAAAACAAGTAAAAAACACACAGACACACTGAGGCAAAGACACACTCACAAACAACAAGAGTGGCAAGGCAAGAGCGAAAATGTGGTGAGAACGGAATTTATGACCACGAGCCTTCAAAGGGCCAAGCTGCCTAAATGTTTTGCGCCAGGCACTGCCTGTTCCAGACATGCCAAATAAAAATTATAAGCCAACACAAATATTTTTGGGAGCCATCACTGGAGGAGGAACGCCACCCAACTCGCCCCTCGCCCCTCGCCCCTCGCCCCTCCCCAGAATAAAAATAACAAAAATACACAAAGAATTCTGAGATTTGGCACGTCGAAGATTGCATATCCTTACAAGACCTGGATTAATTTGCTGACATCTAAAGTTCAGTTCGGATTAAGATAATTTTGTCTACAAAACTGATCTCGATTCCAAAAACTCTAAATAGCAAGTTTCAAAAACGATAGCTCAGCAATTTGCAAAACAGTTGTGATGCTGATCAGGAGTATATATATATATATTCTTTATTGCACTCGATACGTTTTCTTCTTCTTCTTCAATGCGTTACAAGACTTGTGAGAAAGATATAACAATCTCAGCAGGTGTATAAAAATTTCCCAAAAAAGAGGGAATGATTTTCATTTGTTGCGTTGCTAAAAATTTCATGCGCTGTGAAAAAGGCAATTACAGCAGCGCCCTCTAAAACAGCAGAAGGCAGGAGGCAGGTGGCAAGAGGCATGTGGCAGGAGGCATGTGGCAGGAGGCATGTGGCAGGAGGCAGTTGGAGCAGGCTTTTCTGTAGGTGGCAGGCACCCCTCAAGCCAACTATGTGTAATAGTCGTAATATGGTCATCATCTCAGCTCGAGCACAATATTTTCGGCCAATAAATGCGCCCTCAATGGCACTTGATACCACGCCCCCTTCCGAACCACCAATTCCCCCATCCTCCGCTGCACAGTCGGTGAAATTGGGCGTTGCGATGCTGTGGCACCCACTGATTTATGCGGCGCTATAAAACAAGCGAAAAACAAAAAAGTTGGTTAGGTTGAACCACAAAAAAATGGGGGAGGGAAAGTGCCCGAAGGTCCAAAACTGGACCCGGAGTCGGAGCAGGAGACGAAGCCTGAGTCTGAGCCTCGCCTGTCTTAATGTCAGCCGCTTAAAGTGTTTCGATGCAATCCTGTCCAATGGCATCAACAGAAACGTGGCAAGAATCGCGCTGAGTTTGTTGGAAAGACAAATTCGGGAATTAGAGTTGAATCCATTTTGGTTTCGTTTTTTCTTGAGTTAAGATTAAACACTCACATCAAGTGTTAGATCTTGTTAGATCCTGTTAGATCTTGTCACTTCCATTGTACTTCCTTCTGAACTATTCTATCAACCTTAATTCGGAATCGAATGCTTGAATCACTGTCATGTTTTCCAATCCATTTTTGTTTCTATTTGAAAATTGGTTTTTTGAAACGGCTGAATAAAGTCGAAAATATAACATCCCAAATTGGTAAAGCGATCAATTTCAATATACCTTCCAAACGGCTTTAACTTTTCAAGGGATCTTAATTTCATATCATTTTGATTGTAGTTCATCGTTTCCAAAATTTGTTCCTAACTTTTTCTGCACTTTTTTTGTCCTGCAAATTCGATGTATTCATTTATATTTTTATATATAATTAATATATATTTCAGATATATTCGATGTCTTAAATTAAGTAATAATATTGCATTTAATCAGTTAGCATATTGCAAGCTGATCCAACTGGGCCAGACGACAGATAAATCGTGTGAATGAACTGCAAGTCACGTAGCTTTCAATGGAGGTCTCTGGAGGTCTCTGGTTGTGTTCCGACTGATTCTATTTTTGGCCTTGTGTTGCACTTATTATTAAGGGGAGCGGCAAAAGCCAATGCCAATCCGATTCGGAATGCGAATGCGAATGCGAATGCAACAGGCATCACACTTGAGGCTCCTTATTTTGCTGTCTCGTATAAATTCTGGGCATGTTTCGTGCGATTTTTCCGGCCACATGCCTCGCTGCACTTCAATCAAAATCAAATATTACTAGCTGCGGCAATAGGGAGCCAACTGCAGCTGCATCCTTTGAGATATAACCCGGCGCTGCCATATTGTGGGCCGGCAGACCAGCAGGGAGGCAGGCCATGTGGCATGAGTCATGAGGCATTCAACCCTGGACACCAGTCACATCCATCCATATGAATCTTTGCAGTTCTTATAGCCTTTTGTGTTGTGCTTGGCTAGATGCAACTGGCCTTTCTGGCTCAGCTGGAGGCTTGATTACGCACGTTCATTATTTGAGGCTTCGGTTGCCAGCTTTTGGCCGTGGCGCACGGTTACGGTTACGGTTAAGGATTCCGGATGCACTACAATACAATTCACTCGGACTATCAGTGTCTGCGAACTGTGCTTATCAATATGCGATGTGTAACCTGCAAATGTACAACATGATTACTTGCAAATCACGTGATTGTGATTACTGCACACACTCACACACACGCACACCCTGTGGGCGGGAGATTACGTTCTTGCAGTTTCAAAATTTGCCTGACATGCCCCAGGAAGCATGCAAGTAAATATATATATATATTTCCTTTCTTTTCTACTTGATTCTATTGTAGTATTGATCCACACCCTAAACACATCAAATGGTCCGTAATGCCTGTATTATATATACCGTTAGAATATAATCTGTATAATTATTAATGTGACTCACATCGGATATGATGGAGGTGACATTATTGAAAGTACAAATTTTGATAATTGACGTCAAAACTAAAACACTTTTCTGGCTTTAAGTTGTAATTTCAAATTCTTCAAACTTTAAGTGATTCATTTAATTTTTTTTTTTTTTTAATATTTTCTAAAGCTGAAATGGAAAATCCTTTCGAATATTCGAAAAGTTGTGGTAAATTATGTTATTTAATATTCCGCGTAAAGTATTTTCTAAAATTACTAATATTTAATAATAATCTAAATAGCAAGAAAGGTAATGTTGATAATTCTTAGACATATATATTTTAAAAATATTGAAAACAATGGAATTTCGAATAGATAAGCTTCTAGAAACTTCTATGAAATATTGTCAGCCATATCGATATTCTCGTTTCCCGTCGGGCCTATTGTCTGATCGAGATATATTCACGTGGCTTGCTGCATATGTTGCAACAAGTTGGCTGGGCCATTTGCCCCATCCATTGAGCCGCATTCATCCACATTTTATATTTATAATTAAACAATTTTTGTTACTGGCGATTTCGAGGCCGACATCGTTGAATTGTTCTATGAATATTAATTTGGTGTTCAGGGGACACACCAATGCAAACTAAAACCTGAATTACAACTAAATATTTATAACTCATTTTGTGTGTACGCAACGCACACAAAAACGACAGACATGCCTATAAATAATAGAAAAACTACAAACACACACACACACACACACACACACACACAAACATACAAAAATCGAGAGAGAAAAGAGCTGAAAATGCCGTTTTTTGGTATAAAATATACAAATGGATATTTTGGGGGCGTTCGCAGTAGTGTTGTGTGAAAATACACAAAATTAACTTGTATTTAAAATTTAATTAAAACTTTTCCTGTTATTTACATATACCAAATGCAAGTGTGAGTGCGTGTGTGTTTGTGTGTTTGTGTGTTTGTGTGTGCTGATTGTGTTGTGTGTGTTTGGTTTTACCACTGTGCGCTGAAAAGTAGGCAACACTTTTTGTGGTAATGCTTAACTTTCGCTGAAAAGGGAGATGATGGCTGGCATGTGTGTGTGTGTGTGTGCAGGGAAGTGGGGTGGTTATTTTAACAGTGCTGTTTTAGTTGATGTCACACTCTGGACATTGAATTAAATCATATTGTATTATAGCTACAACAAATTTATGTGTTTGTGTGTTGAATTCAAATTGTGCGCAAACAATTTTTGATTTATCGCATCACTAAAAGATGTCTGGGGGGGGTAAAGGGGGTTGAATGCACCGCCAATAAGGGACGCAGGTGGCATAATGTCCCATGGCCTATGCTTTCTCCATCAGTGCTGGCTAAGTGGTTTTTGCGGCTTTACACTGTTTAGTATAATTAGTACTTTTGACCGCGTTCTGTGAAATGTGGTTGCTAATTTAAAATTGAAACCCTGATTCCATTCCCCCATCGGTTAAAACAATACAAAATATGTAAAAATTCAAATTTATTTACTGTCCTAATTGGCTAAATGGAATGCTTCCTCTTTCAAGTTTCAAGTGCGCAACCAGCTGATATCCTTTCCTCAACTCGACACTGTGACAAATCGTGACATTCGAAATACAACAATTTTCCAATTTGCTCTGATTGAAGATTTCGTTTTTTAAAACTAGAAAAATAGTTGTTTTATAACTCTTCTCTGTCCTTTCTGAATTGAAGACGTACACAAAAAGCTATATACATAAGAGCTGGTCTGAGACTGCGTTCTTCGTAGCTAGGCTACACTGTGCGCTGCTGCTGCGATTTGTGGTGCTAATCAACAGGCGCTGGCAGCCAAACGCACCACCCAAAGCCAAATTTGTGGGTAAACCACTCGACTGACCGCCGCAACCGCCACCTGCACAAGCACCACAAGCACCACAAGCCCCACCAACATCCTCTCAATCGTCCTGTGCGCAATTTCAATTTATGGTAAATTAATTTGTAATTAATTTTTCGTACGCAGCGAAACGAGACCAAATGAAATGAAATGGAATGGAACGGAACGCCATGAAATGAATTTCTATTACCACATTTGCAGAACGAGTTGAGTTTTTGGCATTTGTATGTGCGTGTGTGTGTGTGTGTGTGTGTGTGTGTGTATGTTTTTATTTCGATTTCACGCTAGTTTAGTTTCAATTGCGTCCAATTAAACATGCGGTTACCCATTTCCGATTACATAATTCGTTGTTAGCTAACCTCTCCCGCAGCCACTGCCACTGCCACTGTCACTGCCACTGCCCTCCCCTCACTCCCAACTCACAACTCTCTCAATTCACGCACAGTTGAGTGAGCTGCGTGTTGCACGCATTTTGTTGAGTTTTTCGGAAATTGAAACTGCATATTTAAGTGGATCAGTTAGCACCACTGTGTGTGGTGCAGTCGCAAATAACTGTTTTGTCCCATCATGAATAATATTTGTAATCTTCTGGCTGGAGTCCATCATTATCTGCTACATCAAGTCTATCTTCCACATATCTCCTTTCATGTAAGATGAACGAACATTTCAAAATTCCATTTGAATTTTCGGTGATTACCAAAACCGGATATTGGACGACTTTCATCATTTACCAAACGAAGATTGAAATTGTCAATAAGATAAAAGAAAATTAGTTTTTGGTTTTTTTACTTACCTTGATCAGAAATTGCTGAATGCAATTCATTTGGTGGGGAATTGTCGACTTATCCAAAACTAAATAACAAATGCGCTTTAATTTAAATTGTTTTTCTCACTTTTATTATTAATTTCTTTTGTCTCATAATACTTTTGTTTGCTGCTCTTTTGTGTTAATATGCATTTCATTTTCAATTTGTTAGTCATAATATTCGCTGTTGTCGTTAAATCGTTATGCATTGCAAAATAATAGAGAGATGCATTTATAATTTTTTGCACTGAAGTTTTGTTAATTGTTTTTCTTATTTATCCTTTTTCGATTTTTTTTTTCATTTTATTTGCTTGCAATTTCTTTTTGTTTTTGTTTTTTTTTTAGTTTTATAGTTGTTCTATAGTTGTAGTATATGTGTTTTCATTCGTTTGTATGTATAGTTTATGTTTAATATATATATATTTATATATATATATATATGTATGTATATATATTTTATATAGGTAGTCGTATATGGCAACACAATAGTAACTTACAGTCGTCGTATGTGTTTTCTTTATCCAATCGCTTTTTTCTTTCCTCCCTTTATACAAATAGACAATTTTCTCTACTACGCCTAATTCTTGTATTTACTATTTTTCTTCGATTCTTATTTTCTTTTTTTTTATTTGAGGGGACGGGGGAGAGGGAGAACGTTCGAGGAAACGTATGATAATTGCACGAATTTTTAACTGCCGCTGATAATTAAATAACATATATTACAAACGGAAAGACTATGTAATTACTATTTTAACTAAGCGCTATTCATCATTACTTGTCCGCTGTCCAGCACTGTTACACTTACATATATCGGTGTCGATATATCACAAAAAAAAAAAAAAAATTTGGATGCTTGTGTTTTGTTTTTTTTCATTTGCATCTACTTAAGATAAGCCTAAAATTGTTGTTTATGCTTTTAACGCACTAATCTACAGTTAAGCTTACTTATCAACATCAATATCGATAAAGACATCGATCAATATCGATATCGATTTCGATAACGTTACTGACTCGTTTCGTAGCACTTGAGTACCCCACTTTTACTATGCAAGCTGCTATATGCTATTTGTTTGTATATATCATATATATGTATATGTTATTGTATTTATGGAGCTACATTTACTGGTATGGCATTACTTAGACAATTGTTTGCTTCGTAGTATAGCTCTTAATATAATGTACACACATGTTTTAGCTATATCAATGCAAATATAGCTAGAATTCTATGGAATGCCCAACTTCAACTTTCTCCTGCTGCATCGCTTTATAGTTTAGTTATTACATTTTTTTTCTTTCTCTTTTTGAAAGGCTGGCGAAGGGCTGGGGGGGAGGGGAAAGAGTGTTTTGCATTTTTCATCTAATATTTATGCATTTCTATAGTTGTTTTCGTGTGTTTTTTTTTCATATATAGCTATATTAGATACATTATGTATGCTCTATATGAATATTTATATATATTACTTTTGCTTTAATTCGTGTTTTGTTTTGTCATTATATATGTATGTATATATGTATATATATATATATATATATATATTTATGTATATATGTATTCATGTAGGTTTCGTTTTGTTTTCTTTAGTTATTGTCCACCCATCCAGTTTACGGAAATTCTTGTATCGTTTTGTGTTTACATACCCCTTGAAGTGAATACAGAAGTATTATGAATCAATCAATCAATCAATCAATATTTTAAAGGAGACTGAAACTACTAAGTAAGTTTTTCAATCCCTTTTGACCAGAAGTCGAAGCTGTCAGTCAAACAAGGCTCCATTTGAAGCAGTGTTCATGACACTTGGTACATTTTCTGCTTAATATCGGTGGCAGATATTATATATATATTTCGGTAACATTTACTAAATCGCTTCACTATATCATATAGTTATCATAGGAACGATCGGTCGACAACAACTTCTATGTGTGTGTTTGCCAAATTAACTCTTTTTACCTATTGCACCTGTCTTGTGTGTTTGTGTGTGTTTAGAATCGGTCTACTTTATCCATATAGCTGATATAGGAACGAATTATCTGTTCATTGTTTGCATGTAATTTGATTTCAATTTAAATAGAAAATTAATCTGAATCATTTGAGGCGACTTCATGCAGTTAATGGAGCAAGCAAAGTAAAAACATGACGATTGCAAGGGTATTTATAATTCGGTGTGCCGAAGTTGGTAGTTGATAATAGCATTTGGGTCATTTTGGCATTTTAATCTGTAAGCTGCGAATATGGCGTACTATAAATAAATTGGCATTAAAAATTTAAATGCAGAGCACAAATAAATTTGCAATAATTATTTTCTATAAATAAATAAAATACACAAAACGCCAAGCGCTTAATAAACATAAATTTTCTGTTTGTTTGTGTGTGTGTGTGTGTTCGTATAGGTGTGTGTTTTGCATAAAATGTGTAAAGTAATATTAGCCCCGAAAATATTTGTTATATTACTGCATAATTCGGATAAGGAAGCAATTAATTTATAGCACATAGACAGAGGCGTGAGCTAAAAAAAACAACCTCCCCTTACATATTAGCTATGTGTGTGTGTGTGTGTGTGTGTGTGGGAGTGTGCGTTTGTGTATAGCAATTATAATATTAAGGCTGACTGGTACTTATTTCAGTTAGCTTTAATGGCATTAATTGTCCTTTTATCCTTATTTATTTTGTATTTTTTTACTTGCTCGTTTTTATTATTTCTATCGTGTTTAAAGCCAGCTGGCACAAGCAATACCCTTGCCAAATGAATAACATGTCTTTTAGCTCAAAGATTAGATTAGATTAGATTAGTCGAATCAGCGAACATCAGATTCATTATATATATCCATACATTTATGCATATTCATATATAAATAATATTTATATCCGCAAGAACATTAAAACTTCGGCAAACCGAGGCAGACAGTTTTACCTTGTTGCTGTTGTTGTTGTTGCTGTTGTTGTTGTTGTTGACACAATATATATTTTTAATGTGAATTTTGTAGTTGTTGTCGCTGTTTGCATTTTAGGAGTGTTGCAAGCCAAATAAATCCGGATCTCGACTTAAAAACTTTCATATAAAAATTGAATGCGGCATTCAAAATGCCAAATGCGTTGCCAGCCTCTGTTGCAGTTGTTGTTGCAGTTGTTGTTGTTGTTGTTTTTGGTATTACTGTTGTTGTTGTTGTTGTTGTAGCTAAAATGCTCATTATTTCAGTGTAATTTGCATTTGTGCATTGTTGATTTTGATGTTGCTGTCGTCAACGTATCAGAAGTCCTGTATCTGGTGACCAGCGATTCGCTCGATAGTACATATCCTTGTACATGGAGGGACATGCGTTTTGATTCTGTTCGAATTATATGGATGGATAGATGGACATATTACAATTGATTGCATATTGCATATTGCAATTGAAATGTTTATGTTAAGTGATTGATACAGCCTATCTGGAGAATATGTACATGTATAATCGATTCAGTTTTGGCAAATTAAGTGCAGCCTCTGATATTAATTCGATGGATATAATATATATATATATATACACTCACCTTATGACGCTTAAAATCTATGTTCGTCCTTACGGTTCTATGGTGTAAACTTTGCACGGGTCGCGCATTATTTCCTAGGGGAGCTTTCGGTGTACTCTCGGAGCCTTGCATCAGTCGTCGGAGTTGATATAACTGCAATTAAAAGGCACAAAAGTTCATTAAACAATAAATCTTTTTTTTTTTTTTTAATTATTTCTGAAAATACGAAAAAATAATTTTTTTTTTAAACTGGAATGGTTTTTCACATATTAATTAATTATTAAGAAACTAGTTTCCTACCAATTGAATAAAATAAAAAAATGCAGTAAGCAAGAAAGAAAACGGAAAAAGGCGCTTATTTTGACATATATGATATCTTAAAATTAATTTTTTATTTATTTTGAGCTACAAGGGAAAAACTTGAATCAATTTGCACAATATTAATAGATTATGTTTATTTATAAATGCTTTGTTTTGGCTCACTTGACACATTTTATATATATTTTACTTAATTTACTGTTTTCATGTTATATGATTATTATTATTTTTTTATTTTTAATTATATCCTTGCTAGTCAAAAAACCGCGGCTATCTGCAATCGACTCAATGCGAACACAAATTGATTAAACTAACCAAATATTGTGTTTTAATTACGCTCAGAGCATTGCATAAACCGCAATTGAACCGCGCCTAGACCGGAGACCAATTGATGAGAATTTTTTATAATTGCATGAAAACTATTTTAAATTATAAATAGAAGAGAAAACGAAAAACAAAAAACAAAAAAGTTCAAAATTGCAATTGTAAAAAACAAATGCATTTCATTATCCCCTGTTAATCAATGTAAATAAAATAAATAAAAAATATATATATACATATATATATGATATAATATGAACTACCTCTTGCTTGGTGATATAGATGGGTTTATTTACTATTATCCAGACGGCGCTCTCCCAGCAGCCCGGATGCGTGGTGGATCCCTCGTATGTGATATAATGATCCGTATTCGGGAGCAAGGACCTCACCGATATGTGGCGAATGGGCGTCGTGAAGCCTAGAATCAAACAGGAGTAGAAAATTAAAAAACTTAAGAGCAGCATTAGCATTTCAGGGCGGGATAAGAGCCGGTGAGTGACCAAGCAGTAGACAAAAAACGAGTCCAAAGTCCATCCAATTCGATTTGTTTGAATGAAGAATCCAGAGATGTTCCTCATTATGATAAGAGCAGGTTGTACTCAATCAGGCGGAGGGCGAATAAATAGATACATCGATCCATTTGAATTTTGGTCCGAAATGCAGCCCCAATTTCAAAGTTCAAGGTGCATCTTCAATTCTGGGGGCGCCAATATTTGGTATTCCTCGCTATTTATGCGCATAAAATATATGAATGCATAACCAAATGTTCGAAAATGTCTAATGAATAATTCAGACCAGCTTCGTAGAGTGGTTGTAGGGGGAGGGTAAGGGGGTTTAAGGGTGACTGGGCTGGTTGGCGACTTGTTGGCTGCCTTGTTGTTGGTCACTTGCCCGACGCGACGGAGCTCGACTTCATTTCATACAAATCATTATGCTGCGCCGGAAATACAGCGCCTCGCGGTTTATGAGACGGCGAACTGTGAACCCAAACGGAAGGGAAGAAAAGAGAATGAACAGGCTGGCAAGGGAGTGGAGAGAGGGGAGAGGGGAGAGAAGCCAGTTGGTATGTTGTAAGGCATTACAAAAATTATATGCATCAGAATTGTTAGATTTTACCTTCCGCTCTTCGGATACATTAACCACAAAATGAAGTCTCTACACTTTGCCACAACCATTTCGTTTACAGACACACACACACACACACACACACATATATATATATATATATAAATATATTTATAAGAAGAAATTTAAGTAAGTTCAACTTTACTACACATCCCATATTGAATTGAATTTATTTAAAGTGTACCACTTGTTAGCGACAAACTTATCGATAATGATCGATCCCTCAGCCTATCGATCAACAATTTTTAGAGCACACTTGATGACGTTGCAAGTGTATTTGGCATTCGTGGCATCCCAGTGGAAAGTCAACGTTTTTTAAGTAGTATAGTTTAACTTTCAAGTTGTTTAGCTTGTTGTTTGGCTTACAGAAATTGGCCGCATATTTTGTGCAGTTTGTGCTTTTTACAAGCCAAAAGCAAGTCGGAACCAAGCCAAGGTGGAGGCGATGGAGGCGATGGAGGCTCTGTCCGCCTTCCATTTTTTCCTCTTTCATTCTTTCTTTGCACGGGACCACATAAAGTTGTACGACCTGTAAAAAGGCTATTAAACTGGGTCGGTCAAGGGGTAGGGCGGGGTCGGCTAGTGTTTGTTGGGCGGATTGGGGTTAAGGGGGAATTATTAAGTGTCGGTTTAGTGTAATTCGAGGTTTCATTTTCGTCACTTTGCGACGCGGCGCCAATTTCGCGGCCAACGGCTGTCGGAGAATTTTTATGGCTCACTTTAGGACGTTGCCACACATAATTATGCTGCTTGTTGTTGCAACAGCGCAATTGTTGCAGTTGTAGCTGTTGTTGCTGCTGCTGCTGTGGAATGACATCATAAAACTGTTCGCCACAGAGCCAAAGGAACCACAGAGCCAGGCGAACGTTGCAACATTTCCGGTGCATTTTGCGTAACGGAAATGATTTTGCCCGCCCCCCCCCCCCCCTCCATGCCCCAAAACCAACAGGAGAACTCATCAAACGCAAATGAACCCAACTGTACGGAAAACAACGCTCAAAAATCATACAAATACCCAGCCAGAGATGGACCAAGACTCGTGACACGACTTGAGATATACAGAAAATGCCAGGACAAAGGACGAATGGACAAAGAGGGTATTGGGTATTGAACAACTCTTAGTTGGTGGCACAACTTGGAATTCGATTTGGAATCTCTTTAAGTAAAAAACGACGTAGTTTAAATTTAGATGCTATATTATAAATATTTAATGAGCAATTGTGTTGGAGTCGCCAATAAACTAAACTAAAGATAGACGTCACACGATGAAAGGATGACAAGGATATTTTGCTTTGGTATTATTATTAGTTGTAGTTTGAGGACAAACTCACCTCTGTAAAGGACCTTGTTGAATGTGCTTGTTATGATGCGCAGTTCGGGATTTGGCGTCTCGCCAATTTGCACCATTAAGGAGAGTCCGACAATGCCCTGAGACTTATACTGCGCCTCGGACATGTTGTGGTACAGCTCCTTGTTGAAGCCATAAATTTGTATCTGTGTGTGTGTGTGTGTGTGTGTGAGAAAGAGAAGAAGAGAAAACATTAATATTGTTGTTATTATGTTATACATCCCAAGCCACCCAACGTTCGCTGATTGACCTACCTCGCCGGGAAAACTGTAGCCCTGTATGAAATGCTCGGATCCGCGAATGTTCTCAGTGCCGTAGTGTATGTAAATCTCCTCGAACTGGTAGCGATAGGCCAAAGGACCTCCGGATATGTTTACGTGCTGCTTTGTGTCCTTGTCTACGCGAAAGACGAGTGATTGACCCGTATTGTGCAGCGTGCCGGAAACCTGTTGAGGATAGCAATGACATTCGGTTAACTCTGGCCAGACACACATACACACACACACACACACACACAGAGTGTGAGAGAGGTAGAGAGGAAGAGAGAAGAATTGCTAGGGGGCAATTGGGCTCACCTTGTGCTTATCAATGTGCAACGGTCGCAGGTAAGGATCGAAGAGCAACTTATCGGGCACCACATCAATTGGCGACTGGCGGCGTCCTTTGTTGCACATATTCCATTGCGGATTTATGAGTCCCCAGAAGCTTGGACCTGCAACATGCAAACAGCAAAAACAAACAAAATAAAAAAGAAATAAGAAAAATAAGCAATACATTTTATAATTGCTGAAACGACCTCGCTTCAAGATGTGTGTTTATTGAAACATATTTGTAGCTTTAAGGATCAGTCAAAATGCCATAATATTTCCACTCTTATTTCAAGTTATAAATAAATGAATTATGTAAGAAAAATACCAGTTCTAGCTAAGTCAGGTTAATGTTCCTTTTTCTTAACTTGTCTAACTTTATTGTGGGATGTAAGACAATAATTTAATGGGCAGTTACCGATAGCTGAGTGTCAATCGTCTGAATAGAAAATGTGTCCTAGTCCGTGGAATGTAAACAGCGAGTCTACAATTCAAATACCAAATAAAATTTCATAAGCTGTGCCCGTCTCCGCGGTGTCCTCTACGGCTGCTGCTGCTGTCTGTCTGTCAGTTTGAATTGCAATTAAAATAGCCCAAAGGGCATTGCCACGCCCCCAAAACAGAGACAGCCTCTTTTGCCATTGACCTCCACCACCCCCACCCACTCGACCCTCTCCTCATCCGCCGCCTCGCTGGTCTGCGAATGTTGTTTTGCCAGTGTGCGCAATTCGATGTGACAGACAGAAACTGTCGAAACTTTTCAAAACAAACGCCTCATCCTTCTTATGGGGATTGATTGGGAAACGAGGGCAGAGAGAGAGAGGGAGTGTTGCATGCAGCAGCCATATGGAAAAATTAAATATTTTTTACTGCTGCTGCTGTCGATCAAAATGAAGAGTGCCAAAATGTGTTCAGCGCATTCGTTTTGCTGTTTGCTCTGCAGATTTTTGAAAATCCCATGGGATTCAGAAATATAAATAAAATTAGAAAAGTTTATAAATGAAACAGTTTAAATATTTAAATAAAAAATAATTAACTTTTCTAATCTACATATTAAAATGATGCTTCTGATAATAAAAAATTAGCTGTGATAACTGCCATTAGATATGCTATGATTTTTGAATACTATATATATTATATATATATATATTTTATATATATATATATTTTATATTTATATATTTTTAATATATATATATATTTATATATATATATATCCTCACTTTTTGGCACCATTTAAAGAGGGGCGATCGGAAAACCAATATGCTCGGTGCAACTGAGTGTGTGTTATTGGTGTGTGTATTTTGATGGCACGCGCCACTACATACAAATACACACACACACACACAGACACACACACACACAGGCACACATAGGCAATAAATGCCAAAGCTTAAAAAAACGCTTCGTGTCAGTGCAACGCTTGTGGCCTGTGAAGCTGCCACTGATGCAGTTACTGTTGCTGCAGCTGCCAATGTTTATTTTGAGTTTGCATTTATTCACTTATTCATTCATTTTGTTGCCTGTTTTGTGTTTGTTTTTGTGTTTGTTTTTGTTTTTGTTTTGTCTGTGGCCCATTGTTTTTGCTGTTCTTGTTGCTGTTGTTGTTGTTGTTATAGTGCATAAATAAAACTGCGTTTCGCTGCCACCTGCAACTGTGCGGAATAATAATTATAACAAGAACGGTCACTGCAGCGCCTGCGGCAGACAAACAGACACACCCACACACACACCCACACACACACACATTATAAAAATAAAAATGTTGCCTTTTAGTTTTTTTTTTTAAAAATTTGTCTAAGTTTCAACTAAAATTCACGCAAACATTTTTAGATCAATACAAATTATATTTGGCTCTTTGGCTGATCTCTGCCTTTCTCTCTCTCCCTCTCTCTCTCTCTCTCTCTCTCTCTGCCCCGCTCTCTTGTCTTTACTATCTTATTATTTACAATTTTATTCGTCGTTCAATTTAGTCCACATATGAATTTAGTCACCATCTGTTCCATTCCTTAATTTATTATTATAATATAATCAATAAGTAATTTTTTGTCCATTTCCTTCCCGTTTCTAGAATCATTAATTGATAATCATTGTTCGCTTTGCTATTTGATTGAATCTATTTGCCACTTTAAATTTATTTATAAGTGTATTTTTTTTTTTAACTTACCGGATATGCCATCGTATGTCCACCATTCCTCCCAGCTAGACAGGACCTCTGCAAAAATGCGCCAGGCAAATCGAATGGAAAGAAAAAGAGAGAAAGAGAAAAATGAGAAAAAAAAACAAAGGGAAGAAAGAAATACGATTTAGTCCTGAGAGAGACAATAACAGAATGAAGGATGCATTAATGTGCCAAGGCTTTAAGCCAACGCCGCATACATATACAAAGACACACCCACACACACACACACACACTCGGCTGATAAAAGCACTTTCATTCTCTTGCCCCTTTCTGAGCACTGATAACCGTTGAAATTTGTCTACCAAAGTCTCATTTTACACATGCTGTATTTGTGCTGGAGAGGAGGGGAGAGGGGCAAGCGGACAAGACACATGCAAAATTTGGATGTGTACAGCGCGCATCGCTGACGCTGACGCTGACGCAGAAAGTGGAGCGAGGCAGCTGAGACAGTTGGGACTGTTGCGGCAGCTGAGATTGCATGGCAACAGCGAGGCCATAGACCCCGTTAGATTTGACCGGGTGACGGTCCCGGTTTTTTGCGTAGAACCCATTTGGCAGCCAAATCTTTTGCTTTTCAATGCGCATAATTCGCTGCCAATGTAAACAGCGCATGAAATCAACTAATGTAAGACTTCCCTTATGGAGGCAGCACATAGACAGGCGGGCAGACAGGCAGAGAGACAGACAGACAGACTGGCAGACAGACAGACAGACAGAGTGAGAAATGAGGCAGACAAAACAAACAAAGTGCAGCTTCTCTCATCACTGTTTGCTGGCAGCCATGGAGACGCCGACGCGGACGTCGTATGCCGACAATAGTCTGGGGGCATCCCTCCTCGGATGGCTGCTTTGCTATTTTTGGATATGCTATTTGGCTACTCGGCTGACTCCTGGCAATAATGTCGCCAATGCTCTGGCATCGTCGGCGCCGTCAGCATCGGCATCGGCAGCGACGTCGCCAGTCGCCAGTCGGTCGGGCGCCAATAAAGTTTACACTCAGTTGCCACATTTCGTTTATGGGCAAGTTCTGCTTCCGCTTTATCAAGCGACAGACAATTTTCGCATATTTTTTTCTCCCTTTTTTTTTTTTTTTTTTTTTTTGTGGACACAAACCCAACTCTCTTTTGAGCGTATTCAAAATTTATGCTATATGCGTCGTGGCCGCAGCGGGTGGAAGCAAACTGTAGATGGTGGCGGGGAGGGGGGGCGAGGGGCTGATGCGGTGGCCGGGGCAGTAAAGCCAAAAGAAATTGCTGCAAGCCAAAGCGGAAGTTAAGAACGGGAGTCGTTGGAATCGTTGCTGCTTCCTGCAGCGACCAGCGTTATGCTATGTCTTCTTTTCAATATACCCTCCACTCGGCGGGCACATTGACTGCCACAAGTGAAATGCCCAGTGAACAAGGCATTCAAGAAACAACTATTTAATTATAGTTCCAAATAAGTTCAATCAATCAAATAAAATTAGAATAAAAATATGCATTACGATTGACGAGGCACTTCAAATCCATCATCGCATTCCCCAATGCAGATAGGGTATCAATGCTGTGCCACAAATATTTAGATAGTCAAATAGCTTGAGTTTTGTGGCGGGAGGTGGGTGAGTGGGTGTACGTGATTGTGGCTGTGGTTGTGGTAGGCGGTTTGTCGTGTTGCTTTTCTTAAAATAACAATAAACGTCCGTTTCGCGGGATTCGCGTGTTGCAAGTTGCCGTCACTTCATTTTGTTTGTTTGTCGCGTATTTTGTGGCATAGTTGTTGCTACTCCGACTCCGACTCTGATTCTCGCTCTTCCGTTTCCATTGATTCTTCCCCTGGCTCTTAAAACTTAGTTTTGTCTTTAGCTACAACAACTTTTTGCCTTGTTGTTGTTGTTGTTGTTGCCTGCTTAGCGCTGTAAAATATGCTATTAAATTGGCTGCGGAACGGAGTCAAACCAAGAAATGGCACAAAGCCCTCAATAAAAAGCATTCGAGAATGTTTTATGGCACTTTGCAAGGGTCGCTTTCACCCGCCAGTTCCCCCAGCCCCGCCTCCGCTAAGCTGCCCGGCACCAGTTTGCAGCCTGTAGCCCCAAGCCTCCAGTCCTGCTCGCCTGCTCCCCTGCTCCCCTGCCTCTGTCCTGCTTCCTGCTCTTGCTCCCTGCTCTCTGTTGTCTGTTAACTGTAGTTTCTGGTCTCAATTCGATTCGTTTCATCTCCAATGATTCGTCAACAGATTGCACATTTCTATACCCATCCCCTCCCCCCCCCCCCCCCCCTCTGTTCATTTGGCAATTTGGTTTTATGCTGCAACAGCAACTTAATTTATTGTTATAACAGTTTTTGGGGCCACATTCCGGGCTCTCTTTTTTTTTTGGTTTCACTTCCTCCACTTCGATGGGCGGACCGAGTGTCGCCACTTTGTTGGATGTTTTATGCAGAGATTTGCCGAAGTTTCATTATCTATTCAAATGGTATTCATTGAGAGGATATTTTGCTCGTTTTTTTTGCGAATTGAACTCTTTAACTGTAATCGGGCTGTTTTCGACTTGTATCTTAATTTGGGAGACGCAGTTGTGTTTTGGAAGCTATCCCAAAGCTCAAATTGTACTCCAATCGAAAGAAATTCTCAACATATTTTGGCTAAAGTTTATGGTGAAAAAGGGGTAGGTAAATCGAGGAAGGTAGGAAAATCTCATCACAGATTATAATATAAGAGCTGGAATCCAAATTAAATCACAAATATTTAAATATATAGTAGATCAGCTCTGATCAGTAAGATCAAATATAAAATACAGATTTTGAATTCTTCTCTCTCGACTAGAGAATTTTTCTCTTTAATTTTTATATAATTTGAATTTTGTGCCCACATTTTCTAAATCTGTTTGGAACTTCAAACTCAAAACTCAAATGTAATTAAATAATCCATTTGATGGGAGGCAAATAAACAAAAGTTGGTGGTTTGTGCTGCATATTGAAAATGCCACCCCAACGCCCACTCTCACCCACACACCCCCACCCCCCTGTCTGTGAGCACACTCCTTAAATATTTGAAGGGTTTATCGTTGACTGCGATGACTAAATTAAGGCTGATTTGATGTTGTCGTTCTTGTTATTGCCATTTTTAGTCTAGTTGTTGTTGTTGTTGTGTTGTTGTTGTTGCTTTTGTTGTTGTAGTAATAACGAACGTTAAATCAAAATCAAAATAATGAGGGATCAAGAGTCGCAATGTAAATGGAAGGTGGCTATGAAAAGGCAACAAGAACAAAAGTCACACACACACACATTGCATTTGATTAGGATGTGTGTGTGTGTGTGTGTGTATGTGTGGGTGCTTATAATGGCGTTGCGCATCGAAAGATAACACGCCCTAGTAACTAATTCTACGCCAGGTGCAAACTTGAGGCCTATTTCGGGCCCAAGCAGGGCAATATTATTTTTTTTTTTTTTTTAAAAAGTACAGTTTGTTGCACTTTAAAATTATTTGCATTAAAAAAAAATATTGCATCAGTTGAAAAATATTTTAGAGCACTTCTGTAAATGCTCGTGAAAATAGAGATGGAAAATTTTTTGGGTTCCTGGTAATTAAAAAAAACAAAGATAACTCGTTTGACAAAAATATAATAAATAAATATAGTAATTATAATTATATTGCTCTCAAGCAGTGGCGCCGACCCAAATCCGCTCCTGTGCCATATTCAATCTTATGTCAAATGGATGCAACACACGCACACTTAAGCCGAGTCAAACAAAGGCGACCAAAAGCCAAAGTAAAATCGGAAAGTTAAGGACAATGGACAAACCGCAAAAGCACACACATAAACACACAAACACACAAACACACACACAGAAACACCACTTAGATGTGTATGTTGTCAGCCCTTTTATGTGTAAATTATGGGCTCAATATAATATTGACAAAGAATCAATAAAGGAAATGTCCTTAAAATTAATAGGCGACATTCTGATATCGAATTACTCGCTATGTCATCGCTTTTAATTAAAATTTCTAGACAAGGGCGCGACGCACACAAACATGCAGCAATATACACACTCACACACACGCACGCACACACACGCACACACACTCGCTGGCATGTCCTGGCAAAATTTATGACTTCCTGTTAAGCGCTCAACGAACGCTGATTAGTATCTGAGTATCTGAGTATCTGAGTATCTAAAGGATCCATCGTCGGCGACGCTGTCTCACTTTATCAAACTGTCGCCTCGTCGCGAAGATTGACGGGCATAACTTTGGTACCCTCTCTTCCCTCTCCACCAACACACACACTCACACACACACACACTTATCTTCTGCTGGAGCTCCCCAATGAGTTTGTTTTCACTTGGTTTCGGTTTGGGTTTTGCTTTGGCATTTTCCTCCGGTTTGAGGTTCGATGTTTTGGCACTTTGGCGGCTTTTGTTGAATCCTTGCTGCCGCTGAAACTTTGCCACTGGGTTAATTTGTGCTAATGAACTTGCCACTAGCTGATGCTCACAATTGAATGCATTGTCGTGTTTTTTTTTTGTTGCAACAAAAACAAATTTGATGACAAGTCAACATGGAGAAAGACTGCATCAGCGGATTTTAATGGCAAGTCAATAAAAAATTTAAACATGACTTTATCAGAATTTACAATATCTAACAAATTTAAATTTTTAACAAATTTATAAAATATACAACAACAATTTCTATCAATTCGATTGAAAATTAATGTATTTTTAACTTAAAGTAGAGCACAAACCATAACCAAAATGGCTTTATAAAATGCTGTGGAGAATTGGTTATTCATCGATCTTTTGAACTCCATAAGTCAACATTTTTGCATAGAAGGTTAATCTCTGAATCCGGATAAAATTTGATGACTATGACTCGAAAGAATGGGTATTTTGATTAAATTTGTATTTGTTTTTATATATTTTAAAGTAAATAAATTTGGGGTGTTGAGCACATATAAGTAATATTTATATTGCTATATATACTGACTTGCCCAAGATATTTAAAATCTTGTTGTATATCGATTAAACTCAACACTTAATTAACGCCAACAGTGGCAATTTTCGAGCCATTACGCGATTTCTGCGAATGTTTTCGCAAAACTTTTGGATTGGTTTATGTTTACTGTTTGTTTTGCGTTCTGCAAATAACAAATGAATTCGAACAAACGGAAATTCAACAAAAAGACAAAAGAAACACAAATACACTCAAAATTGTTGGCAATGATATCAAAAGTATTTATTGTTGTTATTTTCGCGAGTATTTTGTGTGCGGGGCAGCAATTTGAAAAAAAGTGAGAAATACTTTTGTGGTTTGGCAAATAAAATTCCAATTTTAGATGAGGGTCGAGGATTAAGAGGCGGGTCGTCGGCTGTGCGCCAAGTAAATTAAAAAATAGGTCAACAACACAAACAATAAAAAGAAATATTCCTAAAAAAAATAAGGTGCACATTCATCTTTGTAATACCGAAGATGCAATACCCTTGCAGAAAGTGTGTGCAATATATTTCCAATAAAAACTTTGTAATCGATTCGAAACTTTGAGATGAGCATTGTGTGTTGTCATAATATATATAAAATAAATTAGTTTGCTTTATACACAATATTTTGGAATACAAATAACGAGTGCCAGAATTGAAACTCCCGAGCCAGGCTAGAAAAATAGAGGCAACAACAAACAGTAAATAAAACAAGAGGCCGCAAAAAGTGTGCAATTCACGCGATGAGTTAACAGCAAAAGTTTATGCTATGCATATTCCCAAACCCTCACTCTCTCCCCCTATACAAGTATATATATACAGATATATATATATATATATATATATATATTTTATTTTTGTCTAGCTGGATTAGTGCCTTGGCGCTGTTTTTATTTTATGTGCATTTCTCTTCTGGCCATCATTGCGAATTTTGCCTGCCTGTGTTTTGAATTTGAGCTTTCGATTCTTCGATTTGAGATCTCGATCTTAAAGGTTTTAAGCAAATAACATCTTTAGATATAATTGTGGATTGGGTTAATCACGATTAAGTTGACAGATGCATGACATTCCTATTATAATAATTGGCCCAAACTGACTTTTGCTTTGACTTTTGCTTTGGGCCATTGTCTGCAAAACAAATGTTGAAACATAAATTTAACATTTAATTTTCATTTAGGGTTGGGATTTTTGGTATTAATATTTAAAAGCTGACCGGATTTGTGGTTTCTAAGGTCGCAAAAAAGAAATAAATAAAAAAAAATAACGAGCCAAAAAACAAACAAAAACTCAGCCATTTCTCGATCGCCGGCAAGAACACTTTCTGGTTATATATTATTCACAGTGGCAAATTGCAGGGCCTCGACTCTTTAATGGCCAATTCCTTGACATTCCAGTAAACACACACACACACACACACACACACACACATACATGCAAATAATTATGGTAACAAAAAGCTCATGTTAAGTTTGTTGGTAAGCGACAAAATAGGTTCTGAGTCGATGCGGCTAGAAAAAAGGCCAAAACGTTTGAAAACCATAATTTGACTAAAAACCGTCTAGACGCGCCAACTAACAAACTATCCAACTATCTTAATAAGTTGCCGGCAAAAACTTTGGCAAGAAAGGTGGGTAAATAAAAAAAAAGGTTTGAAAGTCAGACGCTGCAGGGGCAGAGGAAGTGAGGCAGGAAGTTGGCGCTGCAGTTTTGTGGCATATACAATTTCGATAATAAGCAACAGAGCGCATTAGAAGCCAACGAAGATAGAGAGGAGGGGTTGGGGGGGGGGGGGTGCTTCAAGGCAGTGGCTTGTGGGCGTGGCACACATGTGCAATGTTAATGCGAGTCACGTCAACGCTGCATACGAAATTGTTGGAAAGTTCCTGCCACATAGGATCCTTGAAGTTTCTACAAGTTTTCGAAATGCACTGAGCGAAAACAAATTAACCGTTGGCGGTTTATGCAACAGAGAGCGAAAGAGAGTGCGAGAGAGAGAGAGAAAAGAAAACAAATGTATTCCGTTATTAAATAAGAGTATTCGAAAATATCTCCAAAAAGATAAGTTGAAGAAGATTATTTTCGACAAGTGTATGTGACGTGATTTTCTTGAGCTGCTCGACGCGGATCAAGTGGCTAGCCTCAATTGGTGGCGTTGCATGCCACATTCAGTGTGTGGCATTGGCCTTTAAAGCCAAAGCAGCAACAACTGTTTTTAAGCTTGTCATTTGTCGATTTGTCAATTGTCAGTCGCCATTATTGGCCCACGGCCTGCCTAACACACACACACACACACACACACACGCACACACACACAGAGTGCACATTCAGCTAAACACCCAGACACATCATCATCGAAGAGAGAAAAAATATATAATCCATGGCATTGCTCCATGTCAAAGTGATTTTTCACCTTAGGGGCAAATTTAACACAATAATTTGCACAATTTGTCAAAACAACCCTCGGGCTTAATGGCATCATAAACCACAACAGCAGGAGCAGAAGGAAAAAAGCAGAAACCAGAAGGCAGCAGAATCCACCTAGTAAAAGAGTCAAGCAGTCAAAGAGTCAAAGAGTCGGTCAGAGAATCAGGCAGAGGGGGGCAGTCGAAGGGGCAGTCAGAGAGGCTGGGGCAGACAATTTGATTGTGCTGCGTGCAGTTTGCTTCATCGTCCTCATGGTTATATTTTAATATCCTTTAGGAAACAATGTTGCCACATGGCCAGCCTATTATTGTGTCTTTCATAAAGTTGCCACATGCAATATGTGCATCCTTCATTTTCGAAAATATCCACTACATTTCGATATACCGATCTAAGACAATTATATATTCTTAATTAGAATCGGAGTAAAAAATAAATATATATTTTTACTGCTATCTTGAATCGATATGTATTCATACTCGAGAAACTGATTTATTTGCCGATAAATTAAAAATACAGACAGACAGACGAAAACACCTGGATTAAATAGATTGGGCAGATGATCTTACTTAAGAATAAATATTCCCTTTGGGGTCCTCGCATATTTACGAAATCAGAAAATGAAATTTGGCCTGTTGAAATATGCAAATTATGTGTTTATATTAAATTGTGTCTTTTGTTGGTATCATAACTCGATATATAAAAGTATTTGGAGAACTGAGGCTGTTATCGGTAAATTTACGCAAATTACAGTTAGCATTATCACAATCTTATTTTATCTGCACTTTATTATAATATTAGAATTAAAAATGTTCCTTAATTTTGATTAGTCATATATGGATTAGGGGGCGGAGATGACTGCGTGTTTAGCCAATTTCAATGGGGTTTTCAGTTAAATTACTTTTCAATTATTATTATTACTATTTCCCACAATACATTCAAAATCTGACTAAGCAATATATTAAATGACAATATTGTGACTAATCATGTTAAGAACTGAATGTTTTTTACTAAAAAAAATATAGGGGTATCTTTTAGTCAATTAATACTATTTATATTATTTATATTATTTGTATTATTTATATTATTTATATTATTTATATTATTTATATTATTTATACTATTCATATTACTTATATTATTTATACTATTCATATTATTTATATTATTTATATTATTTATATTTATATTATTTATACTATTCATATTATTTATATTATTTATATTATTTATATTATTTATATTATTTATATTATTTATATTATTTATATTATTTATATTATTTATATTATTTATATTATTTATACTATTCATATTATTTATATTTATATTATTTATACTATTCATATTATTTATATTATTTATACTATTCATATTATTAATACTATTTATATTATAAATATTAATTTTTTGAATGTTAATTGGATTACAGATTTAAATTGTATGTTGCACAAAATGTATTAATGAATTCTCATCCACTTCATCTTCCATTGTCTCCACCCAGCCAAACAGTGACTTAGTTGAATAAATACAAGCAGAAATGCAGCTAACAAATTTCAAGTGAAAACCGAACTGTAAAAACTGCACTTTGTTATCAAAAATATGTAGTGGAAAAATTCGATATTCTATCTGAACAAATGATTACTGCACTGCTTCCTCCTCCTTCTTCTTATGTATATTTTGTCTTTGCCACTCCCTGTTGTTGCAAGTGTTCAAAATGATTTTAGTTCAACTATTTAAAAGTTGATGATTTTTACCACAAACTTTGCAATTTCCATGAACGGATTAAGGTTAAATTGTAAATGTTGTGCATAAAGATGATTCAGGTAATTCCATAATTTTTCACAAAATTCACAAAATAAACAAAAACCTCTCAAATGTAAATACTTATTGGCAATGCAAGTATTTTTTAACTTTAACTTAAATACATACACAAAAAACCAAACCATTTCCAGAATCAATTCGAGTGCTTTTAAGAAAATAATGAATGATTTTTCAGATTTGAATTACAGCTCTTTCCGGCTGATTCCTCTTTATTCTAATGAATGGTTTCGTCTAGAAGAGAACATTTCAAAAACTCAATGAAACAAAGAAAGAAAGATTACAAGATAATGGTCAAAACATTATTTTTATGGTTTCAATACTTTTTTTTTTTTACTGTGATCAAATTTCTATATTTTTGTTGTTGCTAATTTCACTAATTGTGAATATTACAACTGATTAGAACAGAGACAATAATGCAAAATCTGTTTTTGAGTTTTTCCAAGTTTTACAAAACAAGAAACCGGTTTGAAGTATTTTGAGCTTATTCCTGAGGGAAGATTGCTCTGATGATTTTGATTAGTACACAATTTGTATTGTATTTTGTGGAGATGCAGGAGGGCAAAAAGTAGAGCCAAATGCAAGAAGAAAATAAAGCACAAATGGCGAAAAATATTTATGTTATTGTGCAACAAAATGCATGAACTCAACACTTGCTGCTGCTACATAGTGTTGCACTTGCAGCAATTGCAATTTGTTACTAAACTACTTGTCTTCCACTCTAGTGTGTATTAGTGTGTGTGTGTGTGTGTGTTAATGTGTGTGTGTGAAATGTTGCTAGGGCAGCATTTTGGATTCGATAAAGTTTTCATTGCTAGATGCAACGTCAACAATAACATAAATAGAAACAGGAGCAGAAACAGGAGCAGAAACAGCAAATGGAATAAAGTAGAATGACAAGCTTACCTTGAATAACTGACCAGGCAACTGAATGACTGACTGACTGACTGACTGACTGACTGACTGACTGAGTGTGTGAGTGAATCGGTTACGCGGTGAGTGACTGAGCGAGTGGATATATAAATGAATAAACAGTTTTTGAGTAGCTGCAACTTTTGCCACGCTGGCATTGAATTCAATTTCTTTTGCCCCCATATACATATATATATATATATATATAGCCTTACAATTGGATATAAGTGTGTTATTCCCGAATATAGATGGTACATAACTAAGACAATCTGTGGTCACAATTGGAATCAAGCAAACGTTTAACACTCAAAATCATAATTAAAAATTTGTTACTTTCCCATAAAGTATATAGGAAATATATAATATGTTAAAATGTAATTAAAATTGGTGAAATTAATTTTTATTTAGGTGGGACAGGGAATCAGCTAGTTGGGCACTTGATGTGTGCAAAAATGTATTCTGGTTTATTTTGGTTCGTTGAGAGACCATATTTCACTTACCGGAACTGCAAAGCAGAACGATTGCTGAGCAAGCGATAAATCCAGCTGCCGAGAAGCAGAACGTTTGTCCTTGCAATGCCATCGCTGCTACAGAGGTGGCGGGCTGCTGGCAAGTTTGCAAGTTGCACCAAAAAAAAAAAACAAAACCAAAAAAAAAAAAAAAGAAGTCGTTTAGCTTTGCTGATGAAGCTGGCAGCAGTTGATGACGTTGTCAATGTCGTTGGGCGTTTTATCTAGTTGTCGACTAATGCACAACAGATCTCTTTCCCTCTCTCTCTCTCTCTCTCTCACTATCTTTCTCACTCTCTCTCTCTCTCTCTCTGTTTGAATATGTGTCTCAATTTGGATGTGGTGTACGCTTTTGAATTTTAGTTGGCTGTCAAGTTTATTGAGAAAACAGCTTGGAGCCGAGTTTTTGAGTGCTGAATTCGATTGCCGGCTTCATTGAGATTTGGCAGCAGGAGCAGAAACAGTAGCTGCAGCAGCCGGCTTTCGTGTATTGGCCACATTGTTGACCCACTCCGCACTAGCGCTGTATCTCTCCCTCCCTCTCTCTCTGGCCGTCTCTATCGATGTCCTGCTGCAGCCGGGTGCACATGCAAATTTTAATTTCCGTTGCTTTCTTCGATGTGCGCACAACTGACATCCTTCATTTCCGGCGTCCAACTCTTTTTTCCTTATGTGTTTTCTTTTCTATGCTCGTTTTCCCTTTCTCAAAATTCTCTTTCTTTTATCGATTTATGCAATACACCACAAAACAAAAGATAAACAAACTTTAAAAAAATTATCTAAGCTCGCAATTTATTTTATTGTGTTTTATTTTTATTTTTTTGATTTGTTAATTTAGTGTAATATATGTTCAGTTCATTCCCATAATTTATTTTTTATTTTGTATATGGTTTTTTGTTTTTATTTTACTGTTGCAAAATTTGATTTTTATTTACGCGTTCTTCAAAAATTTGTTGGGTTTTTCAAAATGGGCAGCGAGCGCACGCGTCCGTTTGTATCTGCATCCGAGTTGAAACTGAGTTGTGCCACTGCTGAACTGAACTGCTGATACCAGCGCCAAGCGATATGCAACGCGGCACACACACACACACACACACAGACGTTGCCAGTCGCGCAGCAGCAGCAGCAGCAGCACTGCCAACAACGACAATAACAGCAACAGCAACAGCAACTTGGACAACAGCAATCGGCATTGGCCTCGCCAACATTCTCGTCTCGTCGTCGTTTAACGAACACAATTGCCGAACGCCCAACAGCGACTAATACTGAGAATAATCGTATAAGTCGAATGCTTGCGCTTTTTACTGGGATTTATTTCGAAATGGGAAATATTCGCTTGTAACGTGTTTTTCTTCCTATTCAAATATATATTTGCTTGGTATATGAACATTTATTTATATACAGATAGACATTTAATTAAATATAATAGCCTAAGTAATCCATAGTTTATATGTTATTATCATTTACTATCTATCTGCCCTCTTGGATAAGCAGTAATAAGCATTCTGTTCCCTTCTCAGTATTTATGCCGGCTTTTGCGGCTCTTATACTCTTATACACTTATTCTGTGCTTATACTCGCACAAATTGCCCGATGCGCATCGTCGTCGCTGCGCTGCCGACGTCGCGAATCGTCGGCAATCTTTCAACGAATTACAACGCTTGACGATGTTTCCCACACAAAACCACGTGCTGCTGCTTTGACTGCTTTGACTGCGATTGCTGCTGCTGCTGCTGATGCTTCTGCTGCTGCGGCTGATGCTGCTGCCTGGCGTTGTTTGTATCGTTAGCAATCAGCGCGTCGCATTGCTGCTGCTGCTGCTGATGCCGCTGCTGCTGCTGGAGTTGCTGTGTTTTTCTTTTCTTCTTACTTTCTTTCTTTCTTTCTTGTGCTTATCAGTGGGTAGCGCGAAACAACGCGTTGGCGTACTTCGTACTTACTCCCAGTCCTCGGCCTCTTTCTCGTTCTCACTCTCAACCTCAATCTCGTTCTCCACTCCACCCCTCCTCCTCTGTCTGGCGTTATCTGATGTTCTCCTCGTTTTTTTTTTCGTTTTGTGGGACGCTCGTTGAAGTCGTGCGAGTAAAGCTTGTGATATAAATTCTTATTGGCGCATTACAAATTGTCTTCGTCTTGCCTTGGCTTATCCATGCCATATGAGTGTCTGGGTGTGTGTGTGTGCCTGTGTGTGTGTGTGCTTGTACATAATGTAATCACTCACATAATATAAACATCTTCATTTGCACACACACACACAGAGCGAGAGAGAGAGAGACAGACAGAGAGCGAGAGTTGCTTATTGTTTGTTTTTTCATTAGATTTTGGGCATATTTTCTTATAATTAGATTCTCACTTCATTTGCATACAAATGATGATAAGGCAGAGAGCAAAAAAAATAAAAAATTATAATAATAATAACAATAACAAACAAAGATTTTCACATTTCCATCGTTTTGTCTCAGGTGGGTTGATAGCTGCTACTCTCCTCAAGCACAAGTAAAAAAGGGTCGAAACTTAATCTATTGTTTGCTTTATGTGTTAACAGCTCATTTCTTTTATTTGCCACGTTAATCACTATTCGTTGCTCGTCATAGCATTTGGTGTTTACTCGTCCAATCTGCACGTCTGCCACTTGCTACAGTTGCCAATTGAATTGCACTTTAAGCAAATCTGTTTACAATTTAATGGAAATTATGCATTACACGACTTTTATTTTAGCCCCCCCCCCCCCCACTCTGCACTTTCGTCTCAGTACTCGCTAACTAAAGTGATTACATAAGGCGACAGACCTCGCACCGACTCGCTGATACCCTTTGGTATCAAGCGATACTCATAGCATATTTGGGGACACCAAACCGAATAATCCTCATATGAATTGGTTTTTTTCCATCTGATTTCACGCTGATAACTTAAATCTCTCGCAATGTTTTCACGCAGAGTATTTCATAGTCTACTTTAATTATTTAATTCGAAATACAATTGTTGTTGCTGTTGTTGTTGTTGCTACTGGGTTTTGCCGTCGATTTCAATTGGCAAGTGATTGGTTTTGGTTTGCGAGTGTGTGTGTGTGGGAGATTTGAGGTGTGCGCCAGACTCGTTGTGTGCGTTTGCTCAATGTGGGCTGCGGGTTGCGGGGACTTAATAACAATGCAGCGAATTGTCATCCAAAGCTAACTCTGTCACTTGCAGTGCATTTTGAATAAATTTGTGCGGTGATTGCATATTGAATCTTGTCACTTGGCCAAATGAGTGTAATTGAACAGACAACCGAAGACATCTCAGACACTGCATAAGTCAAGTGCATTTTATTGATCAAGGCTTAAAGGCGAGTTCTCTTTTCTCCTTAGGAATACTGAATTGAAAGGGTTCTTTATTTGAATACGCTAAATCTGATGTATCAATCACATATCTATCTGTCTCTCTCCGTTTTGCAGGCCAAGATATTCACAACCCAAGTCGAGAGAGTTAAAGTCAGCTCTTTATGTATCATAAGTCAAGATATAAATATATACAAGTTTTTACTGCAATCGAAAATCGATTTTTATCGATATGCACAAAACGGGAAAAAATGTAATGTAAATTGAAATTCATTTAATTAGCATTTGATTTTCTACTACTTACGTTCCCAATACAAATACAGATAAACTGATATATACATATATATATATATATATATATATATATATATATACCTTATATAGTCGGGTATTCTTCCTTCTGCCTGTTTTAAACATATTTGGGGTATAATGCGTGTTCTGCAACGGAAAATAATTTTTGATGGAATTTCTTTCAATCTTATTGTGGTTAAGGTATTTTTATAGCACAAATGCACTTGTATATATAATGCAACAGAAGCATCTCTTATACAGTTTTTATTGGCAGCAGGCAGTAAACGCTTCATCCGATTTTCTGAAAGGTTTTTTGCAATTTGGCATTGATTACGGCTCTGACGCTGAAATGTATGCTACACTTTTTTTTGCTCCCAATTTACGCTTATGCTTTTGTTCCTGCTGCTGCAGTTGCAGTTGCTCTTGCTGTTGTTATTACTCACACTTTGCACTCAACACACACATACACAAAAAGTGTGTGAGAGAGAGAGGGAGAGGGAGAATGGTGTGAGAGTGCGAGAGTGCGAGAGAAAGAGAGAGCCAATGCCAGATTGCAGTCAATGCAATTGAATTCGTGGCAGTTTTAATATAATTAGTTTTTACACCTTGCTGCCACACAGACAAATGCGGCATGGAAACCAAAAGAGAATGAGGTGGGAGGTGGGAGGAGGGGCAGGCTTGAAGTGTGCGCTATTTGCTGCTTTCGGCTTTTTGTCTGCGCGCATTTTCTAATTAAAAACGCCAACGGCAATTGTTATTGGGCGCGTTGCTGGCGGCTAATTGGCAACAAGATAAATCGCTGTAGCAATTTGCTGCGAGAATTATGCGACAAGATCAATTTGGGCAGCAGTCAGGGCCAAGGTCTGCAATTGTTGTAGATTTGCCAGACTACAACTACTCCTAACTGCCCCCATCCCACCCCCTCTGTAAGCCAATTCAAGTGGAGCTCATACGAATTTTTACGACTTTTGCTCAACGACCAGGCGCCCACTAAAGTTATCGAAAATAAAAATAGAAATATAGAAGTGGGCGTGGCAAGGCTGGGTGGGCGTTGTAGTGCAACAAGGGGAGGGAGTGTTGAAGGCGAAGAAGTTGGCAAGTGTTGCTGCGGATTTGAAATTAATATAACTAAAAGGTTTTCACATGCTGCGCGTATCTGACGGATACTTGTTTCCCTCTCGCCCACAGCCCACAGCTCACACCTCACCCCTCCACATTCCCCTTCCCCTTTTGTAACTACAATATTTTTTTTTTATTTCGCTTCTCTTTTTTATTTATTGATTTCCACTCGCCGCGCCAAATGGAAGGCCAACACTGCAGGACTCACTCATTGCCTGCGGTCTGCCTTTAGTTTTGGCCTTCTCTTTGACGTTTCCGATACACACACACACACGCACACACACACACACACACATATATAGATAAAAGATTCGCTTTAACACATCAAGCGGATTCGAACTGCAGCTGAAGGCAATGCACAAAGCTCAAAGCCAAGAGCTAAAGTCAGTTGCCTTGAAGGCTGAATCAGCCATTTAATTAAGTTAAGCAAGAGCTACTCAAGGCCCCAATGCGGTCCAATACAAATATCTGGTTACTGACATCTGACAACTGACAACTGAGAATGAGCAAAGGGCTTAAAAGATTCCTCAGCGATCAGCGGATATTAGCTGCCAAAAACATATATATTAATTCCTTTGACCATATTCGAGGTTAAAAGTAAAGCAAAACTGGCAACATTTCTGCTGAAGACAACTCTTTTTATTAATATTCAGAATAATTGACAGATTTTGCATATTGCCTTTTTGGCCTCTTACGCAATAAATGAATATAATAATAAGCTAAAAAAAAATAAATTTATTACAATATTTAAAGATAAGCTCTAATTATAATTACTAGTTTTTCTAATAGTTGCAGAATTTTGTATATAAATTAATCACTAGATGAAAGCTTAAAATTAATTATTACTCTTTGCTATTTTCTTCCTAATAATTAGCGCATTTTACAGGCATGACTTGATTTCATTTCATTAGCCATTCATTTATGAATTGTAATTTAATGGTAATGATAAAGAATATCAATTGTAACATTTTCGTAATGAATTGCTAAAATTAAATTTAAAATATTAACCATATGCATAGCTAAAAAAAAGTAAAGTGTTACTCCTATAAAATGAATAAAATGTTGAATTAATCAGTTTGAACATGAAACGCTTTTAGCTGAAACTAAATCACTTTCACACGCACACATAAGGGTTAAAGTCGTCTTATGCCACTTTAGAAAGCAGGCAAGCATTGAAATTGTTTTTTTTATTATTTATTTGGCTTTTGATGTTGCCACAAACCAACTTGCCACCACACTCAGAAAATAAATTCGTCATAATGTTATTATTATATACTAAAAGTGAAAAAAATGTCTATGTATGTGTGAACAGTAAATAAATGTATTTGTAAACTCTTTTTCTTACTTATATAATTATCAAACAATATTTTAAGATTTAATTGCTTGGAGTCGTTTTAAAGGGTATGTGTGAGTCGAGCTTGCTGGGCTTTGCAATCGCATTCACCAACTGATATCCGTTTTAGCTTAAAGCTCAATATCCGATATCCGTTGCAACATTGGCAGTTGGCTCTTTCAGCTTTTGTGTGCTGTCTTTTCAGGTGTCAACATTATCTGCGTTTTCACGCAATGCAACTGAAATTTATTGTTGCGTCGACAACAGGCGACTCCCGACCTGAAGCTATTGCCAACTGTGGGAAGGGGCACGAGAATGGGTGTGGCGATGGATGGATGGAAGCTTGACTTTATTGCTCCAATTGCAGGGTCTCATGTTGCAGGGGCAGTCTCACGTTATGCAGCAGCAACAGTTGTTGTTGCTGTTTGCTGTGTGTACATTACGCTAAATTAAATTTTGAATATTGAATCGTTGCAGTTAGCTGAGCTGAGTTCCGCCCAGGCCACCTGTCTGCCCTCGAAGTCATCTCAGCTTCAGCTTCTTTCGCATCATCGTCGACGTAATCTTTTTCCCCATCTGATTTATCTGTCTGCCAGCAATGTTTCTCCGATTGCAACTGCAACTGTGGCAACTGTCTGTGTGTGGCCTCAACATTTAGCACTCCAACTCCAAATGTGCATTCAAGTATCGATCCATGATGATGCTCACCCAACTCCAAAGAGTTCAAATTGTCTGCTCTGTTCATCATAATAATTAGTCCAAATATGCAAATATGTTAATCGCAGAGGAATGTTGGCTACTCGAGTGATTCCACTTGCTTGGATTAGAGTTTAACAAGTTCGAATTAACATAACCAGACTTTAACAGTTCATCCTGCGGGTTACATCATTTTCGAAGGATGTCAGAAATGGGAAATCAAAGCAACGGCAATTTGGACAGTGATTTTCAGATTGTGATTGAGATTGGGAATCCGATTCTAATTTCGATGCGAGTCTTTAGTCAGATTAAGCACCTGCTACGTGTGGAGTGTGGCAAACAGCATTGGCCCCCAACTGGCAAGCAGGTTTATATATATCTATATATATATATATGGATGTGTATGTGTATGTGTGTGTGTATGTGTGTGTGTGTGTTCGTTCGCTTGGGGTTAAGTCAGGCATTCAGTCACGCACATGTCGCAAAACATTTCACAGACACGCAACACCTCAACTTCACACACACACACACACAACACACACACACACTTGAGTACGTGGGTCATGGACACGCATGCGAAATCCGAAATCGTTGGTTTCTTTTAGATTTTTTTTGCTGTTCGGTTGTCCATGCTATGAGTGCTGGCTTAAGGAGCTGGCTGCTTGCCTGCCACTTGGCCTGGTTGCTTTTGGCTTATATTGTGCTACAGTACAAATTGCTTAAAAGTCGCTCGAATACTTTAATTAAGGTAATTGTCATTTGAAATTGAATTTCATTTTTTTTCTTTTGCCATTTTCTTTTTTCCCTTTGCGGCCAATTCACAAATCGGATATGTAAATATATATATATATAAAAATATGACTGCAAAACATGCATATTGCAGTCTCTTTCTCTTTCTCTTTGTTTTCTTTTCTTTCCCTTTCTTCCCTTTATCCATTAGCCACTGTACCTTGCCCTTTTGCTTCATATTTTTTGTTTTTGTTGACATTTTCCTTCTCGTTTTATTACTTAACTTTGGTTTCACAAAACGACGAGCCTTTTTTTTGCCTCTGACTGTGTGTGTGTGTGTGTGTGTGCTGTGAAGTGTGTGTTTGTTCTGACTTGTAATAAAAAGCAATTTTAATGTGTTAATTCAGTTTGTTTTGTCGTAGCAGCGTGTCAGGGATTAACTTGCAGGAATGTGAGTATCAAAAAACATAAGACAGAGGAAGGGGCAGGGGCAGGTGAAAAAATGCACATGTGGCACAAGTGGTAAATGGTAAATTGGCATTTTGGTCAGGTCAGTTCGGTTGGGCTGATTGTTGTTATTAAGTTAAAGCTGCAAGCAAGTTGAGAACGAGTGTTGCAACCACTATCAGCAAGCACAACAGCAAATAAAAAAAATAAATAAAACTTTTCTTCTTTTTTTTCAATTAACAAGTTTTTCCATTTTCCATTTTCCATTTCAAAACTTTGCAACTGGAAGAACAACAAAACGAAACGTTTAAAAACAGAGCAACACTTGCTGAGTCGCGTTGCCTAATTGATTTGCAAGTTGTTTGCCCCATACACATACCACATGCCTCCCCCCCCTCACTTCCGTTTCCACTCCCACAGCGGACAACAGGTAAGCCGCAGGTGCTTAAAGACCTTAGCTCCTTGGTTCCTTAATTGCCTCGACCCTGCACATAATAAATGCATTTGCTCTTTCGCCATCATTTCTTCTCCACTCTCCTTCACTCTCTCTCTCTCCCTCTCTCTCTCTCTCTCTCTCCCCTCTCTCCTTCTTCAATCGCACAATGTTTTGTTCTGTGTCCCACTCATTTGTTGCCAATTAGTTGCGGAACATCGCAGTCAATTGGAAATTTCTGGGATCCCAATTTCACTCAGAGAAGATGAGAGAAAATTGTAATTCTCTGCTTATTGGCGAAGTTTTGTATACTCTACCAGCGAGACTTACGCTGGATTCATGGAGATAATGTTTTAGATACCAAAGGGCTTCCAACTTCCTTTAACCGATGCAACTGTTTAGTCTGCCTATGGTTCTGGGACTGGGCAATGATGACAAAGTTGGCCAAGGGGTTTTTGAGCACCTTCCGGCACTTTTTAATGTTTTTGTTTTTCTGTTGTTGTTGTTGTTGCCACTGTTTTGGTTATCCATTTATCGATGCAGCAAACTTTTGTAATGACTTTGAAAATAAAACAACAAGTATAATGGAGCCGAGACCCCAGGAATCCGGTAGGTGAAAGGACGCCCAAACAGAACCAGAAACAAAAAACAAAAAACAGAAACAGAAACAGAAACAAAAGACTAAATTATCCAACTATTGACAATAATGAGCTTTGCTAATGAGTAATACATTATATAGTTGTGTCGGGGAGGCACGCTTAGTGGGGGAGTCAAGGAGAGACACGTGGGGAATAGGGGCGATTGGGGCATGCCATTAATTGACCGTTCCAAGCAACGTGCAAATGACAAAAGTTTTGTCTGTGAATTTGTTGCCCCTTTTTGCACTTGTGCCCCCTTCTTCCCCTGATGTTCCCAATATTCCCCCTTTTTTTCGCCCCGTTTTGACCCGTCCGTTTGACCGGGGAATAAAAATAAAACTTCTTTTGCAGCTAAAATATATGTTTGCCGTTAATTAGGTGCTGCCTATTCGAGTTCGCCGCATCCGTCGACAGCTGTAGGCGAATGGCTAAATAACGACCAAATTGGCTTCATAAACAAGTCAATCTGAAATTGACTCCACATGGAAAACAGAACTTCGAGCCGTAATCTTTGCACTCGTTATTTTCACTATAAACGAGTGTCTCGATTCTGGCAGTTTCATTAATTAGCTAATTGCATTCCGTGAGTAATCCCATCCAAATGACCAAAAACTGTCCGATCAGCTTCAAGCAGTTTTCGATTTTGTCTCTTGTTTTTTTTCCTTCAAATTATTAATCAATGGATTTGTAATTAGCTCAGTAATCGGATTCCCTAACTTTTTAATCAATAGAGTTAACAAACCGAGAAAGAGATAATTATATTGACAGCTTGAATTTAGCGATAGAAAATGTTGAATAATAGAACAAACCGACTAAAATAAGATGGGTCAGTGGAAAGAAGTGAAAGGAGGAATTAGGAATAAGCTAATTATTTGTCTTCTAATTCTTTAATGCTAAGTCAACATTTGTCTCGGGCAAGTTATCTAAAATTTATTAAAAGCTTCCATCTGAAATTTCTAGAAGTGTTTTTTAGCAATATCCGATAGAAGGCGATTCCCTGCAGAGGCATGTCTCGAGGTGTCTCCTTGATCAAAAGTAAGATCAAAGCCATGAGATCCACTTTCTTCTATCGAAATTGAGGTACTCCAGATGCTCCTATGGATTACATTTGTTATTACGCTTCAATTTTATTCCTACTATTTTTGTGTCTATTTCCAAATAAATATATCTTTCCGTTCCTAACTATAATTATCTGTCGCCCTCTTAATTAGTTTTACCTTCTCTCTTTCTTTCCCACTTTCTATAACTTTCTCAAGCACTCTTTTTGAATATCTCTGTCTTGTCTCCGTCCCTCTCTAACACTCTCTCTCTGTCTGCCTGCCTTTTCTTTTGCTTTTCCCATCATTCATTCCGTCCGTGTGGCATCAACTTTTAGCAGTGTTTAGCTGCCACAAATTGCCAGACAGGACAAGAGGAGCATAAAACAATTTGCCAGCTAAATACCAAAATGTAAGACCAACTACGTCATTTTCAAGCATCCATTTTCTCTACTCTTAGCAGCCTCAACATAACCTCATTCATGCTCGGACTGAACCTAACCTGGTTCTCAACTGAACCTGGCCCTGCTCCTCTGTGCTTGTCACCAAACCACAACAAAGCACAAATTTATGCCACAATAAATGTTGTCTAGTCTCCAACTGGGTGCTTAACAGTTCAGGTGGATGTGGATGTGGATGTGGATGGGTGTCAAATTGACCACTGCCGGACTTGAATACGTCGCGCTTATGGCTTTATGGCTCTAAACATTTTAATGGGGGCAACACCTACGAAATGCCTTCAACGGGGACAAACAATTCATAAATAAAGCATGCCACTCGACTAACTGCCCGAGACTGGGCGGTGCCGGGAGTTGTCGGGGGTTGTCGGGGTTTGTGTGGCGGTTAGGGTTAGATTCTTGTCAATGGAGGAAAAGTAAAAACTTTGGAAGGCGCACCATAAACTGTCAGGCATCAGTAACTTATCGACCCTTAGCTTTTAAGTGGATGATTTCAGGTTTCAGATTTCCGTATACACCAACGCCACACACACACACACACACACACACACACACACACACACACACACACACACACACACACACACACACACACACACACACACACACACACACACACACACACACACACACACACACACACACACACACACACACACACCCACCTGGCCAGACAACACTCTTCCTGTGCAAGTGTTTTGATATTTTTTATACCCTGTAAACATAACCTAAAAATTAGACAGAAAGTTGCTTAATTGTAATTTACATATAAAAGTTGGTTAAATAAATCTCCCTTAATTTATATATATTTTATGTAATATAATAATTTATCTATTTATATTATTAATTTATTTTATTACTTTAATTAAGTAAAATTTTTAAATTAATTAATGAATTAATTAAAAGTGGGTCAACAGGGCAGAGAAAGGATCTTCGACCACATTCTCGATTTGTATCAACAGGGAAATGTGCCAATAGAACTAGAATTTATTGAACATTTAAGTGTAGGGTATATTTTAGTCGATCTCAGCGGAATGCAGAGTTCTCAGTTGATCGTCTTTATTTTTGTTTCTTTTTATTTCACTTTCAATGTGGGCGACTGGTGATTTTCCGCTTTCAGTTTGCTGCTGTTTCTGTTGCTGTTTCTATCTGCTATTTTCTTTATGCTGCCATTTTGCTCGAACACCCCTTTGCGCCGCTCACCCGCCGCTCACCCGCCGCCACCTGACCCGCCGTCATCATTCTATTTTATAAACTCCTGCACTTTCTGGTCAACTTGACTGACTTTTAGTTGTGCCTCGAGTGGGCATCCGCAGGCTGTGGACGGGGCACCAGCAACTAGACAGTCAAAGTGTGTGTGCCTATGTGTGTGTGTGTGTGTGTTCAAGGTGTGTCTGTTTGTGGTTAGCTGCTGCTGCGGCGGCGGCTTCTGTTGTAGTTGCTGCTGTTGTAGTTGCTGCTGTTGCTGTTGCTGTTGCTGCTGTTGCTGCCGTGCACGTCAAGTGTCCTTAAACGGATTAAGGGTGAATGATAGCGGCTTATGTCTTAGGTGTGTCTGGTGTCCTTTTGTGAAATACCACTCCCCCCCCCCCCTCCACAACCCTAGCTAGACGCCACGCACCTCAGCTTGTCCTGCTGCTGTTTTCAGTTGCTGCTTTAATGTTTTCACATTTTATTGCGGCTTTGCTGTCCTGCCTTGGACCCAGCTTGCGGTCGCAACTCCAGTTGCTGCCAGTGCTCTTACCGGCATTTTGTATGGCTCTTGACTTCTGACTGCTTATGAGCTGGCAAAACTGTATGGCAATTTGTGAGAGCATTAGAATTAAGAGCAAACAAAGCTGATGATGCTGATGCTGATGGAGGTCGAAAGAGCAAAAGATGTTAGCGCCTTTTTAGGATATTATATATATACAATAAACTGAATGGATTAAAAGGCAAGGTTTCAATTCAAACATTGATCAAAAATAGGTGTTTCTATTGAACACTTTGATCATATCAAACAACAACATTTTTTATCTACAAATAACCTCTTTAAAATATTTGAATGTACTCTACTTTAAACTTGTCCCACATCTGTCAGTCAACGCAAGTCTTGGACTAGTTGAAGTGATCCAAATTCCAGTATCTGGTTAGAAAGGAAAGAATTTGAATTTATACCAGAATATCAGCTTTTCACATTCCGTTAACTATATATTTCAGTTCTTTAAGCAAGACGCAAATGTAACAAAAATAATATGTGCAATAATTTGCAAATGCTGCAATAAAATCAGGCTATGAACCAAGCATATATATATATATATATATATGATTCTACCTGAATGAATGGAAGGACGTATAACATGTGCGCAATTAAAAAGTTGGCGCCCGAAAATTGCCGCAAAATTGGCGGCTGCTCGCGAGCAAAACTCAACTTGTGGCACGTACGACAACAACAATGCCAAGAACAGCTGCAGCAACAACAACAACAACAACAACACCAGCAGAAACAAGTTGAACGCATGCAAAGTTTATGTGAGGATGCAGCCACAAAACAAATGCGAAATACCTCAGAACTAGCCCCTCCCCGCCCCTCCCCTCCCCTTCTCCTCTTTGGCAGTTTAATTTTCCTGTCTAATTGTGTGGCACAACAACATAAACTGCCACAGCATAATCAAAGAGCAACCAACTCGCCCCAAACTCTTTGAAAAACAATATACAATGCGGCGTATACGTGATTTATTTGCTCTGCAGAGAATGGGATAGGAGTCGGGGTGGGGGTCGGAGTCGGAGTCGGAGTCGGATATTTGGGGTTTGGTGTTATTGGCTTAATCTATGTGTCAATATTTATAAAATATTTTTAAAATACGTGCCCCAAAGTTGAAAATCAATTGCCAGCACGAGATGCGTCACATGATGTTGGCACAAGCGTTATACACAACGGATGGGGTGACATGGTGGGTGACATGGAGGGTGACATGGAGGGTGACTGGCTGGCGGACTGCCTGGCTGGCTTGCGAGTGGACAGCATTTGAAAGACAATCCGTTTACTTTCATTGACAGTTGTGCGACACATGCGTTACACAAACCAACTCCCCACCACCCACCCACCCACCCCCCTTCCTCTGCAGCACGCATCCTGCCCAGTCTATAGGAGGAGGGGAGTGGGACGTGGGGCTACAGTCAATAAAACAAGTTGTTTTTGTTGCTGCTGTTGCCCGGAAAATATGTCACCATCGGGTGAAAAGCACTCAAATTAATAAACTCCATAAAATGTGAGCAGAGCGCAGACAGTTATGAAAGAAGTCCGAGTGTGCTGCAGCGGGTCTGCCCGACTGGAATATACCCTAACATATAGTCACCATAGAAGGGATCGGATTAGTTCTTGTATGAACAACTTTTATCTTCACAAAATGAGTGATTTATTATGAATTGCATCCTTGAAGAAATACCCATAGAAATCCAACTGAAATATCCTGTAACATAGCAGTAATCTAATAAAAAAAAGTCCCAAAAGGATACCCAAATTATAATTGTTACTTTTGAGCGTAATAAGGAAATGGGAAACAGAAATACAATTTAAGCATTAAATTATAATGTTTTGGGCAATTGGGTTTTGCATTAAAAGTTTTGAGTTTTGTTGTGATGCGTAGCTTGTGGTATTTTTATTATACATTCCCTGCCGGAAAGTGCGTACAGGGTATCAAAAGCAGTGGAAAGACAAAAAGTACACAAAAAAGAAAAGTAGAAAATAGAAAACAAAAGAAAGCAAAAACACAAGCCGAAAACGGACAACGAGACGTGTGTGTGCGTGTGTGTGTGTGTGTGTGTGGGTGTGCTTGTGTTTGTGTTAAGTGGCCTACACCCAACGGTACCCCTCGACTCACAGACCCTTTGCCGTTGCCTCACTCCCGCTTCCGCTCCCCAATATCCGTAAATCACTGTGGTAGCATGGCACAGACGGACACACAGAATGGAAACAGGAACAGGAGCTGGAGCTGGAGCTGGAGCAAGATCAGAAGCGGACAGTCAGCCAGTCGGGCAGTCAGCCAGTCAGGCAGCCTGGCAGTCAGTAGTCATGACCATGACGGCTTCTGGACGGCTGCTCTTGGCCTTTCGCACATCAGACACTCTGTCAAACTTTTGTTTACCTCTGCAAAAGGTTAAGTGGTGGTGCGGGTTGGGCGGGGGTTATAGGTTTCACAGCCACTTGAAACTCGCACACACAAGTAGCTCGTGAAGGGAGAAGGTGGTGGGGGAGGGGGGGATTTCTGGGAATGGGTGAAGGGCAGTCCTTCAATGGTGACGCAAAAAGCTGAAGCCGAATCTGAAGCTGTCAATTGTTTTGCCCGTCTGCACTGGACATGAGGTAGCCCTTAACCAAGGGTGTTGGCAAATGTAGTAGAGGGTAGGTGGGACTTGTTGGATACGTTTTAAAACTCATACACAGCAGACAGTAAGGATAAGGGGAAACTTATCATCCCTTACACACATTTTTAAATCCAATTCTGATATAATTAAAAAAAAAAATATGTTTTTATATTTGATTTGATATAATTGAAATTTATTCAGCAAAGATTTCTTTTAATTCAAAATCATATACTATATATACTATATATATATATGTATAATATATACAAATTATGAACATCTTTATCAGATGCGTGGCAATTGAATTGATACAATTTGCGTGCAACATCCGTCAGCGGGTGGCAGCATCACCTGTGAATTGAGCTGGGCCAATTTGTGGCTGGTTCATTCAAGTGGCAGCCACTGATAAAGTGCCGTTAATTGTTATTGTATTAAAGTTGCACCGCATAAAGTTTTGAATCTGGCGTTACTTTTGCATTTTTGTAGGCGGTACACAGTGTAAGGGGCGGGGCAGCTGCCGCTGACAGCACATGCAACTGGCAGAGGAGGCAAGACAGGAAAACAACTGGCTTGGGACAAAAAAAAAAAGCCAAAACCAAAGCGACAAACTTTTGCCACAACCAAGAAAATTCTTACAACTTTTGTCATCTGATTCTCAGTTTAGCACTTCTATGCTTTAGTTTCTTTTATTTCATATATTTTTCTACTCTGTATACCCTCTTGGTTAAGGCTACTTCCGATGGTTCAGACTATCCTTAAGACTATCCTTAAGACTATCCTTAAGACTATCCTTAAGACTATCCTTAAGACTATCCTTAAGACTATCCTTAAGACTATCCTTAAGACTATCCTTAAGTCTATCCTTAAGACTATCCTTAAGACTATCCTTAAGACTATCCTTAAGACTATCCTTAAGACTATCCTTAAGACTATCCTTAAGACTATCTATTCCACTGCTTAGGTCAAATCATATATAACAATATATATAATGGCACGATCAAAGCGAAAGTTATATGCCGATCGTGTATTTGGTCAGCTTACAATTACAGGGTATCTCCTAGCTACCACACCCAATTAATTTCTCTGTTTTTTTTTTTGCAGCTGTTTAGCTTAGCACAAATTTTTTTAATATTTACCAACTTATGCAAAAAGTGGCAGCCGTTGAATGCCTGCTGCCTGCCTGCAGCCTGATGCCTGATGCCTGATGCCTGCTGGCTGTTAGCCTGAACTTAGCCGGTTGGCTAATGAAATGCAGTCGCATTTACTCCGCAATCCCTTCTAGACCAGCCACGTGCCCTTCACCTCCCCCCCCCCCCACCAACCACCCACCAACCCACATCATGCCTCGTTTAGTTTTGCGAGTCGAAAAATGAAAGGCAAAGTGGTGCCAAGTTTTGCCAGCTGCCAAAAGTGGACACTTTTGATAGCAGGCAGCAGCAACAGACAAAAGTTGGCCCTAAGTAAAATGCTCTCCAGACGTGTGCATTACCTGGCCCTAGTCAACATCAACGACAAGACAACAACAACAACAACAACTGTTGATAGACTTAGCAGCTGCTGGCTGGCAAAGTTACTTGCAACTCGTGCCACATCATGCCCAATACCACAAAATGAAAACAATTTGCCGCTGGTTGACAATTTGAAATGCCAGGCTCTGATTATTTCAAGCCACACAGCCCACTCCACCCCCCCCCCCCCTCTCAGTCAAAGGTCAACAGCTGGACAGTTGCTGTCAAAAGTGACCCTTTAAAACTGCTACTCAGCTGCCAAGAAACTTGCCACAGTTTCAATTTTCTAAGAAAGCAGCTTTTTAATCGCAACTTAAATCCGAGTGCTGTAAAATTCTATAAAGAGAATTTATCGTATATATATATATATATATAATAATTTAAAATGTACAAATTGGATAGATTAAACGGGATAAAAACCATAGTCAAATCGAAATTAATTGCTCATTTTTTTTGCTCTTCTTTATTGTGTTTGCCAAATGGAATATTTAGTGGCAGAACTTAAAGCTTCGAAAAGTCGTTGAGTGTGTGTGCTCTGTGTGTGTGTGTGTGTGTGTGCATCCAGTGTTGGCAGTCCTCTTTGAAAGTAGCTGGTATTGCCATGTAGGGGCCACTTAAGCACACAATTTGTTGTGCATAATGTGCATTTGTGCATAGGCACACACACACACACACACACACACACAGAGGGAGAGAGAGGCAAATAGAGAAAAAGAGAGAGGCTGAGACGGAGGGGCAAGAGTGTGCTGAGTTGTGGAAAAGTTGCTTTGGTGTGCGGCGTTTTGGGACAACTTGTGTGCAACTTTGCACCAATTAAACTTGTTAAAACGCTCGTTTTCGGTTATCCAAAAGCTGACAACTCCACTACACACAACTCTAATTACATCTTGTGAACACACACGTACACACACACACACACACACACACACACATATTCATATAAGTATGAATGCATGGAAATCTGCCCTTAGATGCGCATAATTAAAAGTTATTTTATTGTTGTGCATCGCCCAACAAGTTGCAGGGATTCGAAATGTGCCCCAAAAAAGACAGAACCAGATGTGTGGCAACAAGCGAGAGAGAGAGAGAGGTGGTTGGGCGTATGCGGGGAATGAGGTTATCTAATAAGCCATGTCTCATTGAGAATTGTTGTTGATGTTGTTGTTGCTGCTGAAAGTGTGACTAGAAACCGATCGAAATCGAGTTGGAAAAGCGATTAATTTTAGGAGGATCTATTAATAAATCATATTTTTAATAGTATTTGAATTATTTTGATATTCTTTTGATCAAATATGTTGCATATTTATAGCATCAGGGAAAGTCAGCTACATTTCCATTGAGGTTTCTAGA